>CM017192.1:12095280-12770280 GCA_004837865.1 Musa balbisiana | reverse complement strand
CTATCTTGCCTATCTCAAGAAGCAAAACTTGCAACTTGCACATTACAATAGGAAGCAAAAATAATGAGCTTACACAAGAAAGCTATCTTGCATTTGCTTTTGAAATTTTTGCTACCTTGTATGTAGTAAAACTTGCATATCGTAAAAATTGCTAGCTTGTAGTCTAAAGAGAAGCAAACATTTGCTATCTCAAGAAAAGTAAACATGCTAAAACTTGCAATCTTTAATTGCTAGATTTCATGATAATAAAACTTGATATTATGTTTTTTATGCAATAAGTTGAATTCATATCTCAAACATATAGAAAGTGACACTTCTCCTTTTTGTTGATGACAAAGGGGGAGAATTATGATCATGTTATGCATGATGACGTGTTACAAATATTCATGATAAATATTTGCAATGACTTGAATTCGACTTGAATTCAAGGTTCTATCAATATAGCATATTGGTAGGGGGAGTTTGTTCAAACTCTAGGAGTTAAGATTAACTCCATCATCGATTGGTTGTCATCATCAAAAAGGGGGAGATTGTTGAATCTCGTATTTTGATGATGAAACCAATCGATATGTGTTTATGTTTTAATCTGCATTTTGAGTGACGCAGGATGCTTCGATTAGGATGAGACAATTAAAGCAGGAAAATCATGTTGTGCCAGAGGAACATGTCAGAAGATTGGACATTGGGCCGGTGGATCGGTCGACGTATCAATTGAAGGCTTTGGGCCGTGGATTCGAGCATCGAGCCAAGAAGAGCGGGTATTGCACTAAGGATATCGGAGTTGCAGAGTTAACTAGCCGATTGGGCAATAGGCCGCAAGAGAGGACGATGTGCTGAAGAATCGGACGAAGCGTCGAGGGACCAATGATATACCGGACAACTTGATTAATTGCTTAGGATTAATTGTCTCGATCGAAGTTTTATTTTAAGTGTACAGGATTAAATACGATAGCTTGAAGACGTAAAACAAGTCTACCGGAGTCAAGTTCGATGGGTGTTCGAGAGTCCGAAGATTCGTCGGAAGTGCTGCTGGAACCAACGGAGAAGAAATCGAGGACTTGCCGATGTTTTCAGAAGTCCGCTGAAGAGATCGTCGAAGGTTCGCGAAGATCACCGAGAAGACTCAGCTACTTGCTGAACTCGCCACAAGATCAGGAGCCTGTTGGGAGTCCACCGGAAGAAATTCGAGGGTGTATCGGAAGTCCGCCGGAAGATCACCGGAAAGCTCACCGAAACGAGACTCGATGTTTGCCGTTTAAAAACTTGCTTAGGACTATGTTTTTAGTTACATAGTTTGCATGTAATTAGGGTTAGGATTATGGGATAATCCTATATCCTAGTTACGGGCCAATTGGGCCCGAATGTGACTTGGTTTGGGCCGGACTTGAAGCCCAACCAGTGACCCGTAAGGTCGGGCGGTGGCATCGCCCAAAGCCTGAAAGGTCGGGCGATGGCACCGCCTAGTACCCGAAAGGTCGGGCGGTGGCACCGCTACCGACAAGTGGTGGCACCACTTGTAAATGGTCAATATGACATTGACAGGCGGTAGCACCGCCACCAACAAGCGGTGGCACTGCCAGCTCCAAGAACCCAAGATAATTCAAAATTTGGAGCCCAAATTTAAATCCTCTTGAGGTTTATAAATACCCCTCAATTCTCAACAGAGAATACAACTTTTTGAGAAGTAAGAAATTGAGATTAAGCCTTAGCAAAGTCTTTAGCAAGTCTTGTTTTCAATAGCTTAAGTATTCACCTCCTTCCTTCTCTTTGAAAATTTATAAGAGTGTGAACCACTTGTAAAAGGTTGTAAGAGGGGTATTTGTCCTTCCCCTTCAATGTGATTTGCTAGTGGAAGTTGGGAGCCTCATCGAAGAAGGATTCACAAGTGGATGTAGGTCATTTGACCGAACCACTTTAAATTGGTGTGTTCCTTGAATGTGTGAGTAATTACCTTTCTGAAATCGTTCTTTACACAGCAGCAAGCTTACGGTTTTCATCTTCTCACTTTACTCAACCTACTTTTTCAATTCATTCATTGTCTAATCGAAATATCTATGTATTTACTAAATCGTTTTCAAACTTACAAGTCTTAATCCACTGCACTAATTCAACCCCCCCCTCTTAGTGCCGCTTCGATCCTAACAAATAGTTCAAAGGCTATCAACACTCCTATAAGTACCTCCACTAAGTTAGATATTGACGAAAGTGGAGAAAGCTTTGATAAAAAAGCTTATAGGGATATGATAGGTAGTTTGCTTTATCTCACCGCAACTAGACCGGACATCATGTTTAGCGTAGGACTTTGTGCTAGATTTCAATCTAACCCTAAGTAATCTCATTTAAAAGCTGTTAAAAGGATATTTAGATGCCTAAAGGGAACTCCTAAACTAAGATTATGGTATCCTAAATCTAAGAACTTTGAATTACTTGGTTATGCTGATGCGGATTTTGTTGGATGTAGTCTAGATAGAAAAAGTACATCCGGAACATGTCAATTTTTAGGACATGCACTCATTTCTTTGTCTTCCAAGAAACAAAACTCAATTTCATTATCTACAATCGAAGCTGAGTACATAGCTGTAGGTGCATACTGTGCTCAAGTTATATGGATGAAAAATACTTTAAAGGATTATGGAATTGACCTGAAAAACATACCTATAAACTGTGATAACACTAGTGCAATATGCTTAGTAAAAAATCCTATTCAACACTCTAGAACTAAACACATTGACATTATGCATCACTTCATACGAGATCTTATTAATAATCATAATATAATATTAGAGTTTATTGATACGAAACATCAATTAGCTGATATCTTTACAAAACCATTAAATGAAGAACAATTTGATTTCATCAGAAGGGAATTAGGGATGTTAAATTATCCAAATGCATGAATATTATTGAATTTTATTTTTGGACTTTCTCGATTTTTATCTTATAAAGTTCACTGACTTGAATTATGAACTCTTAGTATGCATTTTACGAGTTTTGTATGATGTTTTGATATGAATCATGAACTTGTGGTATGCATTTTATGAGTTTTACATGATGTTTTGATATAAATCTTCTCCTCTTATGATGCAAATTTTACATGACGATGTGTGTGAGTATGTGTGTGCTTTGTGAGTAGTGCTCACTGCCTATAGGCGGTGGCACCGCCCGCAACCTGCCCCCTTATAAACACAAGTTAGGGCCGGCAGTAGAACTAACCCCAACACATTCTGCACTCCTCCAAATAGCTCCAAACCTATTACTCTCCCTCTAGCAACTCAAAAATCCCCACTTCCCACTAGATTAAGGATTAATCTCCGACATTCTTTAGAGATCACTAGAAGGAAGAACTACTAAGGTGTCCTCTAAACTAAATTGATTCTCATTTGAATTACTTATTCTTGCTTCTTATTATAGTCTTTTTGGGTTCTAGAAGATCCTCTAGGGACAAAGGGAATAGAAGATTAGATGAAAATTATGACTCCCTACTTTTCGATTCTAATCAACATACCTTAAAATTTTCTTCCATAGAGTCTAGACATGTTCATAAGGGTAAATATGTTGATTTAGATGAATTAAGTGATTTAGAATATATTCAATGGTTTTCTAATCTAGACATTCTCCCGATCCTTCAAATGAGTGAACCTATCTACCCTAAACTTGTTAGGCTATTTTACAATAATTTACATATAGATGAAAATGAAAGGGTATCTACCTATCTCTTAGGACATCATATACCCATTACGGATAGCACAATTTACAACATCATAGGAATTCCAGTAAAAAAAAGAGGGTGTTATTTTAGAGGACAATGGGATGAAGAATCAGTTGAGACTATTTATGTTGATGCCTTAGGAACATTTTTTGGTAATTCTAACTTAACTATTCTTCCAAAAAGCTACGACATTTACTACCTTTAAGCACCAAAATACTTCATCACATCTTGATAAGTATCATTCTTCTAAAATAATATCATCACGATGAATTAAGCCAAATGGAATTAGGTATCATGTATTGGATTATAAAGGGACATAACAATTGTTTTGGTTACATAATCCAACAAAACATAATTGAACTATCAAAAAAGGACATGATGCTTCCATATGTGGCTTAATCATAAGACTACTCCATGCCTATGATATTGCTATTCCACCCGACGAAGAAGTTATAAAACTAGACAGATTTAGTATCATAAATAGAAACCTACTTCGATGGTTGAGATGTACATTTAGAAATGGTATATGGACTAGACTGCCTAGAAGGACTGATCCCCTCTAATCTGAACCAGAACCTGAAACACCAATATTTAGGGGTAATCAATCTCCTCCAACTGGTCACTTTGAGGAATCACCTCCAGTAGAGCAAGCACCTCCCTCATTTATCAACGACATAGGAACTCGGATGGATCGATTTGAACAATGTCAAGATCAACTTGAACAATGCCAAGATCAAATTTTGATTGAGTTGCAACAGATTCATCAACAACTCAATATCTTATTTAGACATTTTGACTGGCCATCACTTGAATAATTAATTATGACTTTTTACTATTGACAAAAGGGGAGAAATGGATAAAATCCCTCTCTTTTATTCTGCTTACTTTGCTGTTGTAATCCTATTTTTGTTTACCTTGATGTTGGAAACTTAAAATGTTGCTTACTTTAATGATTACAATTCTGTGTTTTGATGCTGAAAAATTTCATGTTCTCTCTTCAAATGATGAGTATGATGGTGCAATATTGTGCTTACTTTGATGCTGAAAATTTCTATGATTTTGACTCAAAAATGGATGTCATCCCTTGACATCATTTCTATCGACGAATACATGGTATCATCTTTAGATTTGGTAAATCATGATGTGCATGATGATAATAAGTCTAAATTATCAATTTGATGTTGGAATTCAAAGGCTTTGAATTCAAGAGTGTCTTTTCTCAATTATGGCATATAGATAGGGGGAGTTAAGATTAACTCCATCACCAATTGGTTGTCATCATAAAAAAGGGAGAGATTGTTGAATCTCGGATTTTGATGATGAAATCAATTGGTAAACTATTTGATCTAATCCATGTGTTAGATAAGTGTGCAAGATTAATAACAATAGTAGTAAGGTGTAAAGCAAATGATGGGCCGAGTTGAAGACTTGGACGATATACTTGTAGCTCGCCGAGAGTTCATCGTGAGATCATCGAAAGCACAGTGGAAGACTCGCCGAAAGCTCATCGGGAAGATCGCCGGAAGCACACCGGAAGACTAGTTGAGAGTTGGTCGGGAGTTCGTAGGAAGCTTGCCAGAAGACTTGCCGAGAAGTTTGCCGGAGGATCGCTGAGTGAAAAATCGATGTACCAGATCATGCTTGCCTTAATCATAGTTAGAACGATAATTAAAGTTGATTTAGGAGGTAATCCCATCAACTCTGTTAGGGGGCCAACTAGGCTCGGAGCAAGGATGGTTTGGGCCGAATACAAGGCCCAACCAAGTTGCTGAACTCTAACCAACGGTGGCATCGCTAGGGTCGGTGGTGGCACTGCTTGGAAGACCAAGTCTCCCAGATTAGGCAGTGGTACCGCTGGCAGTTATTACTTGCTAGTGGTGGTACCACCCCTGTCAGGCGGTGGTACCGCTAGAGCTCAGTTTTCGAGCTCTATCAGGTGGTGGCACCACCCAGATTGGGTCTTCCAGTGGTGGTACCACCCAGTGTCAGATTACAAGCGATAATACCACCTAGTAATGGCAGTGGTACCGCCAATATCCCGGAAATCTGAGATGCGACACTTTTTGGCTCCAATTTTGAAGCCATTGGGGCCTATAAACCTCCCCCCCTTTTCTGCATGAAAGGGCACCAAAGTGTTGGCATAATCTTGAGTCTTTGAAGTGTTAAAGAGTTGTAAAAGTGCTAGAGTTCTCCTTCTCCCTTTCTAAGTGTTGAGATCATTTAAGAGAGGTGTGAGACTTGTAAGGGTTCTCTCCTAAACCCGTGAAAAAGAGAAAGCGCTGTAAAGAGATGGTTGGTCTTTGCCTATTGAAGAAAGACCTTTAGTAGATGCTAGTGACCTTGACGGAGGAGGAATCCGAAAGTGGATGTAGGTCATTTCGATCGAACCACTCTAAATTCTAGTTTGTCTTTCTATTTGTGCAATTTACATTATTACAAACTTTCTTAACCTTCTCTTAGCACTTTTATGAAAGCTTTCAAGTTCAATTTATTTCCGAAATGGATTGAATCGAAATGAACATTTTTTCAAAATTTAAGAATTTTCCGCTGCACTAATTCACCCCCCCCCCCCTAGTGCCGCTCTTGATCCTAACAAAGCAAACATGCTAAACTTGCACATCTCTAAAAATTGCTAGCTTGCATGTTCTAAACTTGATATTATGTTTATAATGCAATGATTTGAAACTTGCTAAATGCACTTCTTTTTGTTGATGACAAAGGGGGAGAAGTGTAATCATGTATATGATGTTTGCGTATGAATTTTTGTATGATGCATGAACTTGATGTATTACATATGATGTGATTAAAATAGTTTCAACTTAGATTGAAAGGTCATTATTTATTTGAATGATGCCTTATTTCAATATGACATATTGATAGGGGGAGTTTAGTTTAAACTCCATCATCAATTGGTTGTTATTATCAAAAAGGGGGAGATTGTTGAATCTCATATTTTGATGATGAAATCAATTGATGAGTTTGTGATCTAATCTACATTTTGAGTGACGCAGGACTAACTTCGATCAAGGAGAGGCAAATTGATTAAAGTAGGAAGAATCATATTAGGGTGGAGTGAAATTGTTGAATCTCGTATTTTGATGATGAACCCAATTGATAAGTATTTATATTTTAATTTACGTTTTGAGTGATGCAGGATGATTCGATCAAGATGAGACAATTAAAGCAGGAAGAATCATGTTGTGCTAGAGGAAAACATGTCAGAAAATTGGACATCGAGCCGGAGGATTGGTTGACGTATCGACAAAAGGCTTCGGGTCATGCATTCGGGTATCGGGCCAAGAAGAGCGGATATTGCGCCAAGGATATCGAAGTTGCGGAGTCAACTGGATGATTGGGCAATAGGCCACAAGAGAGGATGATAAGCCGAAGAATCGAATGAAGCGTTGAGGGGCCAATGACATGTCGGACAATGTGATTCATGCTTAGTATTAATTGTCTAGATCGAAGTGTGTTTGTACATGTGCAGGATTGACTATAATAACAAGACATAAAGCAAAATGATGTCCCGAAGTCAAGGATGTGATTTCATTTGGAGTTCGAGAGTTTGTCGGAAGTCCAAACGTTCGTCAGAAGTTCTGCAAGAACTAACCGAGAAGTCTAGTAGCTTGCCAGAAGAATCTCATCGAAACTCGCCAAGAAGATCATCGTGAAGTCCAGGAGCTTGCCGAAGTCCGCCAGAACATTACCGAGAGATCGTCGGAAGTTTGTTGGAAGCTCACCGAAAGAAACTAGACTTACGGACTTATTTAACTTAGAATATGTCTTAGGAATCGAAGTTAGCACATAATTGGGTTTGGATTTGGGCCAACCCAATTAGGGGCCAGTTGGGCCTATGTAAGGATTGTGTTGGGCTCAATAAGAGGCCCAAATAGTGACCCAAGAGGCAGCACCATCGTGGCACAATCTTTGAGATTATGTCAGGCGGTGGTACCGCTCGTGCCCGGGAAACCTAGGATGAGATGTTTTTAGGCTCCAAGTTTGAATCAACTTGAAACCTATAAATACCCCTCTCATCCCTGGTTAAAGAAGACAATCATAGAGAATTCAAAAGTGAGAAAACGCTGTTGCAATCTCTTGAGAATCCTCCTCTTCTACTCTATGTTTAGATTTCTATTTAAAAGAGGAATGCTTGTAAGGGTTGTCTCCTAAACCTGTAAAAAAGAGAAGAGGGTTGTAAAAAGGTAGTTAATCTTTGCCCGTTGAAAGAAGATTGATAGTGGATACCAGTGGCCTCGACGGAAGAGGAATCGGAGGAGTGGATGTAAGTCGATGATGACCAAACCACTATAAATCGGTTTGCATTTCTCTTATGCAATTTACCTTACTGCAAACCTCTTTACTTGCTTACTGCCTTCAATACATTTACGAACATGAGATTTCAAGTTATCTTCTAAGTTTGATTTTTATTGTATGAAGATTTTACGAAACCGACGTTTTTACCACTACACTAATTCACCCCCCCCTCTTAGTACTGAACCCTTTCCTAACAATTGGTATCAGAGCCTCATTTTCTACTTTGGTTTAACACCCAAATAGAAATGGCTTTTTTCGGCTTTCAAGAGGGTTACTCTCTCATTCGTCCTCCCTTTTTCAATGGGACGGACTACACTTATTGAAAAACTCGAATGAGAATTTTCTTACTTTTATTGAATCTCGATTTATGGCACATAATCAAATTTGGTTTCCAAAGGTCTTCTCTTCCAATGAACCATTGGAATGATTTGGAGAAGAAGATTTTTTCTCTAAATGCAAAGGCTATGAATGCCTTGTTTTGCACCTTAGACAAAAACGAATTCAATCGAGTTTTTTTGTGCAAAACAACTTTTGATATTTGACACATTCTTGAAACTACACACGAAGGCACTAGTAGATTAAAAGTTTCAAAGATTAATATTTTAATGTATGATTTCAAATTGTTTCATATGAAACCAAGTGAAACCGTTGTTGATATGTACACCCATTTTATGAATGTCATTAATGGTTTAAAAGCACTTGGTAAAAGTTTTTCGAATTTTGAACTTGTAAACAAGATTTTACGATCGCTTTCTAAAAATTAGAATTCGAAAATAATGGCAATACAAGAAACAAAAGATTTGAACTATTTTCAAATTGAAGAACTAATTGGGTCTTTAATGACCTACGAAATGACTAATGTGGCACTTGACGAACATGAGAACCACCTTCCAAAGACAATAAGGATTTTGAACTTAGAACACATGAAGACCACTCGAGCATAAGCTCAAGTGATGGTGAAGTTGAACTACTCATAATATTCAAAAAGTTAATGAAACAAAAATTAAAGAACAAAAAGAACTCAACTACTTGCTACGAATGCAAGAAGAAGAATACAAATTGGGATGAATCAAGCTCATCTAAAGACGAGTAGAAAATCAACAAAGGCAAGGTGGCAAACTACACCTTAATGGCTTTCGACAATGAGGTAATTAAAATGCCTTTGATTTATTTCAAATTACATGATGCTTTCATAAATTAATTTTAATTTAGTTTAGAATAATTATTTTCTTGAAAATTACATATTTAAAAATAAAAATGTAAAAAATTATGATCATGCTAGTAATTTTGAAAATGATAATAAAAATTACATGTTTTATGTTAATGAAATAAAATGTTAGATTCAATCTAATGATGATCCTATGAATGTTTTTCAAGAAAAAATAATGTGTATCTTGATAATTTCCGATTTTGATTGAAACCATGCTTGATGTCTTAATGAAAATATTAAGAAGTTTGATATCATGCTTAATGATGATGCATAGATTTTGTATCGAAAACTAAGCTTGAAAAGTTAGATTCATCTAAAAATAAAAATGCATGACTACAACAAACAAAATGATCTTGATAGAAAATGTTTTATGAAATCAATTTTGGTGATGCATAATGATGTAATTATGTACTGAAATAGTCATATTTTGAAACCATGTTTGATGATGATGCATAGATTTTGTATCGAAAACTAAGCTTGAAAAGTTAGATTCATCTAAAAATAAAAATGTAAAAAATTATGATCATGCTAGTAATTTTGAAAATGATAATAAAAATTACATGTTTTATGTTAATGAAATAAAATGTTAGATTCAATCTAATGATGATCCTATGAATGTTTTTCAAGAAAAAATAATGTGTATCTTGATAATTTCCGATTTTGATTGAAACCATGCTTGATGTCTTAATGAAAATATTAAGAAGTTTGATATCATGCTTAATGATGATGCATAGATTTTGTATCGAAAACTAAGCTTGAAAAGTTAGATTCATCTAAAAATAAAAATGTAAAAAATTATGATCATGCTAGTAATTTTGAAAATGATAATAAAAATTACATGTTTTATGTTAATGAAATAAAATGTTAGATTCAATCTAATGATGATCCTATGAATGTTTTTCAAGAAAAAATAATGTGTATCTTGATAATTTCCGATTTTGATTGAAACCATGCTTGATGTCTTAATGAAAATATTAAGAAGTTTGATATCATGCTTAATGATGATGCATAGATTTTGTATCGAAAACTAAGCTTGAAAAGTTAGATTCATCTAAAAATAAAAATGTAAAAAATTATGATCATGCTAGTAATTTTGAAAATGATAATAAAAATTACATGTTTTATGTTAATGAAATAAAATGTTAGATTCAATCTAATGATGATCCTATGAATGTTTTTCAAGAAAAAATAATGTGTATCTTGATAATTTCCGATTTTGATTGAAACCATGCTTGATGTCTTAATGAAAATATTAAGAAGTTTGATATCATGCTTAATGATGATGCATAGATTTTGTATCGAAAACTAAGCTTGAAAAGTTAGATTCATCTAAAAATAAAAATGTAAAAAATTATGATCATGCTAGTAATTTTGAAAATGATAATAAAAATTACATGTTTTATGTTAATGAAATAAAATGTTAGATTCAATCTAATGATGATCCTATGAATGTTTTTCAAGAAAAAATAATGTGTATCTTGATAATTTCCGATTTTGATTGAAACCATGCTTGATGTCTTAATGAAAATATTAAGAAGTTTGATATCATGCTTAATGATGATGCATAGATTTTGTATCGAAAACTAAGCTTGAAAAGTTAGATTCATCTAAAAATAAAAATGTAAAAAATTATGATCATGCTAGTAATTTTGAAAATGATAATAAAAATTACATGTTTTATGTTAATGAAATAAAATGTTAGATTCAATCTAATGATGATCCTATGAATGTTTTTCAAGAAAAAATAATGTGTATCTTGATAATTTCCGATTTTGATTGAAACCATGCTTGATGTCTTAATGAAAATATTAAGAAGTTTGATATCATGCTTAATGATGATGCATAGATTTTGTATCGAAAACTAAGCTTGAAAAGTTAGATTCATCTAAAAATAAAAATGTAAAAAATTATGATCATGCTAGTAATTTTGAAAATGATAATAAAAATTACATGTTTTATGTTAATGAAATAAAATGTTAGATTCAATCTAATGATGATCCTATGAATGTTTTTCAAGAAAAAATAATGTGTATCTTGATAATTTCCGATTTTGATTGAAACCATGCTTGATGTCTTAATGAAAATATTAAGAAGTTTGATATCATGCTTAATGATGATGCATAGATTTTGTATCGAAAACTAAGCTTGAAAAGTTAGATTCATCTAAAAATAAAAATGTAAAAAATTATGATCATGCTAGTAATTTTGAAAATGATAATAAAAATTACATGTTTTATGTTAATGAAATAAAATGTTAGATTCAATCTAATGATGATCCTATGAATGTTTTTCAAGAAAAAATAATGTGTATCTTGATAATTTCCGATTTTGATTGAAACCATGCTTGATGTCTTAATGAAAATATTAAGAAGTTTGATATCATGCTTAATGATGATGCATAGATTTTGTATCGAAAACTAAGCTTGAAAAGTTAGATTCATCTAAAAATAAAAATGTAAAAAATTATGATCATGCTAGTAATTTTGAAAATGATAATAAAAATTACATGTTTTATGTTAATGAAATAAAATGTTAGATTCAATCTAATGATGATCCTATGAATGTTTTTCAAGAAAAAATAATGTGTATCTTGATAATTTCCGATTTTGATTGAAACCATGCTTGATGTCTTAATGAAAATATTAAGAAGTTTGATATCATGCTTAATGATGATGCATAGATTTTGTATCGAAAACTAAGCTTGAAAAGTTAGATTCATCTAAAAATAAAAATGTAAAAAATTATGATCATGCTAGTAATTTTGAAAATGATAATAAAAATTACATGTTTTATGTTAATGAAATAAAATGTTAGATTCAATCTAATGATGATCCTATGAATGTTTTTCAAGAAAAAATAATGTGTATCTTGATAATTTCCGATTTTGATTGAAACCATGCTTGATGTCTTAATGAAAATATTAAGAAGTTTGATATCATGCTTAATGATGATGCATAGATTTTGTATCGAAAACTAAGCTTGAAAAGTTAGATTCATCTAAAAATAAAAATGTAAAAAATTATGATCATGCTAGTAATTTTGAAAATGATAATAAAAATTACATGTTTTATGTTAATGAAATAAAATGTTAGATTCAATCTAATGATGATCCTATGAATGTTTTTCAAGAAAAAATAATGTGTATCTTGATAATTTCCGATTTTGATTGAAACCATGCTTGATGTCTTAATGAAAATATTAAGAAGTTTGATATCATGCTTAATGATGATGCATAGATTTTGTATCGAAAACTAAGCTTGAAAAGTTAGATTCATCTAAAAATAAAAATGTAAAAAATTATGATCATGCTAGTAATTTTGAAAATGATAAAGGGGGAGTAAAACTTGTTAGAAAGTAAATTTACTAGCTTGCACAATTCAAGAAGAGTGCAAAAACATGCTAGCTTGCTCATCTCAAAAGAGAAGCAAAGAAGTGCTATCTTGCCTATCTCAAGAAGCAAAAAATGTTAACTTGCACATCTAGCAAAATTTACAAGCTTGTATATTTCAAGATGCAAGAGCTGCTTTCTTGAACATCTCAAAATTACTAGCTTGCACAATTCAAGAAGAGTGCAAAAACATGCTAGCTTGCTCATCTCAAAAGAGAAGCAAAGAAGTGCTATCTTGCCTATCTCAAGAAGCAAAAAATGTTAACTTGCACATCTAGCAAAATTTACAAGCTTGTATATTTCAAGATGCAAGAGCTGCTTTCTTGAACATCTCAAAATTACTAGCTTGCACAATTCAAGAAGAGTGCAAAAACATGCTAGCTTGCTCATCTCAAAAGAGAAGCAAAGAAGTGCTATCTTGCCTATCTCAAGAAGCAAAAAATGTTAACTTGCACATCTAGCAAAATTTACAAGCTTGTATATTTCAAGATGCAAGAGCTGCTTTCTTGAACATCTCAAAATTACTAGCTTGCATGTTTTAAAATGTTGTAAAATTTTTGCTAGCTTGTATGTTGTAAACTTGCTATCTTATTACCTTGCATATCTAAAACTTGATAGCTTGCATGATTTAACACTCGCTAAATTGAGGATTTTCTAACTACAAATTGCATGATAATAAAACTTGATATTATGTTTTTCATGCAATAATTTGGTTGCCATCATCAAAAAGGGGGAGATTGTTGAATCTCGTATTTTGATGATGAAACCAATTGATAAGTATTTATGTTTTAATCTGTGTTTTGAGTGATGCAGGATGCTTCAATCAGGATGAGACAATTAAAGTAGGAAGAATCATGTTATGCCGGAGGAAAACATGTCAAAAGATTGGACGTCGAGCCGAAGGCTCGATCGATGTATCGATAGAAGGCTTCGAGCCATGAATTCGGGCATTGGGCCAAGAAGAGCGGATATTGCACTAAGGATATTGGAGTTGCGGAGTCAACTGGCCGATTAGGCAATAGGTCGCAAGAGAGGATGATGCGCCGAAGAATCAGACGAAGCGTCGAGGGACCAAGACATGCCGGACAACATGATTTATGCTTAGTATTAATTGACTAGATCGAAGTATATTTTTACATGTGCAGGATTAACTACGATAGCAAGACATAAAGCAAAATGAAGTCCCGGAGTCAAAGACATGATTTCGTTGGGAGTTCGAGAGTTCATTGGAAGTCCAGATGTTCGTCGGAAGTTCTGCAGGAACTAACCGAGAAGTCTAGTAGCTTGCCGGAAGAATCTCATTGGAACTCGCTAAGAAGATCATCGTGAAGTCCAGGAGTTGCTGGGAGTCCGCTGGAACATTGCCGAGAGATCATCCTAAGTTTGCAGGAAGCTCGCTGGAAGAAATTAGACTTACGGACTTGTTTAGCTTAGAATATGTCTTAGGAATCATAGTTAGCATGTAATTGGGTTTGGATTTGGGCCAACCCAATTAGGGCCAGTTGGACCCATGTAAGGACTGTGTTGGGCTCAATGAGAGGCCCAAACAATGACCCCAGAGGTAGCACCGTCATGGCACAGTCTTCAAGACTATGTCAAAAGGTCTGCCCAGACATAGCCTTCGAGAAGGTTGCAAGCGATGGTACCACCAACCCGGGTGGTGGTACCACCCAGTGCAGTGTTAGTGTCAGACTAACACTGGCGGTGGTACCGCCCGTGCCCGAGAAACCCGGGATGAGATGTTTTTAGGCTCCAAGTTTGAATCAACTTGAAGCCTATAAATACCCCTCCAATCCCTGGTTACAAAAGACAAGCACAGAGAATTCAAAAGTGAGAAAATGTTGCTACAATCTCTTGATAATCCTCCTCTTCTACACTAAGTTTAGATTTCTGTTTAAGAGAGGAGTGAGTGCTTGTAAAGGTTGTCTCCTAAACTCGTAAAAAGGAGAAGAGGGGTGTAAAAGGGTAGTTGATCTTTGCCCATTGAAAGAAGATCATGGTGGATGATGCCGGCCTCAACGGTAGAGGAATCGAGGAGTGGATGTAGGTCGATGACGACCGAACCACTATAAATCGGTTTGCATTTCTCTTGTGCAATTTACCTTACTGCAAACCTCTTTACTTGTTTACTGTCTTTAATACATTTACGAACATGAGATTTCAAGTTATTCTTCTAAGTTCGGTTTTTATCGTACGATGATTTTACAAAACCGATGTTTTTAACCACTGTACTAATTCAACCCCCCTCTTAGTGCCGGACAACATGATTCATGCTTAGTATTAATTATCTAGATCGAAGTGTATTTTAACATTGTAGGATTAACTACGATAGCAAGACATAAGCAAATGAAGTCCCAAAGTCAAGGACATGATTTTGTTGGGAGCTCGAGAGTTCATCGGAAGTCCAGATGTTCGTCGAAAGTTCTGCAGGAACTAACTGAGAAGTCCAGTAGCTTGCCGGAAGAATCTCATCGGAACTCGCCAAAAAGATCATCGTAAAGTCCAGGAGTTTGCTGGAGGTCCGCCGGAACATTGCTGAGAGATCGTCCAAAGTATTGTCAGAAGCTCGTTGGAAGAAATTAGACTTACAGACTTGTTTAGCTTAGAATAGGTCTGAGGAATCGTAGTTAGCATGTAATTGGGTTGGGATTTGGCCAACCCATTAGGGGGCCAGTTGGAACCCATGTAAGGACTGTGTTGGGCTCAATAGAGCCCAAATAATGACCCCGAGGTAGCACCATCGTGGCACAGTCCTTCAAGACTATGTCAGGGCGTGTTACCACCTAGACATAGCCTTCGAGAAGGTTGTAAGCGATGGTAGCACCAGCCGGGTGGTGGTACCACCTAGTGCAGTGTTAGTGTTAGACTAACACTAGCGGTGGTACCGCCCATGCCCGAGAAACCCGGGATGAGAGTGTTTAGGCTCCCAGTTGAATCAACTTGAAGCCTATAAATACCCCTCTCACCCCTGGTTACAAAAGACAAGCACAGAGATTCAACGTGAGAAAATGTTGCTACAATCTCTTGATAATCCTCCTCTTCTACACTAAGTTTAGATTTCTGTTTAAGAGAGGAGTGAGTGCTTGTAAAGGTTGTCTCCTAAACTCGTAAAAAGGAGAAGAGGGGTGTAAAAGGGTAGTTGATCTTTGCCCATTGAAGAAGACTAATGGTGGATGATGCCGGACCTCAACGGTAGAGGAATCGGAGGAGTGGATGTAGGTCGATGACGACCGAACCACTATAAATCGGTTTGCATTTCTCTTGTGCAATTTACCATTACTGCAAACCTCTTACTTGTTACTGTCTTTAATACATTACGAACATGAGATTTTCAAGTTATCTTCTAAGTTCGGTTTTTATCGTACGATGATTTTACAAAACGATGTTTTTACCACTGCTACTAATTCACCCCCCCTCTAGTGCCGGACAACATGATCATGCTTAGTATTAATTATCTAGATCGAAGTGTATTTTAACATTTGTAGGATTAACTACGATAGCAAGACATAAGCAAAATGAAGTCCCAAAGTCAAGGACATGATTTTGTTGGGAGCTCGAGAGTTCATCGGAAGTCCAGATGTTCGTCGAAAGTTCTGCAGGAAACTAACTGAGAAGTCCAGTAGCTTGCCG
The DNA here is from genome assembly GCA_004837865.1 of Musa balbisiana. Classification (NCBI taxonomy): domain Eukaryota; kingdom Viridiplantae; phylum Streptophyta; class Magnoliopsida; order Zingiberales; family Musaceae; genus Musa; species Musa balbisiana. The sequence goes on along the minus strand of CM017192.1, from coordinate 12,754,029 downwards.
GAAGAATCTCATCGGAACTCGCCAAAAAGATCATCGTAAAGTCCAGGAGTTTGCTGGGAGTCCGCCGGAACATTGCTGAGAGATCGTCCAAAGTTTGTCAGAAGCTCGTTGGAAGAAATTAGACTTACAGACTTGTTTAGCTTAGAATATGTCTTAGGAATCGTAGTTAGCATGTAATTGGGTTTGGATTTGGGCCAACCCAATTAGGGGCCAGTTGGACCCATGTAAGGACTGTGTTGGGCTCAATGAGAGGCCCAAATAATGACCCCAGAGGTAGCACCATCGTGGCACAGTCTTCAAGACTATGTCAGGCGGTGTTACCACCTAGACATAGCCTTCGAGAAGGTTGTAAGCGATGGTAGCACCAGCCCGGGTGGTGGTACCACCTAGTGCAGTGTTAGTGTTAGACTAACACTAGCGGTGGTACCGCCCATGCCCGAGAAACCCGGGATGAGATGTGTTTAGGCTCCCAGTTTGAATCAACTTGAAGCCTATAAATACCCCTCTCACCCCTGGTTATGGAAGACAAGCACAGAGAATTCAAAAGTGAGAAAATGCTACTGCAATCTCTTGATAATCCTCCTCTTCTACTCTAAGTTTAGATTTCTATTTAAGAGAGGAGTGAGTGCTTGTAAAGGTTGTCTCCTAAACTCGTAAAAAGGAGAAGAGGGGTGTAAAAGGGTAGTTGATCTTTACCATTGAAAGAAGATCGATGGTGGATGCTAGCGGCCTCGACGGAAGAGGAATCAGAGGAGTGGATGTAGGTCGACGACGACCGAACCACTATAAATCGGTTTGCATTTCTCTTGTGCAATTTACCTTACTGCAAACCTCTTTACTTGCTTACTGCCTTTAATACTTTTACGAACATGAGATTTCAAGTTATCTTCTAAGTTTGGTTTTTATCGTACGAAGATTTTACAAAACCGATGTTTTTACTGCTGCACTATTTCAACCCCCCCTCTTAGTGCCGGACAACATGATTCATACTTAGTATTAATTGTCTAGATCGAAGTGTATTTTTACATGTGTAGGATTAACTACGATAGTAAGACATAAAGCAAAATGAAGTCCCAAAGTCAAGGACATGATTTCGTTGGGAGTTCGAGAGTTCATCGGAAGTCTAGATATTCGTTGGAAGTTCTGCAGGAACTAACCGAGAAGTCCAGTAGCTTGCCGGAAGAATCTCATTGGAACTCACCAAGAAGATCATCAGGAAGTCCAGGAGTTTGCTGGGAGTCTACTAGAACATTGCCGACAGATCGTCCGAAGTTCGCCGGAAGCTCGCTGGAAGATATTAGACTTACAGACTTGTTTAGCTTAGAATATGTTTTAGGAATCATAGTTAGCATGTAATTGGGTTTGGATTTGAGCCAACCCAATTAGGGGCTAGTTGGATCCATGTAAGGACTGTGTTGGGCTCAATGAGAGGCCCAAACAATGACCCCAGAGGTAGCACCGTCGTGGCACAGTCTTCAAGACTATGTCAAGCGGTGGTACCACCCAGACACAACCTTCGAGAAGGTTGCAAGCGATGATACCACTAGCCCGGGTGGTGGTACCACCCAGTGCAGTGTTAGTGTCAGACTAACACTGGCGGTGGTACTGCCGGTGCCCGAGAAACCCGGGATAATATGTTTTTAGGCTCCAAGTTTGAATCAACTTGAAACCTATAAATACCTCTCTCATCCCTAGTTACAGAAGACAAGCACAGAGAATTCAAAAGTGAGAAAATGCTGCTGCAATCTCTTGATAATCCTCCTCTTCTACTCTAAGTTTAGATTTCTGTTTAAGAGATGAGTGAGTGCTTGTAAGGGTTGTCTCCTAAACCCGTAAAAAGGAGAAGAGGGGTGTAAAAGGGTAGTTGATCTTTGCCCATTGAAAGAAGATCGATAGTGGATGCTAGCAACCTCGACGGAAGAGGAATCGGAGGAGTGGATGTAGGTCGATGACAACTGAACTACTATAAATCGGTTTGCATTTCTCTTGTGCAATTTACCTTACTGCAAACCTCTTTACTTGCTTACTGCCTTTAATACATTTATGAACATGAGATTTCAAGTTATCTTCTAAGTTCGGTGTTTATCGTACGAAGATTTTACAAAACCAATGTTTTTACCGCTGCACTAATTCACCCCCCCCCCCCTCTTAGTGCCGAACCTTTTCCTAACAGAAACATATTAGAAAATTGGACGTCGGGCTGGAGGAATGGTCGACGTATCGGCAGAAGGCTTCGAGCTAAGAATTCGTGCATCGGGCCTAGAAGAGCGGATATTGCACCCAGGAGATCGTAGTTGCAGAGTCAACATGCCGATTAGACAAAAGGCCGCAATAGATGATGATGTGCTGAAGAATCGGAGGAGCGCCAGATGAACCAATGGTATGCCGGACAATATGGGACTCGCTTGTAATTATTTTTGCCTAGATCTAGTTAGTTTAGATCTAATTGAGTTGGTATTGGGGTGAAACAATGCCAACTCAATTTGGGGCCAATTAGGCCTAAATTGGGAGTGATTTAGGCTCATTTGGAGGCCCATTCAGTGGCCCAAATATGATAGGAATGAGGTCAGCACTAAGAGGGGGGGAGGGGGTGAATTAGTGTAGTGGTAAAATAACATCGGTTCAAAACTTCATTGCGATTAAATCCATTTCAGACGAAAAATCATTTCATAAAGGTATTATATTTGAAAGGGTACAAAAGAGCATAGTGGATGTAAAGCAAGTAAAGTGGTTTGCAGTTAAAGTAAATTGCTTAAGAGAAACACAAACCAGATTTTTATAGTGGTTCGATCGTCATGACCTATATTTACTCCACTGATTCCTCTTCCGTCGAGGCCACCAGCATCCACTATCAGTCTTCCTTCAATAGGCGAAGACCAACCACCTTTATAGCTCAATTCTCCTTTTACCGGGTTTAGGAGATAACCCTTATATCCCCACTTACTCCTCTCTCAAACTATTCTAACACTTAGAACTTTGAGAGGAGTTCACACAAGATTGCAGCAGCATTTTCTTTCTTTTTCACTCTCAATACTTGTGTTTGTTAACCAGGGATGAGAGGAGTATTTATAGGCCTCAAGTTGATTCAAACTTGGAGCCTAAAAATATCTCATCCCGAGTTTCCTAGGTATTGGGCAGTACCATCGCCTGTGTTGGGCAGTACCACCGCCAATGTTAGTCTTACACTAACACTGCACTGGGCGGTATCACCACCCAGTTTGGTAGTACCACCGCTTGGCACCCTACCATTGGGCAGTACCACCACCCAGACTAGCGGTATCATCGCCTGATAGCCTCTTGGAGACTGTCTGGGTAGTACCATCGCCTAAACCGGCGGTACCACTGCCTAACACAATCTCGGAGACTGTGCCACGACGGTGCCACTTCTTGTGTCACTATTTAGGCTTTTCATTGGGCCCAACACAGTCTTTACATTGGCCCAACTGGCCTCTAATTGGGTTAGCCCAATTCCAATCCCAATTATATGCTAACTATGAATTCTAAGACATTTACTAAGCTAAATAAGTTCGTAAGTCAGGTTTCTTCTAGCGAGCTTCTGGCGATCTTCTAACGAACTTCCAACGATCTCTCGGCAATGTTCCAGCGGACTCCCAGCAAGCTCTTAGAATTCACGATGATCTTCTTGGCTAGTTTCGATGAGCTTCTTTGGTAGACTCCTAGACTTCTCGGTTGGTTCCAACAAAACTTCTAACGAACCCTCAAACTCTCAAACTCCTAATGAAATCGCGTTCTTGACTCCAGGACTTAATTTTGCTTTATGCCTTGCTATCGTAGTTAATCCTGCACATGTAGAACATACTTCGATCTAGATAATTATTACTAAGCATGAATCATGTTGTCCGGCATGTCATTGGTTTATCGATGCTTCGTTTGATTCTCCAGCGTATCATCCTCTCTTGCAGCCTATTGTCCAATCGGCTAGTTAACCTTTGCAACTCCGATATCCTTGGCACAATATCCATTCTTCTTGGCCCAAAGCCTTCTATCGATATGTCAATCGATCTTCCGGCTCGACGTCCAATCTTCTTACATGTTCTTCCAGCCCAACATGATATTTTCTGCTTTAATTGTCTCATTCTAATTGAAGCTTTCTGCGTCACTCAAAACACATATCAAATCATAAAAACTATCAATTAGTTTCACCATCAAAATCCGAGATTCAACAATCTCCCTCTTTTTGATGATGACAACCAATTGATGACAGAGTTGAAACAAACTCTCAGAGTCTAACCAAACTCCCCCTATCAATATGTCATATTGCTAGAACTCTTGGATTCAAAATCAAAGCAACATATTATCATAAACTTATACATAACATCATACTTCTCCCCATTTGTCATAAACAAAAAGGAGAAGTCCAACTATCAAGTGTTTAGGACGTACAAGTTCAAATTATTACATAATCTCCAGTTTTATCATCATGCAAGCTAGCAATAATTTTGAGTTTTGTAATTTTATAAATTTTCTAGATGTGCAAGTTTAGCATGTTTTGCTTCTTGAGATAGCAACTTTTTGCTTTTCTTTAGATTGCAAGTTTTAACAACGTACAAGCTATCAAATTACTTTACAACATGCATAAACACCAAATCATTATTAATTATAAAGAAGTGCAAGATTATAAATTTTGTACGTTTGTATTTATGCATCTTGAGATAGGCAAGCTAGCAATCTTTGGTGATGTTCAAGTAGTTCATGAGGGTTAAATATCATGATTCATATCATATGCAATACATCATGTACATCATTATAATAAAATCATAAGTATTGCATGCATCATCAATATTTCATATCATGATAGTACCAATTTTGTCAAATTATATCCTACCATGCATGATCAAAACTTCTCCCCATTTTATCATTGTAAACAAGAAAGAAGAAGGGAAGAACATAATGGTATAGAATATTTCAATCATTTTCAAGGCATACAAGTCATAAATACAAAGAAATCATGTCACTAAAGATAAGACCACTTGAATACCAAAAGACATGATTTATATAATAAATCTCTTCTTTAAATAAATAATGAAAAAAATTCTTAGAAGATCATGATATAGATAAAATTCATCCAATCTTATAGGAGAACAAGATATTAATTTATACATATAAAATCTCTCAATTCATCATGAATCATAAAAATTGAAATTCCAAAATATCATGATTCATATCATATGCAATACATCATGTACATCATTATAATAAAATCATAAGTATTGCATGCATCATCAATATTTCATATCATGATAGTACCAATTTTGTCAAATTATATCCTACCATGCATGATCAAAACTTCTCCCCATTTTATCATTGTAAACAAGAAAGAAGAAGGGAAGAACATAATGGTATAGAATATTTCAATCATTTTCAAGGCATACAAGTCATAAATACAAAGAAATCATGTCACTAAAGATAAGACCACTTGAATACCAAAAGACATGATTTATATAATAAATCTCTTCTTTAAATAAATAATGAAAAAAATTCTTAGAAGATCATGATATAGATAAAATTCATCCAATCTTATAGGAGAACAAGATATTAATTTATACATATAAAATCTCTCAATTCATCATGAATCATAAAAATTGAAATTCCAAAATATCATGATTCATATCATATGCAATACATCATGTACATCATTATAATAAAATCATAAGTATTGCATGCATCATCAATATTTCATATCATGATAGTACCAATTTTGTATGATTTATATTAATAAATCATCTTCTTTAAATAACTAATTTGAAAAAAATTCTTAGAAGATCATGATCTAGATAAAATTCATCCAATCTTATAGGAGAACAAGATATTAATTTATACATATAAAACTCCTCAATTCATCATGAATCATAAAAATTGAAATTCCAAAATATCATGTATTCATTTAGGAAAATTTTCTCTTTAGTAAACGACAAGAAGAAACATGGAAGAATATATAATATAATGTCTTGATTGATGCATAAGAAATTTCTAGTTATAAATCTCAAAAAATTAAGATAAAGCTCATTCCAAATTCAAATTATCAAATCAAATCATTTTCAAGAGATTCATAAAAAGGACATAAATAGATTCATTAATCTCTCCTTTTTAGAAAAATAGTAAGAAGAAATATATGAGTTCAAAAATAAGATCTTGATTCATAGAGAAATCTCATGTATCAAATATTGAGAAATCAAGATGATGGTTCATATAAAAATATATCACAAGTTATAATCAAGAGAAAAATCATCATTTATCTTTAAATCATTCAACTTGTTAAATATAAAATCGTCAAGCATGATACTTAGATTATTTCATATAAGCATGTCTTCAATTGTTCTAAGTCCCAAATCCTTCCTGTTCTTTGGAAGGTTGTTCTTGAGTTCTTCACATGCATTGCATATCATTTCATAGGTCATCAAAGACCCTATTAGTTCTTCAATTGAAAAATGGTTCAAATCTTTTGATTCTTGTATTGCCATTACTTTCGAATTCCAACTCTTATTAAGAGATCGTAAAATTTTGTTTACAAGTTTAAAATCCAAAAAACTTTTACCAAGTACTTTTAAACCATTGACAACATCCATAAAACGAGTGTACATGTCTCCAATGATTTCGCTTGGTTTCATATGAAACAATTTGAAGTCATGCATTAAAAGATTAATTTTTAAAACCTTTACTTTATTAGTGCCTTCATGTGTGATTTCGAGAGTGTGTCATATATCAAAAGTCATTTCGTAAGTAGAAACCCAATTAAACTCAGTTTTATCCAAAGCACAAAATAAAGCGTTCATAGCTCTAGCATTTAAAGAAAATGTCTTATTCTCCAAATCATTCCAATGGTTCATTGGAAGATAAGACTTTCAAAAACTGTTTTCTATGATATTCCATAAATTTAAATCCAAAGAAAGTAAGAAAACTCTCATTCGAGTTTTCCAATATGTGTAGTCCGTCCCTTTGAACAAGGGAGGACGAATGAGAGAAAGTCCCTCTTGAAAGCCAAAAGAGTCATTTCTCTTGGGTGTTCAACCAAATGATAAATCACAATGCTCTGATACCAATTGTTAGGAATGAGATCAGCACTAAGAAGGGGGGGGGGGGGGGAGGGTGAATTAGTATAGTGGTAAAATAACATCAGTTCAAAACTTCGTTACAATTAAATCTATTTCAGATGAAAACCTATTTCGTAAAGGTATTAACTTTGAAAGTGTATGGAAGAGCATAGTGGATGTAAAGCAAGTAAAGTGGTTTGCAGTTAAAGTAAATTACTCAAGAGAAACGCAAACCAGATTTTTATAGTGGTTTAAGTCGTCATGACCTACATCCACTCTACCGATTTCTCTTCTGTCGAGGCCTCCAGCATCCATTATTGGTCTTCCTTCAATAGGCCAAGACCAACCACCTTTTATAGCTTGATTCTCCTTTTATCGGATTTAGGATATAACCCTTACACCCCCACTTACTCCTCTCTCAAACTATTCTAACACTTAGAACTTTGAGAGGAGTTCATACAAGATTGTAATATCGTTTTCTATCTTTTTCACTCTCAATACTTGTGTTTGTTAACTAGGGATGAGAGGGGTATTTATAAGTCTCAAATTGATTCAAACTTGGAGCCTAAAAATATCTCATCCCGGGTTTCCTAGGTACTAGCGGTACCACCGCTAGTGTTAATCTGACATTGACACTACACTGGGCGGTACCACCTCCTAATAGCTTCTCAAAGATTGTGTCCGGGCGGTACTATCACCCAAACTGACGGTACTACTGCCTGACACACTCTCGGAGACTATGCCACGATGGTACCACTTCTTGGGTCACTGTTTGGGCCTTTTATTGGGCCCAACACAGTCTTTACATGGGCCAAACTGACCTCTAATTGAGTTGGCCCAATTCCAATCCTAATTATATGCTAACTACGAATGCTAAGACATTTACTAAGCTAAACAAGTCCGTAAGTCAGGTTTCTTCCTACGAGCTTCCGACGATCCTATTGTCCAATTGGCCAATTGACCTCTGTAACTTCAATATCCTTGGTGCAATATCCACTCTTCTTGGCCTGATGCCTAAAACCATAGCCCGAAGCCTTCTGTCAATACGTCGACCGATCCTCCGGCTCGACGTCCAATCTTCTAACATGTTCTACCGGCCCAACATGATTCTTCCTGCTTTAATTGTCTCATCCTGATCAAAGCTTCCTGCATCACTCAAAATGCATATCAAATCATAAACACTATCAATTGGTTTCACCATCAAAATCTGAGATTCAACAAAATATTGGGTCAGGCGGTGGCACCGCTAGATCAAGCGGTAGAACCGCTTGTGAGTTGAAAAACTCAAAAAACTCGATTTTCGAGGCTGTCAGGTGGTGGTACCACTAGTATGGGAGGTGGTACCACCCAGACATAGTCTTCCAAGTGATAGTATCACCAGACTGGGTGGTGGTACCGCTTAGTATTAGGCTGCAAGCGGTGGTACCGCCCGTACCTTGAAGTCTCAAGGATTTGAATTTTGGGCTCTAAATTTAAATCCATTTTGGGCCTATAAATATCCCACTCTTTTCTGCTTAGGATAGTTAGAAATATTGAGCAAAACTTTGTGATTCTAAAGTAGAAAACCTTAGAAAAGTTGAGTTCCCTCCTCCCAAAGCTTAAAGAGAATTCTAAGGGAGGTGTGAGAGGGATACCTTGTAAAAGAGGGTTGTAAAAGGTTGTCTCCTAAACCTGTGAAAAGGAAAAGAGGAGTGTAAAAGGATAGTTGGTCTTTGCCCATTGAAGGAATACCATTAGTGGATGCTGGTAGCCTTAACGGAAGAGGAATCGAGAGTGGATGTAGATTAAAATCTGGTTTGTATTTCTTTTAAGCAATTTACTTTAACTACAAACTACCTTACTTGCTATACTCTTCTGTATGCTTTCATTTTAAGTATCTTTACGAAATGGGTTTAATCGAAATGAATGATTTTCGAAATCGATATTTTTACCGCTGTACTAATTCAACCCCCCCCCCTCCTAGTGCCGCTCTTGATCCTAACACCTCAAACTTTTCTAAGGTTTCTTTGAGTAGCAAGTTTTCCTTTCTAAGCATTTCTAATTCATTACATTTTGTGTAAGGAGTTAAACTTTCATCATGCTCAATTTTTAGTCTATCAAAATCACTAACAAGAGAAGTATGCTCCTTTTTTAACATTTTATATTTTTTACTAACTAATTTACATTCATCAAATAAATCATAAAAAGCACTTAGTAATTCATCAAAAGATAAATTTGCATCTAATGAACCGCTTATCTCATCTCCAATAGTCATTAGTGCATAGTAAGCAACTTGCTTTGTATTAGTTGGCTCCTCTTCTTTGGATGCACTTGAGTCATCCCAAGTTGCTTTAAGAGTCTTCTTCTGCTTTGGTTGTTTCTTTTTCGCTTGGGGACATTCGCTTTTGAAATGTCCTAGCTTCTTACATTCATAGCATATGACTTGTTCTTTCTTAGGTTCAAATTTATTTTTAGTATCATTTTTAAATTTATTCCTATTTATGAATTTTTTGAACTTTCTTGTCAAGAGTGTCAAGTCTTCATCATAGTCCTCATCACTTGAATTTTCTTTCAAGTGGTCTTCATGAGTTCTTAGTATCATATCCTTCCTATTCTTTAGAAAGTTATTCTCATGCTCTTCATAAGCATTACAAGTCATCTTATAGGTCATTAGTGACCTGATTAGTTCTTCGAGAGGAAAGTTATTTAAATCCTTGGCCTCTTGAATAGCCATTACTTTAGGGTCTCAACTCTTTGAAAGTGATCTTAAAATTTTATTAACAAGTTCAAAATTCAAGAAACTTTTACCAAGTCCTTTTAGACCATTCACGACATCTATAAATCGAGTGTACATGTCTCTAGTGGTCTCATTCGGTTTCATCCGAAACAACTCATAAGTATGGACTAAAAGATTAATTTTTGACTCCATTACTCTACTAGTGCCTTCATGAGTAACTTCGAGTATATGCCAAATATCAAAAGTTGTTTCACAAATAGACACTCGATTGAACTCATTTTTATCTAAAGCACAAAACAAGGCATTCATAGCCATGACATTTAAAGCGAAAGTCTTTTTCTCCAACTCATTCCAATCATTCATTGGAAGAGAAGACTTTTGAAAACCATTTTCGACAATGTTCCATAGCTCAAAATTCATAAAAATTAGAAAAATCCTTATTCTAGTCTTTCAATATGTGTAATCCATTCCATTGAACATGAGCAGACATGTAATTGAGTGACCCTCTTAGTTGTCGGCAAATGCCATCTCTCTTAGGTTTTAAACCAAACGAGAGTGACTAAGCTCTAATACCAATTGTTAGGACCAAGAGCGGCACTAAGAGGGGGGGGGGCAGATTAGTGCAATGGAAAAATCGTTGATTTTGAAAAATATTTGTTTCGATTCAATCTATTTCGAAAAAATATTGAACTTGAAAGCTTTCATAAGAGTGTAAAGAGAAGGTTAAGGAAGTTTGTAGTAATGTAAATTGCACAAATAGAAAAGCAAACTAGAATTTAGAGTTGTTCGGTCGTTGTGACCTACATCCACTTCCGATTCCTCCTCCGTTGAGGTCACCGGCATCCACTAATGATCTTCCTTTAATAGGCGAAGGCCAACTACCTCTTTACCATGCTTTGTCCTTTTCATAGGTTTAGGAGAGAACCCTTACAAGTCTCACACCTCTCTTGAATGATCTCAACACTTAGAAAAGGAGGAGGACTCTAGCACTTTTATAATACTTTAACACTCCAAAAATTTAAGATTATGCTAACACTTTCGTGCCCTTTCATGCAGAAAAGGATGGGGTATTTATGGGCTACAATGACTTCCAAATTGGAGCCAAAAAGTATCTCATCCCGGATTTTCGGGGTACTAGCGGTACCACCACCATTATTGGGCGGTACTACCACTTGATAGAGCTCGGAGACCATGCTTTGATGGTACCACTGCTAGCAGGTAATAACTATCGATGATACCACTGCCTAGAGCACTTGGGAGACCAAGTCCCAAGCAGTGCCACCACCCTAGTTTAGTTGTGCCACCACCAGATAGGTTCCAGTATCCTGGTTGGGCCTTGAATCTAGCCTAAACTAGCCTGACTCGGGCCTAGTTTGTCACGGACTTAGCTGGTTTTGCTTAAGTTGTGCGGCACCCTTGCATGTCTGTCCACAAAGGTCAGCCTCCCCGAAACCTCCCATGGTCCCTTAGGACCTACAAAAGAGAAAACGGGTTATAGAAAATGCCTCACTTGGGATCCACAAGCAATCATCTCCGTAAACAATTCTTAGCCAATGCAAATTACAAATAAACTTTACAAGCTCTGAACGGTTGCACAACAAAGGGATAAAATGGTCCACTATAGATCGAAAATCTCTCACAAGTGTCCACATGACACAACTTTTATTTACAAGCCTAAAACGGCCACCAAACCCAACTAAAATGGGACTATTAAGCCTTCAGCCATCCCTCTACATGCTGTGTAAAGTATGAATATACCAAAAGACACAGATATGCATAAGCATTACATCAAACATCATGTTTAGAAGTTTGTCCATGACATTCTCCCCTACTTATTCCTTCGACGTCCTCGTCGAAGCCTTTGCCGACACTGCAACTCTTCGCCTTTGCTAAGTCTTCAATCTTTTGCTCCAGCTGCAATGTGCCTCTTGGCTCCCAACTGCTCTCTGCTGTTGTTTTTGAGTAGTTGAACCTTTGTTCCACCACGTTGCTTCAACTCGCCAATGAACATGACTCTAGTGTGGTGTTGGCTGAGTTGTGTTGATCCTTATTGGTTTTAGGATCGGAGCGACATTAAGAGGGGGGGGGTGAATTAGTGCAGCGGATTAAAACGTCAGTTTTGGAAACTTTTTCGTATGATAAAAACCGAACTCGAAAGTGCTTAACTTAAAAGCGTGTTCGTAAATGTGTGCAGCAAAAGTAATAAGGAAGTAAAGCAGGTATGAAGGTTTGCAGTAAGGTAAATAGCAATAAGTAAATGCAAACCAGAGAACACGTCAATTTTGAAGTGGTTCGGTCAAAATGACCTACATCCACTTGCGAAGCCTTCTTCGATGAGGCTCCCAACTTCCACTAGCAAATCACTTTGAAGGGGAAGGACAAATACCCCTCTTACAACTTTTTACAAGTGGTTCACACTCTTACAAAGTTTCAACGAGAAAGAAGGAGGTGAACACTCAAGCAATTGAAAACTAAACTTGCTAAAGACTTTGCTAAGGCTTTTATCTCAATCTATTGCTTCTCAAAAGTTGTTATCTCAGTTGAGAATAGAGGGGTATTTATAGGCCTCAAGAGGATTCAAATTTGGGCTCCAAAATTTGAATTCTCTTCGGTTCCCGAAGCTAGCGGTGCCACCGCCTGTCAGTTGTGACACTGACAGTGTACCAGGCGATGCCACCGCCTGGCTCTCGGGTGCTGGGCGGTGCCACTGCCCAGACCGACGGTGCCACCGCCTGGCTCTTGCGTGCTGGGCGGTGCTACCGCCTAGTTATTTCAGCTCACTTGGTTGGGCTCCAAACTTGGCCCAAACCAGTCCGAACTAGGGCCCTATTGGCCCCTACTTGGGTTATAAGATTAACAACTAATCCTAACCCTAATTAACATGCTAACTACGAATTTAAAGACATTTCCTAAGCTATTACAAAGTCCACAAGTCAAGACTTCTTCCGGCGAACTTCCGACGATCTTCCGAGAAACTCTCGGAAACCATTCTGCGGACTCCCGGCAAGCTCCTAGACTTCACGATTTGATCTTGGCAAGTTCCGATGAGCTTCTTCGGCAAGCTATGATCTTTCTCGGTGAGCTTTGTGAACTTCTGACGTACATTCTGGTGAGCTTCCAAAAACCCTTCGATAAACTCCCTACTCATTCTCGGCTAGTTCCGGCAGCATTCCCGACGAACCTTCAGACTTCCGTCGGACTCTCGAACTCCCAATGAATCCTTCGCGCTTAACTCCGGCACTTCGTTTCGCTTTATGTCTTCATCGTTATCGTAGTTAATCCTGCATACACAAGCCAAAACTCTACTCCGATCTAGACAATTATTACAATGCGAATTGACATTTTGTTGCCCGGCATGTCATTGGTTGGCGCTTCATCCGATTCTTCAGTGCATCGTCCACTCTTGCGGGTTGTTGCCCAATCGGCGGTTGACCTCCGCAACCCCGATATCCTTGGTGCAATTCCGCTCTCCTTGGCTCGATGCCCGACGTCCGAAGCGTTCTACCGTCCAATATCCTAACATGATCTCCTCCGACGCAACGTCAATTTCTCCTGCGTCAACTGTCTAATCCGGATCAAGTAGACCTGCATCACTCAAAATGCAGTTAAACATCTAAACACAATCAATTAGTTTCATCATCAAAATTCGAGATTCAACAATCTCCCCCTTTTTAATGATGACAACTAATTGATGACTACCGGAGTTAACTTTAACTCCCCGGAGTTTAAACAAACTCCCCCTATCAATATGTCATTGATAGAATACTTGGATTATCCCAAATCCAAGCAACATTCATCACATATTATGAAAAACATTTAAACCATCATGCAAATATATAAAATATTCAATTCAATGCATGAAGTCATCAATATACTTCTCCCCCTATGTCATCAACAAAAAGGAGAAGTACCAACTCTTATGTGTTTAGAAATATGAGTTCTAATCATTGCATAATAAACATAGTATCCAATTTTATCATCATGCAATTTAGCAATTAAAGATGTGCAAGTTTAGCATGTTTGCTTTTCTTGAGACAGCAACTATTTGCTTTTCTTTAGACTACAAGCTAGCAATTTTTACGATATGCAAGTTTTGCTACATACAAGCTAGCAAAAATTTCGAAAGCAAATGCAAGATAGCTTTCTTGTGTAAGCCCATGATTCTTGCTTCCTATTGCAATTTACAAGTTTTTGAAATATCCAACTTCAACACATGGCATAATTAACATACTCTCCTAGTTTTATCATTATGCAATTTTGCTATCATCATAGATATGCAAGGTAGTATGATAGCAATTTCTATAACATACAAGCTAGCAAATTTTACAATATTTTTAGAACATGCAAGCTAGCAGTTTTGAGATGTTCAAGAAAGCAACCCTTGCTTCTTAAAATATACAAGTTTGCTAGATGTGCACGTTAGCATGTTTTGCTTATTGAGATAGGCAAGATAGTGATGTTCAAGAAGACAACTTTTGCTTCTTGAAATAGGTAAGTTAGCAATCTTTGCTACTTAAGATAGGCAAGCTAGCAATCAAGTTTTTACATCTTCTTGACTTGTACAAATTAGCTATCTCCCCCTTTGTCATTGTCAAAAAGAAGAGAAGACCCTTTACATCAATTATGACAAAGGTAAGTATCAATCTTATTTGTGCATCATTATCATACGTTAAAGTATTGCATGCATAATACCAAATCATCAAATTCATCAAAATCTCAACATTACTTTCAAGATATTCAAAATGGTATACATAGATTTATCATAAAGCAAATTAATTTTCAATCATCACATAAGGCATTTAAAGAATTTTTGAAACATAGGAGAATGATTAATTTAAGCATGCAATATTTCAATCAAATTCAAGTCATGAATACCAATACTTTCATATTGTGAGTATCAATTCATGAATACCAAAAGATAATATTTGTGATTCCAATTTTGCAATATCAAGATGATGATTTAGATAAAACTTATTCAAATCAAATTGTTAACTTGAAACTCATAATCAAGTCATCAAAATCAATCTCGAGATTCACAAAATATCATGAAATCATTAATCTCGATCAGATGGGAAAAGCATTTTTTAAGTAATTCTTTTTCATCTAAGCATGCCTTAGTCTTTATATGCCAAATCAAGATAAGCATGAAAGTTCAAGACATAAAGGCAAAATCTTATAAAACAACTCATCAAGCAAGATTTTAACCATCTATTCTCAAGCCATATAAAGAGTAAGTCAAGGATTCAATTATCTCATGTCGTGAATTCCAATAGGCATCTCAAATTATCAACATCACATTAAAAAGATATTTCAAAAAAATATAACATGATTGAAGCATTGAACATGATTCATATTTAAAATGTGTCTCATGTCATAAGTATGAATCAAGCATTTGTGAAATCCGAAATCATCCTCAAAGTCAATTCAATAAATTCATCTCCATTTCATACAATTGATATCATGTGAGGGTATTCAAGTCTTTTGTGAAAACATGTATCATTATTTAAAATCGAAAGTGTAAGATTTATTACAATAAAGATCAATAAGGCACTTTCATTTTGATAAAAATCAATAATATGTAAATCACAAGATTCATCATCATATTTTCAAATTGCACAATTTCAAAACTATACCTTTCATTTTTCATACATGATACAAATAAATCAATCATCATTATGAGCATATTATACATGATATTCAAGCATTCATGATACATTATTTTGGCAACATGATCATAGCTTTTCAAATGTTGGTATCTAAATGTCAAAGTTCATTACATCCTATCATGCATGATAATTAACTTCTCATTTGTATTTCACGCATAATTTCATTTCATCATATTAGGAATATCAAGAAGAATTAATTGGATAATGAGATGAATATTTTCATGAACACAAGCAATTGCATAAAAATCATATCATGAAGGATTAGAATATGTGTATACCAAAAGGCATGATTTCTTTTTGAAGAACCTCCTCATAAATAATAATAAAAAATCTTAGGAAATTGATTAAAGAAAAATCTTGATTCATTATAAAATTTCATATATCAAATATCGAGAAATCAAGATAATGATTCATAAAAAAAATATCACAAGTAATATTCAAAAGAAGATTCATCATTCATTTTCAATTCATTCAATTTGTCAAATCAACATTTCTTGGGTATGCATGATATCAAAACATGGTTTCAAATCTTTAACACATAACATGTATAAATTTAAAAATCGAAGGGAGAAGGGAAAGAATTCAAAGGTACAAAGATTTCAACCATCTCATAAACAAATGAAGGATCAATTCATGAATCCAAAATTCTATGAATCATTTCGACAAATCTCCTTTTAAATAATCAAAATGATTGTCAAAGGAAATCTCATGTTATTCCAAGAAATCAAGATCATGATTTTGATAAAACTCATTTCAAATTTAAATCATTAAAGTCAGTTTTAAGGTTCACAAAATTCATAACATAAATAGATTTATGATTTCATTGATAATATATTTTCCCCCTTTTTTAAGTGTTTCATTTTAAGTGCTTGATTTCATGTTAGCATGCTTTTTCATTTATGTCAAATAAAAACATGCATCAACGTTTAGGATCGAAAAATGAATTTCGTCATAAAACCATCAAGACCAATAAATCACAAAAATCATCATGTATAACTTTAAAATTTTATACATAAAATCATTATATCATGGTATCACAACTTTAATATTTTCATTACAACATTAAGCAAGGTTTCATTGAACATAATTTTGAATGATTCTTATAGATACCTAAAACTTCTTTAGTTTTAATTTATATGATTGATTTTATAATAGCATGCTCAAATTTTTGTTCTTATGTCAAAACCATACATCATGTTTGAAAAACAAAGATAATGTACATAAAAAATATCAAGCCTTTCATACAAAAGCCATGCATCTTCATTGAAAAGCAATATGAAAATCATCAAAATACACATTCTTTCTTGTCAAGCACATATATAGGATTAATCTCACTAGGTTTACAATCATTAGATTTATATCTAACTTTTTATTCTATTAACATAAAACATGCAATTTTCAAGAAAAATAATTATTCAAAAAGAAAACGCATCATGGAAAACATCAAGTAATTTTAAAATAAATTAAGGGAGTTGAGTTACTTACCTTGTAGTCGAAGCCCGTCAAAGCCCAATTCGCCGTTTCACCTTTGGAAGTTCTTGATTCATCCTTGGTTGCCTTCCTCTTCTTTGGCCTCTTCCTCCGTTCAAGTTCATTGTTTATTTTAGATTTTTGTTTAATGAACTTATTAAGATTTAGTGTTTGAAGTTCAAGTTCATCATTGTCCTCATCACTTGAGTCATCGCTCAAGTGGTATTCATTTGTCCGGAGTTCCAAATCCTTCCTATTCTTTGGAAGGTGGTTCAAGTGCTCATCGGGTTCAAAATGTTCTAAAAGTGTCATTTCATAGGTCATTGGTGACCCGATTAATTCTTCTAATGGAAAATCATTTAAATTTTTTGTCTCTTGTATTGCGGTTATTTTATGATCCCACCTTTTTGGAAGGGATCTTAAGATCTTACTTACGAGATCAAAATTCGAAAAAGATTTACCAAGAACTCTTAGAATATTGACGACATCCATGAAACGGGTGTACATGTCGCCTATAGTCTCGCTTGGTTGCATTCGAAAAAGCTCAAAATCATGCAATAAAATGTTAACTTTCGAGTTTTTGACTCTACTAGTTCCCTCGTGCGTGATTTCAAGTGTTCGCCAAATATCAAAAGCCGTTTCGCACGTAGAAATCCGATTGAACTCATTTTTGTCCGAAGCGCAAAATAAGGCATTCATAGCCTTTGCGTTTAAAGAAAAATACTTCTTTTCCAAATCCGACCATTCGTTCATCGGTTTAGAAGGAAGTTGAAAACCGTTTTCAATAATATTCCATAAATCCAAATTCATAGAAATCAAGAAAACTCTCATTCGAGTTTTCTAATAAATATAGTCCAATCCGTTAAACAACGGTGGACGAAAAACCGAAAAGCCCTCTTGAAAGCCATGAAGAGCCATTTCTCTCGGGTGTAAATCCGAAATGAGAAATACCAGGCTCTGATACCAATTTTTAGGATCGAAGCGGCACTAAGAGGGGGGGGGTGAATTAGTGCAGCGGATTAAAACGTCGGTTTTGGAAACTTTTTCGTACGATAAAAACCGAACTCGAAAGTGCTTAACTTGAAAGCGTGTTTGTAAATGTGTGCAGCAAAAGTAATAAGGAAGTAAAGCAGGTATGAAGGTTTGCAGTAAGGTAAATAGCAATAAGTAAATGCAAACCAGAGAACACGTCAATTTTAAAGTGGTTCGGTCAAAATGACCTACATCCACTTGCGAAGCCTTCTTCGATGAGGCTCCCAACTTCCACAAGCAAATCATTTTGAAGGGGAAGGACAAATACCCCTCTTACAACTTTTTACAAGTGGTTCACACTCTTACAAAGTTTCAACGAGAAAGAAGGAGGTGAACACTCAAGCAATTGAAAACTAGACTTGCTAAAGACTTTGCTAAGGCTTTTATCTCAATCTATTGCTTCTCAAAAGTTGTTATCTCAGCTGAGAATAGAGGGGTATTTATAGGCCTCAAGAGAATTCAAATTTGGGCTCCAAAATTTGAATTCTCTTCGGTTCCCGAAGCTAGCGGTGCCACCGCCTGTCAGTGGCGGTGCCACCGCCTGTCAAGTGTGACACTGACAGTGTATTGGGCGGTGCCACCGCCCAGTCCAGCGGTGCCACCACCTGGCTCTCGGGTGCTGGGCGGTGCCACTGCCCAGACCGACGGTGCCACCGCCTGGCTCTTGCGTGCTCGGCGGTGCGACCGCCTAGCTATTTCAGCTCACTTGGTTGGGCTCCAAACTTGGCCCAAACCAGTCCGAACTTGGGCCCAATTGGCCCCTACTTGGGTTATAAGATTAACACCTAATCCTAACCCTAATTAACATGCTAACTACGAATTTAAAGACATTTCCTAAGCTATTACAAAGTCCACAAGTCAAGACTTCTTCCAGCGAACTTTCGACGATCTTCCGAGAAACTCTCGGAAACCATTCTACGGACTCTCGGCAAGCTCCTAGACTTCACGATTTGATCTTGGCGAGTTCCGATGAGCTTCTTCGGCAAGCTATGATCTTTCTCGGTGAGCTCCGCGAACTTCCGATGTACATTCTGGCGAGCTTCCAAAAACCCTTCGGCAAACTCCCTACTCATTCTCGGCTAGTTCCGGCAGCATTCCCGACGAACCTTCAGACTTCCGTCGGACTCTCGAACTCCCAATGAATCCTTCACGCTTGACTCCGGCTCTTCGTTTCGCTTTATGTCTTCATCGTTATCGTAGTTAATCCTGCATACACAAGCCAAAACTCTACTTCGATCTAGACAATTATTACAACGCGAATTGACATTCTGTTGCCCGGCACGTCATTGGTTGGTGCTTCGTCCGATTTTTCAGTGCATCGCCCACTCTTGCGAGTTGTTGCCCAATCGGCAGTTGACCTCCGCAACCCCGATATCCTTGGTGCAATTCCGCTCTCCTTGGCTCGATGCCCGACGTCCGAAGCGTTCTACCGTCCAATATCCTAACGTGATCTCCTCCGGCGCAACGTCAATTCCTCCTGCGTCAACTGTTTAATCCTGATCGAGTAGACCTGCATCACTCAAAATGCAGTTAAACATCTAAACACAATCAATTAGTTTCATCATCAAAATCCGAGATTCAACAATTGGTTCCTACAGATCCTCTAGATGAAGGAAAAGACCATCCTTACTATGCACCAATCTCTCAAATTCCATATGTTGCTTAAACTGGGTGGATGCTTGTTGGAGCTTTAACGAGCATCGCCTCACAAACTTTGGAAGTTTTGGGTCCTTCCTGCATAAAATTTACTCACCAACTCTTCTTTCACGTAGTTGTTACTTACAAGTAGATTCACATCACTTCCGCTTTCGATTGGCATTCTGTTGGGAAATGAAGCGGATAATCTACTCTTAGTAGCACTGATCACCATTGGTGAGGATTTGACAACTATTGTCTTCTAATATCTTCGAAGGTCTTTGAACCTGTGTGAAGCTCCTCTACTGGATAGATAAGAGAATTAGGGTACTCAGTTTCGCCCATTCTCTTAAGAGTAGAGAAGACAATGGTTACTTGACTTCACCCGCCTCCTCAAGGGTTGTACTCCATGCATCGAGCTGGTTACTGGTCTTCGCCTGCTCTTTGCTCACACTTTTGAAGCACTCGAAGTGTTTGCACTCCTTGCGTTGAGTTAGCTACTGTGATTCACCTTCTCAATACCATCAAACTTCTGGAATACAGAAAGTTTTCACTCCAACTTAGAGTAAGTCTCTAATAGTTTTGGTCGCCTTTGGGATTGTATCATCTTCTCCATGAACCCTATTGCCTACTCCACTGAGTAGCAAAGGTACAACACCGCATACTGCCTGCTTCGTTCCTTAGTCGTGCACTCTTGCACAACCTGAAGTCCTTCACTTTTGGCTATCTTGATAAGAAGCTCGTTGACACTGGTCTTATGAAGTTCCTTGGCCTCTACCCTTCAGCCTTGTCTTGGTACTTGGAGTTTGCCTCCGCATGCTCCACCTTCTCGGCCCCATTCACGACCAAGCGCTCTCCCTTCATGAGAGCAAGGGATCGATGATTCTACGGAAGTCCCACCCCTGTGGTACTATGGTGCTACCTTGCCCATAGCTCTACTATCTATCGCCTCACATCTGCATCCCTTTTCTCCACGATCGGTAGATATGTCTCTGTGGCACTCCTCCGAGTCCACCTCTATTCTAACCTATGCTTGATTTTGGGTAGCTAAGCCCCTCTAGACTCGTCGTTGCTTCCTTGCCCCTTTCAACTCCCTACTTCAACACTTTTGTGTTCTCCAAGCAGATCCCTTTGGTCGATGGAAAGACAGACTACAACTCCTATACATAGCCTCTGCCATAACATTGTAGGGTTTGCACCAATTCTATTCTCCTTAGCTTCATTGGTAGCAACGTTCGCTTACTCGACCTTGTTCTCTGACTTGTCGGGCTCCCTTACGCGAATATGGGCTCTGGAGCGGTCCAACTCTCCAACTGCTTCGATCATATCTCTGCATGATCAAGTCCCTTTCATGGGACTCACTGGTACTTGCATTCAAACTTTTCCCTTGGTGGAACACAGCCCCTATATGCTGATGACCAAGGCTTTCATCCGATGCAAAATTCGATGCACGCACGGAAGACCCACCTCTGCGGTACCACGACCTTCACTCCTTGAATCCATAGCCCTTCTTGCCGTCATGTTGTTCATCGAAGTGGAGCTTCCAGTAGCTCCTGATCATACCTCCGTATGATAAAGTCCCTCACGAGACACACCCGTGTGTATCGCATTGCCATGAATTATTCCATCACGATCCGTTGCACCATGTCGCCTCCTGGTGACATCTCCATTGCATTCTGATCCTTGTGGAATGAACTCGGATTATGATCTCTCAATGTATGGCCTTTGCCAACACATTGCAGGATCTCTTCCACTTTCGATTGTGTTCGCTCCTTTGGCAATCGACCTTCGTCCACCCGCTCTCAGGTCACACCTAGACAAAGCACTGCTCTAGGACAGTTCATCGCCTAGTAGCTCCCGAAGTCCATCGACTTCACTGGAATTGGTGCACTATTGTGTGGATCCTGGGCCTCTGCCCCTACCAACACAATCTCTGTTGCGCACCGCTCCCTTCATGGCAACTTGAATGGCAACACTATGGCATATTCTTCAAGAGTACCTGCCTCTGCATCCTCTTGCCCTGTGCTAAGGCTTTCTAAACCCAACTTTGCCTTTGTAAGTTGAGTCACCTCAATTCCTCCATCAAATGCTTCTTCGAGATAAGATGCATGTGCCCAAAAGTTCCCTTCGTCTTTGGCACAGTGCAAGACGAGTCCGCTCTATCAGAATGAAGGACCCATGGAACAACATGATCCTGCTCTTGCCTCTGCAAGAGTTCATGTCCTTGACCTCTATCCAAGGGAAGCTCTGCGCCTCCGCTCCATGTTCCATCTTCTATGTCGGCTCACTTCATGTGGCTTGGGTACTTTGCCAAGTTACACCCAAGCTGCTCTACTCCTCATTTTTGCATTGAGTTGATGGTGGCCCTTGCGCCCACCATTCCACGGGTAAGCCCTCTCTTAAGTCTGATCTCTATATCGACTCCAAGTGTGTCTTCATTTGTGTTGCTTTGGGTCGCTCCCCCACTTGATCTCACAATACATCCACTAATGCATTCTCTCAAGCGAGATCATGCGACGACTCCTCGTCGCTCGCTCGATCCATTGAGCTTCATGGAGTTTTTTTTTTTTTTTTGAGGTACTACTCCTCAACATGTGCGGTCTATTGCATGTGATTCTGCCTCTGGAGAGTCGGGACTTATTCCTCCTGGATATCTATCATGTTGAAGCAACATCACTCTTCATTTCAGAGACCACCATCCTCTTGGACTACTCTGATTTGCTGAACAAACTGTGCATTGTTCTGCCTCCTGTAAACGCACTTGCTAGATTGCGACTCCACGTCAATATAGCCCCCGCTGCACCACTCAAGGCCTAGCAACATGTTGAACTTGCTGCACACTTCATCCTCCTACAGACGTATCCTTCACATACCGAAAAGAAAGTTTCAATGCTCCATGGCGCCAAGTTTCGATCACCTTGGGATGGCCACGAACAATCCATCGTCCGTATACAAGCCCTTACATGAGTACCAAATTCTTCGAGTTAGCACCTCCCCTCACCTCTGTGAGCTTTGCACAACTCTTTCGGTCGCTGAGCAACTCATTCCACCTTATGCGGTCTCATCCTTTACCAAGCGCCTTACTTGCCTTGAGCACCATCAATTATGGTTGTCAATGTTGAGCCGTAGCTCAAACTCAGCTATCCCAACCTTTGTGCGCTCTGCATTCTTCCAAGCTTACTTGTTTTCGTGGTGCCTCTTGCGCGAAGGGTTGGTCATTCCTCTGAATGCCAATCTCAGATGCCCGCTCCTCTGAGCGACTCCTTTTCCCTGTTAGGATCGGAGCGGCACTAAGAGGGGGGGGTGAATTAGTGCAGCGGATTAAAACGTCGGTTTTGGAAACTTTTTCGTACGATAAAAACCGAACTCGGAAGTGCTTAACTTGAAAGCGTGTTCGTAAATGTGTGCAGCAAAAGTTATAAGGAAGTAAAGCAGGTATGAAGGTTTGTAGTAAGGTAAAGTGCAATAAATAAATGCAAACCAGTGAACACGCCAATTTTAAAGTGGTTCGGTCAAAATGACCTACATCCACTTGCGAAGCCTTCTTCGATAAGGCTCCCAACTTCCACTAGCAAATCACTTTGAATGGGAAGGACAAATACCCCTCTTACAACTTTTTACAAGTGGTTCACACTCTTACAAAGTTTCAACGAGAAAGAAGGAGGTGAACACTCAAGCAATTGAAAACTAGACTTGCTAAAGTCTTTGCTAATGCTTTTATCTCAATCTATTGCTTCTCAAAAGTTGTTATCTCAGCTGAGAATAGAGGGGTATTTATAGGCCTCAAGAGGATTCAAATTTGGGCTCCAAAATTTGAATTCTCTTCGGTTCCCGAAGCTAGCGGTGCCACCGCTTGTCAGTGGCGGTGCCACCGCCTGTCAGTTGTGACACTGACAGTGTACTGGGCGGTGCCACCGCACAGTCCAGCGGTGCCACCGCTTGGCTCTCGGGTGCTGGGCGGTGCCACCGCCTGGCTCTCGGGTGCTTGTCGGTGCCACCGCCCAGACCGACGGTGCCATCGCCTTGTCACGGACTTAGCTGGTTTTGCTTAAGTCGTGCAGCACCCTTGCGTGTCCGTCCGCAAAGGTCAGCCTCTCCGAAACCTCCCCATGGTCCCTTAGGACCTTCAAAAGAGAAAATGGGTTAGAGAAAGCGCCTTACTCGGGATTCACAAGCAAACAATCCAGGAAACACTTCGTTTACAATGCAAATTACAAACAGACTTAACAAGCTCCAAACAGTTGCACAACAAAGGGGAAAATGGTCCATTACAGACCGAAAATCTCTCACAAGTGTCCACATGACACAACCTTTATTTACAAGCCTAAAATGGCCATCAAACCCACACAAATGGGACTCTTAGCCTTCGGCCGTCCCTCAACCTGCTGTGCAGAGCATGAACAAACCCACAAGACACGGACATACATGAGCATTGCATCAAACATCCTGTTTCAAAGTTTGTCCGTGACATTCTCCCCCACTTATTCCTTCGACGTCCTCGTCGAAGCCTTTGTCGACACTGCAACTGCTTGCCTTTGCTGAGTCTTCAATCTTCTGCTTCAGCTGCAACACGCCTCTTGGCTCCCAGCTGCTCTTCGCTGCTGTTTTTTTTTTAGTAGTCGAATCTTTGATCCGCCATCCTGCTTCAACTCGCCAATGACTCTAAATATGGTGTGGGGTTGGCTGAGTTGTGTTGATCCTTATTGGTTCCTGCGGATCCTCCAGATGAAGGAAAAGACCATCCTTTCTGCGCCAGTCTCTCAAAATTCCACATGCTGCTTGAACTGGGTGGATGCTTGTTGGAGCTTTAACGAGCATCCTCTCGCAAACTTCTGAAGTTTTGGGTCCTTCCTCCACAAAATCTGTCCATTGACTCTTCTTTCACTTAGTTGCCTCATCCAAGTAGGTTCGCATCACTTCTGCTTTCGATTGGCATTTCGTTGGGAAATGAAGCGGACAATCTACTCTCAGTAGCACTGATCACCGTTGGTGAGGATTTGACAACTATTGTCTTCCATTATCTTCGAAGGGTCTTTGAACTTGTGCAGAGCTCCTCTGTTGGATAGATAAGAGAATTGGGGTACTCGGTTTCACCCATTCTCTTAGTAGTTGAGAAGGCAAAGGTTACTTGACTTCGCCCGCCTCCTCGAGGTTGTACTCCATGCATCGAGCTGGTTACTGGCCTTCGCCTGCTCTTTGCTCACACTTCTGAAGCACTTGAAGTGTTTGCACTCCTTGCATTGAGTTAGTTACTGTGATTCACCTCCTCAATGCCATCGAACTTCTGGAATGCCGGAAGTTTTCACCCCAACTTGGAGTAATTCTCTGATAGATTTGGTCACCTCTGGGATTGTACCGCCTTCTCCATCAGCCCTGCCGCCTACTCCACTGAGTAGCAAAGGTATAGCCCCGCGTACTGCCTGCTTCGTTCCTTGGTCGTGCACTCTTGCATGACCCGAAGTTCTTCACTTTCGGCTATCTTGATGAGAAGCTCGTTGACACCGGTCTTACGAAGTTCTTTGGCCTCCGCCCTTCAGCCTTGTCTCGGTACTTGGAGATTGCCTCTGCATGCTCCACCTCCTTGGCCCCTTTCACGACCAAGCGCTCTCCCTCCACGAGAGCAAGGGATCAATGACTTTCACGGAAGTCCCGCCTTTGCGGTACCATGGCGCTGCCATGCCCATGGCCCTACTATCCGTCGCTTCGCCTCTGCATCCCTTTTCTTCCCGCGTACTGCCTGCTTCGTTCATACCTCTGCATGATCACGTCCCTCCCAGGGGACTCACTAGTCCTTGCATTCGAACTTCACCCTTGGTGGAACATAGCCCCCATATGCTGATGACCAAGGCTTTCATCCGATGCAAAATTCGATGCACGCACGGAAGACCCGCCTCTGTGGTACCATGGCCTTCACTCCTTGAATCCATAGCCCTTCTTGCCGTCGTGTTGTTCACCGAAGTGGAGCTTTCAGTAGCTCCCGATCATACCTCCGTATGATCTTGTCCCTCACGGGGCAAGATTCGTGTGTATCGCATTGCCACGAACTGTTCCACCACGATCCACTGCACCATGTCGCCTCCTGGTGACATCTCCGTTGCATTCTGATCATTGTGGGATGAACTCGAATTGTGAACCCTCCATGTGTGGCCTCTACCAATACATCGCAGGGTCTCTTCCACCTTCGATTTTGTTCGCTCCTTTGGCAATCGACCTTCATCCACCCACTCTTGGGTCACACCTAGATGAAGCACCGCTCTAGGACAGTCCGTCGCCTAGTAGCTCTCGAAGTCCACCGACTTCGCTGCAATTAGTGCACCATTGTCTGGATCCTGGGCCTCTGCCCCTACCAGCACAATCTCCGCTGCGCACCGCTTCCTTCAAGCAACTTCATAGCAACACTGTGGCATATTCTTCAAGAGTACTCGCCTTCGCGTCCTCTTGCCCCGTGCCAAGGCCTTCTGAACCCAACTTTGCCTCCGCAAGTTAAGTCGCCTTGGTTCCTCCGTCAAATGCTTCTCCGAGATAAGATGCATGTGCCCAGAAGCTCCCTTCGTCTTTGGCACCATGCAGGATGAGTCCGCTCCATCAGAAAGGACCCATGGAACAACATGATCCTGCTCTTGCCTCTGCAAGAGTTCATGTCCTTGACCTCTGTCCACGGAAAGCTCTGCGCCTCCGCTCCATGTTCCATCTTCTATGCCGGCTCACTTCATACGGCTTGGGTACTTCGCCAAGTTACACCCAAGTTGCTCCGCTCCTCGTTTCTGCATTGAGTTGATGGTGGTCCTCGCGCCCACCATTCCACGGGTCAGCCCTCCCTTGAGTCTGATCTCCATATCGACTCCTAGTGTGCCTTCATTTCTGTTGCTTTTGGTCACTCCCCCACTTGATCTCGCAATGCATCCACCAATGCGTTCTCTCAAGCGAGATCATGCGACGACTCCTCGCCGCTCGCTCGATCCATTGAGCTTCGTGGAGGTGTTATTTGTTGAGGTACTCCTCCTCAACATGTGCGGTCCGTTGCACAAGATTCTCCCTCTGGAGAGTCGGGACTTATCCCTCCTGGATATCTATCTCGTTGGAGCAAGCATCTCTCTTCGATTCGGAGACCACCATCCCCTTGGACTACTCCGATTTGCTGAACAAACTGCGCATTGTTCTGCCTCCTACAAACGCACTTGCTAGATTGCGACTCCATGTCAATATAGCCCTCACTACGCACCTCAAGGTCTAGCAACATGCTGAACTTGCTGCACACTTCAGTCTCCTACGGATGTATCCTTCGCATGTCGAAGAGAAAGTTTCAATGCTCCATGGCGCCGAGTTCCGATCGCTTTGGGATGACCACGAACAGTCCGTCGTCCGCATACAAGCCCTTGCATGAGTACCAAATTCTTTGAGTTAGCAATTCCCCTCACCTCTGTGAGCTTTGCGCAACTCTTTCGGTTGCCGAACAACTCATTCCACCTTACATGGTCTCAACCTTTTGCCAAGCGCTTTGCTTGCTTTGAGCACCATCAAGTGTTGTTGTTAACGTTGAGCCGTAACTCAAACTCAGCCATCCCAACCTTTGTGTGCTCCGCATTCTTCTCAGCTTGTTTGTCCTCGTGGTGCCTCTTGCGCGAAGGGTTGGCCATTCCTCTGAATGCCACTCTCAGAAGCCCGCTCCTCTGAGCGACTTCTTACCCTACATCTCCATGTCCGTTTTCCCCAAAACAGTCGCGCATGCTAGCTGTCCTCAACGCAGCCCCGCTAGGTCCCCCACATTTGCATGTCAAGTGTTTCTATGAGTGCATGTCCCGCTCTGATACCATCTGTCACGGACTTAGCTGGTTTTGCTTAAGTCGTGCGGCACCCTTGCGTGTCCGTCCGCAAAGGTCAGCCTCCCCGAAACCTCCCCATGGTCCCTTAGGACCTACAAAAGAGAAAACGGGTTAGAGAAAGCGCCTTACTCGGGATTCACAAGCAAACAATCTAGGAAACACTTCGTTTACAATGCAAATTACAAACAGACTTAACAAGCTCCGAACAGTTGCACAACAAAGGGGAAAATGGTCCATTACAGACCGAAAATCTCTCACAAGTGTCCACATGACACAACCTTTATTTACAAGCCTAAAATGGCCATCAAACCCACACAAATGGGACTCTTAGCCTTCGGCCGTCCCTCAACCTGCTGGCAGAGCATGAACAAACCCACAAGACACGGACATACATGAGCATTACATCAAACATCCTGTTTCAAAGTTTGTCCGTGACAACCTGGCTCTCGCATGCTGGGCGGTGCCACCGCCCAGACCGACGGTGCCACTGCCTGGCTATTTCAGCTCACTTGGTTGGGCTCCAAACTTGGCCCAAACCAGTCCGAACTCGGGCCCAATTGGCCCCTACTTGGGTTATAAGATTAACACCTAATCCTAACCCAAATTAACATGTAACTACGAATTTAAAGACATTTCCTAAGCTATTACAAAGTCCACAAGTCAAGACTTCTTCCGGCGAACTTCCGGCGATCTTCCGAGAAACTCTCGGAAACCATTCTGCGGACTCCCGGCAAGCTCCTAGACTTCACAATTTGATCTTGGCGAGTTCCGATGAGCTTCTTCGACAAGCTACGATATTTCTCGGTGAGCTCCGCGAACTTCCGACGTACATTCTGGCGAGCTTCCGAAAACCCTTTGGCAAGCTCCCTACTCATTCACGGCTAGTTCCGGCAGCATTCCCGACGAACCTTCAGACTTCCGTCGAACTCTCGAACTCCCAACGAATCCTTCGCGCTTAACTCCGGCACTTTGTTTTGCTTTATGTCTTCATCGTTATCGTAGTTAATCTTGCATACATAAGCCAAAACTCTACTCCGATCTGGACAATTATTACAACGCGAATTGACATTCTGTTGCCCGACACGTCATTGGTTGGTGCTTCGTCCGATTCTTCAGTGCATCGTCCACTCTTGCGGGTTGTTGCCCAATCGGCGGTTGACCTCCACAACCCTGATATCCTTGGTGCAATTCCGCTCTCCTTGGCTCGATGCCCGACGTCCGAAGCGTTCTACCGTCCAATATCCTAATGTGATCTCCTCCAGCGCAACGTCAATTCCTCCTGCGTCAACTATCTAATCCTGATCGAGTAGACCTACATCACTCAAAATACAGTTAAACATCTAAACACAATCAATTAGTTTCATCATCAAAATCCAAGATTCAACATTCCCTACATCTCCATGCCCATTTTCCCCCAAACGATCGCGTGTGCTAGTTGCCCTCAATGCAGCCCTGCTAGGTCCCCTAGGTTTGCATGCCAAGTGTTTCTATAAGTGCTTGTCCCGCTCTGATACCATCTGTCACGGACTTAGCTGGTTTTGCCTAAGTCATGCGGCACCCTTGTGTGTCTGTCCGCAAAGGTCAGCCTCCCCGAAACCTCCCATGGTCCCTTAGGACCTACAAAAGAGAAAACGCCTCACTCGAGATCCACAAGTAATCGTCTCCGTAAACACTTCTTAGCCAATGCAAATTATAAACAAACTTTACAAGCTCTGAACGGTTGCACAATAAAGGGGTAAAATGGTCCACTACAGATCGAAAATCTCTCACAAGTGTCCACATGACACAACCTTTATTTACAAGCCTAAAATGGCCACCAAACCCAACTAAAATGGGACTATTAAGCCTTCGGTCGTCCCTCTACATGCTGTGTAAAGCATGAACATACCAAAAGACACGGACATACATAAGCATTACAACAAACATCATGTTTAGAAGTTTGTCCGTGACAAGTTGGCCCCTAATAGAGTTGATAAGATTGCCTCCTAAATCTAACTCTAATTATATACTAACTACGATTCTTAAGACATATTCTAAGCAAATCATGTCCAGTTAGTCTTGGTTTCTTCTAGCGAGCTTCCGGCGTTCTTCTAGCGAACTTTCGACGATCTCTCGGCAATGTTCCAACGGACACCCGACAAGTTTCTGGACTTTATGATGATCTTCTTGGTGAGTTCCGACAAACTTCTTTGGTAGGCACTTGGATGTCTCGGTCACTTCCGGTAGAACTTCCGACGAGCATCCAGCCTTCCGACGAACTCTCAAACTCCCAACGAAATCTCGATCATGACTCCGGTCCATCATTTGCTTTATGCCTTACTACTATCTTAGTTAATCCTGCACACTTATCTTAACACATAGATTAGGTCAAACAATTTACCAATTGATTTCATCATTAAAATCTGAGATTCAACATAATCCCCACCAAACCCCTATAACACTCAAAGATAATATGAGATAATGGATTTGTAAGTGGATCTACAATATTATCTTCTGATGGAACTCTTTCTACTGCCACATCTCGTTGGATGACTATCTCTCTAATAAGTTAGAACCTCCTCAAAATACTTCTGATAAGACCTGAGTTCCCTCATTTGACTAATCGCCCTATAGTTGTCGTATTACAAGAGAATCGGCTCCTCGTTGCCTAGCATGACTCCCAGATCTATGATGAACTTCTTTATTCAGATTTCCTCCTTTGTTGCCTCTACTACAGCAATATATTCTGCATCTATAGTCGAGTCAGCAGTAGTATCTTGCTTGGAACTCTTCTAGAATATTGCTCCTTCATTCAAGGTAAACATATATCATGAATTAGACTTGCTATCATCGATATCAAACTAGAAGCTTGAGTCTATGTAACCCTCAACCCTATGGTTACTTCCTCCATATACTAGTAAAAGATCCTTAGTTTTTCTCAAGTACTTAAGGATACACTTTACTACTATCTAATGCTTCAAACCTAAATCCACTTGATACCTGCTCATGACACTTAGAGCATGTGCTATATCAAGCCTAGTACATAACATAGCATACATGATAGACTCTATCGCTAAGGCATATCCTATCTATGTCCACAATTTCTTCAAGAGTTTTTGGGGACATAATCCTAGAAAGTGATATCCCATATCTCATTGATATGGAGAGCATTCCTATATCATTCCCAATGATTAGGATATCCTCTATATATAACACCAAGAAGGTAATAGCACTCTCACTTACCTTCCTATACACATAAGGCTCATCTTCGTTCTTAACGAAGTCATAAGATCTGATCACCTCATCAAATCTTATGTTCCAACTTCGGGAAGCTTGCTTTAATCCATATGGACCTAAGCAACTTGTACAACTTATTTGGACTATCCTTAGACATGAATACCTTAGGTTGTATTATATACACCTCCTCATCAAGATTGTCATTGAGGAATACAGTTTTCACATCCATCTGCTAGATCTCATAATCATAGTGTGCTACAATAGTCAATAGAATTTAGATAGAATTTAGCATTGCTATGGGTGAGAAGGTTTCATCATAATCAACATCTTGCCTTTGACGATAACCCTTAGCCACTAGCCTTGTTTATAGGTCTCTATTTTTTCATCTATTCTGATCTTTTTCTTGAAGATCCACTTGCAACCAATGGGTATAATACCCTCGGGTATATCAACTAGATTTCAAACCTTGTTGGAGTACATGGAATATATTTCAGAATTTATGGTCTTTTACCACTTTCCAGAGTCTATACTCGTAATAGCCTTCTCGTAAGTTTGGGGATCAATATCTTCAACATCCTCTCCTTTGATATGTCCTACATATCTCTTAGGAGGATGGGGCACTCTATCAGACTTATGTAAAATTGAAACTTGTGTGCTAAGTACTTAAATAAACTCGAGCTGTGGAATGATGCTTGAGCTAGGTTCTCCAACATCACTCAATTCTATCATGCTCCCATTATTTTTGCCAAGAATGTGTTCCTTCTCAAGGAACACTGCTCTCTTGGCTACAAAAACCTTTCGGTCCTCTCGATGATAGAAATAATACACACAAGTTTCCTTGGGGTATCCCACAAACTTGTACTACTTCGTCTTAGATTCCTACTTATCGGGGTTATGTCTTTTAATGTGGGCAAGTGAGCCTTAAATCTTAATAATCTTAACATCGAACTTTTTCCCTTTCTATATCTCATATGGTGTAGACACTACTAACTTAGTTGGAACTCTATTCAGAAGATAAGCTGCGGTCTCTAAGGTATATCCCTAGAATGAGATGGGTTGGTCGGCGAAACTCATCATGAACTGCACCATATCTAATAGTATACGATTCATTCTTTTTGATACACCATTGAGATGAGGTGTATAAGGAGGTGTCCATTGGAATCGAATCCCATGGTCCTCGAGGAACTAGGTGAACTTTGTGCTCAAGTACTCACCTCCTCGATCTAATCGAAGAGTCTTAATACTCTTTCTAGTCTAGTTCTCTACTTCATTATTATACTCCCTGAATTTCTTGAAGGCTTTGGATGTGTACTCTATAAAGTCTGTATCTAGAGAAATCATCAGTAAAAGTAATAAAGTAGGAGTAACCACCTATGGCCTGAGTTGACATAGAACCACATACATCACTATTTATGAGTTGCAGCAACTTAGTGGCTCTCAATCCAGTTCTACTAAATAGAGAGTTGATTAGTTTTCCACGAAGGCGAGGTTTGCAAGTTGTATATGACTCATAGTCTAATAGATCTATGTATCCATCCTTTAGCAACTTATGAATCCGTCCCTCATGGATATGACCTAATCTACAATGTCATAGGTATACATTATTTACCTCATCTCGTTTCCTATTGGACATACTTACATTCATGATATATGGAGCAGTGTCTAACATAAACAATCCATTATATGATATCCCTCCAGTGATGATCTTATCATCCTTAATAATTGAATAACTATCATTCTGAAAAATTGCTTTATAATCATTCAATGTCAAACATGAAATAAAAATAATGTTTTTGATAATAGAGGGAACAAAATAACATGCATCTAATACAACTCCACCAAGCAAATGTAGGGTGACCTCGCCATTAGGCACTGTAGCAACTTTTGCTCCATTGCCCATCTTAAGGTCTATCTCGCCTCTTACCAATCTTTTAGGTCTTGCTAGAATCTACAACGAATTATAAATGTGGTAAGCACTGCTGGTATCCAATACCCATATGTTATCATAAGATTCTGACAAATGGGGACAGATCATGAATGTACTTGAAGCTTCTCCTAGCTTCTATTTTACCCTCTCTACAATGTATTCTTTGTAGTTCCTCTTCTAGTGCCCATCTTTACCGTAGTTGATGTTGAATCTCGGATTTTGATGATAAAGTCAATTGTCATTTGTTATCTAATCCATATGTTGAGATAAGAGTGCAGGATTAACTACGATGAAAGTAAGACATGCAGTAGGAGTTGCGCCGAAGTCAAGACTATGATCACGTTGGGGGTTTGAGAGTTCGACGGAAGTCTGGACGGTCATCGGAGGTTCTGCGAGAACAAATCCGAGAAGTCTAGGAGCTTGCCAAAGAAGCTCATCAGAACTCGCCAAGTGGATCGTCGCAAGTCCAGGAGTTTGCCGGAAGTTCGCCGGAGTATCGCCGAGGGTTCGTCGGATGATTGCCGGAAGTTCGTCGGAAGCTCGACAGAAGAAACGATTGACGCACCGGAGCAAGTTGCAGTAAATGTCTTGAAAAATATCGTAGTTAGCATGATGATTAAGTTAGAAATGGGAGGTGGTCCCATTAACTTAATCTTGGGGCAATTGGGCCCTTGACAGACCCAAATTGGGCCGAATGGATCAGCCCATTCGGACCCAGATTCCATGGCCGGCGGTGGCACCGCCGAGCAGCTGAGTCTCCGAGTGAGGCTGGGTGGTGGTACCGCCCCTGTCAGGCGGTGGTACTGCCCCTGTCAAGCGGTGGCACCGCCTGGGCTCAGTCTCCGAGTGAGACTGGGCGGTAGCACCGCCCTTATTAGGCGGTGGCACCGCCTAGGCCCAGTCTCCGAGTGAGACCCCCTGTCAGGCGGTGGTATCGCCCGAGCTCGGTCTCTGAGCTCTGTCAAGCGGTAGTACTGCCAGGACCTTGAAAACATGAGAAATGACATTTTTGAGCTCCAAATTCAAATCAGTTTGGGGCCTATATAAACCCCACCCTTTCATGCATGAAAGGGCACCAAAACGTAGCATTTATTTTGATATTTTGAGAGCTTAAAAGTGTTGTAAAAGGCTAGAAGTTCTTCTCCCTCTTTTCTTCGAAGTTTTGATCATTCAAGAGAGGAGTGAAAAATCTGTAAGGGTTGTCTCCTAAGCCCGTCAAAAGGAGTGAAACTGTAAAAGGGTGGTTGGCCTTCGCCTATTGAAGGAAGGCCTCTAGTGGACGTCGGTGACCTCATCGGAGGAGGAAGCCAAAAGTGGATGTAGGTCAAGATTGACCGAACCACTCTAAATCTCGATTTGCATTTACATTTTGTTCTCTATCTTAACTGCAACTACTTCCATAGATTTACTTTAACTGCACTTTGCTTGATCTTATGTTAAAGCAATTTTCGAATCGACTTTCATACCGAAATCGTTCTTATCGTATGAACGTCGTTTTAAATCGTCGAAAGTTTTCTACTGCACTAATTCACCCCCCCCTCTTAGTGCTCTTGATCCTAACAATTGGTATCAAAGCGGGGTTAACTCTCAATCGGATTAAAACCCAAGAGAGATGGCATACATCGGAAATCAAGAGGGCCACTCTATTACACATCCACCCATGTTCAATGGGACGGACTACACCTATTGGAAGACCTGAATGAGGATCTTCCTTATTTCAATGGATTTTGAACTTTGGAATCTTGTCGAAAATGGATTTTCGAAGTCTTCTCTTCCAATGAATTGGAGAAGAAGACTTTCACTCTTAATGCAAAGGCTATGAATGCCTTATTTTGTGCGCTTGATAAAAATGAGTTCAATCATATTTCGGTTTGTGAAACCGCATTTGATATTTGGCATACACTCGAAGTGACTCACGAAGGCACAAGTAGAGTGAAAGAGTCAAAAATCAATCTTTTGATACATTCTTTTAAACTTTTCCGAATGAAACTGAGCGAGACTATTGGCGATATGTACACCCGTTTCACGGATGTCGTCAATGGTCTAAAAGGACTCGGCAAAAATTTTTCGGATTTTGAGCTCGTAAATAAGATTCTAAGATCCCTTCCTAAGAGTTGGGACCCTAAAGTCACTGCTATTCAAGAGGCTAAAGATCTAGACAACTTCCCTCTTGAACAATTAATCGGGTCATTAATGACTTACGAAATGACTTGCAAAGCTCATGAAGAGCAAGAAGACATCCTTCCAAAGAACAAGAAGGATATGACACTTAGAACTTTCAAAGACCACTTGAGAGAAAACTGAAGTGATGAAGACTATGACGATGACTTGGCACTTCTAACAAGGAAATTCAAAAAATTCATTAAAAGAAACGAGTTTAAAAATGACTCAAAAAATAAATTTGAACCCAAAAAGGACCAAGTTATTTGCTACGAATGCAAGAAGCCGGGACACTATAAAAGTGATTGTCCCCAAGCCAAGAAAAGAACACCAAAGAAGAAGGCGCTCAAAGCAACGTGGGATGACTCAAGCGCGTCCGAAGAAGAGGAGTCCAACACCGAGCAAGCTGCTCATTACGCCCTAATGGCTATCGGAGATGAGGTAACAAATTTAATTGATGCAGATTTATCATTTGATGAATTACTAAATGTCTTCCATGACTTATTTGATGAATGCAAAACTATTAGTAGGAAATACAAATTGCTAAAAAAGGAGCATGATAGTCTTACTTGTAATTTCGATAAATTAGAAATTGAATATCATGATAGTTTAGCTCCTTGTAAAAATTGTTATGATCTAGAAACTCTCCAAAAGGAGAACTTGCTACTTAAGGACATCTTGAAGAAATTCGAGGTTGGTAGCAAGTCTTTGAATATGATCCTTACAAATAAGGGTCATGTTCCTAAAAGAAGTGGAATCAGATTTGTGAGAAGTCCTCACCAAAATCCAACCACCTTCATTAAAGGCCCTATTTTATATGTTCGGCACCAAAGCAAATGCAACTTTTGTTGCAAACATGGACATAGAACTTATCATTGCCCACTCAAGAAAGTTAGTCCAAACAAATTGATTTGGGTTCCTAAAGGAACCACGATAAATTCTATGCAACATGATAAACAATTTAGATCAGTGTTTGAGGCACCCAAAAGTAAATGGGTACCTAAAAATCATCCTTTCTTATAGAAACATACATCATCACAAGCTAGGAGCAAGAGATGGTACCTTGATAGTGGATGCTCAAGGCATATGACCGGAGATCCATCTCAATTCTCTAAACTTACTAGCATAGACGAAGGCTATGTCACCTTCGGAGACAACAACAAGGGTAAAATCATTGGCAAAGGAACCATAGGTAACAAATCCAACTTCTTTATTGAAGATGTTTTGTTAGTTGATGGTTTAAAACATAACCTCTTGAGCATTAGTCAATTGTGTGATAAAGGATATATTGTCAAATTCGAATTTAATGCTTGCATCATTGAAAACCACACAAAAACACATCTATGATTGTATTAAAACAAAATAACGTATACACCATTGACATCAATTATCTTTGCAATGAAATGTGTTTCTCGGTTTTGAATGAGGATGCTTGGCTTAGGCATAGGAGATTAGGTCATGCTAGCATGAAACTAATCACTCAAATATCATCCAAAGAGCTTGTAAGAGGAATTCCTCATATCAAGTTCATCAAAGATAATGTGTGTGATGCTTGTCAATTAGGAAAACAAATTAAGGGTAGTTTCAAATCTAAGAATCAAATAAGCACCTCTAGGCCCTTACAATTGATCCATATGGACTTGTTTGGACCTATCTCTATATCAAGTCTAGGAGGTAGCAAATA
This sequence comes from Musa balbisiana, assembly GCA_004837865.1. NCBI lineage: Eukaryota > Viridiplantae > Streptophyta > Magnoliopsida > Zingiberales > Musaceae > Musa > Musa balbisiana. Next base: position 12,717,648 of record CM017192.1, on the reverse strand, counting down.
CGCCTTCGTCATTGTAGATGACTATAGTAGATACACATGGACTTATTTCTTAAAACACAAAAATGAATGCTTTAGATATTTTACCAAGTTTTGCAAACTTGTCCAAAATGAAAAGGGTTCTATGATTTCGTCAATTAGAAGTGATCATGGTGGTGAATTTCAAAATCATGATTTTCAAGAATTTTGTGAATTTAATGGATATAATCATAACTTCTCTACTCCAAGAAATCCTCAACAAAATAGAGTAGTAGAAAGAAAAAATAGAAATTTATAAGAAATGGCAAGAACCATGTTGAATGAACATAGCCTACCCAAATATTATTGGGCCAAAGCCGTAAACACTGCATGCTATATTTTGAATAGAGTTCTAGTAAGACCCTTACTCACCAAAACTCCCTATGAGTTGTGGAACAACAAAAAACCCAATGTTTCATATTTTAAAGTTTTTGGGTGTAAATGTTTTATCTTGAATGAAAAAGATGCCTTAGAAAAATTTGATGCTAAATCCGATGAAGGAATTTTCCTTGGTTATTCTTCGGTTTCTAAAGCTTTTTGTATCTTCAATAAAAGAACTTTAATTATAGAAGAATCCATTCATATTGTTTTCAATGAGATTTTTGAAATCAAGAAAAATGATTTTGATGATGATGTTAATTTTGATTCTTTGAATTTAAATGAAACCCCTTCTCCAACTAGCAACTTGGATGCATCCACTTCTGAAATATCCTCACCCAAGGATTGGAAATATGTAGATGCTTATCCTAAGGAGCTAATTCTAGGAGACACATCTAAGGGGGTTCAAACACGTTCTTCTCTTAAAGAATTTTGTGCCAACGCCATTTTTCTCTCCCAAATTAAACCTAAATGTATTGACGAAGCCATGAAAGATGATTCATGGATTATCGCAATGCAAGATGAGTTAAATCAATTTGAGAGAAATGAGGTGTGGAAGCTTGTTCCTAGGCCAAATGACCATTTAGTTATTGGTACTAAATGGGTCTTTAGAAACAAGTAAGATGAATATGGTATCGTGGTTAGAAACAAGGCTAGATTAGTAGCCAAAGGTTTCAACCAAGAAGAATGTATCGATTATGAAGAAACCTTCACTCTTGTGGCTAGATTAGAAGCCATAAGGATGCTCTTTGCCTATGCTAGTAATAATAATTTTAAGTTATTTCAAATGGATGTTAAAAGCACTTTTCTTAATGGCTTTATTTCCGAAGAAGTTTATGTTGAACAACCTCCAGGATTTGAAAATAATAGCCTCACTAATCATGTGTTTAAATTAACTAAAGCTCTCTATGGTTTAAAACAAGCCCCAAGGGCTTGGTATGAGAGACTTAGTTCTTTTCTTATTAAAAATAATTTCACAAAAGGCAAGGTTGATACTACATTGTTTATCAAGAACTTTGAAAATAATTTTCTCATTGTTCAGATTTATGTTGATGATATTATCTTTGGTTCTACAAACGAATCTCTTTGTGAATCTTTTGCTAAAACCATGAGTCTAGAATTTGAAATGAGTTTGATGGGAGAATTAACCTTTTTCTTAGGCTTACAAATTAAGCAACTAAGAAATGGCATCTTTATTAGTCAAACTAAATATACTTTAGATTTGCTAAAGAGATTTAATATGGAAAGCTCAAAAGCTATTAACACTCCTATGAGCACATCCACTAAGTTAGAAGTTGATGAAAGTGGAGAAAGCTTCGATCAAAAAACTTATAGGGGTATGATAGGAAGTTTACTTTACCTCACTACAACTAGACCAGATATCATGTTCAGTGTAAGACTTTGTGCTAGGTTTCAATCGAACCCTAAGATATCTCATCTCAAAGCGGTTAAAAGAATACTTAGATATCTTAAAGGTACCACAAATCTAGGATTATGGTATCCGAAAACCGAGAAGTTTGAGTTAATTGCTTATGCTGATGTAGATTTTGCTGGATATAGATTAGATAGAAAAAGCACATCAGGAACATGTCAATTTTTGGGACATGCTCTTGTTTCCTGGTCATCTAAGAAACAAAACTCGGTTGCACTATCAACAACTGAAGCTGAGTATATTGCAGCTAGTGCATGTTGTGCACAAGTTGTGTTGATGAAAAACACCTTAGAAGATTATAAAGTTCATCTTAAAAATATTCTCATTAAATGTGATAACACAAGTGCTATATGTTTAACAAAGAATCTCATTCAACACTCAAGAACAAAACATATTGATATTAGACATCACTTTATACGAGATCATGTCACTAATCATGATATAGTTATAGAGTTCATTGATACTAAACATCAACTAGCTGATATTTTTACAAAGCCTTTAAGTGAAGAACAATTTAATTTCATTAGAACAGAATTAGGAATGTTAATGTGTCCGAATGCTTGAACTCATTAAATTTATTTTTCGGACTTTCTTGATTCAATAATCAAATCACTTAATTGCTATGATGATTTTACATGATTACATGCCTTAATAATATGTTGGAAATTATGTGTTTTGGATATAAAAATTTCCATGATAATAAGCATGTTTTATCTTCATGATTGTATTGGAAAATCTATAGCAAAACCTTGTCCGAATGCATGAAAGTTTTAAATTTTATTTTCGGATTTTCTTGATACCTTATTCTCTTCCAAACTTAATGTAGCTCTCATAAGCATATGTCATAACGAGTTTGATTCATATCATTGATTTTTGACATATGGAATCAATTAGCAAATGCATCTTCATAGGCTTATAATGTGAAAAACATTTTCGAGAAATGGATTTGATAAAATGATTCCTTCTTATAATTTCCTTCTTGAAAAAGGAGAGAAATGGATTTGATAAAATGATTCCTTCTTATAATTTCCTTCTTGAAAAAGGAAGATTTTTTACTTGCAAGGATATTGATTCACATACATATCTTGATCCTTGTAAAAATGAAGTGTGATTTAATCTTTCCTTGAGATGTTTGTATAATTAGTATCCTATCACTCATTGTTGAAAAATTACCGCACTTGTGTTTAAAATTTGCTTATATCATTCTCCTTTTTGTTGATGACAAAGGGGGAGAAATATATGAATTGATGCTATGAGTGCCATATTTGAATTTGAATTATGTTAAAAAAGCTTGCATCGAAAAATATGGTAAATTGATGATAGAAATGCTATGATTGCTAAACACTTGAAATATTTGCATTATGTTAAGATATCAAGAACTTACATCGTAATTTTACATGTTGATATCTTACCATATGATGAATTGCTACCATTACTATCATTCACATTTGAAATGTAAAACTTGAAAATGGATGTCAAGCCTTGACATCATTTTCAGAGAGATACATCATGATAGGAATCATGATGGAAGTATTGATAAGGTTAAACAATCTTAACTTATCAATATGTCTCTTGAATTCAAAAGCTTTGAATTTAAGAATGACTTATCTTGAGTATGGCATATAGATAGGGAGAGTTAAAGTTAACTCCGTTATCAATTGATTGTCATCATCAAAAAGGGGGAGATTGTTGAATCTCGGATTTTGATGATGAAGTCAATTATCATTTGTTATCTAATCCATATATTGAGATAAGTGTGTAGGATTAACTACGATGAAAGTAAGACATGTAGCAGGAGTTGCGCCGAAGTCAAGACTATGATCACGTTGGGGGTTCGAGAGTTCGACGGAAGTCCGGACGGTCATCGGAGGTTCTGCGGGAACAAATCCGAGAAGTCTAGGAGCTTGCCAAAGAAGCTCATCAGAACTCGCCAAGTGGATCGTCGCAAGTCCAGGAGTTTGCCGGAAGTCCGTCGGAGCATCGGCAAGGTTTCGCCGGATGATCGCTGGAAGTTCGCCGGAAGCTCGACGGAAGAAGCGATTGACGCACCAGAGCAAGTTGCAGTAAATGTCTTGAAAAATATCGTAGTTAGCATGATGATTAAGTTAGAAATAGGAGGTGATCCCATTAACTTAATCTTGAGGCAATCGGGCCCTTGACAGACCCAAATTGGGCCGAATGGATCAGCCCATTCGGACCCAGATTCCCTGGCCGGCGGTGGCACCGCCCAGCAGTTGAGTCTCCGAGTGAGGCTGGGCGGTGGTACCGCCCCTGTCAGGCGGTGGCACCGCCTAGGCTCAGTCTCCGAGTGAGACTGGGCGGTAGCACCGCCCTTGTCAAGCGGTGGCACCGCCTGGGCTCAGTCTCCGAGTGAGACTGGGCGGTAGTACCGCCCCTGTCAGGCGGTGGTACCGCCCGAGCTCGGTCTCTGAGCTCTGTCAGGCGGTAGTACTGCCCATTTATGGCGGTAGTACCGCCAGGACCCCGAAAACATGGGAAATGACATTTTTGAGCTCCAAATTCAAATCAGTTTGGGGCCAATATAAACCCCACCCTTTCATGTATGAAAGGGCACCGAAACTTATCATTTATTCTGAGATTTTGAGAGCTTAAAAGTATTGTAAAAGGCTAGAAGTTCTTCTCCCTCTTTTCTTCGAAATTTTGATCATTCAAGAGAGGAGTGAAAAATCTATAAGGGTTGTCTCCTAAGCCCGTCAAAAGGAGTGAAACTATAAAAGGGTGGTTGGCCTTCGCCTATTGAAGGAAGGCCTCTAGTGGACGTCGGTGACCTCATCGGAGGAGGAAGACAAAAGTGGATGTAGGTCAAGATTGACCGAACCACTCTAAATCTCGGTTTGCATTTACATTTTGTTCTCTATCTTAACTACAACTACTTCCACAGATTTACTTTAACTGCACTTTGCTTGATCTTAAGTTAAAGCAATTTCCGAATCGACTTTCATACTGAAATCGTTCTTATCGTACGAACATCGTTTTAAATCGTCGAAAGTTTTTTGCTGCACTAATTCACCCCCCCCTCTTAGTGCTCTTGATCCTAACAGTTGAAACACTAACCTTTGTCCTTTGTGGATCTTTTTAGCAACCTTTACTTTTACCCGGTCTACCTTTATCCTTACCCTTCTTAGAGATTTTTATGTCCTCCTTTTCTTTCTAGTCTCACCGGTATAGAGAACTAGCTTCTCCTTCTTGATAGTACTCTCTACTTCCCTCAACATATTGAGAGCTTAAGGAGAGTCACCTCAAGCTTGTTCATATTAAAATTATTAAGAACCGAGAAAAGAAATCCAGTAGGGACTAAAGCACAAGGTTCACACATAGGTATAGAGAACTAGCTTCTCCTTCTTGATAGTACTCTCTACTTCCCTCAACATATTGAGAGCTTAAGGAGAGTCACCTCAAGCTTGTTCATATTAAAATTTATTAAGAACCGAGAAAAGAAATCCAGTAGGGACTAAAGCACAAGGTTCACACATAGGTCATCCTTTAGGACCATTCCTAGACCTATGAGTTTCTCTATCTACTCAATCATCTTTAGGACATGGTTCTGAACCGATATCCCCTCAATCATCTTAATATCGAAAAGACTCTTAGATATCTCATATCACTAAGTTCTTCCCTAATTCTCAAAAAATTTATGGAGATATAGGAAAATGGATCTACCATCCATCTTTTCATGCTATCTTTGTAACTCAAGAGTCATAGAACCTAACATGTAACACTGAGCAAGAGTAGAGTCATCTATATACGTAGCAAGTAATCTCATCCTCGCTTTCCCCTTCCTCGGGCGTAGGCATCCCTGTATCAAGGATGTATGTGATTTTTCCTACCGTGAGAACAATTCTCAAGTTGTGGAGCCAATATATATAATTTGGATTAATGAGACGATTGACATCAAGTATGCCACGTATGGGATTTGAAAGCAACATTTTTCTGAAAATAAAGATATAGCAGAAATAAATAACTTACATATTTTACAAAAATAAACAATTAAGATAAGGACTTTATCTTAATTTACTCCCACTATTTTCTTGTAAAACACACAACTCCCTCCGGTATATGAATTGGAGACCCCCGATGGATCTCTAGTGGGGATCGAGATCCAATTAATGTCTTAGCATAATCTCGAGGGACTCGACCAATCACCCTAAGCCCATGATGGTGGGCAATTCTTGTCAATCACAACTCTTTGTGATTCCCGTCCTGTTTAGCCTTCGAACCACTATGACCTCGAGGGACTCGACTAACTATGATGTTCAATTAAGTCATCATTATCATTACAAGATGAGTCTAATTCGATGATACACCCTCGAGAGACTCGAGTAAGCATATCATATCCTCAGGTCACCGATGACATCTCTATGTTGTAAGCAAGATATTGAATCGCTATATAGGTGAGCCTCGAGGGACTTGACCAACTCAACCTATGTCGAGAATTAATTTCTACATATAACGATGGAAGGCCACGTGGGTCAATCTAATTCTACCATATTTACCGACTTAATATTATCAAGAGGGGATTTTAAGGTCTCCCATGATGTGTCACACACATACATATTTAATATATATCTACATTGCAAACAAATATATATATATATATATATATATATATATATATATATATACAAATCTAGTATGTAAACAAGCAATCACACATCATATGAGCAATCACACTAGATGATCATGGACCCCATCCTAATATAAGTAGGCCCAAGCCAATGGGCCCAATCACTCACATCACGATTTATGTGTGCTTTGGCGTATCTCCATATCTTATGATCATCCATCTCCTCCTTGTCGGTTTCGTCGGTATCTCGACGCATCTCCACGCGTTGTGATCATCCATCTTGGCCTCGTGGGTCCTATTATCACTTCCACACTCCCACTGTGTCTCCTCGAGTAATCACAACATGATGTCTCTCTTGAGTAACCTATGATCAGGATTATTTAGGGACTATGTTTAAAAGTGAATCGTGTTAGGATCGAGTCGGCACTAAGAAGGGGGGGTGAATTAGTGCAGCAGATTAAAACGTCAGTTTAAAATTCTTTGTACATTAAAAATGATCTCGGAAGATAACTTGAAAGCATGTTTGATCATGAGGGCAGTGAAAGCCGAGTAAGAAGGAAGTGAAGCTATTGCAAAGTAAATAGCAATAATGGAAATGCAAACCAGAATTTATAGTGGTTCGATCAGTGTGACCTACATCCACTTTCGATTCCTCCTCCGTCGAGGTCACCAGCGTCCACTAATGGTCTTCCTTCAATAGGTGAAGACCAACCACCTCTTTATAGTGCTTTCTCCTTTTCACGGGTTTAGGAGATAACCCTTACAAGCCTCACAACTCTCTTGAATAATCTCAACACTTAGAAAGGGAGGAGGAGGACTCTTGCACTTTTACAACACTTTAATACCCCAAGAATTCAAGATTATGTTAACACTTTCGTGTCCTTTCATGTAGAAAAGGGTGGGGTATTTATAGGCCCCAATGGATTCAGAATTGGAGCCAAAAAGTGTCACATCCTCGAATTTCGGGGTATTGGCGGTACCATCACCATTATTGGGCGGTACTACCATCTGTAGACTGACACTAGGTGGTACCACCGCTTGATAGAGTTTCAGAGACTAAGCTCTGGTGGTACCACCACCTGACAGGGCGATACCACCACCTGATAGGGCGGTACCACTGCTTGGTAGCATTAACTGCTTAGCTAAAATAGCTCGAGTAAAGGCAGTCAAGAGTAGAGAGATGAAAACTAAATAATTTGCAGCTAAGTAGAGAAATGGTTCAGAAATTAATACTCACACCTTCAAGGAACACCCTCTTACAACCTCTTTACAAGCCTTCTTTAATTAGGCTCCCAACTTCCACTAGCAAATCATTTGCGGTACCACTGCTTGGTAGCATTAACTGCTTAGCTAAAATAGCTCGAGTAAAGGCAGTCAAGAGTAGAGAGCTGAAAACTAAATAATTTGCAGCTAAGTAGAGAAATGGTTCAGAAAATTAAATACTCACACCTTCAAGGAACACCCTCTTCAAACTCTTTACAAGCCTTCTTTAATTAGGCTCCCAACTTCCACTAGCAAATCATTTGAAAGGGAAGGACCAAATACCCCTCTTACAACCTTCTTACAAGTGGTTCACACTCACAAATTTTTGAAAGAGAAAGAGGGAGGTGAACACTTAAGCTATTGAAAACAAGACTTTACTACAGCTTTTTCTCACTTTCTAACTTCTCAAAAATGTGTATTCTCTGCTGAAAATTAAGGGGTATTTATAGGCCCCAAGAGGATTCAAATTTGGGCTCCAAATTTGAATTACTTTTGGGTTTCCCGGTGCTGGCGATGCCACCGCCTATCAGTGGCGGTGCCACCGCTTGTCAGCGTCTAACACTGACAGTGTACTGGTGGTGCCACCGCCGGACCTCTCGGGTTCTAGGCGGTGCCATCGCCTGGACTATTCCAGTTCACTAGTTGGGCTCCAAACATGGCCCAAACCAGTCCAAACTCGGGCCCAATTGGCCCCTAACCAGGTTATAGGATTAGCCCTTAATCCTAACCCAAATTATATGCAAACTATGAAATTAAGATATAGCCCTAAGCAAATTTTTAACCGGCAATGTCGAGTTTCCTTCTTGTGAGCTTTCCGGTGGACTTCCGATACACCCTCAGATTTCTTCCGGCGGACTCCGAGCAAGCTCCTGGTCTTCTAACGAGTTCAACGAGTCTTTGTCAAGTATCTGAACCTTCTTAGTGATCTCCATGAACCTCCGACGATCTTTCCGATGGACTTCCGAAAACTTCGATAAGTCCCCGATTCTTTCTCGATTGGTTCCGGCAGCACTTCAGATGATTCTTCGGAATTTTGGTGGACTCTCAAACACCCATCGAACTTGACTCTGGTAAACTTACTTTATGTCTTCAAGCTATCATAGTTAATCCGACACACTTAACTCAATAATATGGATTAGATCAATTAACCCATCAATTGACTTCATCATCAAAATCCGAGATTCAACAATTATAATCTTAAATCTTTAGGGTGTAAAAGTGCTAGAGTTATCCTCCTCCCTCTCTTAGCTTTGTAACCATTCAAAAAAGAGGAGTAAGGCTTGTAAGAGTTATCTCCTAAACCTGGCAAAAGGAGAAAGTGCTATAAAAGGTGGTTGGTCTTTGCCTATTGAAGGAAGGCCATTAGTGGATGCTGATGACCTCGACGGAGGAGGAATCCGAAAGTGGATGTAGGTCACAACGATCGAACCACTCTAAATTTTGGTCTGCTTTTCATTTATGTAATTTACATTACTACAAACCTCCTTAATTTTCTTTTTGCACTTTTACCAAAGCTTCCAAGTTCAATTTCTCTCTGAAACGGATTGAATCGAAACTAATATTTCTCGGAATCGAGTTTAATCGAGAAATTTTCTGCTGCACCAATTCACCCTCTCCTCTTAGTGTTGCTCTTGATCCTAACAAGTCTCCTAAGCGGTGGTACTATCAGACTGGGTGGTGGTACCGCCCAGTGTCAGGCTGCAAGCGGTGGTACCGCCCTACCCCAAAATATCGGGGATGTGAATTTTTGCTCCAAGTTTTAAAGCCATTTGGGGTTTATAAATACCCCAGCTATTCTTGCATGGCATAGTAAGAAAGATTGAGCAAAACTCTGTGATTCTAAAGTTATAAACCCTATTAGAAAATTGAGTTCCCTCCTCCTAAAGCTTAGAGAGAGTTCTAAGGAGGTGTGAGAGGGATATCTTGTAAAACAGGGTTGTAAAAAGTTGTCTCCTAAACCTGTGAAAAGGAGAAGAGGGGTGTAAAAGGATAGTTAGTCTTCGTTCATTGAAGGAAGACCGTTAGTGGATGTCGGTGGCCGAGATTCAACAATTATAATCTTAAATCTTTGGGGTGTAAAAGTGCTAGAGTTATCCTCCTCCCTCTCTTAGCTTTGTAACTATTCAAGAAAGAGGAGTAAGGCTTATAAGGGTTATCTCCTAAACCTGGCAAAAGGAGAAAGTGCTGTAAAAAGTGGTTGGTCTTCGTGTATTGAAGGAAGGCCATTAGTGGATGCTGATGACCTCGACGGAGGAGGAATCCGAAAGTGGATGTAGGTCACAACGATCGAACTACTCTAAATTCTAGTCTGCTTTTCATTTATGTAATTTACATTACTACAAACCTCCTTAATCTTCTTTTTGCACTTTTACCAAAGCTTTCAAGTTCAATTTCTCTCTGAAACGGATTGAATCGAAACTAATATTTCTCGGAATCGAGTTTAATCAGGAAATTTTCTGCTGCACTAATTCACCCTCTCCTCTTAGTGTTGCTCTTGATCCTAACAAGTCTCCTAAGCGGTGGTACCGCCGGACTGGGTGATGGTACCACCTAGTGTCAGGCTGCAAGCGGTGGTACCGCCCGTACCCTGAAATATCGAGGATTAAGCAAAACTCTGTGATTCTAAAGTTATAAACCCTATTAGAAAATTGAGTTCCCTCCTCCTAAAGCTTAGAGAGAGTTCTAAGGAGGTGTGAGAGGGATATCTTGTAAAACAGGGTTGTAAAAAGTTGTCTCCTAAACCTGTGAAAAGGAGAAGAGGGGTGTAAAGTTTTAAGGCTTTAAGAGTCTATCTCCTAAACCTGGCAAAAGGAGAAAGTGCTGTAAAAAGTGGTTGGTCTTCGTGTTATTGAAGGAAGGCCATTAGTGGATGCTGATGACCTCGACGGAGGAGGAATCCGAAAGTGGATGTAGGTCACAACGATCGACTACTCTAAATTCTAGTCTGCTTTTCATTTATGTAATTTACATTACTACAACCTCCTTAATCTTCTTTTTGCACTTTTATCCAAAGCTTTCAAGTTCAATTTCTCTCTGAAACGGATTGAATCGAAACTAATATTTCTCGGAATCGAGTTTAATCAGGAAATTTTCTGCTGCACCTAATTCACCCTCTCCTCTTAGTGTTGCTCTTGATCCTAACAAGTCTCCTAAGCGGTGGTACCGCCGGACTGGGTGATGGTACCACCTAGTGTCAGGCTGCAAGCGGTGGTACCGCCCGTACCCTGAAATATCGAGGATTAAGCAAAACTCTGTGATTCTAAAGTTATAAACCCTATTAGAAAATTGAGTTCCCTCCTCCTAAAGCTTAGAGAGAGTTCTAAGGAGGTGTGAGAGGGATATCTTGTAAAACAGGGTTGTAAAAAGTTGTCTCCTAAACCTGGCAAAAGGAGAAAGTGCTGTAAAAGGTGGTTGGTCTTCGCCTATTGAAGGAAGGCCATTAGTGGATACTGATGACCTTGACGGAGGAGGAATCCGAAAGTGGATGTAGGTCACAACGATCGAACCACTCTAAATTTTGGTCTGCTTTTCATTTATGTAATTTACATTACTACAAACCTCCTTAATTTTCTTTTTGCACTTTTACCAAAGCTTTCAAGTTCAATTTCTCTCTGAAACGGATTAGCTTAGAGAGAGTTCTAAGGAGGTGTGTGAGGGGATATCTTGTAAAACAGGGTTGTAAAAAGTTGTCTCCTAAACCTGTGAAAAGGAGAAGAGGGGTGTAAAAGGATAGTTGGTCTTCGTCCATTGAAGGAAAGACCGTTAGTGGATGCCGGTGGCCAAGATTCAACAATTATAATCTAAATCTTTGGGGTGTAAAAAGTGCTAGAGTTATCCTCCTCCTCTCTTAGCTTTGTAACCATTCAAGAAAGAGGAGTAAAGCTTGTAAGGGTTATCTCCTAAACCTGGCAAAAGGAGAAAGTGCTGTAAAAGGTGGTTGGTCTTCGCCTATTGAAGGAAGGCCATTAGTGGATACTGATGACCTTGACGGAGGAGGAATCTGAAAGTGGATATAGGTCACAACGATCGAACCACTCTAAATTCTGGTCTACTTTTCATTTGTGTAATTTACATTACTACAAACCTCCTTAATCTTCTTTTTGCACTTTTACCAAAGCTTCCAAGTTCAATTTCTCTCTGAAACGGATTGAATCGAAACTAATATTTCTCGGAATCGAGTTTAATCGGGAAATTTTTTGCTGCACTAATTCACCCTCTCCTCTTAGTGTTGCTCTTGATCCTAACAAGTCTTCGAAGCGGTGGTACCGCCGGACTGGGTGGTGGTACCACCTAGTGTCAGGCTACAAGCGGTGGTACCGCCCGTACCCGGAAATATCGAGGATTTAAATTTTTGCTCCAAGTTTTGAAGCCATTTGGGGTCTATAAATACCCCAGCTATTCTTGCATGGCATAGTAAGAAAGATTGAGCAAAACTCTATGATTCTAAAGTTATAAACCCTATTAGAAAATTGAGTTCCCTCCTACTAAAGCTTAGAGAGAGTTCTAAGGAGGTGTGAGAGGGATATCTTGTAAAATAGGGTTGTAAAAGGTTGTCTCCTAAACCTGTGAAAATGAGAAGAGAGGTGTAAAAGGATAGTTGGTCTTCGTCCATTGAAAGAAGATCGTTAGTGGATGCCGGTGGCCGAGATGGAAAAGGAATCGGGAGTGGATATAGGTTACGATGATCGAACCACTATAAACTCTGGTTTGCATTTCTGCTTTGCTATTTACATTTATTACAAACTGCCAAACTTCCTCTTTACTCTAATTGCACACTCTTACAAATGTGTTTTAAGTTAAACATATTTTCAAAATTAATTTTAATCAAAATGAAAGATTTACGAAATCGGTGATTTTACCGCTGCATTAATTCACCCCCCACCACCCCCCCCCCCTCCCCTCCCCTCTTTTAGTGCCAACTCATTCCTAACAAAATTAAAGGGAGCACGAATCTTCACAAAGTTAGACCTTTAATCCGGGTATCATCAAATACAAGTGTGCGAAGAAGACATACTGAAAATCGCTTTTCGAACACACAACGGCCACTACGAACTTTGGGCAATACCCTTTGGTCTCACCAATGCTCCCTCCACCTTCTAGAGTCTTATGAATGATATTTTTTGAAATTATCTTTGTAATTTTGTGCTGGTTTTTTTCGACGATATCCTTATTTACAGCCCTTCTCTTGAAAGTCATTTTCAGCACTTATGACTTGTTTTGATGATTTTGTGAGAACATGTTCTTTTTGTCAAAAAATTGAAATGCAGCTTTCTTCAATAAAAGGTGAAATATCTTGGGCATATCATATCAGAGGAAGGTGTGGTGGTGGACCCCTCCAAAATTGAAGCAATGCAGAACTGGCCGACCCCGATGAACATAAAATCGCCACGTGGATTTCTCAGTTTAACAGGCTACTATCGCAAGTTCGTGAAAATCTATGGAAAGATCAATGCACCCCTTACTTCCTTGTTGAAAAAGATGCTTTCCAATAGTCTGACAAAGGCACCACCGCCTTCGACAAACTTAAAGCCGTAATGACGACAACGCTCGTACTAGCGCTACCCGACTTCAGTAAGACTTTTGTTATTGAAGCCAATGCCTCCAGAGTCAAAATTGGTGCTGTACTAATGCAAGATGGCCACCCCCTCGCCTATACCAATAAGGCATTATCTCCTTTCCATCTCAGGATGACTATTTATGACAAAGAGATGCTCACGATTGTGCATGCAATGGCCAAGTGAAGATCGTAGTTGATCGGGTGATGCTTTCAAATCAAGACCGACCATAAAAGCCTAAAATATTTCTTGGAATAGAAGATATCTTCCCCCGAATAGCAAAATTGGGTAACAAAGCTTCTTAGATATAATTATGAAATAACTTACAAAAAGGGGAAAGAGAATGTTGTTGTAGATGTGTTTTTGCAGCTACCTGAGTAAGCTGATTTTTTTGCCATTTCACTTCCAACCAGTGACTTCCTTAAGGATATTAAGAGGGAATGGCAAGAAGATCTGGAGACCAGTAAGATTATTAAAAAATTGAAGGAAAAACCAAGCTCTGTGGCTCATTATAGTTAGGACTCAAAAGAATTATGCTATAAGGGATGCATTGTGCTTGTGCAAAATTCTATTTGCATCTTCACAAGTAGATTTTGGACAGAGTTATTCCAGATGCAGGGCACTAAATTAAAAAGGAGAAAGTATATCACCCACAAACCGATGGTCAGACTGAAATGGTGAACAGGTGCTTGGAGACATACCTCAGATGCTTCACCAGCGACCAGCCAAAAGAGTAGACAAAGTGGCTTCTCTAGGCTGATTGATGGTATAATACAACTTATCATTCATCCACAAAATATACTCCCTATGAGGCTTTGTATGACCGACTCCCCATGTGATCCCAAAATATGTGTTGGGCACCTCTAAAGTGGAACAAGTAGATAGGGAACTACAAGACAGAGATAAAATGTTGAAGTTGCTAAAAATAATCTCACTATAGTTCAAGCAAGGATGAAACAACAATATGATCAACACAAAGGTGAAAGAGAATTTTCAGTAAGAGATTGGGTCTTCCTACGGCTCCAAACATATAAGCAAATATCAATCCAAACCAGAGTATCTATAAAATTTTCACCTTGGTTCTATGGATCCTACCAAATTTTAGAGCATATCGGAGTTATAGCATACAAATTAGACTTTCCCGCCAACTCCCAAATCCATCCGATCTTCCATATGTCGTGTTTAAAGCTCAAGGTGGGACAAAACGAGATAGCCCAAAGCCATATACCAAAAATGACTATACAAGGAGAACTCTAGACCCAACCGAGTGTCATTATTGATCGATGAATCGTGACTCGACGACGATGACCCACTACTGAAGTACTAATACAGTGGGTGAACTTATCAACAGAAGGTGCCACTTGGGAGAACTATGATGACTTGAAGATCAAATTCTCAGAATTTATGGATTATCAGCCTCAAGACAAGGTTAATTTGAAGAGGGCAGGTCTGTTAGGACTCTAGCTATGAGAGTCCTAATTGAGAGGGAATTCATGTAATACCTACCTAGCCGACCCTTATTAAAGAGGTGAAGAGGCTGGCTAAGGTTAAGAGGTTGTTTCTTAGAGAAGCATTAGGATTTATAAAGGAATATGAGTCTTGAGTAGGAGTCATATTAGGAGTTGGTTAAAAGTAAGTCTTGAGTATGAGTCCTATTAGGAGTTGGGGTTTAGAAGCCCTATAAAGAGCCATGTATTCATCCTCTTTTCTCAAGAAATAGATGAATCTTTCTTAACAGCCTTGAACAGCAACTTGGAGGAAGAAACCCCTATAGAGTTCCAAGGAGGTCGATCCCCTAAAGAGATCAACCCCAAGCTTAGTATCCACAAAGGTTCTAACAAAGTGCTATAAGAAGGTAGTTGGTCTTTGCCTATTGAAGGAAGACCTCTAGTGGATACTAGTGGCCTCAACAGAGGAGGAATCGAAAGTAGATGTAGGTCACAACGACTGAACCATTATAAATCTAGTGTGATCTTTTCTTTGCTATTTCTATTCTGCTTTCTCTTTACTTTACAACTACTTTACTTCCTCATTACTTTAGCTGCATACTCTTATAAACATTTTTAAAGTTAAACATATTTCTGATATTGGTTTTCATCAAATGTAATTTTTCAAACCGACGTAATTTTACATACGCACTAATTCACTCACCCCCCCCTCTTAGTGTCGACTCGATCTTAATACTACTCTTACAACTCTTTCTTCTTTTCATAGGTTTAGAAGAGAACCTCTATACCCCTCTATTACAAGTATTCTCTCACACTCTCCCTTAGAACAACCTCTAAGCATATGGAGGAGGGTACTCAACTTTCTAATAGGATTTGCAACCTTAGAATCACAGAGTTTTGTTCTATTTTTCATGTGTGAATCGAGCGGGGATGAGTGGGGTATTTATAGGTCCTAAATAGATTCAAATTTAGAGCTAAAACAGTTTGATCCTGGGTTTCTCGTGTCTTGGTGGTACCACCGCTTGTGCTGGGCGATACCACTACCTACAGCACTGACACTAGGCGGTACCACCGCCCAATCTAGTGGAACCACTACCTAACATAATCTAAAAGACTGTGTTTGGATAGTATCACCACCCAGACTAGCGGTACCACCGCTTGACATAGTTTGAGAGATTGTGTCTAGGTGGGACAATTGTTAAGTCTGGTAGTACCATCACTTGATAACTTGGAAAAGTATGCTCTTGACTTTTTTAACTCAAAGATGGTTCCACCTAATCTTGGGTGACCGAATGGGCATTCCACTTGGCTCAAAATAGTCCAAACTCAAGCACAATAGGCCCCTAATTGAGTTAACATGGTTACACCAAAAACCAACTTAATTACGGCCTAATTACGACCAATTAAGATAACCAATTATAAGACTAGAATTCTATGTTGTCCAGCATGTCATTGGTTCATCTGGTGCTTCGTCCAATCTTTCGGTGCATCGTCCTCTTCTTCGACGTATTACCCAATTGGCATGCTGACCTCCCACAACTTTCGATCTCACTGGCACAATGTCCAATCCTTCAGTCCAATGATCAAACTCATGGCACGAAGTCCTTCTACCAGCATGTCAATCGATCCTTCGACTAATGTCCAATCTTCTAACATGTTCACTCTAGCCTAATATCCAATTCGTTCTGCTTTAATCAATTTTTCTTTTTTGATCGAAGTTAGTCCTGCGTCACTCAAAACATAAATTAGATCATAAACTCATTAATTTATTTCATCATTAAAATTTAAGATTCAATAGAAATAAATTCACTACGGTAGAGACATAAGGTCGAATGTGCTTAAAATGTATGAATCGGGAAAACTAAATCGACACTGAAATAAATTTGCTATGATATAGGTGCAATGTTGAATATGTTAGAGACATGTAAATGGGAAAACTCGATCGTAAATTGAAATAAATTCATTATGACAAAAGCACAAGGGTGAATGTGTATAAGGTGTGTGAGTTGGAAAAACCTTAATTAACACTGAAATAATTTTGCTACGACAAATATGTAAGACCAAATGTGCCCAAGATGTATTAGTCAGGAAAACCCAATACACGAAATAAATTTGCTATAGTCAGGAAAACCCAAATAACACCGAAATAAATTTGCTACGACAAATATGTAAGACCAAATGTGCCCAAGATGTATTAGTCAGGAAAACCCAAATAACACCGAAATAAATTTGCTACGACAAATATGTAAGACCAAATGTGCCCAAGATGTATTAGTCAGGAAAACCCAAATAACACCGAAATAAATTTGCTACGACAAATATGTAAGACCAAATGTGCCCAAGATGTATTAGTCAGGAAAACCCAAATAACACCGAAATAAATTTGCTACGACAAATATGTAAGACCAAATGTGCCCAAGATGTATTAGTCAGGAAAACCCAAATAACACCGAAATAAATTTGCTACGACAAATATGTAAGACCAAATGTGCCCAAGATGTATTAGTCAGGAAAACCCAAATAACACCGAAATAAATTTGCTACGACAAATATGTAAGACCAAATGTGCCCAAGATGTATTAGTCAGGAAAACCCAAATAACACCGAAATAAATTTGCTACGACAAATATGTAAGACCAAATGTGCCCAAGATGTATTAGTCAGGAAAACCCAAATAACACCGAAATAAATTTGCTACGACAAATATGTAAGACCAAATGTGCCCAAGATGTATTAGTCAGGAAAACCCAAATAACACCGAAATAAATTTGCTACGACAAATATGTAAGACCAAATGTGCCCAAGATGTATTAGTCAGGAAAACCCAAATAACACCGAAATAAATTTGCTACGACAAATATGTAAGACCAAATGTGCCCAAGATGTATTAGTCAGGAAAACCCAAATAACACCGAAATAAATTTGCTACGACAAATATGTAAGACCAAATGTGCCCAAGATGTATTAGTCAGGAAAACCCAAATAACACCGAAATAAATTTGCTACGACAAATATGTAAGACCAAATGTGCCCAAGATGTATTAGTCAGGAAAACCCAAATAACACCGAAATAAATTTGCTACGACAAATATGTAAGACCAAATGTGCCCAAGATGTATTAGTCAGGAAAACCCAAATAACACCGAAATAAATTTGCTACGACAAATATGTAAGACCAAATGTGCCCAAGATGTATTAGTCAGGAAAACCCAAATAACACCGAAATAAATTTGCTACGACAAATATGTAAGACCAAATGTGCCCAAGATGTATTAGTCAGGAAAACCCAAATAACACCGAAATAAATTTGCTACGACAAATATGTAAGACCAAATGTGCCCAAGATGTATTAGTCAGGAAAACCCAAATAACACCGAAATAAATTTGCTACGACAAATATGTAAGACCAAATGTGCCCAAGATGTATTAGTCAGGAAAACCCAAATAACACCGAAATAAATTTGCTACGACAAATATGTAAGACCAAATGTGCCCAAGATGTATTAGTCAGGAAAACCCAAATAACACCGAAATAAATTTGCTACGACAAATATGTAAGACCAAATGTGCCCAAGATGTATTAGTCAGGAAAACCCAAATAACACCGAAATAAATTTGCTAAAAGTCGTAAAGCTAAATGTGGTTAAGACGCGTGAGTTAGAAAAATCCGATCAACATCGAAATAAATCCCCTATGGCAAAGGTGTAAGATTGAATATGCTTAAGGTATGTGAGTTGGAAAATATGATCGACATTGAGGTAAATCCACTACGATGAAAGGATAGGCCAAATATGCCCAAGATATAAGTCGGGAACCCGACCAGTGTTAAAGAAAATCGCTATGATGGAGACACTAGCCCAACGTACCTAAGACACTTGAATCGCAAAATCTTAACCCATAGAATGAGATCTCGAACACTCCCCTGATGGAAAAATCAAATGATGCACTTTAAATCCCTCTTGTAAGTGCCTTGAACCAAACCTTTGGGAGAAGAGTGTTGAATCTCGTATTTTGATGATGAAACCACTTAATATGTGTTTATGATTTAATTTACATTTTGAGTAATGTAGGATACTTCGATCAGGATGAGACAATTAAAGTAGGAAAATCATGTTGGGCCGGAGGAACATGTTAGAAGATTGGACGTCGGGCCAGTGGATCGGTCGATGTATCGATAGAAGGCTTCGGGCCGTGAATTCGGGAATCGGGCCAAGAAGAGCAGGTATTACACTAAAGATATTGGAGTTACAGAGTCAACTGGCCGATTGGGCAATAGGCCGCAGGAGAGGACGATGCACCGAAGAATCAGACGAAGCGTCAAGGGACCAATGACATGACCGGACAACTTGATTAATGCTTAGTATAATTATCTAGATCGAAGTTTGTTTTACATGTGCAGGATTAACTATGATAGCAAGGCATAGAGCAAAATGAAGTCCCAGAGTCAAGGACGCGATCACGTTGGGAGTTCGAGAGTTCGTCGGAAGTCCAGACATTCGTCGGAAGTTCTAGAGGAACCAGCCGAGAAGTCTCGGAGCTTGCCAGAGAAGCTCATCGGAACTCACCAAGAAGATCATCGTGAAGTCCAAGAGCATATCGGGAGTCTGCCGAAGCATCGCCGAGGGTTCGTCAGATGTTCACCGGAAGTTCGCCGGAAGCTCGCCGAAAGAATAGACATAGGGACTTGTTTAGCTTAGCAAATGTCTTAGGATTTCATAGTTAGCATGTAATTGGGCTTGGATTTGGGCCAACCCAATTAGGGGCTAGCTAGGCCTATGTAAGAATTGTGTTGGGCCCAATAAGAGACCTAAACAGTTCCCAAAGAAGTCTCACCGTCATGGCACAGTCTTCGAGACTATATCAAGCAGTGGTACTGCTAGTCTGGGCGATTGTACCGCCCCTAGCAGGGTGCCAGGCGGTGGTACTGCCCAGTACAGCCCCCCAAGTGATGGTACCGCTAGACCTGGGTGGTGGTACCGCCCAGGACAGTGTCAGTCAAATTGACACTAGGCGGTGGTACCGCCCGTACTCGGGAACCCGGGATGGGAAAGATTTAGGCTCCAAGTTTGAATCAACTTGAAGCCTATAAATACCCCTCCCATCCCTGGTTAAAGAATATAATCACAGAGAGTCTAAAAGAAAAGAAACGCTGCTAAAATCTTGTGTGATCTCCTCTCCCTCTTCTAAAGTGTTAGACTAGTTTGAGAGAGGAGTAAGTGAGTGCTTGTAAGGGTTGTCTCCTAAACCCGTGAAAAGGAGAAGAGGGGTGTAAAAAGTGATTGGCCTTCACCTATTGAAGAAAGGCCTCCAGTGGACGTCGGTGACCTCGTTAGAGGAGGAAGCCAAAAGTGGATGTAGGTCACGATTGACCGAACCACTCTAAATCTCGGTTTGCATTTACTTCCTGCAATTTACATTAACTGCAAACTGCCTTCAATACGCTCTTACTTCGCTTTCAAAGCATTACCTTTACGAAATGTTTTTATGTCAGAAACGATTTTATTGAAACGAAGTTTTAAACTATCGTTATCTTACCGCTGCACTAATTTACCCCCCCTCTTAGTGCCGACCCTGATCCTAACAATTGGTATTAGAGCCTTGTTATTTCTCATTTGGTTTAAAAACCAAGAGAAATGTCTCTTTTCGGCTTTCAAGAGGGTCACTCTCTCATTCGTCCTCCTTTTTTCAATAGGACAGACTACGCTTATTGGAAAACTCGAATGAGAGTTTTCTTGCTTTCATTGAATCTTGATTTATAGCACATAGTTGAATTTGGTTTTCAAATGTCTTATCTTCCAATGAACCATTGGAATGATTTGGAGAAGAAGACATTTTATTTAAATGCTAGAGCTATGAATGCTTTATTTTGCGCCTTAGACAAAAATGAGTTTAATCGGGTTTCTACTTGCGAAACGGCTTTCAATATTTGGCGCACTCTTGAAATCACACATGAAGGGACTAGCAAAGTTAAAGATTCAAAAATTAATTTTTTAATGCATGATTTTGAGCTTTTTCGAATAAAGCCGAGCGAAACCATTATTGACATGTACACCCGTTTTATGGATGTCGTCAATGGTTTAAAAGCTCTTGGTAAATGTTTTTCAGATTTTGAACTTGTAAACAAGATTTTGCGTTCTCTTAATAAGAGTTGGGATTCAAAAATAACAGCTATACAAGAATCAAAAAATTTGAATACCTTTTTGATCGAAAAACTTATCGGGTCTCTAATGACCTATGAAATGACATGCAATGCATGTAATGAACTTCAGAACCACCTTCCAAAAAATAAGAAGGATTTCAAACTTAGAACATTTGAAGACCACTCGAGCATAAGCTCAAGTGATGATGAACTTGAACTACTCATGAACTTTAAAAAGTTAATGAAACAAAAATTAAAGAACAAGAAGAATGCAACTACTTGCTTTGAACGCAAGAAGAAAAAAGAACTGTGAGATGAATTGAGCTCCTCCGAAGATGAGGAGAAAATCAACAAAGGCGAGGTAGCAAACTACGCCTTAACGGCTTTCGACGTTGAGGTAATCAAAATACCTTTAATTTATTTTGAAATTATATAATATTTTTCATGAGTTATTTTTAATTTAGTTTAGTTGTTTTTCTTGAAAATTACATGTTTAATAATGTTTAATAATGAAAATGCAAAAATTAGGAATCATGCTTATCATTCTAGTAATTTTGAAAATAATCATGAAAATTACATGTTTATGATAAACAAAATAATTTTGATTAAAAATGCCTTATAAAATCATGTTTGATTTGAAGTAATGCATAATGATGTAATGAAAATATTAAATATTTTGATACCATGATTGATGATTTTATGCATGAAATTTTAAAGTTATACATGATGATTTTTGTGATTTATTAGTCTTGATGGTTTTATGACGAAATTCATTTTTCGATCCTAAACGTTGATGCATGCTTTTATTTGACATAAATGAAAAAAGCATGCTAACATGAAATCAATCACTTAAAATGAAATACTTAAAAAAGAAAAATATATTATGATTGAAATCATGAATCTACTTATGTAATGAATTTTGTGAACTATGAAAATGATTTTGATGATTTGAATTTGAAATGAGTTTTATCAAAATCATGATCTTGATTTCTTGGAATAACATGAGGTTTCCTTTTATGATCATTTTGATTATTTAAAAGGAGATTTGTCGAAATGATTCATGGAATTTTGGATTCATAACTTGATCCTTCATTTGTTTATGAGATGGTTGAAATCTTTGTACCTTTGAATTCTTCCCTTCTCCTTTGGATTTTTGAATCTGTGCATGTTATATGTTGAAGATTTGAAACCATGTTTTGATATCATGCATGCCCAAGAAATGTTGATTTGACAAATTGAATGAATTGAAAATGAATGATGATTTTTTCTCTTGAATAACTCGTGATATTTTTTGTATGAATCATTATCTTGATTTCTCAATATTCGATACATGAAATTTTATTATGAATCAAGATTTTTCATTAATCGATCTCCTAATATTTTCTTTTGATTATTTATTAGAAGGTTTTTCAAAAAGAAATCATGCCTTTTGGTATTCACATGTTCTAACCTTTCATGATATGATTTTTATGTAATTCCTTGTATTCATAAAATATTTATCAAATCACCTAATTATTTTCTTTTTAATATTCTTCATGTAATGATATAAAATTATGCATGAATTACTCTTGATATTATTTTGATGCATACAAATGCAAAGTTATGATCATGCATGGTAGGATGAAATTTGACAATTTGATACCATCATGATGTGAAATATTTATGATTTGGAATGATGCATGCAATAATGAAATATTCATAATAAAATAATTGTTTTAACATTCATGACATGAATTTTCATCTATGCTATTTACCTTTGTCATAATTTAGAAATTGACATAAAGGGTCTTCTCTTCTTTTTGACCATGACAAAGGGGGAGCAAAACGTGCTAGAAAGCAAATTTGCTAGCTCACACAATTCAAGAAGAAAGCAAAAATTACACTTCTCGAAAGAGAAGAAATTGCTATCTTAAACATCACCAAAAATTTGCTAGCTTGCAAATTGCATGGAGAAAGAAGTGCTATCATGCCTATCTCAAGAAGCAAAACATGTCAACTTGCACATCCTTAAATTTGCTAGCTTGTATGTTGTAAAACTTGCATATCTACAACTTGATAGCATGCATGATGTAACACATGCTAAATTTTCTAGCTTACAAATTGCATGATGATAAAACTGCATATTATGTTTTTCATGCAACGAGTTAAACTTGTATTCCAAACACATAAGAGTTGGAACTTCTCCTTTTTGTTGATGACAAAGGGGGAGAAGTATGATCACATGACATGTTATGCATAAGTTTATGATGACATATTGCTTGGATTTTTGAATCCAAGAGTTTCTATCAATAAGCAATATTGATAGGGGGAGTTTGTTTAAACTACGGGAGTTAAGGTTAACTCCGTCATCAAGTGCTTATCATCATCGAAAAGGGAGAGATTATTGAATCTCGTATTTTGATGATGAAACCACTTGATATGTATTTATGATTTAATCTGTGTTTTGAGTGATGCAGGATACTTCGACTAAGATGAGACAATTAAAGTAGGAAAATCATGTTGGGCCGGAGGAACATGTCAGAAGATTGGACATCGGGCCGGTGGATCGGTCGACGTATCGACAGAAGGCTTCGGGCCATGGATTCGGGCATCGGGCCAAGAAGAGTAGGTATTACGCCAATGATATCAGAGTTATGGAGTTAACTGGTCGATTGGGCAATAGGCCGCAAGAGAGGACGATGCGCCGAAGAATCGAACAAAGCGTCGAGGGACCAATGACATGACCGGACAACTTGATTAATGCTTAGTAAATTATCTAGATCGAAGTTTGTTTTACATGTGCATCATTAACTACAATAGCAAGGCATGGAGCAAAATGAAGTCTCGGAGTCAAGGATGCGATCACGTTGGG
Source organism: Musa balbisiana (assembly GCA_004837865.1). Classification (NCBI taxonomy): domain Eukaryota; kingdom Viridiplantae; phylum Streptophyta; class Magnoliopsida; order Zingiberales; family Musaceae; genus Musa; species Musa balbisiana. The sequence goes on along the minus strand of CM017192.1, from coordinate 12,693,982 downwards.
AGTTCGAGAGTTCGTTGGAAGTCCGGACATTCATCGGAAGTTCTGAAGGAACCAGCCGAGAAGTCTCGGAGCTTGCCAGAGAAGCTCGTCGGAACTTACCAAGAAGATTGTTGTGAAGTCCAAGAGCATGCTGGGAGTCCGCCAGAGCATCACCAAGGGTTCGTCGGATGTTCGCCAGAAGCTCGCCGGAAGAATAGACATAGAGAATTGTTTAGCTTAGCAAATGTCTTAGGATTTCATAGTTAGCACATAATTGGGCTTGGATTTGGGCCAACCCAATTAGGGGCTAGCTAGGCCCATGTAAGAACTATGTTGGGCCCAATAAGAGACCCATATAGTGCCCAAAGAAGTCTCACCATTGTGGCACAGTCTTCAAGACTATGTCAGGTGGTGGTACCGCCAGTCTGGACAGTTGTACCGCCCCTGGCGGGGCGCCAGACGGTGGTACCACCAGTCTGGGTGGTGGTATCGCCCAACACAGCCCACCAGTCTAGGTGGTGGTACCGCCTAGGATAGTGTCAGTTAAACTGACACTGGGCGGTGGTACCGCCCGTACCCGGGGAACCCAGGATGGGAAAGATTTAGGCTCCAAGTTTGAATCAACTTGAAGCCTATAAATACCCCTCTCATCCCTAGTTAAAGAACACAAGCATAGAGAGTCTAAAAGGAAAGAAACGCTACTGAAATCTTGTGTGATCTCCTCTCCCTCTTCAAAAGTGTTAGACTAGTTTGAGAGAGGAGTAAGTGAGTGCTTGTAAGGGTTGTCTCCTAAACCCGTAAAAAAGAGAAGAGGGGTGTAAAAGGTGATTAGCCTTCGCCTATTGAAGAAAGGCCTCTAGTGGACGTCGATGACCTCCTCCTCGGAGGAAGCCGAAAGTGGATGTAGGTCACGATTGACCGAGCCACTCTAAATCTCGGTTTGCATTTACTTCCTGCAATTTACATTAACTGCAAATTGCCTTCAATACGCTCTTACTTCGCTTTCAAAGCATTACCTTTATGAAACATTTTTACGTCGGAAATGATTTTATCGAAATGAAGTTTTAAACCGTCGTTATCTTACCACTGCACTAATTCACCCCCCCTCTTAGTGCCGACCCTGATCCTAACAGAGAGGCGTGGACAAATGATAGGAAACTTACTAACGGTTGACACAAGGCCATCACGCAAGACCCATGTCATCCTCCAATCATCTACATGTGCATAGAGTCATAATAAAAAAATATAAACTTCCTTCTCATTCATTATGGCAAGAAGGAGAAATGCAAACTCCCTTCTCTCCTTTTTATGATAAAGAGAGCAATCATAAACCCCATTCTCCTCCTTTATAATTTTCTCCTTTAAAGGTATAAAAATATATCCTAAATAGAGAGAAAGACAACTCCTTGAGGAGAATTACTCTAACCTATATTTGGAAACCTCATGTTACTAATTTGAGCATCGAAGAGATCGGGTTGGGAAATCTCTCCATCCTCAATTTTGGTGCAAGTGGTACCTCGGAATTTAATATCTAGGAGCTTGAGATTTCAGAACCACCTTGGTATCACCTCAAATCTATCTCGAGAGAAAGATATTTTTATCTCAAAAACATCTTGGACATTTCTTCGTATACAGTTTGGACATCGTCGAACTAACCAAGACATCAATGATATTTTTTTTTAATAAATATATTATAATATTTTGATTATAAAAATAATACTATAAAACTTATTTAAAAATATTATAAATGATCTAAATGAATTCCTAATCTCAACTAAACTAAATACAAACCTTAAAATAGGATACCGTAATGGTCTATCTACAGCGATAACGAAAGGACCACGATATGATATCACTTATAGCATTCTTTAATAGTTTTATAGTACTTTTAGTATCTTAGCCAAAACATTATAATGTTATTAGAAAATATTATAAATGAGTCAAATGAAAATGGGAAAAAAAAAAAGGGGCTATTATCCACTTGAATTAGTGCATCGTATGAATCGCTCAACAGGGTGCCTCCAAAACTGATAGAAAAAAATGTTATTAAGGTTATTGAGCATACTTTTGATATTATTCGAAAGAGATGAAAGCATATTGAAAAAAAACAAAAATAAGTAGCACCTTTTCGGGAAAAGAAAAGGGTAGAAAGAGAACTTTTTCGAGAAATCATCCAAAAAAAATTAAGAGATAATAAAGAATAAGCTTACATTTTTAGAAATTACAAGAGTATAAAATAATTTAATTTAAACTCAAACTTTCTATGATTAAAATAATTGGCGAAGGTTCTATTCTACAAGCGTGGTTGACAAGTCAAATCTTTGTAGCTGATGTGATCATGTCAAAAGAGAACGTGTGGTTGAGAGAAAACACAATTAGTTTGGAGAAGATTCATACCCCTTCTCTAGCAACAACAAAACAGACCAGTTTTAGTTTAATATTTATTTCTTATCCTAATCTCAATACGATTAAGACTGGAATGGTGATGTCCACCAATAATCAAAAGAACCAATGGCCCAGAGAGAAGAAAATATCCCACCAAGCAAAGTTGATGAAACCCATGCAGCATTGACGAAGCCTAAACTGCAGATGTTCGATTTCACTGACAATAAGACGAGTTAGTAGTTTTCTTCCTCCAATCTATATTTATACCTTCGGGAGATGATGACAGTAATGTCTGAATCCCGTGTACTTTAATAGTTCTTTCGTTCTTTCTGTGTAAGTTCTCATAAGCACGTTGGATACTCGTGGAAATGCTTATTTGTCGTGGACATGTGGTGGCCATGGAGTTACGGAATGGGTTGAATCTTGTCCTATTGCATGCCGGCGTGCACGGCACTGCATGTGTTTTTTCTTCGTATCATCTACGCGTGCATGTCTCTTCGTACATATTTAAAACAGTAGACTCATTAGTTTTTATACATCAATTCAAATATTTGCTCACATAAATTAACGCATTAAATTTTTTTCATTTAAATTCTTGATATTTTTATAAAAATTTAATATAATCCAAAATTAAACCCGCTCAATGATGATGTCATGTCGTGTTGTGTCTTTTGACATCATCACTCCTCCTCCGTCAGCGCTCACCATATGATATATTAGATAATTTTGATATTGCCTGCCTATTGCCTTATTGAGCATGAATCACTAAAATGTATAACCCAAACATCCCTTAATTATTTATTAAAACATGCACTCTAATCCTCTATGGATTGGGTGGTAATATATAATATCATAATCATCTTATATGGGATTAAATAATACATCATTTTGAAAATTTGATGGATGTAACATTGATAATTTCGATTTAAAAATTTGGGTCAATAATTGAGACTCGTCAAAAAAAAAAAAAATCAAGAGACCGTTATCCATCAATATCGTGATATTATATTTGAAATGCATGTCACTTTCAGAACGCATGCTGTTTCCTGTGGCCCAGTGTAGGCAACCAACCGGTGGACACGAGGATGCACGCCCCTCTCATCTTGATGTAGACCTGCCCAGAATCATGCGAGTGACAAGTACTCAAAAAAATAAAAATAAAATAATGATTGCAAAGGACATGTAAACTACACCTCATTCAACTCCGGAGTGAAATGATTCCGTATACCAATAGTCCAAACTACAAGATTTGTACTAGTGGTTTATTCATGTGATATGTGACATTCTGACGAAAACGTGGGGGAGGATACACCACATGCTTCAATCAATTAAAATGGAAAGTAGATATACAGTGAGTGGACGTATATTATTTAATGCCTTAAATTTATGGCTTGCAATTGCATTTTATTTATATTTACTTTAGCAGGACAACAGTACAAGTAGGCAAACTTGATTAACAAGCTAAAATCAAAGATGGAAACACTTAGTGAGTTCCATAGAACAAACATTACTGTTGTTGATCATCACCAGCTCTCCTCTTGATCCTCACCCTCAGGCCATTTTTCAGGTGAAGGATGATGGAAAGCTTTGGCTCGACCACATGACCTTGAAGCACTTGAACTTGGAAGTTGTAGACCATGGCAGCCACCACTGCCTTCATCTGAGTGAAGGCCACTTCCTTCCCCAGGCAGGTCCTGGGGCCCGAATTGAACGACATGAACTTGTAAGATGGCTCGTGCCGCACCCGCCCCTTCTCCGAGATCCATCTCTCGGGCCGGAACTCCAAGCAGTCCTTTCCCCATATCCCTTCTATCCTTCCCATCGAGTACAGGGAGACCAAGATCTTTGTGCCTGCTTCAACTCTGTGTCCACTCGGGAGGATTTCGTGTCGCAGAGCTGCCTTGTGCTCGAAGGGAACGGGAGGGAACAGCCTGAGCGACTCGCAGAGGGCTGCATGCAGATAGACCAACTTGCTCAGCTCCTCTGTGTCGAATATTGTCAGATCATTGGAACTCGATCTCTGTTTTCGCAGGGTCGTCGAACTCAATTCCTCGAGGATCTTGGACTCCACCACGGGATTTTTGCAGAGCAGCCAGAAGAACCATGTGAGAGCTGCACCAGTTGTGTCCCTCCCGGCGAGCATGAAGTTCATGGCCGTGTCACGGACGAACTTGTCGAACTCGGTCGATCCTTGTCGATGGCTGTCTTGCTGCTCTTCATCGTCGTCGTCGTTGATGTAAGACGACAGTAGATCGGATTTTGCTTCGCCTCCGCCGTCTTTTTTATTCCTGAGGCTTCTTAGTTTCTTCTTCTCTGCGATTTGTTCCGCTATATAACGGTCTATTACCTTCCATGCCATCGCAAACTTCTTCTCATCCCCGATCCTCAGCCATCTCGCCAACTTCCACCAGGCCGGCGGCACCGTATGCCGGAGCAACAAGGCGCCCATGGCGTCGTCCACCGCCCTCGCGAACGGGAATGTTGGCAACCCGATGGAGAGGCAACATGGATCGACGCCGAAAACCAAGTAGGAAGTGGCGTCGAAGGTCAACCTCATGAACACATCTTGCAAGTCCACCACCGCCCCTCGTCGCGCAACATCGTCCACGAGAGGGATCAGTCCTTTCTCCACCTTGTTTCGAATAGAACTGGCAACGAAGGACCGGAACCTGCGGCCGTTTATGAGGCCGTGGGCCTTCATCCTCTGCTTCTTCCACGACTCGCCGTCGGAGTTGAAGATGCCATCGCCGAGGATATCGAAAATCTCCGAAAACTCCCCGCCCTTGGGGTAATTCGAGAAGTTCGCACTGAAGATGTGTTGCAGGTTGGCGGGGTCGCAAGTGACCAGGAAGTCCATGCCCAAGAACCACGGGCCGCGGAAGAAAAAGTTGCACCCGACCACCCTAAGGAGGTCGGTGCACCAATCATGGAGGTGGTCGAGGTTGAGCAGAAGCCCCGGGAGCATCCCGGCGAGCGGCCAGTCTACCGGGACGCTCGACCTCCTAAAGACCCTGCCGATGTAGCAGAAGAAGACGAAGCAGACGATAGAGAGATGGACCTCAGGGTACGATCGTAAGAAGGCCTTGGCAGCCGCGAAGCAACTACCGGCCATGGCTGCTGTCGGAGAAGACATGCTATCAGTTTACAGAAGGATATGCCGTAACTCGACAGGATTATATGACGATCGGTGCTGCTTCCACATCAACCGTCCTAAATAGTAGAGATCTGCAAAGGCGATGAGTGGGAAGGGACGGCGAGGGAAAACGACATACTGACAGACATGTCAAACCCACCAGCGCGGCGGACTCCCCGGCGCTGACTGCAGCCACTGCAGTTCTACTCGTTCCAGATGACGCAATCGCGTCCACAGCAAGAGGAGGCACTGGTTCAGCCACGTCGTGTGGTAACTCGAGACGCGTACCCTTCTTTCATAACGAGCTCACAGGAAACCACCCATGCACACCGTGCATTCATTGTCATGTGCAGGTGGACGAAGGATCGCAACTCATCCGTCAATTAGCCAACAGTCTTGTCCACGATGACGTATTTAGATTATGTTGGCATCTACTCACGCTGAAAAGGTCTTTGCATTAGTGGTGTTGAAAAGGTTCGAACCGAATCATTATTGAATTAAATTAAAAAAATAAGATTCAATTAAACGAAATTATTTTGAATCTATTTAATTAAACTAGTTTATGATAAATTAATCCGATTCTATTAACCGATTAATTAGCTTTTAAGTTTAGATAATTTAAATATATATATATTTCAAATGAATGGTACCGTTTGATGAATCGATACAGTTTAATTGAACCAAATTAGAATTTTGATTCAATTGGATATATATATTCTTAAAAAATTTATATCATAAATATCATTTTAATCATTCTAAATAATTAAACCTATGCATAAGTATTTTTTTATTTTTTATTGAAAGATGTTATAGAGGAATAACAACTTCACATGTAATGATGATCAAGATATGCAGTGATGTATATAAATCAACAAAAGAATTTATATAAATCAATAAATAGATTATTAACGAAAAAGGATGATAAAAAATATAAATCAATAAATAGATCATTAACGAAAAAGGATGATAAAAAAAAATAACGTTCATACTTGAACGAGAGTATAAGGCTAAGAAGGAGATAGGAGGAAGAGTTATAAAGACAAAGAAAGAGCGGTGAATTTATTGAGTTTGAAAAGATATTTTAGAATTTTTAGGGTATTTAGATTAAGTTGGTATTCTTAATTATTGATAAATCGATTCGGATCAAACTGATTTGATTCAGATTTAATTGGAGTTTGATTCGATTTTTCAATTCTATTTAAACACCCTACTTTGCATCAAATCAGAAATGATGAAACGAAGACACGCAGGAATCCTGCCATAGAATTTAATTTGAGTGTGATAGCTACGCACACCCAAGTGATATTGTGGTTGTTGCGAGACTTCCAATTTTATAGGTGAAGTTTAACGCTAACCCAACGAGTATGTGATTATCTTTACTCCAAATCGACAATAGCATATCAAAATCCGACAAGGAAATGCTGATTGACAATGGGAGGAGAGGACCACTCAACTACTATTGATATGTGACTAAAACCTAAACATGATAAGAGATGTTAATGCATGTTTTGGCTCTTCGGAACACCATGGTTGTGAGTCATGCAGAGCTTGTTGACTCGCAGCCTGTGCTTTGCCATCCACCATACAAACTATAAAGGTTGTAAGTCTTTATGGGGCGTATTACACCGACAACGTTGAATCTGAATCATCTTATCATTAGAGTCATAGCCCGTGATTCTAATAGGCTTAGTTGCACGCCTCTTGTCATCTTCTCACCTCCATAAATGCTTAGATCCATTCTGCTTTTTTACTAGATGACCTTGCGAAGCTTTGAAATATCGTATCTACCTCCCAAAGTACCCCATACCAAATCATCAGTGTGCCATCCACGTATTACTGACATGACATCCACGTGATAATTACTATAAAGCATACTTGTTATATGCATGATAAAAGGACAACACTATTTTTAGGAGCATAAATGTGAAAATCAAATAACAAAGGTTGAAAACAAACTTCTAGCAAGACACGCATTGATTAAGCTATAGTTATAGAATTTGGTCATGCAAAATACACATTAATATATTAATAGTAATTCAAAAATTAATCTCACTATTGATTTTTTATCCAAAGACATCCATCATAATTATTTTGTCCTAGGAGTTTTTTTTTCTCATTAAACTAAAATGCATTCACTCTTTATGTTAAATGAACTTAGGACTAATGTAAAATTCACGATCCTTTTTTTTTCTATAGAATCATGTTTAATTTGAATCAAAATTTCTAAACTCTTAACCTACCTTTCGTCCTCCTCATAGGTCTCCTCATGTCCTCCTCCTTTGCCTCTTTCTCCTCCTCTATCTACAGGTCCTTCCCACCTACCTTTTTCTCCACCACCATCTCCTCACTCTCCTTATCTACCTCATCGCTCTCTTCCCCCTTCTCCTCCTCCTCACTCTCTTTTCTCTTAGCTTCCTCTTTTCTCTCTCTTCCTTCCCTCCATAATTTTCTCCTTCTCTAAAAATACTTCTAAAGTTTAAAAAATAATGCATCTATATCTTCCAAAACTGAGAAAAAATATGAATATGTTACAATCATATATATAAACAAATATATTTATTTATTTTCGAGTGTACTGTGTAGCTTGGTCAAATAAGATCAAACTCTTACAAATCTGATTGAACATTATTATAAGAAGGATTGCATTTTTTTCCATTTATTATCAATTTATGACCTTTATAACCAGAATTGGTATGTTTGTGGAGAGGTTTCGTAAATGAGTGTTTTTTAATTTGTTTTCAAGTATAATAAATTCAACTGCAATCAAATAATTTCATACTTTATAATTCTACTAGAACATGATTCTAACAAAGATCAAACAATTTATTTCTCTTTTAAAATACATTTAAGATAATTAATTATTTAATATGAATGAGTGTATTTTAATTTATTTTTAGTACAAGTTATTATATATATATATATATATATATATATATATATATATATATATATATATATATATATATATATATATATATATATATATATATATATATATATATATATATATATATATATATATATATATATATATATATATATATATATATATATATATATATATATATATATATATATATATATATATATATATATATATATATATATATATATATATATATATATATATATATATATATATATATATATATATATATATATATATATATATATATATATATATATATATATATATATATATATATATATATATATATATATATATATATATATATATATATATATATATATATATATATATATATATATATATATATATATATATATATATATATATATATATATATATATATATATATATATATATATATATATATATATATATATATATATATATATATATATATATATATATATATATATATATATATATATATATATATATAGATTTTAGAATAATTATTATTTAATTTAACATGCTTTTAGGTGGATTATATAAACAAATATAATTTAATTTATTTTCGAGTGTAACTGTGTAATCTTGGTCAAATAAGATCAAACTCTTACAAATCTGATTGAACATTATTATAAGAAGGATTGCATTTTTTTCCATTTTATTATCAATTTATGACCTTTATAACCAGAATTGGTATGTTTGTGGAGAGGTTTCGTAAATGAGTGTTTTTTAATTTGTTTTCAAGTATAATAAATTCAACTGCAATCAAATAATTTCATACTTTTATAATTCTACTAGAACATGATTCTAACAAAGATCAAACAATTTATTTCTCTTTTAAAATACATTTAAGATAATTAATTATTTAATATGAATGAGTGATGGTATTTAATTTATTTTTAGTACAAGTTAATTTGCATCCAACATCCTTAAATTTTAGCAACTCCACTAGAATATGATTCTAACAAAGATTTTAACGGAGCTTCCTTTTTTTTTAATGATTTTTGGATAATTAATTATCAAATTTAACACATTTTTGTTAGGTTATGTTTTTGATAGTTTATATGAACAAGTGTAATTCAATTTATTTTTTAGAGCAATGAGGTCAATTTTGATAAAATAATCTCAAACTTTTAATACTCTACTTGAACAAGAGTATAACAAGGATTGAACTAATTTTCTTTTAATTTTATTATAAATTTAGATGCTTTTGTATCAAAATTAACACACTTTTAAAGAGGTAATTATGAAAGAGTGTATTTCATCTCATTTTTTATTATAATGAGTCAACTTTGACTAAATTATTTTAAATTTTTATAATTGTATTAGAATATGATTTGAACAAGAATTGTACTAATTTTTTATGATAAATTTAGGATCAATTTGTATAAAAATCGATATGCTTTTAAATAAATTTCATGAATGAATACATTTCTTTTTTTTTTTAATGAACGAGCTTTTATGTTGGGAGAGAGATTTGAGAGAAATTAAAAAAAAACCAAGGTGGAGAGAAGAGAGAAGAAAAAAAAAAATTTACTCACAGATCCCTTTTACAATCGTTGAGGTGATGGGCAAACACCACCTCCTCCTTGTCAGCAGCGAACGCAGTTACCACGTTGCTCCCGTCTTAATCTCTCTCCGCCTCTATACTTGAATATCATCCAAATTTATAGATATGATGGGTTGATGTGAATCGGGCATATCATCCAAATTTATAGATCTAAATAGGACTTTGACTCTATACTTGAATACGTTGTTGCACTAGGCACCAACTTACGACTCTTATCTAATCAAACTTTTACTTGAATTTAAATTATATTATCCAATATTTTCTATGTAAATTGTGAAGAAGAGATGTACGAGGTAAGAGGTGATGGGAATATATATCGCAGAAATAACCGTTGTATAGGAACAAATACTAGAAGACCGGACGCAGCGGAATTAAATAGAAACACAATCAAACAGAACACCAAGATATACGTGGAAAAGCCCTTCAATGTGAAGGATAAAAACCACGGGGCAAACTAGAGATAATCCACTATGAGAATAATGAATATACAAATCTCAATCTCTTGCCAAAACCCTAGCAACAATCACAAGAGAATAACTGGGATACAAGGATCACGTCACTGCTCACAATATCTAAAACCTCCCCAAGTAATCACAGCAAGAGTCTATTGTAGATTCGATCTAACCTGAGATAAGAACACTGCTAGATGATTGAGAACAGTCTCTCTACGTTGTCCTTGTCTTCTTCCCTTTCTTTCTCTTCCTTTTCTGCCTTGTTCTCCTTCTTCTCTTTGGAATCCCGTAGCTATCCAGATCTCCCACGTTGCTGCCTTATTTAAGCCTTTTTCTGCCTCTAAAACGCAGCCATCACACCCCCCTAATCTTAATTAGGGTTAGGTTAAGAGGGGGTGTGGGCTGTGGGCTGCCCAAGCCCACTATGGGCTGAATATGTGGGCTGCCAGCTCAACAACCTCCCCCTTCAGCCCATAAGGGAGGCTGTCCCATAACTCCTCAATGTGAAGCCATGCCGACCAGCTGTCAGCATATCTCCTGTCTTTCTTTTGGTAAGGTCTTTGTCAACATGTCTGCTCCGTTGTCATCTGTATGAACTTTCTGAAGCTGCAACTACTTCTCTTCAAATACATTTCGAATCCAGTGGTATCTGACATCTATATGCTTTGACTTGGAATGAAACATTGGGTTTTTACATAAATGGATGGCACTCTGGCTGTCACAATGCACCACATAATTTTTCTATTTCAGCCCCAATTCTTGTAAGAATTCTTTCATCCATAACATTTCTTTGCATACCTCTATAGCAGCAATATATTCTGCTTTTGTGGTAGAGAGAGCAATACACCTTTGCAACCTGGATTGCCATGACACAGCTCCCCCTGCAAAAGTAAGTACATAACCTGAAGTAGACTTCCTCGTATCTATATCTCTTGCCATATCTGCATCTATGTAACCTGTCAACACAGGTGGTCCACCTCCAAAGCTTAAACAAACCTTAGAGCTCCCTTTGAGATATCTAAAAATCCACTTCACTGCTGCCCAGTGCTCTTTACCTGGATTTGCAAGAAATCTGCTAGTAACACTCACTGCATATGCGATTTCCGGCCTCGTACATACCATCACATATATTAAACTTCCAACTACTGAAGCATAAGGAATCTTTTACATTTTCTCCTTCCCCTCATCACTTGACAGACTCTGTTCTGAGCACAACTTGAAGTGACCTGCAATAGGAGAACCAACTGGTTTTGCATTGCTCATACTGAATCTTTCCAATACCTTTTCAATATACTTCTCCTGTGACAACCAAATCTTCTTATTTTTCCTATCACGAGAAATCTACATACCCAGTATTTGCTTTGCTGGCCCCATGTCCTTCATTGCAAAAGACTCACTCAGTTCCTTCTTCAACCTGTCAATGTTAGACATATCTTTTCCAAGAATAAGCATGTCATCAACATAAAGTAAGAGAATAATAAAATCCTCACCAAACCATTTGATATACACACAATGATCTGAAGCCGTTCTTTTGTATCTATTTTCTATCATAAATGAATCAAACTTTCTGTACCACTGTCTTGGAGCTTGCTTCAGCCCATACAAGCTCTTCTTCAACTTATAGACAAAGTTCTCTTTACCTTTGACTTTGAAGCCTTCTGGTTGCTCCATATAAATTTCCTCCTCCAAATCTCCATGAAGGAAAGCTGTCTTCACATCTAACTGCTCAACCTCTAAGTCCTGGCTAGCAGCAATACCAAGAGCAACACGAATAGAAGACATTTTAACAACAGGAGAAAATATCTATTCAAAGTCAATACCTTTCTTTTGACCAAAGCCTTTCACAACCAATCTAGCTTTGTACTTTGGTTGAGAACAATATTCTTGAGTCTTCAACCTGAAAACCCACTTGTTCTTCAAGGCATTCATTCCATTTGGTAGCAGTACCAAATCATAAGTGTGGTTCTTCTGAAGAGCATCAATCTCTTCCTGCATAGCAACTAACCACTTCTCTTTCTGCTCACCTTCAACTGCTTCCTAGTAACTCTCTGGTTCACCTGCATCAGTAAGCATCACATACTCATCTGTAGAATATCTTCTGGAAGGTTGACATTGTCTAGAAGATCTTCTCAACTGAGGTTCTGTTGGAACTTGCTCTCCAACTTCTTCTTGCTCAACATGTCCTACAGGTAGATCAACATTAGGCTCTATATTATCTTCCTACACATCTCCCCCATCACCCTGATATATTGGAGGAGTAACTGGGTCACAATCTGCTAATCCTTCTACGGAAGTCTTGGGCGGTGTCTTCTTCTTCAACTCTTCAAAGGTTTGATCCTCAAAGAAAACTACATCTCTGCTTTTGAACACCTTTTGCTTTTCTGGATCCCAAAGCCTGTAACCAAAATGATCATGTGAGTAGCCAAGAAAAATACATTCTTTAGTCTTACCATCCAGCTTGGACCTCTCATTGTCTGGAATATGTGCAAATGCACGACAACCAAACACTCTCAAATGCTTGTAGGAAATATCTTTCCCTGACCATACGTGCTCTGCAACATCACCATCTAGGGCTGTACATGGTGATAAGTTGATCACATCAACTGCAGTCCTCAAAGCCTCATCCCAAAACCTTTTGGGTAGCTTGGCCTGTGAAAGCATACATCTGATCTTTTTCATAATGGTGCAGTTTATCCTCTCTACAATTGCATTATGCTGAGGTGTACCAGGAACTGTCATCTCATGTTGGATCCTATGTGACATACAATAGTCATTAAACAATCCTGTATACTCACCACCATTATCTGATCTTATGCATTTCAATTTCCTTTCTGTCTCCCTTTCAACCCTAGCATGAAATTCTTTGAAAACATTAATCACCTGATCTTTAGTCTTCAAAGCATAGGCCCAAACTTTCCTGGAAAAATCATCTATAAAAGTGACAAAATAAAGTGCACCACTGATACCAAGGACATCAATAGATCCACCAGGGGTTTTTGTTCTCAAAGGACCACATACATCTGTATAAACACGGTCTAAGGCATGCATTTTTCTAGACAAAGCAGGACTAGCAAATGAAACTCTATGTTGTTTACCAGCCAAACAATCAATACAAGGGTTTAGATGTATACCTCTGAGATCTGGTAATACCTCTCTCTTGGAAAGAGCTTGCAGCCCCTTCTCGCTCATGTGTCCCAGTCTCCTATGCCACAAATCCATGCTGAAGTCTTTCTCTGTAGCATTTAACTGCTCACCATAAGCTTTAGCATGCAACCTGTATAAGGTATGACATTTCTTTCCACTAGCCATAACAAGAGAACCCTTACTGAGCTTCCATTGCCCTCTGTGAAATATGCTATCATAGTCTTCATTATCTAATCTTCCAACTGAAATTAAATTCAGCCTCAAGTCAACCACATGCCTCACATCCTTAAGCACCAACTTGCAGCCAAGGTTGGTCTTTAAATGGATATCACCCATGCCAATGATGTCTATTGTGCCATAGTTACCCATCTTGACAACACCAAAATTTTCAGACGTAGCAAAAAACTCCCTCCGTGGTGTAGCGTGATAAGAAGCACCTGTGTCAATCACCCACTCAAGATCCTGACACACACAAGAAAAAATATCATCAGAAGGAGACAAAATCAAATAATCACCACCCTGTAGTTGTAGTATTATCTTTTGACTCTGTAGACTCCACTTCTTTTCCCTTTTTCTTGCTCTTCTTAGGTTGCTTACATTGGTTCTTGTAATGTCCTTTCTCACCACAGTTATAGCAAACAATATCTTTTCTTGATCTTGACTTGCTCCTACCCATGCGTGAACTGCTTCTAGACTTTGACCTTCCTCTGTTCTCTGAGATAAGTGCCTGTGAATCATTCTGAGATGTTGCTGAACTCTTCCTTCTCAACTCCTCATTCAACAAACTGCTTGTTACTTGACTCATGGTGACAACACCATCTGGCGCAGAATTACTGAGGGAAACCACCAATGTCTCCCAACTTTCTGGTAATAAACTGAGAAGTAACAATGCCTGCAACTCATCATCAAGAGACATTTTCATAGAGGATAACTGGTTAGTAATACTCTGCATTTCATTCAAATGCTCAACAATAGAAGCACCCTCTCTATATTTTAGGTTCACAAGTTTTCTGATCAAAAAAGCTTTGTTGCCAGCTGTTTTTCTTTCATAGAGACTTTCCAACTTTTTCCAAAGAGAATATGCAGAAATTTCAGTAGAAACATGGTGAAAGACACTATCATCAAGCCACTGTCGAATAAACCCAATTGTTTTTCGATCTAACCTCTTCCACTCATCATCTATCATAGTTGTAGGTTTTGCACTATCCCCTGCAAAGGTCCATGTAAATCTTTGCAGTACAAGAGATCTTCCATTCTTGGTTTCTATATCATCCAATTGTTTCCATTCAAACTAATCATGCGAGAAACATTACTAGTCTCCATATTCAAATACAAAAATTAAATCACCAAAACCCCGCTCTGATACCAGTTGATGGGAATATATATCGCAGAAATAACCTTTATATAGGAACAAATACTAGAAGACCAGATGCAGCGGAATTAAATGGAAACACAATCAAACAGAACACCAAGATATACGTGGAAAAGCCCTTCAATGTGAAGGGTAAAAACCACAGGGCAAACTAGAGATAATCTACTATAAGAATAATGAATATACAAATCTCATTCTCTTGCCAAAACCCTAGCAACAATCACAAGAGAATAACTGGGATACAAGGATCACGTCACTGCTTACAATATCTAAAACCTCCCCAAGTAATCACAGCAAGAGTCTACTGTAGATTCGATCTAACCTGAGATGAGAACACTGCTAGATGATTGAGAACAGTCTCTCTACGTTGTCCTTGTCTTCTTCCGTTTCTCTATCCAGATCTCCCACGTTGCTGCCTTATTTAAGCCTTTTTCTGCCTCTAAAACGCAGCCACCACACCCCCTAATCTTAATTAGGGTTAGGTTAAGAGGGGGTGTGGGCTGTGGGCTGCCCAAGCCCACTATGGGCTGAATATGTGGGCTGCCAGCCCAACAAGAGGAAGAAGAAAGAATAAGGAGGTAGAAGAGGGGGGGGAGGAGAGTGAGGAGACGAAGATGAAAGAGAAAGCGGATGAGGAGGAGGTTAAGACAAAAGATAGAGAAGGAGGAGGCCGATGAGGAGGAAGTAGAGGAGGAGATGGTGAGAAAGGAGATGAAAGAGGGGGAAATGATGGAATAAGAGAAAGGAAAGCAAGCGAACAATGCGAAAGAGGAAAGGAGGAGGAGAAGAAGTTGAAGAAAGATACGGAGGACATGAAGGAGGGTTAAAGAAAACCTTAGACTAGACCAATTCCAAGGATTTGTGAGGGTAAAATTGATATTAATGAAAAAAGAAACCATATAAAAACGACATCTTTAGGATTACGAAAGACTATTTGGTCTTCAAAACCTATTACAATTTGTCCTACTACCCACCTCAATGGAAACATCGTTTTGAGTAATTAGGTGTTTCGCATGCAAAGTCTTCGGTGGGAATCTTTTCACTTAGCTCTGATTAAATAAAATGACCAAGGAATCACAATAAAATATCAGATACAATATCAAGACAGCAGGCAAGAGTTAACACCATAAATAATGAAACTGAAATTACGGTAAAGAAGGCAAAAGAAAAAAGAACTGACACTATGAATTGATTAGACGAAGCTATAGACAGTCTAAAACATTGCAAAGCAGGAGATCAATAGACGGATGTCTCATTCAAAATTGTAAGTACTAAACATTGTCTTCCAGGCAAGCATGTCAAAAATTGCATAATCTCTCTTCAACAATAATGTTCAGAGAAAAGAATCGAGACCAAAAAGTAGCTGATAAACAAGAATTCATGATGATCATCTTCTCTACCCTTTTAGCTTCAGTAGATGCAGCCTTCTTCCTTGGAGTTGCTTGGGTCCTGGACGAACAGGCCCAGTCATACTAACAGATAACAAGTATGGTATAATTAAAAATCATGAAGACCAGTTTGGCAGTTATCTTGTCAATGTAATCGATCATATTACAAGCAGACGAATGTACTACAGTTTCATCTTCGATAGCTGTCTTATTTTATTACTTCAATGGAAATAACTGTAAATATAAAATTTATAATATACTATAAGTTATGTAGAAAACTTTTATGTTAAGATTGAAATCAAATAATATTAAGATTGGATTCATGATACGTATTTTTCAATGCCATCTGAAAAAGATCTTTGTCATAGATCCGAATATCACAATGACATCAATATATAAGGAGAACTAGACACTCATTCTCCTCTCTTTCTATCTTTTCATAAATCATAATCTCTCAATTGCATCCTGTATCAAATCCCTATGAGGTCCTATCTATTTATAGATGAGAACAAAATGTTTAGGATAAGTTATTAAGAGAGTTCCTCCTATCAAGAGCATTCCTTAAGAAATCCCACTATAATATGAACTTCTTTTCTATTAGCTAATATATGTAATTAAAATCTAATTAGTTCTATTATATATCTTATCCAATTATAAAGAATATTATAATCTAACTTGCTCCTACTTAACCTATTAATTGATAAGATATAAAAGATATTCAAAATCAAAATAAATAAAATAAAATTTGTTTGAAAATAATGTTACCTAATTGGATTTTAAAAAATTTTAAAAAGTAAGAACTAGACACTCATTCTCCTCTCTTTCTATCTTTTCATAAATCATAATCTCTCAATTGCATCCTGTATCAAATCCCTATGAGGTCCTATCTATTTATAGATGAGAACAAAATGTTTAGGATAAGTTATTAAGAGAGTTCCTCCTATCAAGAGCATTCCTTAAGAAATCCCACTATAATATGAACTTCTTTTCTATTAGCTAATATATGTAATTAAAATCTAATTAGTTCTATTATATATCTTATCCAATTATAAAGAATATTATAATCTAACTTGCTCCTACTTAACCTATTAATTGATAAGATATAAAAGATATTCAAAATCAAAATAAATAAAATAAAATTTGTTTGAAAATAATGTTACCTAATTGGATTTTAAAAAATTTTAAAAAGTATTTTATACATGGCCATGAATTTTAAAACATGCTAATAAGTTCATTAAACATAATAATACTATATTAAGTTTAACTATCAATGCGAGTCATAGCATTTGTATATCATCAATATTATACTTCCTTCCATATATTACAACATTGTTAGTCTTTTCTAATATAGTCCATAATAACCATTGTAATTTATCTTATGAAGATAATTCTGTTATTATATTCAATTATAATATGCATAAACATAAATATAAACATGATAACAAAAATAAATAACGTTAATTAAGTAAGAAAAATATCAATAATAGTATCCACCTAAACATGTTGAATCTTAAATTTTGATTATGAAACCAATTGATAAGTGTTTATGATTTAATCTACGTTTTGAGCGACGTAGGAAGCTTCGATCAGGATGAGACAATTAAAGCAGGAAGAATCATGTTGGGCCGATGGAACATGTCAAAAGATTAGACGTCGAGCCGAAGGATCGGTTGACGTATCAACATAAGGCTTCGAGGCCATGGATTTGGGCATCGGGCCAAGAAGAGCAGATATTGCGTCAAGAAAATCGGAGTTGCAGAGGTCAACTGGTCGATTGGGCAATAGGCTGCAAGAGAGGACGATGCGTCGAAGAATCAAACGAAACATCGATGGACCAATGACATGTCAAACAACATGATTCATGCTCAGTAATAATTATCTAGATCGAAGTGTGTTTTATATGCACAGGGTTAACTATGATAGCAAGACATAAAGCAAAATGAAGTCCCAAAGTTAAGAATGCGATTTCGTTGGGAGTTCGAGAGTTCGTCGGAAGTCCTGACGTTCGTTGGAAGTTCTACCGAAATTGATTGAGAAGTCCAGGAGCTTGCCAAAGAAGCTCATCAAAACTCTCCAAGAAGAGCGTCGTGAAGTCTAGGAGCTTCCCGAGAGTCCGTTGGAACATTGCCGAGAGATCGTCGGAAGTTTGTCGGAAGATCGTCGAAAGATCGTCGGAAGAAACTTGACTTACGGACTTGTTTAGCTTAGTAAATATCTTAGAATTCGTAGTCAGTATATAATTGAGATTGGAATTGGGCCAACCCAATTATGGGCCAGTTGGGCCTATGTGAAGACTATGTTAGGCCCAATGAAAGGCCCAAAATAGTGACCCAAGAGGTGGCACCATCATGGCATAATCTCCGAGACTGTGTCAGGCGGTGGTACCGCTGGTCTAGGTAGTGGTACCGCTAGACTGGGTAGTGGTATCGCCTAGTGCAGTATCAGTGTCATACTGACACTAGCAGTGGTACTACCTAGCATAGGCGGTGGTACTGTCCGTACCCAGGAAACCTAAGATGGGATATTTTTAGGCTCCAAGTTTGAATCAACTTGAGGCTTATAAATACCCCTCTCATCCCTGGTTAACATACACAAGTATTAAGAGTGAAAAAGAAAGAAAATGCTGCTGCAATCTTGTGTGAACTCCTCTCAAAGTTCTAAGTGTTAGAATAGTTTAAGAGAGGAGTAAGTGGGGGTGTAAGGGTTATCTCATAAACCTAATAAAAGGAGAATCGTGCTGTAAAAGGTGGTTAGTCTTCGCCTATTGAAGGAAGACTAATAGTGAATACCGGTGACCTTGACAAAAGAGGAATCGGTAGAGTGGATGTAGGTCACGACGACCGAACCACTATAAAAATCTGGTTTGCATTTCTATTTTACTATTTACTTTAATTGCAAACTGAATCCTTACTTGCCTACTGCATTCACTTCATATATGAATGAGATTTCAAGATTATCTTCTGAGTTTAGTTTTTAATCGTCAGAAGAGTTTAGCAGACCAACGTTTTTACTACTACACTAATTCACTCCCCCCCTCTTAGTGCCGACCTCATTCCTAACAGTTGGTATCAGAGCCTCGTTTTTCTCATTTGGTTTAACACCTAAAGAGAAATGACTCTTTTCATCTTTCAAGAGGGTCACTCTCTCATTCATCCTCCCATGATCAATGGACGGACTACACATATTGGAAAACTCAAATGAGAGTTTTCTTGCTTTCTTTGGATTTAAAGTTATGGAACATTGTGGAAAGCAGATTTCAAAAGTCTAAAACTCCAATGAACGAATGGAATGATTTGGAGAAGAAAACTTTTTCTTTAAATGCAAAGGCTATGAATGTCTTATTTTGTGCCTTAGATAAAACTGAGTTTAATTGGGTTTCTACTTACGAAATGACTTTCGATATTTGGCACACCCTTGAAATCACACACAAAGGCACGTAGAGTTAAATACTCTAAAATAAATATTTTGATGCATGATTTTGAATTGGTTCGAATGGAACCAAGCGAAACCATTGGAGACATGTACACCCGTTTTACAGATGTCGTCAATGGTTTAAAAGCTCTTGTTAAAAGTTTTTCAGATTTTGAACTTGTAAACAAAAGTTTACGTTCTCTTAATAAGAGTTGGAATCCAAAAGTAATTGCAATACAAGAGGTAAAAGATATTAATAATTTTTCAATTGAAGAATTTATAGGGTCTTTGATGACTTATAAAATGATGTACAATGCACATGAAGAACTCAAGAACAACCTTTCAAAGAACAGGAAGGATTTGGGACTTAGAACAATTGAGGACCACTCGATCATAAGCTCAAGTGATGGTGAATTTGAACTCCTCATGAAATTTAAAAAGTTCATGAAACAACAATAAAAAAATAAAAATGAACTTAAAAAGAACACAAATTGGGACAAAACTAGTGCATCCGAAGACGAGGAGTAAATCGATGAAGACAAGGTGGCAAACTATGCCTTAACGGCTTTCGTCAACAAGGTAAACAACTTAAACAAAAATTCTTTAATTTACTTTAAAATTATATAATGCTTTTCATGAGTTATTGTTAATTTAGTTTAGAAAAATTATTTTTCTTGAAAATTACATGTTTAATAATATAATAAAAATATAAAAATTAGGATCATGCTAGTAATTTTGAAAATGATAATGAAAATCACATGATTTATGTTAAAGGAATAAAATGTTAGATTTAAATCTAATGATAATCCTATGTATGTTTTTCAAGAAGAAATAATGTGTATCTTGATGATTTTCGTATTCCTTTTGATTAAAAATACTTTATGAAATCATGCTTGATGAAATAATGTAATAATGATTTGATATTATGCTTAATGAGTTTATAATTCAAAATTATGTATGATGATTTTTACGAGTTATGGATTATCGATTTTTAACCATAATGAAAGTGGTTTATTGATCTTTGTCGTAATAAACCTTGCACTTTCGTTTTAAACGATAATATATATTTTGACTTGGCATAAATGAAAAAGGTATGCTTATATAAAATAATGTAAGTATCATGCTTGATGATTTTATATTTAAAATTATGCATGATGAGTTGAAGTAATGATGATTTTAGGTAAATTATGGTTTATTGATTTTGATGATTTCTATGATGAGATTTGGTCTTTTGATTTTAAACTATGATGTATAGTTTTCATACGAAAAACTTGAGCATACTTAATATGAAATCAATCACTTAAAATGAAACAAAAAAGAGAATACATTTCTTGAAAATTTCTCAATCCCTATGTTATGAATTTTGTGAATCATGAAATTGATTTTGATTTTTCATTAATGAATCCATGTATATTATGCTTTTGTGAATCTCATGGATTATGAAAATGATTTAAATTTAATAGATTTTATCAAAATCATAATCTTGATTTCTCATGATTTATAACTTGAAATCATTTATGAATCAAGATCTTTTTTTTTGAACTCCCATGTTTCTTCTTGTCGTTTACTATAGAAGAAATTTTTCCTAAATGAATCATGATTTTTCAGAATTACAATTTTTATGATTCATAATGAATTGAGAGATTTTATATGCATGAACTAATATCTTGTTCTCCTATAAGATTGAATTAATTTTATCTATATCATGATCTTCTAAGAATTCTTTTCGTTATTTTTTTAAAGAAGAGATTTACTATATGAATCATGTCTTTCGGTATTCAAGTAGTCTTATCTTTCGTGACATGATTTCTCTGTATTTATGGCTTGTATTGTTAGGATCGGAGCGGCACTAAGAGGGGGGGGTGAATTAGTGCAGCGGATTAAACTTGTGAGTTTGAAAACGATTTCGTAAACTGCAAGGAGATTTCGTTTCGATAGTAACTTAAGTAAAGTGAAAAACGAAAACTTGCTGCTATGTAGATAATGATTGCTGAAAAGTAAGAACTTGGTATGTAGATAATGATTGCAGAAAAGTAAGAACTCACACATTCAAGGAACACACCAATTTAAAGTGGTTCGGTCAAAATGACCTACATCCACTTGCGAAGCCTTCTTCGATGAGGCTCCCAACTTCCACTAGCAAATCTCTTTGAAGGGGAAGGACAAATACCCCTCTTACAACCTTTTACAAGTGGTTCACACTCTTACAAGTTTTCAAAGAGAAAAAAGGAGGTGAACACTGAAGCAATTGAAAGCAAGACTTGCTAAAGACTTTCCTAAGGCTTTATCTCAATTTCTTACACCTCAAAGGTTGTGATCTCTGTTGAGAATTGAGGGGTATTTATAGGCCTCAAGAGGATTCAAATTTGGGCTCCAAAATTTGAATTCTCTTCGGTTCCCGAAGCTAGCGGTGCCACCGCCTGTCAGTTTTGACACTGACAGTGTACTGGGCGGTGCTACCGCCCAGTCCAGCGGTGCCACCGCCTAGCTCTCGAGTGCTGGGCGGTGCCACCGCCCAGACCGACGGTTCCACCGCCCAGACCGGCGGTTCCACCGCCGACCTTGCTAGTCATTGGTTGGGCTTTAAGTCCGGCCCAAACCAGGTTTCATTTTGGGCCCAGTTGGCCCCTAATCAAGATATAGGATTATTTCTTAATCCTAACCTTAATTACATTCAAACTACGTAACTAAAGACATACTCCTAAGCAAGTTTTTAACCGGCAAACTTCAAGTCTTGTTCCGGCGAGCTTTCCGGTGATCTTCCGACGGACTTCCGATACGCCCTTGGATTTCTTTCGACGGACTCCCAGCTGGCTCCCGATCTTGTGGCGAAGTCAACGAGTAGCCGAGCCTTCTCGGTGATCTCTGCGAACCTCCGATGATCTATTCGGCGGACTTTCGAAAACTCCGATAAGTCCCCGATTTCTTCTCAATTGGTTCTGGCAGCATCTCCGATGAATCTTCGAACTCTGAACGGACTCTCGAACACCCATCGAACTTGACTCCGGTAGACTTGCTTTATGTCTTCAAGCTGTCGTAGTTAATCCTGCATACTTATCTCAACATATGGATTATATAAAACATGATAATTGAATTCATCATCAAAATCCGAGATTCAATAATCTCCCCCTTTTTGATGATGACAATCAATTGATAACGGAGTTAACCTTAACTCCCCCTATCTATATGCTATACTTGAGATAAGATATTCTTGAATTCAAAGCCTTTGAATTCAACAGACATATTGATAAGTTAAGATGCTTAACCTTATCAATACTCCATCATGATTCCTATCATGATGTATCTCTCTGAAAATGATGTCAAGGCTTGACATTCATTTTCAATTTTTACATTTCAAGTGTAAAAGATAGTAATCGAAGCGATTCATCATATGGTAAGATATCAACATGTAAGATTGCAATGCAAGTTTTTGATATCTTAACATGATGCAATTATGGCATAATACAAATTTGGCAATTATAGCATCAATTTATGTAAAAATTTCTCATTCATATATGGCACTCATAGCATCAATTCATATATTTCTCCCCCTTTGTCATCAACAAAAAGGAGAACAATATAAGCAAATTTTAAATATAAGTGAGATGCCATAAGCAAGTTCATGTCATTTTTCAACAAAGAGTGATAGGATACCAAATATACAAGCATCTCAAGGAAGACATGACATGGAGATAGCTTTGAAAACTTCTTCCTTTTCATTTGTTATTATTATTAATTTTTTTTACATGATAAGTTTATGAGAGATGCATTTGCTAATTGATTCCATATGTCAAAAATCAATGATATGAATCAAACTCGATATGACATATGCTTATGAAAGCTACATTAAGTTGGAAGAGAATGATGTATCAAGAAAATCTGATTGTTAGGATCAAGAAGATACCAAATCTGAAATTTAACATTTTCATGCATTCGGACAAGGTTTTTCTATAGATTTTCAAAACGCAATCACGAAGATAAAACATGCTTGTTATCATGGAAATTTTTATATCCAAAACACAAAATTTCCAACATGTTATTAAGGCACATAGAATCATCATAGCAATTAAGTGATTTGATCATTGAATCAAGAAAGTCCGAAAAATAAATTTAATGAATTCAAGCATTCGGACACATTAACATTCCTAATTCTCTTCTAATGAAATCAAATTGTTCTTCACTTAAAGGCTTTGTAAAAATATCAGCTAGTTGATGTTTAGTATCAATGAACTCTATAACTATATCATGATTAGTGACATGATCTCGTATAAAGTGATGTCTAATATCAATATGTTTTGTTCTTGAGTGTTGAATGAGATTCTTTGTTAAACATATAACACTTGTGTTATCACATTTAATGGGAATATTTTTAAGATGGACTTTATAATCTTCTAAGGTGTTTTTCATCCACAACTTGTGCACAGCATGCACTAGCTGTTATATACTCAGCTTCAGTTGTTGATAGTGCAACCGAGTTTTGTTTCTTAGATGACTAGGAAACAAGAGCATGTCCCAAAAATTGACATGTTCCTAATGTGCTTTTTCTATCTAATCTACAACCAACAAAATCTGCATCAGCATAAGCAATTAACTCAAACTTCTCGATTTTCGGATACCATAATCCTAGATTTGTGGTACCTTTAAGATATCTAAGTATTCTTTTAACCGCTTTGAGATGAGATATCTTAGGGTTCGATTGAAACCTAGCACAAAGTCCTACACTGAACATGATATCTGGTCTAGTTGCAGTGAGGTAAAGTAAATTTCCTATCATACCCCTATAAGTTTTTTGATCGAAGTTTTCTCCACTTTCATCAACTTCTAACTTAGTGGAAGTGCTCATAGGAGTGTTAATAGCTTTTGAGCTTTCCATATTAAATCTCTTTAGCAAATCTAAAGTATATTTAGTTTGATTAATAAAGATGCCATTTCTTAGTTACTTAATTTGTAAGCCTAAGAAAAAGGTTAATTCTCCCATTAAACTCATTTCAAATTCATGACTCATATTTTTGGCAAATGATTCACATAGTGATTCATTCGAAGAACCAAAAATAATATCATCAACATAAATTTGCACAATAAGAAAATTATTTTTAAAATATTTGATAAATAATGTAGTATCAACCTTGCCTTTGGTAAAATTATTTAAAATAAGAAAGGAACTAAGCCTTTCGTACCAAGCTCTAGGAGCTTGTTTCAAACCATAGAGAGCCTTAGTCAATTTGAATACATGATTAGGAAGAAGAGAATTTTCAAATCCAGGAGGTTGTTCGACATATACTTCTTCCGAAATAAAACCATTCAAGAAGGCACTTTTGACGTCCATTTGAAATAGTTTAAAATTATTACTACTAGCATAGGCAAGGAGCATCCTAATGGCTTCTAATCTTGCTACAAGAGCGAAGGTTTCTTCGTAGTCGATACCTTCTTCTTGGTTGAAACCTTTGGCCACTAATCTAGCCTTGTTTCTAACCACGATACCACATTCGTCTTGCTTGTTTCTAAAGACCCATTTAGTACCAATGACTAAATGGTCACTAGGTCGAGGAACAAGCTTCCATACCTCATTCCTCTCAAATTGATTCAATTCCTCTTGCATTGCAATAACCCAAGAATCATCTTTCAAGGCCTCGTCAATGCATTTAGGTTCGATTTGAGAGAGAAAGGCAGCATTAGCACAAAAATTCTTGAAAGAAGAACGAGTTTTAACCCCTTGTGATGTATCTCCTATAATTTGCTCTTTGGATGAGCATCTACATACTTCCATTCCTTGGGTAAGGAGATTTTGGAAGAAGATGCATCCAAGTTGCTATTTTGAGGAGGGGGTTCCTTTAAATCCAAATTTTCAAAACCAATATCATCATCAAAATCATTTTTCTTTAACTCGGAAATTTCATTAAAAATTACATGAATAGACTCTTCTATAACTAAGGTTCTTTTGTTAAAAACACGAAAAGCCTTAGAAACGGAAGAGTAACCAAGAAAGATGCCTTCATCGGATTTAGCATCAAATTTTCCTAAGGCATCCTTTTCATTTAAAATAAAGCATTTGCAACTGAAAACTTTAAAATAAGAAACATTTGGTGTTTTGTTATTCCATAATTCATAGGGAGTTTTTGATAGAGATGGTCTTATTAAAACCCTATTCATGATGTAGCAAGCCGTATTCACAGCTTCGGCCCAAAAGTACTTGGGTAGACTATGTTCATTCAACATAGTTCTTGCCATTTCTTGTAGATTTCTATTTTTTCTTTCTACTACTCCATTTTGTTGCCGGTTTCTTGAGTAGAGAAGTTGTGGTTATATCGTTAACTTAAATCCCCCTATCTATATGCTATACTTGAGATAAGATATTCTTGAATTCAAAGCCTTTGAATTCAACAGACATATTGATAAGTTAAGATGCTTAACCTTATCAATACTCCATATGATCCTATCATGATGTATCTCTCTGAAAATGATGTCAAGGCTTGACATTCATTTTCAATTTTTACATCAAGTGTAACGATAGTAATCGAAGCGATGCATCATATGGTAAATATCAACATGTAAGATTGCAGCAAGTTTTGAGATCGTAACATGATGCAATATGGCATAAATACAACTTTGGCAATTATAGCATCAATTTATGTAAACAACGTGGGTCACCTCATTCATATATGGCACTCATAGCATCAATTATCTATTCTCCCTTTTCCTCCAACAAAAGGAGAACAATATTAAGCAAATTTTAAATATAAGTGAGATGCCATAAGCAAGTTCATGTCATTTTTCAACAAAGAGTGATAGGATACCAAATATACAAGCATCTCAAGGAAGACATGACATGGAGATAGCTTTGAAAACTTCTTCCTTTTCATTTGTTATTATTATTAATTTTTTTTACATGATAAGTTTATGAGAGATGCATTTGCTAATTGATTCCATATGTCAAAAATCAATGATATGAATCAAACTCGATATGACATATGCTTATGAAAGCTACATTAAGTTGGAAGAGAATGATGTATCAAGAAAATCTGATTGTTAGGATCAAGAAGATACCAAATCTGAAATTTAACATTTTCATGCATTCGGACAAGGTTTTTCTATAGATTTTCAAAACGCAATCACGAAGATAAAACATGCTTGTTATCATGGAAATTTTTATATCCAAAACACAAAATTTCCAACATGTTATTAAGGCACATAGAATATCATAGCAATTAAGTGATTTGATCATTGAATCAAGAAAGTCCGAAAAATAAATTTAATGAATTCAAGCATTCGGACACATTAACATTCCTAATTCTCTTCTAATGAAATCAAATTGTTCTTCACTTAAAGGCTTTGTAAAAATATCAGCTAGTTGATGTTTAGTATCAATGAACTCTATAACTATATCATGATTAGTGACATGATCTCGTATAAAGTGATGTCTAATATCAATATGTTTTGTTCTTGAGTGTTGAATGAGATTCTTTGTTAAACATATAACACTTGTGTTATCACATTTAATGGGAATATTTTTAAGATGGACTTTATAATCTTCTAAGGTGTTTTTCATCCACAACTTGTGCACAGCATGCACTAGCTGTTATATACTCAGCTTCAGTTGTTGATAGTGCAACCGAGTTTTGTTTCTTAGATGACTAGGAAACAAGAGCATGTCCCAAAAATTGACATGTTCCTAATGTGCTTTTTCTATCTAATCTACAACCAACAAAATCTGCATCAGCATAAGCAATTAACTCAAACTTCTCGATTTTCGGATACCATAATCCTAGATTTGTGGTACCTTTAAGATATCTAAGTATTCTTTTAACCGCTTTGAGATGAGATATCTTAGGGTTCGATTGAAACCTAGCACAAAGTCCTACACTGAACATGATATCTGGTCTAGTTGCAGTGAGGTAAAGTAAATTTCCTATCATACCCCTATAAGTTTTTTGATCGAAGTTTTCTCCACTTTCATCAACTTCTAACTTAGTGGAAGTGCTCATAGGAGTGTTAATAGCTTTTGAGCTTTCCATATTAAATCTCTTTAGCAAATCTAAAGTATATTTAGTTTGATTAATAAAGATGCCATTTCTTAGTTACTTAATTTGTAAGCCTAAGAAAAAGGTTAATTCTCCCATTAAACTCATTTCAAATTCATGACTCATATTTTTGGCAAATGATTCACATAGTGATTCATTCGAAGAACCAAAAATAATATCATCAACATAAATTTGCACAATAAGAAAATTATTTTTAAAATATTTGATAAATAATGTAGTATCAACCTTGCCTTTGGTAAAATTATTTAAAATAAGAAAGGAACTAAGCCTTTCGTACCAAGCTCTAGGAGCTTGTTTCAAACCATAGAGAGCCTTAGTCAATTTGAATACATGATTAGGAAGAAGAGAATTTTCAAATCCAGGAGGTTGTTCGACATATACTTCTTCCGAAATAAAACCATTCAAGAAGGCACTTTTGACGTCCATTTGAAATAGTTTAAAATTATTACTACTAGCATAGGCAAGGAGCATCCTAATGGCTTCTAATCTTGCTACAAGAGCGAAGGTTTCTTCGTAGTCGATACCTTCTTCTTGGTTGAAACCTTTGGCCACTAATCTAGCCTTGTTTCTAACCACGATACCACATTCGTCTTGCTTGTTTCTAAAGACCCATTTAGTACCAATGACTAAATGGTCACTAGGTCGAGGAACAAGCTTCCATACCTCATTCCTCTCAAATTGATTCAATTCCTCTTGCATTGCAATAACCCAAGAATCATCTTTCAAGGCCTCGTCAATGCATTTAGGTTCGATTTGAGAGAGAAAGGCAGCATTAGCACAAAAATTCTTGAAAGAAGAACGAGTTTTAACCCCTTGTGATGTATCTCCTATAATTTGCTCTTTTGGATGAGCATCTACATACTTCCATTCCTTGGGTAAGGAGATTTTGGAAGAAGATGCATCCAAGTTGCTATTTTGAGGAGGGGGTTCCTTTAAATCCAAATTTTCAAAACCAATATCATCATCAAAATCATTTTTCTTTAACTCGGAAATTTCATTAAAAATTACATGAATAGACTCTTCTATAACTAAGGTTCTTTTGTTAAAAACACGAAAAGCCTTAGAAACGGAAGAGTAACCAAGAAAGATGCCTTCATCGGATTTAGCATCAAATTTTCCTAAGGCATCCTTTTCATTTAAAATAAAGCATTTGCAACTGAAAACTTTAAAATAAGAAACATTTGGTGTTTTGTTATTCCATAATTCATAGGGAGTTTTTGATAGAGATGGTCTTATTAAAACCCTATTCATGATGTAGCAAGCCGTATTCACAGCTTCGGCCCAAAAGTACTTGGGTAGACTATGTTCATTCAACATAGTTCTTGCCATTTCTTGTAGATTTCTATTTTTTCTTTCTACTACTCCATTTTGTTGCAGGTTTCTTGGAGTAGAGAAGTTGTGGTTATATCCGTTAACTTCACAAAAATTTTGGAAATCGCGGTTTTGAAATTCGCCACCGTGATCACTCCGAATTGATGAAATCATGAATCCTTTTTCGTTTTGAGTGAGTTTACAAAATTTAGAGAAACATTTGAAACAATCACTTTTGTGAGCCAAGAAATAGGTCCAAGTGTATCTAGTATAATCATCTACAATCACAAAAGCGTATTTGCTTCCTCCTAGACTTGTCGTGTCAATTGGTCCAAATAAGTCCAAATGGATCAATTGTAATGGTCTAGTGGTGCTAATTTGATTTTTTGGTTTGAAACTAGTTTTTATTTGTTTACCTAGTTGACACGCATCGCATACTTTGTCCTTAACAAACTTCATATTGGGAATCCCTAGTACTAATTCTCTACAGGAGATCTTAGATATTAGTTTCATGCTTGCATGGCCTAATCTCCTATGCCAAAGCCAAGCATCATCTTTTAAAGTGGAGATGCACATTTCATTACCTAGTTCATCAAGATCGATGGTGTAGACATTATTTTGTTTTAATACAATCATAGTCATGTTATTGTTTGGTTTTTCAATAATACACACATTTGATTCAAATCTAACGATATAACCTTTATCACATAATTGACTAATACTCAAGAGATTATGTTTCAATCCATCAACTAGTAATACATTATCAATAGAAAAGTTTAATTTGTCACCTATGGTTCCCTTGCCAATGATTTTGCCTTTGTTGTTGTCTCCGAAGGTGACATAGCCTTCGTCTATGCTAGTGAGCTTGGAGAATTGGGATGGATCTCCGGTCATATGCCTTGAGCATCCACTATCAAGGTACCATCTCTTGCTCCTAGCTTGTGATGGTGTATGTTTCTACAAGAAGGGATTATTTTTAGGTACCCATTTACTTTTGGGTGCCTCAAAAACTAATCTAACTTGTTTATCATGTTGCATAGACTTGATCATGGTTCCTTTAGGAACCCAAATCAATTTGTTCGGACTAATTTTCTTGAATGGACATTGATAAGTATTATGTCCATATTTGCAACAAAAGTTGCAATTGCTTTGGTGTTGAACATGTAAGATAGGACCTTTAATGAAGGTGGTTGGATTTTGGTGAGAACTTCTCACAAATTCGATTCCACTTCTTTTAGGAACGTGACCCTTATTTGTAAGGATCATGTTCAAAGACTTGCTACTGACCTCGAATTTCTTCAAGGTGTCCTTAAGTAGCAAGTTCTCCTTTTGGAGAATTTCTAGATCATGGCATTTTATGCATGGAGCTAAACTATCATGATATTCAGTTTTTAATTTATCAAAATTACAAGTAAGACTATCATGCTCCTTTTTTAACAATTTATATTTTCTACTAATTGTTTTGCATTCATCAAATAACTCATGAAAGGCATTTAATAATTCATGATAAGATAAATCTGCATCAATTAAATTCGTTACCTCCTCTCCGATGGCCATTAGGGCGTAATGAGCAACTTGCTCGGTGTTGGACTCCTCTTCTTCGGATGCGCTTGAATCATCCCACGTTGCTTTGAGCGCCTTCTTCTTTGATGTTCTCTTTTTGGCTTGGGGACATTCATTTTTGAAATGCCCCGGCTTCTTGCATTCATAGCACATCACTTGGTCCTTTTTATGTTCAAGTTTGTTTTTGGTGTTATTTTTAAATTTGTTCTTTCTTATAAATTTTTTAAATTTTTGAGTCAAAAGTGCAATGTCATTGTCACTGTCCTCATCACTTGATGTTCCTTTCAAGTGGTCTTCCTATGATTTGAGTGCCATATCCTTCCTGTTCTTTGGAAGGGGGTTCTCGAGCTCATCATGAGCTTGACATGTCATTTCGTAGGTCATTAGAGATCCAATAAGTTCTTCAAGAGGGAATGTTTTAAGGTCCTTGGCCTCTTGAATGACAGTAACTTTTGGATCCCAACTTTTAGGAAGGGATCTTAAGATTTTAGTTACTAATTCAAAGTTAGAAAAATCTTTACCAAGAGCTTTGAGTCCATTGATGACATCTGTGAAACGGGTGTACATGTCTCCGATGGACTCACTTGGTTTCATTCGAAAAAGTTCGTAAGAGTGCACAAGAATATTGATTTTGGACTCTTTCACTCGGCTAGTGCCTTCATGAGTGACCTCAAGAGTTCTCCAAATATCAAAAGCAGAATCACAAATTGAAACGCGATTAAATTCATTTTTGTCTAGTGCACAAAACAAGGCATTCATAGCCTTTGCGTTTAAAGCAAAAACTTTCTTCTCCGATTCATTCCATTTGCTCATCGGAAGAGAAGATTTTTGAAATCCATTTTCAACAATAGTTCAAAGCTCGAAATCCATGGAAATTAGGAAGATTCTCATACGTGTCTTCCAATACGTGTAATCCGACCCATTAAACTTAGGTGGACGTGTAATGGAGTGTCCCTCATGCATGCCGGAGTAAGCCATCTCTCTTGGGTATTAAACCAAATATGAGAGTGAGCCTTGCTCTGATACCAATTGTTAGGATCGGAGTGGCACTAAGAGGGGGGGGGTGAATTAGTGCAGCGGATTAAACTTGTGAGTTTGAAAACGATTTCGTAAAATGCAAGGAGATTTCGTTTCGATAGTAACTTAAGTAAAGTGAAAAACGAAAACTTGCTGCTATGTAGATAATGATTGCTGAAAAGTAAGAACTTGGTATGTAGATAATGATTGCAGAAAAGTAAGAACTCACACATTCAAGGAACACACCAATTTAAAGTGGTTCGGTCAAAATGACCTACATCCACTTGCGAAGTCTTCTTCGATGAGGCTCCCAACTTCCACTAGCAAATCTCTTTGAAGGGGAAGGACAAATACCCCTCTTACAACCTTTTACAAGTGGTTCACACTCTTACAAGTTTTCAAAGAGAAAGAAGGAGGTGAACACTCAAGCAATTGAAAGCAAGACTTGCTAAAGACTTTCCTAAGGCTTTATCTCAATTTCTTACACCTCAAAGGTTGTGATCTCTGCTGAGAATTGAGGGGTATTTATAGGCCTCAAGAGGATTCAAATTTGGGCTCCAAAATTTGAATTCTCTTAGGTTCCCGAAGCTAGCGGTGCCACCGCCTATCAGTGGCGGTGCCACCGCCTGTCAGTTTTGACACTGACAGTGTACTGGGCGGTGCTACCGCCCAGTCCAGCGGTGCCACAGCCTAGCTCTCGGGTGCTGGGCGGTGCCACCGCCCAGACCGGCGGTTCCACCGCCCGACCTTGCTAGTCACTGGTTGGGCTTTAAGTCCGGCCTAAACCAGGTTTCATTTTGGGCCCAGTTGGCCCCTAATCAAGATATAGGATTATTTCTTAATCCTAACCTTAATTACTTTCAAACTACGTAACTAAAGACATACTCCTAAGCAAGTTTTTAACCGGCAAACTTCAAGTCTTGTTCCGGCGAGCTTTCCGGCGATCTTCCGACGGACTTCCGATACGCCCTTGGATTTCTTTCGATGGACTCCCAGTTGGCTCCCGATCTTGTGGTGAAGTCAACGAGTAGCCGAGCCTTCTCAGTGATCTCTGCGAACCTCCGATGATCTATTCGGCGGACTTCCGAAAACTCCGATAAGTCCCCGATTTCTTCTCGATTGGTTCTGGCAGCATCTCCGACGAATCTTCGGACTCTCGAACACCCATCGAACTTGACTCCGGTAGACTTGCTTTATGTCTTCAAGCTGTCGTAGTTAATCCTGCATACTTATCTCAACATATGGATTAGATAAAACATGACAATTGAATTCATCATCAAAATCCGAGATTCAACATGTATGCCTTAAAATGATTGAAATATTCTATACCATTATGTTCTTCCCTTCTTCTTCTTGTTTACAATGACAAAAGGGGAAAGAAAATTACTAGCATCTCAAAAGAACCAAATTTGCTTGCTTGAATGATAAACTTAGACATCTTGATTTCTTGAATTTTAGACTTGAATCTTATTTTTAAATCAAGATTATTTTCCTATTATTTCTTCTATATACAAAGGAAGAGATATGTCAAAAATCATGACTTGATCTTTCATTTTTTATGATTGAAATAATGATTGGAATATTGATGTAATTATGAATAGTGATTTAGTATTATGCATGCAATACTTCAACTTATGATAATGATGCATGCAATGATGAAATATTCATGATGAAAAAATTATTTTGACATTCATGACTTGATTTTTCATCTTTGTTATTTACCTTTGTCATGATTTGAAAATTTTTGTTAAGGGAAAAAGAATTACAAAATTATTTTCTTCCCTTATAAAATTTGCTAGCTTGCATGGTGCAAAATTTGTTAAACTTGCTTGATGTAGAACTTGCTATCTTAACATCACCAAAGATTACTAGCTTGCCTATCTCAAGATGCACAAATACAAACTTGCAAAATTTACAATCTTGCACTTATTTAAAATTAATGATGATTTGGTGTTTATGCATGTTGTAAAGTAATTTGCTAGCTTGTATGTTGTAAAACTTGCATATCGTAAAATTGCTAGATTGCAATCTAAAGAAAAGCAAAAAGTTGCTATCTCCAGAAGCAAAATATGCTAAACTTGCAAATCTAACAAAATTTACAAATTTGCAAAACTCAAAATTATTGCTAGCTTGCATGATGATAAAACTGGAGATTATGTAATGATTTGAACTTATATGTCCTAAACACTTAGTTGGACTTCTCCTGTTTGTTGATGACAAAGGGGGCGAAGTATGATAATATTATGCATAAGTTTATGATAATATATTGCTTGAATTTTTGAATCCAAGAGTTCTATTAATATGGCATATTGATAGGAGGAGTATTTAAACTCCGAGAGTTGAGATTAACTCTGTCATCAATAGGTTGTCATCATCAAAAAGAGGGAGATTGTTGAATCTCAGATTTTGAGTGATGCAGGAAGCTTCGATCAGGACAAGACAATTAAAGTAGGAAGAATCATATTGGGCCAGTGGAACATGTCAGAAGATTGAACGTCGAGTCGAAGGATCGGTCGACGTATCGACAGAAGGCTTCGGGCTATAGATTCAGGCATCGGGCCAAGAAGAGCATATATTGCACCAAGGAAATCGGAGTTGTGGAGGTTAACTGGCTAATTGGGTAATAGGTCGTAAGAGAGGATGATGCACCGAAAAATCGAATGAAGCGTCGATGGACTAATGACATGTCGAACAATATGATTCATACTTAGTAATAATTGTCTAGATCAAAGTGTGTTTTATGTGTGCAAGATTAATTACGATAGCAAAGCTTAAAGCAAAATGAAGTCCTAAAGTCAAGAATGCAATTTTGTTGGGAGTTCGAGAGTTTATCGAAAGTCCAGATGTTCATCAAAAGTTCTGCCGGAATTGACCGAGAAGTCCAGGAGCTTGCCAAAGAGGCTCGTTAGAACTCGCCAAGAAGATCGCCGTGAAATCCAGGAGCTTACTAGGAGTCCGCTAGAATATTGCCAAGAGATCGTCGGAAGTTTGTCGGAAGATCGCCGGAAGATCGTCGGAAGAAACCTGACTTACAGACTTGTTTAGCTTAGTAAATGTCTTAGAATTCATAGTTAGCACATAATTTTTGAAACTTAGATTTTGATGATGAAATCAATTAATGTGTTTTTTATCTAATGTGTGTTTGAGTGATGCAGGGCTAATGTCGATCAAGAGAGACAAATTGATTAAAGTAGGAAGAATCATGTTGGGCCAGAGTGAACATGTCAGAAGATTAGACGTCGGGCCGGAGGAATGGTAGACGTGTCTGCAGAAGGCTTTGGGACGTAAATTCAGGCATCAGGCCTAGAAGAGCGGACATTGTGCCAAGGAGATCAGAGTTGCGGAGTCAACATGTTGATTGGGCAAAGGTTGCAAAAGAGAACGATGCACCAAAGGATCGGATGAAGCACCGAATGAAACAAGGACATGCCGGACAACAAGGATTTGCTTGTAATCAATTGTCTTGATCCAAGTAGGTTTTAAGTATAATTAGGTTGAAATTAGGCTAACTCAATTAGGGGCTAATTGGGCCTTAATTAAGACTGATTTGGGCTCATTGGGAGGCTCATTTAGTGATCCAAAAGTTGGGTCTGGCGGTGGAACCGCTGTGAGTTGAAAAACTCTAAAAACTCGGTCTCCAAGGCTGTCAGGCGGTGGTACCGCCTAGACACAATCTCCTAGATAGTAGTACCACCAGACTGGGCAGTGGTACTGCCCAGTGTCAGACTAAAGGTGGTGGTACCGCCCAGTGCAAGCGGTGGTACTGCCTATATCCAGAAATCTCAAGGATTTAAATTTTAGGCTCCAAATTTGAATCCATTTGGGGCCTATAAATACCGCACTCTTTCTTGCTTAGGATAGCAAGAAAGATTGAATAAAACTCTATGATTCTAAAATTGTAAACCTTAGAAAGTTGAGTTCCCTCCTCCCAAAACTTAGAGAGAGTTCTAAGGGAGGTGTGAGAGAGATACCTTATAAAAGAGGGTTGTAAAATATTATCTCCTAAACCTATGAAAAGGAGAAGAGAGGTGTAAAAGGATAGTTGGTCTTCGCCCATTGAAGGAAGACCGATAGTGGATGCCAGTGGCCTCGACGGGGAGGAATCGGGAGTAGATGTAGGTCACAATGAACGAACCACTATGAATTCTGTTTATATTTACTTTGTGCAATTGACTTTTTTAGCAAATTGCCTCTCCTATTTACTATGCTTTTACTATGCCTAAGCTCTCATACGGCTTTTAAGTTAACATCTTCCGAGATCGATTTTAATCGTACGAAAGAGATTTTTTCAAAACCGACATTTTTATCCGCTGCACTAATTCACCCTCTCTTTTAGTGCTGACTCGTTCCTAACAATTGGTATCAGAGCCTCGTAATTTCTCATTTGGTTTAACACCTAAGAGAAATGGCTCTTTTCGGCTTTCAAGAGGGTCACTTTCTCATTCGTCCTCCCATATTCAATGGGACGGACTACACATATTGGAAAACTCGAACGAGAGTTTTCTTGCTTTTCTTGAATCTTGATTTATGAAATATTCTTGAAAATAGATTTCAAATGTCTTCTCTTCCAATAAACCATTTAAATGATTTGGAGAAGAAGATTTTTTTTAAAATACTATAGCTATGAATGCTCTATTTTATGTTTAGACAAAACTAAGTTTAATCGGGTTTCTACTTGCGAAACGACTTTTGACATTTGGCATACTCTTGAAATCACACATGAAGGCACTAGCAAAGTTAAAGATTCAAAAATCAACTTTTTGATGCATGATTTTAAATTGTTTCATATGAAACCAAGCGAAACTATTAGAGATATGTACACCCATTTTACGGATATCGTCAATTGTTTAAAAGCACTTGGTAAAAGTTTTTCAGATTTTGTAAACAAAATTTTACGTTCTCTTAATAAGTATTGGGATTCGAAAGTAACGGCAATATAAGAATCAAAAGATTTGAACCATTTTTCGATCGAAGAACTAATTAGGTCTTTAATGACTTATGAAATGAGTTTTATAACACGTGGCACAAAACGAACTTGAGAACAACCTTCCAAAGAACATGA
Source organism: Musa balbisiana (assembly GCA_004837865.1). Lineage (NCBI taxonomy): Eukaryota > Viridiplantae > Streptophyta > Magnoliopsida > Zingiberales > Musaceae > Musa > Musa balbisiana. The sequence continues at coordinate 12,657,239 of CM017192.1, read as the reverse complement.
AGGATTTTAGACATAGAACAATCGAAGACCACTTGAGCATAAGCCAAAGTGATGATGAACTTGAACTCCTCACTATGAAATTTAAAAAATTCATGAAATAAAAATTAAAGAACAAAATGAATGCAACTACTTGCTATGAACGCAAGAAGAGAGAAGCACTTTGGGATGAATCGAGCTCCTCCAAAGACGAGGAGAAAATCAACAAAGGCGAGGTGGCAAGCTATGCCTTAACGGCTTCCGACGATGAGGTAATCAAAATACCCTTAGTTTATTTTGAAATTACATAATACTTTTCATGAGTTATTTTTAATTTAGTTTAGAAAGATTATTTTTCTTGAAAATTATATGTTTAATAATGTAATGAAAATATAAAAATTGGGATCATGCTAGTAATTTTGAAAATGATAATGAAAATTACATGTTTTATGATAAAGGAATAAAATGTTAGATTTAAATCTAATGATAATTCTATGTATGTTTTTAAGAAGAAATAATATGTATCTTGATGATTTTCGATTTTGATTGAAAATGCTTTATGAAACCATGCTTGATGTCTTAATGAAAATGTAATGATGATAAATGAGTTTATATTTCAAAATTTTGCATGATGATTCTTGTGATATCGATCTTTGCCGTAATAAAAGTTCTTTATCGTTTTAAACGTTGATACATGTTTTTATTTGGCATAAATGAAAAAGGCATACTTCAATGAAATAAATCACATAAATTAAAACAACTAAAAAGAGGAAAGCATTTTTCTTGAAAATTTCTTTTCCTCTATCTTATCGATTTTTCACTAAAAGATTGATAAAGTTGTTTATTCCATTTTGAATCTCTTGAAAGTGATTTTGATGATTTGTTGATGTAAATTTTGATGAGTTTCATCTAACCATGATTTTTATCTTGATTTCTCGATATTTATAATTTGAGAGATATTATACATAAATCGAGATCCTTTATTCGTTTTCTCATGACTTCTATTGCTATAGGAATGTCTTTATTAAAATCATGATATTGAATTCTTGGAATCAAAACTTGATATTTTTTCTATATGAATCTAGATTTCTTATTTGTTCTCTTATGTTTCTCTTTGCCATTTACTAAAGAGGAAAATAATCCAATTCATGATCTTGATTTCTCGATTTGTGATACTTGAAATCATTCTATAAAGTAAGATCATTTTCTCCTTGTTTCTTTTTGCTTTTCACCAAAAAAAAAGGGAGACTTATCCTAACAAACCATGATATGCTACTTGACATCTTGAAAATTTATGACTTGAGTTTTGTTATACATTTCTTCCCTTCTTCGTTCTTGTTTACAATGACAAAAAGGAGAAAGAAAATTGTTAGCATATCAAGAGATTGATAAATCAATTAATGTCATTTTAAATCTCTTGAAAATGATTTTGATGATTTGATAATTTGAATTTGAATGAGTTTTATTCAAATCATGATCTTTTCTTGGAATTACTTGAGATTTTTTTTCTTAATCAAGATCTCTTCTTTTTAACCCTATAATTTTTCTTGGTATTTTATTTAAAGAAGAGATTTACTATATGAATCATGTCTTTTGGTATTTACATGATCTTATCTCTCATGATATGATTTATTTTTGTATAACTCATTGTATTCATTTAGTGTATATCTCATCACCCAATTAATTTTTCTTGATATTCTTCGTGAGATGAAATGAATGTAATGAAATGAAATTATGCATGAAATACTCATGAGAAGTTATGATCATGCATGATAGGATGTAATGTAATTTGATATTTAGATACCATCATGATTTGAAATACTATGATTTGTTGCTAAAATGATGTATCATAAATGCTTGAGTATCAAGTATGATATGTCCATAATGATGATCGATTTTTGGTATCATGCAAGGATGATATGTAAGGTTTTAAAATTGTGCATGTTTTAATTTGAAACTATAATGATACATAAACATATTGAATTAAGAATGATACTTTATCTTTGTCATGATTTAGAAATTGATGTAAAGGGAAACAAATTACAAAATTATATTTTTCCCTTATTTTTTGACAATGACAAAGGGGGAGAAAAGTTGCTAGTTTGCACATCATAAAGAGAAGCAAAAAGCTTGCTCATCTCAAAAATGTAAAACTTTGCCAACTTTCATATGTGTAAAATTTTCTAGCTTGCATGTTCTAAAATTATGTACAACTTACTAAATTTGCTAACTTACACAAGTCAAGAAAATGCAAAAATATGCTATCTTGTTCATCTAAAAAAAAAAGCAAAGATTGCTAACTTGCATATTTCAAGAAGCACAAGTGTTGAATCTCGGATTTTGATGATGAAACCAATCTATAAGTGTTTATGTTTTAATCTGTGTTTTGAGTGACACAGGATGCTTCGATCAGGGTGAGACAATTAAAGCAGGAAAAATTATATTGTGCCGGAGGAACATGTCAGAAGATTGGACGTCGGGCCGGTGGATCGGTCGACGTATCGATAGAAGGCTTAGGGCCGTGGATTCGGGCATCGAGCCAAGAAGAGTGGACATTACGCTAGGAATATCGGAGTTATGGAGTCAACTGGATGATTGGGCAATAGGCAACAAGAGAGGATAAAGTGTCGAAGAATCGGACGAAGCGTCGAGAGACCAATGACATGACCGGACAACGTGATTAATGCTTAGTATTAATTGTCTAGATCAAAGTATGTTTTATATGTGTAGGATTAACTATGATAGCAAGACATGAAGCAAAATGAAGTCCCGAAGTCAAGGATGCGATCACATTGGAAGTTCGAGAGTTCGTCGGAAGTTCGGACGTTCGTCGGAAGTTCTAGAGGAACCAGTCAAGAAGTCTCGGAGCTTGCCAGAGAAGCTTGTCGGAACTCACCAAGAAGATCGTCGTGAAGTCCAAGAGCATGCCGAGAGTCCGCCGGAGCATCGCCGAGGGTTCGTCGGATGTTTGCCAGAAGTTCGTTGGAAGCTCGCTGGAAGAATAGACATAGGGACTTGTTTAGCTTAGCAAATGTCTTAGGATTTCGTAGTTAGCATATAATTGGGCTTGAATTTGGACCAATCCAATTAGGGGTCAGCTAGGCCCATGTAAGAACTGTGTTGAGCCCAATAAGAAGCCCAAACAGTGCCCAAAGAAGTCACACCGTCGTGGCACAGTCTTCGAGACTATGTTAGGCGGTGGTACCACCCCTAGTAGGGTGCCAGGCGGTGGTACCGCCAGTTTGGGCGGTGGCACCACCTAGCACAGACCCCTAAGTGGTGGTACCGCCCAGGACAGTATCAGTCAAACTAACACTGGGCGGTGGTACCGCCCGTACTCGGGGAACTCGGGATGGGAAAGATTTAGGCTCCAAGTTTGAATCAACTTGAAGCCTATAAATACCCCTCCCATCTCTGGTTAAAGAACACAAGCATAAAAAGTCTAAAAGGAAAGAACGCTGCTGAAATCTTGTGTGATCTCCTCTCCCTCTTCTAAAGTATTAGACTAGTTTGAGAGAGGAGTAAGTGAGTGCTTGTAAGGGTTATCTCCTAAACCCATGAAAAGGAGAAGAGGGGTGTAAAAGGTGATTGGCCTTCGCTTATTGAAGGAAGGCCTCTAGTGGACATCAGTGACCTCGTCGGAGGAGGAAGCTGAAAGTGGATGTAGGTCACATTTGACCGAACTACTCTAAAACTCTGGTTTGCATTTACTTATTGCTATTACCTTACTGTAAACCCCTTCAATAACTTACTGCCTTCAATACTTTTCTATACGCCTTCAATCTAAGCATATTTTCAGAATCGGTTTTCAACGTATGAAGGTTTTTTCGAAAACGATGTGATTTTATCCACTGTACTAATTCACCCCCTCCCCCCTCTTAGTGCCGACCCTGATCCTAACAATTGGTATCAGAGACATGGTTTTCTACTTTGGTTTAACACCCAAATAAAAATGGCTCTTTTCGGCTTTTAAGAGGGTCACTCTCTCATTCGTCCTTCCTTTTTCAATGGGATGGACTACACTTATTAGAAAACTCGAATGAGTTTTCTTGCTTTCGTTGGATTTGAATTTATGGCACATTGTCGAATCAGGATTTGAAATGTCTTCTCATCCAATGAACCATTGGAATGATTTGGAGAAGAAGATGTTTTCTTTAAATGCTAGAGCTATGAATGCTCTATTTTGCGTCTTAGATAAAACAGAGTTTAATCGGGTTTCTTTGTGCGAAACGGCTTTCGATATTTGACGCATTCATGAAATCACACACGAAGGCACAAGTAGTGTAAAAGATTCTAAAGTAAATTTTTTGATGCACGATTTTGAGATGTTTTGTATGGAACCAAGAGAGACTATTAGAGACATGTACACCCGTTTTATGGATGTCGTCAATAGTCTAAAAGGACTTGGTAAAAAATTTTCAAATTTTGAACTTATTAACAAAATCTTAAGATCGCTTTCTAAAACTTGGGAATTAAAAGTAACGGCTTTACAAGAAACAAAAGATTTAAATATTTTTCCACTTGAAGAACTTATTGGTTCATTAATGACATATGAAATGGTGCACAATGCACATGATGAATATGATGAACAAAACCACCTTCCAAAGAATAGGAAGGATTTGGGACATAGAACGTTTGAAGACCACTCGAGCATAAGCTGAAGTGATGGTGAACTTGAACTCACTAAGAAATTTAAAAAGTTTATGAAACAAAAATTAAAGAACAAAAAGAATGCAACTACCTGCTTTGAACGCAAGAAGAAGAATAAAAAGTGGGATGAATCGAGCTCCTCCGAAGACAAGGAAAAAATCAACAAAGGCGAGGTGACAAACTACGCCTTAACAATTTTCGTCAATGAGGTAAACAACTCAAATGAAGCTCCTTTAATTTATTTCAAAATTACATGATACTTTTCATGATGCATTTTCCTTTTCTAATTTAGTTTAGAATAATTATTTTTCTTGAAATTTACATGTAAAAAAAAATTGATCAAGCTAATAATTTTGAAAATGATAATGAAAGTTACATGTTTTATGTTAAAGGAATAAAATGTTAGAATTAAATCTAGTGATTAATTTCTTGTATGGTATAAACAATTATGTGTATTGTGATGATTTTATATTGCTTTTCGAGTTTTGTTGGATGTCTTTCATATAAAAAATTTAAGCATACTTATATAAAATCAATCACATAAAAAGATAAATCAAATCTTTTGTCTAAAGAAATAATAATGTGTATCATATTGATTTTCATATTGATTTTCGATTTTGATTGAAAATGATTTATGTCTAATGAAATCATGTTTGATTTGAAGTAATGCATAATGATCATGCTTAATGAGTTTTCTTTTGAAATGATGCATAATGATTTTTGTGATTTATGGATTATCGATTTTCACGATAATAAAAGTGGCTTTTTGATTTGTAAACAATTGATGCATATTTTTATTTGACATAAATGAAAAAGGACATGCTTGAATGAAATAAATCACATGAATTGAAACAATTAAAAAGAGAAAAGGTTTCTCCTTGAAAAATTTATTTTTCCTACTTTATCAAGTTTTCTAAAAAGGAGATCAATGAATCTATTTGTATCACTTTTGTGAATCTCTTGAAAATGATTTTGATTTGACGATTTAAATTTGAATGAGCTTTATCTTGATTTTTCAAGATTTATAACATGAAATCTTTTATAAATCAAAATCTCTTATTTGATCAACTATGTTTCTCTTTGACATTTACTAAAGAGAAAAATAATTCAATTCATGATCTTGATTTCTCGATATTTGATATTTGAAATCTTTCTATGAATTAAGATCATTATCTCTTTGTTTCTTTTTGCTATCTACTATCTAAATGAATCATGGTTTTTTGGAATTATAATTTTTATGATTCATAGTGAATTGAGAGATTTTATATGCATGAATTGAGATCTTGTTCTCCTACAAGATTAAATGAACTCTATCTATATCATGATCTCCCAAGAATTCCTTTTGGTATTTTATTTAAGAGGAGATTTACTATATGGATCATGTCTTTTGGTTTTTAAGTGGTCTTATCTTTCATGACACGATTTCTATGTATTTATGGCTTGCATAGCCTGAAATGTTTTGGAATGATACATGCAACACTATGATTTTTCCCTTAGATAAAAATGCATGCAACACTATGACTTTTTGAAATAATGTGAAAATCAATAATTATCATTTTCTGAAATAATATTCTAGAATGATGATTTGGAATCATGCATGTAATGATGATTTTATATTTTATATATATGATGAATATTTTGAAAATAAATGTTTGTATCATGTTTGATGATTTTACATTGTGTGCATGATGAGTTTTTGATACTTGAAATAATGATTGAAATATTGATGTAATTATGAATGGTGATTTGATATTATGCATGCAATACTTTAACTTATGATAATGATGCATGCAATGATGAAATATTCATGATAAAATAATTATTTTGACATTCATGAGTTGAATTTTCATCTATGCTATTTACCTTTGTCATGATTTAGAAATTGACGTAAAGAGTCTTCCCTTCCTTTTGACAATGACAAAGGGGGAGCAAAACTTGCTAGAAAGCAAATTTGCTAGCTTGCACAATTCGAAAAGAGGCAAACTTGCTAGCTTGCTCATCTCAAAAAGGAAGCAAGAAGTGCTATCTTGCAAATCTTAAGAGAAGCAATGTTTGCCAAGTTATATATTTCAAAAAGAGGCAAAATAGTCCATCTTTCATATCTCAAAAGATGTAAATTTTTTTGCTAACTTTTTATGTGTAAAATTTGATAGCTTGCATTCATATACCAAAAGTGCTATCCTGCCTGGTAGCAAAACATGTTAACTTGCACTTTGCAATGGAAGCAAAACTGCTAGTTCAAACATTGGAAAGGAAGTAAAAATTTGCTAGCTTGAAACTTGCATATTTTAAGAAGCAAGAGTTGCTTTATTATATATCTCTAATTTGCTAGCTAGCATGATGTAGAACTTGCTAATCTTAGAAATGCTATCTTGCACATCACAAAGAAAAGCAAATACACCAACTTGCACATCCTTAAATTTGCTAGTTTTCAAATTGCATGATAATAAAACTAGAAATTATGTTTATTATGCAACGACTTGAACTTGTATGCCTAAACACATGAATAGTTGGATTTCTCCTTTTTGTTGATGACAAAGGGGGAGAAGTATGTTGATGTCATGCATGATTTGATCATGACATGTTGTTTGAATTTTTGAATCCAAGAGTTTCTATCAATATGGCATATTGATAGGGGGAGTTTGTTTAAACTCTGGGAGTTAAGATTAACTCCATCGTCGATTGGTTGTCATCATCAAAAAGGGAGAAATTATTAAATCTCGGATTTTGATAATGAAACTAATCTATAAGTGTTTTGTTTTAATCTGCATTTTGAGTGACACAGGATGCTTCGATCAGGGTGAGACAATTAAAGTAGGAAAAATCATGTTGTGCCGGAGGAACATGTCAGAAGATTGGACGTCGAGCCGGTGGATCGGTCAACATATCGACAAAAGGCTTCGGGCCGTGGATTCAGGCATCGGGCCAAGAAGAGCGGACATTGCGCCAAGAATATCGGAGTTGCAGAGTCAACTAGACGATTGGGCAATAGGCCGCAAGAGAGGATGATGTGCCGAAGAATCGGATGAAGCATCGAGAGACCAATGATGTGACCGGAAAATGTGATTAATGCTTAGTATTAATTGTCTAGATCGAAGTATGTTTTACATGTGCAAGATTAACTACGATAGCAAGGCATGAAGCAAAATGAAGTCTTGGAGTCAAGGACGCGATCACATTGGGAGTTCGAGAGTTCGTCGGAAGTCCGGACATTCGTCGGAAGTTCTAGAGGAACCAGCCGAGAAGTCTTAGAGCTTGCCAGAGAAGCTCATCAGAACTCACCAAAAAGATCATTGTGAAGTCCAGGAGCATGCCAGGAGTCTGCTGGAGCATCGTCGAGGATTCGTCAGATATTCGCCGGAAGTTCGTTGGAAGCTTACTGGAAGAATAGACATAGGGACTTGTTTAGCTTAGCAAATGTCTTAGGATTTCGTAGTTAGCATGTAATTGAGCTTGAATTTGGGCCAACCCAATTAGGGGTTAGCTAGGCCCATGTAAGAACTGTGTTGGGCCCAATAAGAAGCCCAAACAATGCCCAAAGAAGTCTCATCATCATGGCATAGTCTTCGAGACTGTGTCAGGCGGTGGTACCGCCAGTCTAGGTGGTGGCACTACCCAGCACAGCACAGCCCCCGAGGACAGTGTTAGTCAAGCTGACACTGGGCGGTGGTACCGCCCAGCGCAGGCGGTGGTACCGCCCATGCCCGGGGAACCCGGGATGAGAAAGATTTAGGCTCCAAGTTTGAATCAACTTGAAGCCTATAAATACCCCTCCCACCCCTGGTTAAAGAACACAAGCACAGAGAGTCTAAAAGGAAAGAAACGCTGTTGAAATCTTGTGTAATCTCCTCTCCCTTTTCTAAAGTGTTAGACTAGTTTAAGAGAGGAGTAAGTGAGTGCTTGTAAGGGTTGTCTCCTAAACCTGTGAAAAGGAGAAGAGGGGTTTAAAAGGTGATTGGCCTTCGCCTATTGAAGGAAGGCCTCTAGTGGACATCGGTGACCTCGTCGGAGGAGGAAGTTGAAAGTGGATGTAGGTCACGTTTGACCGAACCACTCTAAAACTCTGGTTTGCATTTACTTATTGCTATTACCTTACTGCAAACCCCTTCAATAGCTTGCTGCCTTCAATACTTTTTTATACACTTTAATCTAAGCATATTTCCGGAATCAGTTTTCAACGTACGAAGGTTTTTCCGAAAATGACGTGATTTTATCCGCTGCACTAATTCACCCCCCCCCCCCCCCCCTCTTAGTGCCAACCCTGATCCTAACAAAAAGTTGCTTTCTTGAACATCTTAAAATTGCTAGCTTGCATGTTCTAAAATATTGTAAAATTCACTAGCTTGCATGATGTAGAAGCAAGAGTGCTTGTTATCTTGCCTATCTCAAGAAGCAAAACTTACAACTTGCACATTGCAAAAGAAAACAAGAATTGCTAGCTTGCACACTTCAACAAGAGGCAAAAATGCTATCTTGCATTCTTTTTGAAAAACTTGCTAGCTTAAACATTGCAAAGAAAAGCAAACATGCTAAACTCTGCTCATCTCTAAAACTTGCTAACTTGCATGATGATAAAACTTGAGATTATGTTTATTATACAATGATTTAAAATTATATCTAAACACTTACTTGATGCACTTCTCCTTTTTGTTGATGAAAAAAGGGGAGAAGTTATTGTTAGGATTGGAGCGGCACTAAGAGGGGGGGTGAATTAGTGCAGCGGATTAAAACGTCGGTTTTGGAAAATCTTTTGTACGATAAAAACCGAACTCGGAAGTGCTTAACTTGAAAGCATGTCCATAAAGGTATGCAACAAAAGTAATAAGGAAGTAAAGCACGTATGAAGGTTTGCAGTAAGGTAAATAGCAATAGGTAAATGCAAACAAGAGAACACACCAATTTTAAAGTGGTTCGGTCAAAATGACCTACATCTACTTGCGAAGCCTTCTTCGATGAGGCTCCCAACTTCCACTAGCAAATCACTTTGAAGGGGATGGACAAATACCCCTCTTACAACCTTTTACAAGTGGTTCACACTCTTACAAATTTTTAATGAGAAAGAAGGAGGTGAACACTCAAGCAATTGAAAACAAGACTTGCTAAAGACTTTGCTAAGGCTTTTATCTCAATCTATTACTTTTAAAAAGTTGTAATCTCTACTGAGAATTGAGGGGTATTTATAAGCCTCAAGAGGATTCAAATTTGGGCTCCAAAATTTGAATTCTCTTCGGTTCCCGAAGCTAGCGGTGCCACCGCCTATCAGTTCTAACACTGACAGTGTACTGGGCGGTGCCACTGCCCAGTCCAGCAGTGCCACCGCCTAGCTCTTCGGGTGCTGGGCGGTGCCACCGCCCAGTCCGGTGGTTCCACCGCCCAACCTTTCAGGTCTGGGCAGTGCCACCGCTTAGTCTGGCGGTGCCACCGCCTACACTATTTCAACTCACTGGTTGGGCTCCAAACTTGGCCCAAACTAGTCCCAACTCGGGCCTAATTGGCCCCTACTTGGGTTATAAGATTAATACCTAATCCTAACCTAATTAACATGCTAACTACGAATTTAAAGACATTTCCTAAGCTATTACAAAGTCCGTAAGTCAAGACTTCTTCCGGCAAACTTCCGGCGGTCTTCCGATAAACTCTCGAAAACCATTCTGCGGACTTCCGGCAAGCTCCTAGACTTCACGATTTGATCTTGGCAAGTTCCGACGAGCTTCTTCGGCAAGCTACGATCTTTCTCAGCGAGCTCCGTGAACTTCTGACGTACCTTCCGGCAAGCTTCTGAAAACCCTTCGGCAAGCTCCCTACTCATTCTCGGCTAGTTCTGGCAGCATTCCCGACGAACCTTCAGACTTCCGTCAGACTCTTGAACTCCCAACGAATCCTTCGCGCTTGACTCCGGCACTTTGTTTCACTTTATGTCTTCATCGTTATCGTAGTTAATCTTGCACACACAAGCCAAAACTCTACTCTAATTTAGACAATTATTACAACGCGAATTGACATTCTGTTGCCCGACATGTCATTGGTTGGCACTTCGTCTGATTCTTTAGCGCATCGTCCTCTCTTGTGGCTTGTTGCCCAATCGGCGGTTGACCTCCGTAACCCCGATATCCTTGGTGCAATTCCGCTCTCCTTGGCCCGATGCCCGACGTCCAAAGCATTCTGCCATCCAATATCCTGACGTGATCTCCTCCGGCGCAATGTCAATTCCTCCTGCGTCAACTATCTAATCTTGATCGAGTAGACCTGCATCACTCAAAATACAGTTAAACATCTAAACACAATCAATTAGTTTCATCATCAAAATCCGAGATTCAATAGTTATGATGACAATCATACATGGAATAATGTATTGAATGATTTGATTATGCATGTTTTATGATGACGTGTTACAAATATTAATGATTAAATTTCCTTTGACTTGAATTCAAGAGTTCTCTCAAATATGCCATATTGATATAGGAAGTTTAGTTTAAACTTCGTCATTAATTGGTTATCATAAAAAAAAAGGGAGAGATTATTGAATCTCGTATTTTGATGATGAAATCAATTGATGTGTTTTCGATCTAATGTTCGTTTGAGTGATGTAGGGCTAATGTCGATCAAGAGAGGTAAATTGATTAAAGCAGGAAGAATCATATTGGGCTAGAGTGAACATGTAAGAAGACTGGACGTCGGGTCGGAGGAATGGTCGACGTGTCAATAGAAGGCTTCGGGACATAAATTTGGGCATCGGGCCTAGAAGAGAGGACATTACACCAAGGAGATCGGAGTTACATAGTCAACATGCCGATTAGGCAAAGGTCGCAAAAGAGGACGATGCGCCGAAGGATCGGACGAAGCACCGAATGAAGCTGGACATGCCGGATAACAAGGATTCGCTTGTAATCAATTGTCTTGGTTGAAGTAGATTTTAGGCGTAATTAGTTTGGAATTGGGCCAACTCAATTAGGAGCTAATTGGGTCTTAATTAAGACTGATTTGGGCTCATTGGAAGGCCCATTTAGTGACCCAAAAGGTGGAACCACCTGTGAGTTGAAAAACTCCAAAAACTCAGTTTTCGAGGCTGTCAGGCAGTGGTACTGCCAGTCTGGGTGGTGGTACTGCCCAGACACAGTCTCATAGGTGGTAGTATCACTAGATTAAGCGATGGTACCACCCAATGCAGGCGATGGTATTGCCCATACCTTGAAATCTCGAGGATTTGAATTTTGGGCTCCAAATTTGAATCCATTTTGGGCCTATAAATACCCCACTCTTTCTTGCTTAGGATAGCAAGAAAGATTGAGCTAAACTCTATGATTCTAAAGTTGTAAACCTTAGAAAGTTGAGTTTCCTCCTCCCAAAGCTTAGAGAGAGTTCTAAGGGAGGTATGAGAGGGATACCTTGTAAAAGAGGGTTATAAAAGATTGTCTCCTAAACTTGTGAAAAGGAGAAGAGGGGTGTAAAAGGGTAATTGGTCTTCACCCATTGAAGGAAGACCGATAGTGGATACCGATGGCCTCGACGGAGGAGGAATCGAGAGTGGATGTAGGTCACAACAACTGAACCACTATAGATTTGGTTTATATTTACTTTAAGCAATTTACTTTTATAGCAAACTACCTCTCTTCTTTACTATGCTTTTACTATGCCTATGCTCTCATACGGCTTTCAAGTTAATATCTTTCGAGATCGGTTTTAATCGTACAAAAGAGATTTTTCCGAAACCAACGTTTTTATTCGCTGCACTAATTCACCCCCCCTCTTAGTGTCGACTCGTTCCTAACAATAATTGGGATTGGAATTGGGCCAACCCAATTAGGGGCTAGTTGGGCCCATGTAAAGACTGTATTAGGCCTAATTGAAAGGCCCAAATAATGACCCAAGAGGTGACACCGTTGTGGCACAATCTTCGAGACTATGTCAAGCGGTGGTACTGCCTAGACACAGTCTCCGAGAGGCTACCAAGCGGTGGTCCTGCCAGACTGGGCAGTGGTACCGCCCAATGCATTGTCAGTGTTAGACTGACAATAGCGGTGGTATCGCCCAACACAGGCGGTGGTATTGCCCGTACCTAGGAAACCCTAGATGAGATATTTTTAGGCTCCAAGTTTAAATCAACTTGAGGCCTATAAATACCCCTCTCATCCCTGGTTAACATACACAAGTATTGAGAGTGAAAAAGAAAGAAAACACTACTGCAATGTTGTGTGAACTCATCTCAAAGTTCTAAGTGTTAGAATAGTTTGAGAGAGGAGTAAGTGGGGGTGTAAGGGTTATCTCCTAAACCTGGTAAAAAGAGAATCAAGCTGTAAAAGGTGGTTGGTCTTCGCTTATTAAAGGAAGACTGATGGTGGATGCTGGTGGCCTTGACGGAAGAGGAATCGGTGGAGTGGATGTAGGTCATGATGATCGAACCACTATAAAAATATAGTTTGCATTTCTGTTTTGCTATTTACTTTAATTGCAAACTGAATCCTTACTTGCCTACTGCATTCACTTCATATATGAATGAGATTTTAATATTATCTTCCGAGTTTAGTTTTAATAGTAAGAAGATTTTATGAAACCAACGTTTTTACCGCTGCATTAATTCACCCCCCCTTTTAGTGTCGATCTCGTTCCTAACAGTTGGTATCCTATTGGTAACATGTTGCTTAAGTTTATGATAACATGTTGCTTGAATTTTTGAATCCAAGAGTTCTATCAATATGGCATATTGATAGGGGGAGTTTGTTTAAACTTCGGGAGTTAAGATTAACTACGTCATCAATTGGTTGTCATCATTAAAAAGGAGGAGATTGTTGAATCTTGAATTTTGATGATAAAATCAATTGATAAATGTTTATGATTTAATCTGCATTTTGAGTGCTGTAAGAAGCTTCGATCAGGATGAGACAATTAAAGCAGGAAGAATAATCTTAGGCCGGTGGAACATGTCAAAAGATTAGACGTCGAGACGAAGGATCGGTCGATGTATCGATAGAAGGCTTCGGGCTATGGATTCGGGCATCGGGCCAAGAAGAGTATATATTGTGCTAAGGAAATCGGAGTTGTGGAGGTCAACTGGTTGATTGGGCAATAAGCCGCAAGAGAGGACGATGCACCGAAGAATCAAACAAAGCGTCGATGGACCAATGACATGCCGAACAATATGATTCATGCATAGTAATAATTGTCTGGATCAAAGTGTGTTTTATATGTGTAGGATTAACTACGATAGCAAGGCATAAAGCAAAATGAAATCCCGGGGTCAAGAACGTAATTTCATTGGGAGTTCGAGAGTTCATCGGAAGTCCGAATGGAATTAACCGAGAAGTCTAGGAGCTTGCCAAAGAAGCTCATTGGAACTCGCCAAGAAGATCATCGTGAAGTCCAGGAGGTTGCCAGGAGCTCGTTGGAACATTGCCGAGAGATCGCCAGAAGCTCACCGAAAGAAACCTAACTTATGGACTTGTTTAGCTTAGTAAATGTCTTAGAATTTGTAGTTAGCATATAATTGGGATTGGAATTAGGCTAACCCAATTAGGGGCCAGTTGGGCCCATGTAAAGGCTGTGTTGGACCCAATAAAAGGCCCAAATAGTGACCTAAGAGGTAGACTGGGCAGTGGTACCGCCCAATGCATTGTCAGTGTTAGACTGACAATAGCGGTGGTATCGCCCAACACAGGCGGTGGTATTGCCCGTACCTAGGAAACCCTAGATGAGATATTTTTAGGCTCCAAGTTTAAATCAACTTGAGGCCTATAAATACCCCTCTCATCCCTGGTTAACATACACAAGTATTGAGAGTGAAAAAGAAAGAAAACACTACTGCAATGTTGTGTGAACTCATCTCAAAGTTCTAAGTGTTAGAATAGTTTGAGAGAGGAGTAAGTGGGGGTGTAAGGGTTATCTCCTAAACCTGGTAAAAAGAGAATCAAGCTGTAAAAGGTGGTTGGTCTTCGCTTATTAAAGGAAGACTGATGGTGGATGCTGGTGGCCTTGACGGAAGAGGAATCGGTGGAGTGGATGTAGGTCATGATGATCGAACCACTATAAAAATATAGTTTGCATTTCTGTTTTGCTATTTACTTTAATTGCAAACTGAATCCTTACTTGCCTACTGCATTCACTTCATATATGAATGAGATTTTAATATTATCTTCCGAGTTTAGTTTTAATAGTAAGAAGATTTTATGAAACCAACGTTTTTACCGCTGCATTAATTCACCCCCCCTTTTAGTGTCGATCTCGTTCCTAACAGTTGGTATCCTATTGGTAACATGTTGCTTAAGTTTATGATAACATGTTGCTTGAATTTTTGAATCCAAGAGTTCTATCAATATGGCATATTGATAGGGGGAGTTTGTTTAAACTTCGGGAGTTAAGATTAACTACGTCATCAATTGGTTGTCATCATTAAAAAGGAGGAGATTGTTGAATCTTGAATTTTGATGATAAAATCAATTGATAAATGTTTATGATTTAATCTGCATTTTGAGTGCTGTAAGAAGCTTCGATCAGGATGAGACAATTAAAGCAGGAAGAATAATCTTAGGCCGGTGGAACATGTCAAAAGATTAGACGTCGAGACGAAGGATCGGTCGATGTATCGATAGAAGGCTTCGGGCGATTCGGGCATCGGGCCAAGAAGAGTATATATTGTGCTAAGGAAATCGGAGTTGTGGAGGTCAACTGGTTGATTGGGCAATAAGCCGCAAGAGAGGACGATGCACCGAAGAATCAAACAAAGCGTCGATGGACCAATGACATGCCGAACAATATGATTCATGCATAGTAATAATTGTCTGGATCAAAGTGTGTTTTATATGTGTAGGATTAACTACGATAGCAAGGCATAAAGCAAAATGAAATCCCGGGGTCAAGAACGTAATTTCATTGGGAGTTCGAGAGTTCATCGGAAGTCCGAATGGAATTAACCGAGAAGTCTAGGAGCTTGCCAAAGAAGCTCATTGGAACTCGCCAAGAAGATCATCGTGAAGTCCAGGAGGTTGCCAGGAGCTCGTTGGAACATTGCCGAGAGATCGCCAGAAGCTCACCGAAAGAAACCTAACTTATGGACTTGTTTAGCTTAGTAAATGTCTTAGAATTTGTAGTAGCATATAATTGGTGGATTGGAATTAGGCTAACCCAATTAGGGGCCAGTTGGGCCCATGTAAAGGCTGTGTGGACCCAATAAAAGGCCCAAATAGTGACCTAAGAGGTGACACCATTGTGGCACAGTCTCCGAGACTGTGTCAAGCGGTGGTACCACTATCTGGCCGATTGTACTGCCTAAACACAGTCTCTAAGAGGCTGCCAAGCAATGGTACCGCTAGTTTGGGAGGTGGTACTACTAGATTGGGTGGTGGTATCGCCTAGTGTAGTGTTAGTGTCAAACTGACATTGGTAGTGGTACTGCCCATCACAAGAGGTGGTACCGCCCGTACCTAGGAAACCCAGGATAAGATATTTTTAGGCTCCAAGTTTGAATTAACTTGAGGCTTATAAATACCCCTCTTATCCCTGGTTAACATATATAAGTATTGAGAGTGAAAAAGAAAGAAAATGCTGCTACAATCTTGTGTGAACTCCTCTCAAAGTTCTAAGTGTTAGAATAGTTTGAGAGAGGAGTAAGTGAGAGTGTAAGGGTTATCTCCTAAACCCGGTAAAAGGAGAATCGTACTGTAAAAGGTGGTTGGTCTTCGCCTATTGAAGAAAGACTGATAGTGGATGCCGGTGACCTCGACGGAAGAGGAATCAGTGGAGTGGATGTAGGTCATGACGACCGAACCACTATAAAAATCTGGTTTGCATTTCTATTTTGCTATTTACTTTAACTGCAAACTGAATCCTTACTTGCCTACTATATTCACTTCATATACGAACGAGATTTCAAGATTATCTTCCGAGTTCAGTTTTAATCGTAAGAATATTTTATAAAACCAATGTTTTTACCACTACACTAATTCACCCCCCCCCTCTTAGTGCCAACCTTGTTCGTAATAAAGCATGTATCACTATATCTTTTATGGCTTACTCACAAACTCTATTATAAGAACATATTCTTTGAATTTTTTAGATTGTAAAACTTTAGTAAATGGATTAGCAATCATCATAGTGGTGATCAAGTTTTTAATTGACACTTATTATTTTGAACTCTTTCTCTAACCATTAAGTATTTTATCTCGAATTTCTTGAAACCACTAAAATACTTGTTATTCTTAGAGAAGAAAACTTTTATGGTGTTATTATAAAATATCTTCAGCGGCTTGATAATTGAGTCAATTACACCAAGTCTTGAAATGAAATTTCACAGCCATAAAGCTTCATTTGTGATGCAAAGCATGTCACAAATTCAATTTCCATTGTTGATGATACAATAAGTGATTGTTTTGTACTTTTTCAATAAATTACCCAATTAACTAACATAAATACAAATCCTAAAGTGGACTTTCTACTGTCAAGGTAATTTACAAAATTAGTATCTGAATATTTCATCATTTCAAGCCGAACTGATCTCCTATATATGAGCATATAATCTTTCATCTCCTATAGATATCTTATTACTTTCTTTACAACTTTCCAATATTCCATTCCTGGGTTACTCTAGTATATACCCATCATTGCAACAGCAAAACTGATATCTGGTCTTATACAGGTTTAAGCATATAATAGACTTTCAACTATGCACCGATAAGAAATATTCTTCATTTAATTCTTTTTGAAGTCATTTTTTGAGCACTAGTTATGGTTGAATTTTTCACCTTTAGTAATAGGTGTATCATTGGCTGAGCAAAGTTGTATATTAAATCTCTCTAAGATACGATTAATATATCTTTTTTAAGGCAATCCTAACAATCCTTGAGATCTATCCTTGAATATCTCAATGTCAATAATATAGGTTATCTCATTCATATCAACCATCTTAAAGTTCTTGTTGAGAAATATCTTGGTTTTGTATAATAAACTAAGATCACTACTAGCAAACATAATATCATTCATATAAGACCAATATAATAAACTTGCTGCCACTAACCTTCAGATATATGCAATGATTAACAATGGTATTATGAAATATGAAGGAAGCAATGGTATTATGAAATTTTATATACCATTTTCTAGAAGCTTGTTTAAGGCTATAAATGGATTTTTTAAGTTTACAAGTCGAACTTTCTTTTTCCTTTTCTATGAATCCTTTATGTTATTCCATATAGATTTTCTTATCTAGATCCCTATTCAGAAATACAGTTTTCACATCCACCTAATATAACTCAAGATTATAATGAGCTATAAATGCTATAACAATTCTCTTTCAGTCCTTTTTAGAAACAAGAGAAAATGTCTCATTATAATTAATGCTTTCTTTCTAAGAAAATTTTTTGATCACTTATCTGACTTTATATCATTCGATATTGCCCGTTGAATCACGTTTTATCTTAAAGACTCATTTGCAGCTGACTCTTTTATAATTATTGGGCAATTCAATGAATTCTCAAACATTATTCTAGTTCATTAATTTTAACTCTTCTTTTATTACATCATATCATTTTTTAGAATCATTATTTTCTATGACTTGTGAAAATAATAAAGGGTCTCTTTTTATTCTTATATCATAATCTGATTCTTGTAGATATACCACATAATTATAAAAAATGATATGTTTTCTTTTCCTTTGAGAGAATTGTGATTATTCTATGGGATCATCAGCGATGACATCAACATCATGTGAGAGTTCATCGATATTATTTTATTGTTCACCCTCATTAATTATCTCATTAATTTGAGGAATAATAATTTCTCAAATAGGAGATGATATGAGAGAATTAACTTGAACCTCCTTAATATCAAAATTAATTCTTCTAGATTTTTCACTTGATTTCGTTATTTTCTAGAAATTTTGTATTACTAGATTTTACTATCCTTATACTATGATTAGGGTAATAAAATTTATATTCTTTGACTTTTTCTGGATAACCAATAAAATATCTAAAAATGTTCTTGAATTTAATTTTTTTTATGTAAATTAAATACTTTGTAGGATACCCCCAAATAAATAAATGTCTTAGACTAGGTTTTTTACTGGTTCATAACTCAAATGAAGTTGATAGAACCAACTTATTAGGAACCCTATTCAAGATGTACATAGTTGTCCTAAGAGCTTCACCTCAAATTGACTTAGGTACAAAGGAATAACTCATCATACTCCTAACCATATCTATAAGAGTACGATTTCATCTTTCAATAACACTATTCTATTATGACACACTTAGTAAGATATATTAAGCACAAATACCCCATTGTTCTAAAAATCTAACAAAATGATCAATATTCTAATCGGATTCATCATATTTATCATAAAATTTATCATCTTTGTCAGATCTAATAATTTTAATTTTTCTATATAATTGTCTCTCGATCTCATTTATGTATACTTCAAAGGTGTCAACGGCCTAAGACTTTTCATATATTAGATAAACATAATTATATCTGGACAGATTATATATAAATTTAATAAAATATATTTTTTTACTAAAATAAAGAATATGGAGTGGTCCGTAGATATCAGTATAAATAATCTCAATGAATTTTTTACTTCTTATGATATCTTACTTTGTATGTTTAGTTTGTTTTTCGTTAATGCACTTACATCAACGATGACAAAAAAAAGCAGCAAGACAGCCATCGACAAGGATCGATCAAGTTCGACAAGTTCCTCCGTGACACAACCATAAACTTAATTTTTGCCGGGAGGGACACAACTGGTGCAGCGCTCACATGGTTCTTCTGGCTGCTCTGCAACAATCCCGTGGTGGAGTCCAGTATCCTCGAGGAATTGAGGTCGACGCCCCTGCGAAAACAGAGATCGAGCTCCAATGATCCGACCATATTCGATCCAGAAGAGCTGAGCGAGTCGCTCAGGCTGTTCTCTCCCCTTCCCTTCCATCACCAGGCAGCTCTGCGACATGAAGTCCTCCCAAGTGGACACAGAGTTGAAGCAGGCACAAAGATCTTGTCCTCCCTGTACTCCATAGGGAGGATGGAAAGGATCTGGGGCATGGATTTCTTGGAGTTCCGGCCCGAGAGATGGATCTCGGAAGAGGGGCGGTGAGGCACGAGCCATCTTGCAAGTTCATGTCGTTCGGTTCTGGCCGCAGGTCCTGCCTGGGGAAGCAAGCGGCCTTCACTCAGATGAAGGCAGTGGTGGCTGCCATGGTCTACAACTTCCAAGTTGAAGTGCTTCAAGGTCATGTGGTCGAGCCAAAGATTTCCGTCATCCTTCACATGAAGAATGGCCTGAGGGTTAGGATCAAGAGGAGAGCGGAGACCTGGTGATGATCAACCACAGTAATGTTTGTTCTATGTAACTCACTAAGTGCTTCCATCTTTGATTTTAGCTTCTTTATCAAATGTGCCTGCTTGCACTGTTATCCTGTTAAAGTAAAGCTAAATAAAATGCAATTTGCAAGCCATAAATTTAAGGCATAAACTAATATATGTCCGCTCATTGTATATCTTCTTTCCATTTTAATTAATGGAAGCATGTGGTGTGTCCACTCACACATGTTTTCGACACATTGCGACAAATCATATGAATAAGCCACTCGTACAAATCTTGAGGTTTGGATTATTGGTGTCCGGAGTTATCTTCTCTCCGGAGTTGAATGAGGTGTCGTTTACAAGTTCGTTGCAATCATTATTTTCTTTTTATTTCCTTGTGTGGAATGCCCTTTTGAGTACTGTGTCAGTCGCATTATTCTGAGCATCAGTTAACGAGGTCTGCATCAAGATGAGAGGGGAGAGCATCCTCATGTCCACGTATTTACCACCATACAAAAATACAGGAGAGCACCAGTTCTGAAAATGACATTCATTTCTAATACAGCATCGTAGATAACTTTTATATATTTTATTCTTGGCGAGTCTCAATTCTTGTCCTAGAATGATGTTTAAATCAAGTTACCAATATTACATCTATCAAATTTTTATAATAATATACCAATCTAATATCATACAAGATTATTCTGATATTATTTATTAAGATCCGATCCAACCCGTAGAGGGTCAGATTGTATATTGTGTAAATAACTGATGGATGCAGGTTAGTGATCCAGAGTTCATGGATAAATGAATTGATCTAATATTAAGCACGGTAAAGATACATAATGAGACTCCGTCATTGGATATGTTTTATGATAAGATTTAATTATGAACTACTTATTTAATTATGAACTATGTTAAATTTTTAATGAACATTAAACATTTAAATGAGAATTTTAATACGTAAATTTGTGAGAGAAAATATTCGAATTGATTTATAAAAACTAGAGTCTACTTTTTTTAAAAATATGTAGGAAGAGACATGCACGTGTAGATGATACGAAGAAACAACACATGCGGCACTGTGCATCAGCAGCATGCAATAGGATACGATTCAACGCACTCCATTAATCCATGGCCACCACATGTCCACGACAAATAGCCAAACGATGCTTATGAGGACTTTACACCGAAAGAAAGAATGACTTTGATATAGTACACGGGATCTAGACGTTACTGTCGTCATCTCACGAAGATAGATAGATTAGAGGGAATTGAAAACTACTAACTCGTCTTATTGTCAGTGACATCGAACAGCTGCAATGCTGCCTGCATGAGTCATCATCTTTGCTTGGTGTGATATTTTCTCCTCTCTGGGCCGTTGGTTGTTTAGATGGTTGGTGTACATCACCATTCCAATCTCAATAATTTTGAGATTAAGATAAGAAATAAATATTATTCTAAAATTAGTTTTTTATATTATTGTTGTTAGAAAAAAGGTATGTGATAGAAGATTATGATATAGATACATATAGAATGATAATTTTATATTTCTTATATTATTTAGTCCTTAATAAATCTATGATTTGAGGATCATTTAGGTACATGATTTGAATGCATGATTTGAGCATATAATTAAAAAAATTCTATATAAATATATATTATTTAATAAAATAATTCCTTTCATAATAATTTTTTTAATATACATTTTCTCTCAACCAAACCTTCTCCATAAGCTACAAAAGGGTTGACTTGTCAACCACACTAGTAGGATAGAATCTACGCCTACCATTTTAATCATAAAGAGCTTGAGTCTAAGTCAAATTATATATTTTACTCTTTTAATTTCTAAAAATTAAGACTATTCTTAATCATCTCTTAATTGTTTTCTATCTCATATACTAATACTTTTCTATCAATCATATTGGCTTTGCATCGATATCTAATTAAACTTGAGCATGGTGACCGTGTCACGACTTAGCAAGCGACTGCTGACGCGGCACGCGTCCTCAAGAGGAGAATTTTGTATAGACAATAATAGTACGCTTCTCGAGATGTGCCATGTTCCCTGCAGTCCGTATCTTAAGAGTCACGACTTAAGCAATCACATTAATTACCACTATATATATAGTTAACGTACACGAAAAAGGCAGGACGCTTCACGTAAACTTATTCACGAAAGGCCCGTTTACCGGTATTTGCATGTGTTCGATGTCGACTCGTCCACCTTTCTCGTCCACGTACACTGCCACGAGGAAAGAAAGAGTTGAAGAAGGAAACCGAGAAGAAGGTTGATGGCGAATGATCGGAGGGAGGAGAGCGAAGAAGACGAACACACCACGTTCGTTCACAGACTTCTCACCTCCCATCCTCTCTCTCTCTCTCTCTCTCTCTCTCTCTCTCTCTCTCTCTCTCTCTCTCTCTCTCTCTCTCTCTCTGTGTCACCCTCTCCAAGATATTTTGATCTCTCTTTCTCTCTCACGTTGCACCTAGTGAAGAGAGGTGGAAAGCGCGCGCGCTCTTAGAGGAGTCCTACGGCCTTTCTTGTTCACGGGAGTTTGGTTGACGAGTACTCTTCTTTATTTAGGTTTGGAGAAGAGAGTGAAGTCATTTGTAAGAGTGTAATCGTGTGATGATGTTGAGGAGCTCGTCCACCCCAGTTCTTGGCTCCCTCCTCTCCTCTTCCTCCTCCCTCCACATCTCCTCCGAGTGTTCCGACCGCCACCACCACTCCTCTCCCAACCCCGACCTCCACTCTTTCTCCTGTCATTTATCCCCTGCCTCCGACGACTTCCGTCACCAGAGCCCATCCCTCGGCATCAGGAGAAGCCGCTCCGATGGCAATCTTCGCTCCTTTCTCTCCGACCACCATCCGCCATCACTGAAGTGCCCCTCTCAACTTCCACATACGACTCTCGAGACCATCCTTTCCTTCTCCGTGTACATCCGGAAAACACTGGCAGAAGAGGAGGCAGCGGAGGAAGAAGACGATGACGAGAACGATGGGCAGCGCGTTGATGGAGGATTCGACTTTGCAAGCGAAAATCGAACTGGCTCTGCGAGTACTGGCGGGCCGCCGCCGCCTCCGTTGTTCCTCGCGAGAGGGCTCGGGATCGACCGGATCGGGTCAGGACTCTTGACCGCTGGCGGTGGTGGTGGTGTTGGGATATGCGACGTTCCGACGGGGAACGGAGGAGAGCAGTCGGATGTGGAGATGCACTACAAGCGGATGGTGGAGGAGAACCCAAGCAATGCTCTGTTCCTGAGAGACTACGCGGAGTTTCTCTACCAGGTAGTATTTCCATTGCTTCTGCCTTCTCTCTGCGAAGTATAATTAAGACACATTTTTTTATCCATATTTTCTTTGATTTTATATCAAGAAACATCTGATTTGCTTCCATTATATGTAGGCCAAGGGAGACATTAAAAGAGCCGAGGAGTACTACTCTCGTGCTATACTTGCAGACCCTGATGATGGAGAAAGTCTATCACAATACGCTAGATTGGTGTGGGAGCTGCACCAGGATGAAGAACGAGCTTCCAGCTACTTTCAACAGGCAGTTCAAGCTGCACCTCATGACAGGCAAATCATCCATGAATACTTTCCTATTCAATTATAAACAGAAAAAATCTTATACAGTTGAAGCTTATTTTCCTTGCAGCCATGTTCTTGCTGCGTATGCTGAGTTCCTGTGGTACACAGAGGAGGACGATGATGGAGAAGGAGGTGCAGAAGGTGATGGATCGCAAAATTCCACCATGTGATCGTCGCCTAACGCTCCTATGACTGCTTGACATGGAGCAGCATGTCAATATTAGCTAAGGAAAGAGGAAACGAAATTGTTAAGTAGCTTAATCTGCTTGAATGTGTGATGATAACAACAGGGGCTTAATGAGAAGCTCATAAGTTTTCACTCTAAAATGGTAATACGTTGACACGAGAGTGACTAATTTGTTACAATATGCTCATATGGACCTTGTTGATGTTATGATATTCTTTTCGGCCAATATTGTTGTCTCATAGTTTTCAACTCAACCCATTCAAATATGACAACTCATCAGCATATTTTCTACAGAAAGTTAATATTGTTTCAAGGTACTTTTCTTGATGACCAAAGAGTGCATTAAAGGAGTTGGTTAACAATTGTAAAACACTTAATTTCGAAATTTTCGGATTGTTTCATACATTAATATTTATTTTGATGTTTAGGGCTTAGAAAAGACTTTAGAAACTGATGATATTTGGCTAGAAACTCTCTTGGAGTACTGCTATAAACTCTGTATCTCTTAGATCCATCCTTGAGTTGTGAGTCTTTTGTTTTCAGTTTTGTATCCTCGTTTATAATCCTTTGGATGGTGAACTTTCTGTATCCCTCTGTGATTTTAACTTGGTGGTGAGCTATTTTTCGATCGTATTTAAGTTTTATCATGAGTTCGTGCCTTTTTCTATTCAAAACTCTCATTCCAGCAAATACAACTAGACTGCAACTTTTCTTCGAAAGTTCATTCCTTGTCTACTATCACTTTTCTATTTGAAATACTTCTTCCAACAAACACAGCTATATTGTTGGTTTTTCTTTCAAACTCTATTTTACCTTTTTACCCTCCTCGGTATCAGTTTGATATCAGAGCTAAAGGCTAGAGATCATGGCAAGGCGGAATGGAAAAGATATAGTTGGTGAAGATAGCGACCATGAAGATGATGTTGAGTCATTGAGGCTGTGGCTACAAAGATTGCTGCGTATCTACAAGAAAAAAATGAAATAATTGAATAACTTCAAAGTAGAAACACTTTGCATGAAAATGATATTCGTGAGTTTACTTCTGATAATAATACACCTCATCTTCTAAGGGAGTCGAGAAGATGTCAGACAAGAAATGGAGTCCAAGACGAGTGGCAGAATAAATATAACCCAAGATTGGAGATTCCAAAGTTTGAAGGTAAAATAAATGTTGATAACTTTATCGATTGGCTTAATATAGTAGAAAGAATTTTCGATTTTCATGAACCACTAGAACAAAAGAAGGTCAAACATATGGCACTCAAACTCAGACGGAATGCATTTTTTTGGTGGGAAAATCTGAAGAAACAAAGAGAACGTGATGGTAAGAGTAAGATCGTGACATGAGAGAAAATGAAAAGGGAGCTAAAGAGAAAATATTTACTTGACAATTATCAACAAGAGATCTTTCTCAAAATCCATGATTTTAAACAAAAAGATCTTAGTGTAGAAGAGTACATTGCATAATTCGATAATCTAATATTAAAAGGAGAGCTTGTGGAACCAGAAGAGTAAACCATTGCAAGATTCTTTAGAGGTCTGAAGAATGAGATTGCTAAAGTTGTTCAACTGCAACTATATTGGTCTTTAAATAATGTGAGCAAGTTGGCATTAAAAGTTGAAAAGCAACAGAAGTTTGAAATAGTTCTCGGTATGGCTCAAAAGAAAACTATACAAAAGGAGGAAGTTCCAAGCCTACTGTCCAAAGCAAAGTGATATTAAAGGTGCAAGAAAAGAGTAAAGAATCTGTTGGCAGCAAACAAAGACCTAATTCTTCTACCCCAAGTGGTCGAAAATGCTTCAAATGTCATGGTTTTGGGCATATTGTTTCAGATTGTTCAAATAGGAGGATTGTAACTTTGGTTGAAGATCATAGTGATGGAGGAGAAGATGAAGTTGACGACAAACCAGAATACGATGATGATGAGGAAGAGACTACTTATGCTGATCATGGGTTGTCGATTATATTACAACGTAGCTTACAAGTGTCTCATGTGGCCGAGGATGAAATTTGGGTGAGAAAACATGTGTTTCACACTAAATGTACTTCTCTTGGCAAGGTGTGCTTGGTGATCATTGACAGCGACAGCTTTGAGAATGTGGTATCTTTGGAGATAGTGCAGAAGCCAAAGTTAGACACAATCCCTCATCCACATCCATACCAGTTATGTTGGCTGCAAAAAGGAAATGATATCAAGGTAACTAAAAGATGTTTAGTTTCATTTTATATTGGCAAGTATTATAAAGACGAAGTATAGTATGATGTTGCTCCTATGGACGCTTGTCATTTGTTGTTGGGAAGACCTTGGCATTATGATAGAAGGGTATTAGATGACGGCTACAAACATACTTATTTTTTTAAGGTGAATGAAAAGAAGATTATCTTAGCTCCATTACAACCTTCTGAAATCAGCATGCCAAAGAAGGAAGTTAGCGCTTTTATGTCCTATGGTGAGTGCAAAGGAGAATTAGAAAAGGGTGGTTATGTTATGGCTCTAGTAGTAGTAGAGGAGAATGAACAACAGAAGGAGGAATCGACAATCATGAAACCAACCATAGAGGAATTTCAAGATGTTATACCGGAAGAGATTCCACATGGCCTTTCACTTTTGAGAGACATCCAGCATCACATTGATCTTATTCCGGGGGCTATTCTATCTAATAAAACAGTATATAGAATGAGTCCCAAGGAGCATGAAGAACTTCAAATGCAAGTTGATGAATTGGTGAAAAAGGAGTTAATTCGGGAGAGCATAAGTCCTTGTGCAGTTCCAACATTATTGGTGCCTAAGAAGGAAGGTTCTTGAAGAATGTGCGTAGATAGTCGCACCATCAACAAAATCACAGTGGATTATCATTTTCCTATTCTAAGATTAGACGATTTATTTGATTAATTGTGTAGTGCTTATATTTTCTCTAAAATTGATTTAAGGAGTGACTATCACCAAATAAGAATGAGGCCCGGAGATGAGTGGAAAACAACATTTAAAATAAGAGAAGGCTTATATGAATGGTTGGTTATGCCATTTGAGCTATCTAATGCTCCTAGCACTTTCATGAGATTTATGAATCACATACTTAAGCCATGCATTGGAATATTTGTTGTAGTTTACTTTGATGATATATTGGTGTATAGTAAGAGCGAAGAGGAGCTTATGAATCATCTGAAAGAGATCTTTCTTATTTTAAGGCAGCAAAAGCTTTATGCTAATCTAAAGAAGTGTGATTTTTTTACTTCTAGTGTTGTGTTTTTAGGGTATGTTGTTTCAAAAGATAGAATCATGATGGATCCAAGTAAGGTAGAAGCTATTCTCAATTGGCCAACACCTGCTTCATTGTATGATGTGAGGAGTTTCCATGGCTTAACTTCCTTTTACAAAAGATTTATCAAGGGTTTCAACTCTATTGTCACTCCAATCATCGAATGTCTGAAATGTGATAAATTTAAATGGACTAGTGAGGCTAATGATGCTTTTGAGCTTTTAAAAAGAAAGGTGATCGAAGCTCCTATCTTAGTTCTCCCAAATTTTGACAATGTGTTTGAGGTTGAATGTGATGCATCTAATGTCAGAATTGGTATTGTTTTGAGTCAAGACGAAAAGCCTATTACATTTTTTAGTGAAAAGCTGAATGATACGAGAAAGAAATATTATACTTTTGACAAGGAGTTTTATGTGATTTATCGAGCTTTTTCTCATTAGAGTCAATATCTTCTTGCCAAGCCATTTGTCTTATATTCTGATCATGAGGTATTAAAGTTCCTTAATCACCAGTGCAAGCTAAATAAGAGGCATATAGCTTGGGTGGAGTTTTTATAATCTTATAACTTTACAATCAAGCACAAATATGGTGTTCAAAATATAGTTGTTGACGCATTGAGCAGAAAGCATTCTTTATTATCAGCAATGGAAGTGAAAGTGGTTGGATTTGAAACATTCAAAGATTTCTATGAGAATGATGTGGATTTCGGCTCAATATGACAGAATTGTAAATCAGGTTCCTTTTAATAATTTTCTATCTTTGATGGTTTTCTTTTTTGAGCTAATGCGTTATGTGTTCCATCTTGTTCTTTGAGACAAGTAATTCTAGCTGAAGCTCATGATGGTGTTTTGGGTGAACATTTCAGTAGAGGCAAGACTCTAGCTCTTATTCAATCAAACTTCTAGTGGCCTAAGATGTTTAGAGATATGAAGAGACATGTAAAGCAATGCCGAGTGTGTCATTTGGCAAAAACAAAAAGTCAAAATTTTGGATTGTACACTCCATTGCCTATACCAAATGCTCCATGGGAGGAAGTGAGTCTTGATTTCATTTTGGGACTGTCAAGAATTCAAAGGAACAAGGATTCTATCATGGTTGTTGTTGACAGATTTTCAAAAATGTCTCACTTTGTTCCCTATAATAAATCAAATGATATATCTCATATTACTGATCTATATTTTAAGGAGATTGTTAAATTGCATGGTATTCCAAGAACTATAGTGTCTGATCAAGATTCAAAATTTCTTAGTCATTTTTGGATAATTCTTTGGAGAAAGCTGGGTACTTCTTTAAATTTCAGCAGCTTACATCATCCACAAACCGATGGGCAAACGGAGGTAACGAACATAAGCTTGGGAAATTTGCTTAGAAGCCATGTTGGCAAGAATATTAAGCAGTGGGATCTTACACTTCCACAAATTGAGTTTGCCTACAATCGTTCTATCCATCATAGTATCGGTAAGAGTCCTTTTGAGGTTGTTTATGGTGCTAATCCCGCTGATCCTTTGGACTTCGTAATGAAGAGTAGAAAGAGATTGCACATCAAATTTATAGTGGTTCAATCGTCATGACCTATATCCACTCTCGATTCCTCTTCCGTCGAGGCCACTAAAGTATACTAACAGTCTTCTTTCAATGGGTGAAGACTAACTACCCTCTTACAACTCTTTCTCTTTTTTACAGGTTTAGGAGACAACCTTTACAAGTCTCACACCTCTCTTAGAATGATCACAAATCTTAAGAAGGAGGACACATAGCACTTTTTCAAGATTTTTACAACTCAAAATCTCAAGACTTTTGTGCTCTTTCATATAGGAAAGAGTGGGGTATTTATAGGCCCCAATGGCTTCAAAAATGAAGCAAAAAAGTATCTTATCCTTAATTTTTGAGCATAAAAGTATCTTATCATATAGTACTTTTTCAAGACTTTTACAAGTCAAAATCTTAAGGCTTTTGTGCTCTTTCATATAAGAAAGAGTGAGGTATTTATGGGCCCCAATGGCTTCAAAAATGAAGCCAAAAAATATCTTATCCCTGGTTTTTGAGGTACTAGCGATACCACCGCCATTACTAGGTGATACCACCGCCTACTCCCCTAATAACTGGCGGTACTATCGCTAGTCTGAGTGGTACGATTGCCTGACAGAGCCTCGGAGATTGGGCTTTAGCGGTACCATCACTTATCAGGGTGGTACCACCGCCTGTCAAGGTGGTACTATCGCTTGTCAAGGTGGTACCACCGCTTGGCAGTATTAACTATCAACGGTACCACCACCCAAACTTCCTGGGAGACCGAGCCTCAGATAGTTCCATCGCCAGCTCTGGCGGTACCACCACCTGACGTGGCACCAAGTCATTGAATGAGCCATCCATTCGGCCCAAATCAGTTTTGATTCAGGCCCAGTTAGCTCCTAATTGAGTTAGTAGGATTTCACTCAAAACTAACTTAAATTAAAACCCTAATTATTATAATTAAGGCTAAATAATTACAATGTAAGCAATCCTAGTTGTCTAACACGTCAAATGTTCATTCAAACTCCCGGCGAAACTTTCGGCGCACTCCCGATAAGCTTTCGACGAACTCCCAGCAAGCTTCCGGCAAACTCTCGGCGAGCTTCTGACACATCATACGAACCTTCAGAGTGTCCCCTGATTCTTCCAATCTGATGCCCGATCTTTGACTTCGGTCCAATATTCGAATCTTCTTTAATTGTTTTGCCTTTTAACGATCGTAGTTAAACCTGCATCACTTTTCTCAACACATGGATTATATCATTAATTCATCAATTGATTTCATCATCAAAATTCAAGATTCAACAATCTTTCCCTTTTTTATTATGACAACCAATTGATGACGGAGTTAACCTTAACTCCCCCTATCTATATGTCATATTGAGATAAGACAAACTTGTATTCAAAAGGAATCATAACCTTTGAATTCAAGTGAAACAATTTCAATCATAGTGATCAAATGCAATATATCAAATCAAAATTTCATACATTATACATCATTATAGTTTCAAATTATCAAAATGTAACATGCAAAATTTTAAAACATTACAATTCATCATCACATCATGCATGGTACCAAAAATAAATTAACATTATTTTGGGCATAACATATATGATACTAAAGCATTCGTCATTTCATGCATGACACCAAAATTAATTATCATTTTGGGCATAACATACATGATACTAAAATATTAAAATTTTAATCATTTATCACTTCATGCATGATACTAAAATTAATATTATTTTGGGCATGATACCATTTATCATTTCATGATACCAAACATTAATCATTTCTCCCCCTTTGTCATACAACCTAGCAAGTGAAGTTGAGCAAAATTATTGCTTCTTGAGATGTGTAAGTTAGCATTTTTACGTTTCTTGAGATGCTAGCAAGTTTCTTTCTCTCCTTTGTCATAAAAAAAAATTAAGAAGAAGAAGAAAGGAGGAATTCGTACATCATATCAAGTCATGAGTACCGAAAGTCCATGAATCAAAGTTCTATTTTTGGAAATAGAAAGAGAAAGGATTCATATGGAAATGATCATCACATAAAAGATCAATTATGCCAAAAATCTATGAATCAAATCTCTTCTTTTATGAATTGCAAGAAGAAGGAATGAAGGAAATGATCTCGATTTAAAAAGAAAAACTCAAGTTATAGAAAAAGAGAAATCCAGAAAAGGTATAAGAGGAACTCATGCATTCAGAAGATTTAACATGTCTAATTCTTTTCCAATAAAATCAAATTGTTTCTCATTCAAAGGTTTTGTAAAAATATCAGCTAATTGATGTTTTGTATCAATAAATTCTAAAGATATATCATGGTTATTAACATGATCTCTAATAAAATGATGTCTAATGTTAATATGTTTAGTTCTAGAGTATTGAATGTAATTCTTTGTTAAATATATTACACTAGTGTTATCGTATTTTATAGAGATGCTTTTTAAATAAATTCCATACTCTTCTAAAGTATTTTTCATCCAAATAACTTGTGCACAACATGCACCTACTACTACATATTCAGCCTCGACTATAGATAATATAACTGAGTTTTGTTTCTTGAAAAACCAAGAGATAAATGCATGACCTAAGAGTTGATATATTCTAAATGTACTTTTTCTATCTATTCTACATCCAACAAAATCTACATCAGCATAAGCAATTAATTCAAAGTTTTTAAATTTTGGATACTATAAACCTAGATTAGGAGTTCCTTTTAGGTATCTAAAAATCATTTTAACAACTTTAAAGTGAGATTGCTTGGGATGTCTGGTCTAGTTATAGTGAAATATAGTAAACTATCTATCAAACCCCTATAAGTCTTTTGATCAAAATTTTCTCCATCATGGTCCATATCTAACTTTGTAGAAGTGCTCATTGGTGTGTTAATAGTATTAGAACTATCTATATTGAACCATTTTAATATATCTAAAGCATATTTAGTTTGACTAATGAAAATTCTATCACTTAGTTGCTTAATTTACAATCATAATAAAAAGGTTAATTCGCCTATTAAGCTCATTTCAAATTTTTGGCTCTTTTTTCGATAAAAGATTCACATAAAGACTCATTCGTAGAATTAAAAATAATATCATTAATATAAATTTGAAGAAACAAAACAATTATTTTCAAAATTTTTAATAAATAATGTAATATCGACCTTAATTTTTGAGAAATTATTTTGAATAAGGAAAGAACTAAGCTTTCTCATACCAAGCTCTTAGGGCTTATTTTAATCTATAGAGAGTCTTAAATAACTTAAATACATGGCTAAGAAAAAGAGCATTCTTAAATCTGGGTGGTTGTTCAACATAAACTTCTTCGAAAATAAATCTATTTACAAAGCACTTTTAACATTCATTTGAAATAACTCAAAATTATTATAACAAGCATAGGCAATGAGTAACCTTATGGCTTCTATTCTAGCCATAGGAGCGAATGTTTCTTTATAATCGATACATTTTTCTTGGTTGAAACCTTTGGCAACCAATCTAACCTTATTTTTTACCATGATACCAAGTTCATCTTGCTTATTTCTAAATACTCATTTAGTACCAATTACTAAATGGTCACTAGGTCTAGAAACAAGCTTTCACACCTCATTTCTCTTAAATTGATTTAACTCTTCATGCGTTGCAAAAACCCATGATTCATCTTTTAGAGCCTTTCATCAATACATTTCGGTTCAATTTGAGACAAAAAGGCTGCATTCATACAAAATTTTTTAAAAGAAGAATAAGTTTGAACACCTTTTGATATATTCCTAATGATTAACTCCTTAGGATGAGTATCTACATACTTCTATTCCTTAGGTAAGGATTCTTTGGAAGAAGATGCATCTAAGTTACTTGGGGGAAGAGAGTTTTTATTCAAATTTAAAACATCAAAATCAAAATCATCATCAAAATTATTTTTCTTAAATTTGGGAAGCTAATTAAAAACAACATGAATGGATTCCTCTATAACCAAAGTTTTTTTATTAAAAACATAAAAAGCTTTAGAAATAAAGGAATAACCAAGAAAAATGTTTTCATCGGATTTTACATCCAATTTTACTAAGGAATCTTTTTCGTTTAAAACAAAATATTTACAATCGAAAACTTTAAAATATAAAATATTTGGTCTTTTGTTGTTCCACAATTCATATGGAGTTTTGGAAAGTAATGGTCTTATGAGAACCCTATTCATGATATAACATATTGTGTTAACGGCTTCGACCCAAAAATATTTGGGCAGGCTATGTTCATTTAACATGGTTCTTGCCATTTCTTGTAAGCTCTTATTTTCTCTTAACTACTCCATTTTGTTGTGGTTCTTGGAGTAGAAAAATTATGGTTGTACCCATTTGACTCATAAAATTTTGAAAATCATGATTTTGAAACTCATCACTGTGATCACTACAAATAGACAAAATTATAAAACCTTTTTCATTTTGAACAAGTTTATAAAATTTCAAAAAATATTTATAATAATCACTTTTGTGTGTCAAGAAGTATGTGCAAGTATATATACTATAATCATCAATAATTACAAAGGCGTATTTACTACCTCCTAGACTTGTTATATCAATTGGTCCAAATAAATCCATGTTGATCAATTGTAGTGGTTTAGAGGTGCTTAATTGATTTTTTGATTTGAAACTATTTTTTATTTGTTTTCCTAGTTGACATGCTTTACAAACTTTGTCTTTGATGAACTTAATATTAGGTATTCATCTTACAAGTTCTCTAGTTAAAATTTGAGAGATTAGTTTCATGCTAGCATGACTTAATCTCCTATGCCAAAGCCATGCATTATCGTCTAAAGTCAAAAAACATATTTCATCATAAAAATTATCAATATCAATAGTATACATATTATTATTTTTTAAGGCAATCATAGATCTATTTTGTGTGGTATTTTAATTACACAAGTATTAAATTCAAATTTGATGATATATCCTTTATCACACAATTGACTAATGCTTAGTATATTATGTTTTAAACCATCTACTAATAACACATTTTCAATCAAGATGTTTGACTTATTACTTATGATTTCTTTGTCAATAATTTTTCCTTTATTGTTGTCTCTGAAGGTGATATATCTTTCGTCTTGGCTAGTGAGCTTAGAGAAGTGTGTTGGATCTCCGGTGATATGCCTTGAACATCTACTATCAATAGACCATCTCTTACTCCTAGCTTTTGATTTTAAACATATCTACAAGAAAGGGGGTTTTCTTTTAGGTACCAATTTAACTTTGGGTGCCTCATTAATAGATATATCTATTTTAACTATTATCGTTGAGTTATTTAAGGTTCCTTTAGGAAACCCAAACTAATTTGTGTGGTCTATACTTTTTAAAAGAACATCTATAGACATAATGTCCATATTTTTCATAAAAATTATATTTATTTCTAGATGAGACATACAACGTAGATCCTTTAATGAAGATAGTTGACTTTTATTGAGTGTTACTCACAAAGCCAATTCCTTCCTTTCTATGAACATGACAATTATTAGCAAGGATCATGTTTAAAGATTTATTACCTATTTTAAAATTTTCTAATATTTCTTATAGTAAAATATTTTCTTTCTTAAGTGAATATATCTTTTCACACTTAGTGTAAGGAGCTAATATACTATCATCATGCTAATTTTTTAATTTATCAAATTCACTAACAAGAGAAGCATGCTCCTTTTTTAATAATTTATACTTTTTACTAACTAATTTAAAATCATCAAACAAATCATTAAAGGCATTGAATAATTCATCGTAAGATAAAGAAGATTCGTTTGAGTTATATACCTCATTGTCAAATGTCATTAATACGTAATTTGTAACTTCTTTGTTGGTAGGCTCCTTGTCTTCAGATGTACTTAAGTCATCCTAAGTAGCTTTGAATACTTTCTTTTTCTTTAGTAGCTTCTTCTTCACTCAGGGACATTCATTTTTGAAGCACCCCAGCTTCTTACATTCATAGCAAATTATTTGGTCCCTTTTTTAGTTCACTTTTGTTCTTAGTATCTTGTTTTGTTTTGTTCCTTTTTAAGAATTTTTTAAACTTTCTTGTAAGAAGTTCCAAGTCATCATCATCATTATCGTCACTTGAGTTTTCACCCAAGTGATCTTCTTTAGTTCTAAGTATTATGTCATTCTTATTCTTTGGAAGGTTATTCTCAAGTTCATCATGTTAGGATCGAGTCAGCACTAAGAGAGGGGGGTGAATTAGTACATACATAAAAATGTCAATTTTAAAAATTCTTGTTCGATAAAAACTGATATCTGAAAGAAGTTTAAACTTAAAAACATTTGTAAGAATATAATGAGCAAGTAAAGCAGTTTGTAATAAAGGTAAACAATAAAATAGAAATGCAAACCAAAGATCACATCGAATTTATAGTAGTTCGATCGTCGTGACCTATATCCACTCCCGATTCCATTTTGTTGAGGTCACGGGCATCCACTAACAGTCTTCCTTCAATGGGCAAAAACCAACTACCCTTTTACAACTCGATTCTTCTTTTGATAGGCTTAGGAGAAAACCTTTACACCCCCACTCACTCCTTTTTTGAACTTCACCAATACTTAGAGTTTAAAAGGAGTTCTCACAAGATTACAATAGAATTTTTCTTCCTTTTTGCACTCAATTCTTATTGCTTCATGAAAGAATAGCTGGGGTATTTATAGACCCCAAATTGCTTCAAAATTAAAGCCAAAAAAGGCCTCATCCCTAGTTTCCTGGGTCTTGGCAATATCACTGCTTGTGCTGGGTGGTACTATTGCCTACAACACTAACACTGGGCGATACTACCGCCTAGACTTGTAATACCCCCGCCTAACACTAGGTGGTACCATCGCCTAGTCTAGCGGTACTACCGCCTAACACAGTCTCAGAGATTGTCACCGCTTGACCTAACTTTTGGGTCATTGAATGAGCTTTCTCTTGGCCCAAAATAGCCCCAACTAGGCCCAATTGGCCCCTAATTAAGTTTGCCTAGTTATATTCTAAACTAACTCAATTAGACCTAAACTAACTCAATCTAGATAAATTATTACAAAACATAAATCATATGTTGTCCGACATGTCATTAGTTCTTCGGGCGCTTTGTCCGATCCTTCGGCGCATCGTCATCTCCTTTAGCATATTACTCAATCAGCATGTTGTCTTCTCGCAACATCTGATCTCATTGGCATAATATCCAATTTTCTTAGCTCGATACCTGAATTTACAGCACCAAGCCTTCTGCCGACACATCGATTGATCCTTCGGCCTGACGTCTAATCTTCTAACATGTTCAACTCTGGCTCAACATCTGATTCCTCCTACTTTAGTCAATTTGCCTCTCCTTGATTAAAGCTAGTCCTACGTCACTCAAAATATAGATTAGATCGTAAACTTATCAATTGATTTCATCATCAAAATTTGAGATTCAACACATCATGTGCTATACATGTCATTTCGTAGGTCATCAAAGACCCGATAAGTTCTTCAAGAGGAAAGTTATTTAGGTCATTTGCTTCTTGTACTGTCGTTACTTTAGGATCCCAACATTTTAGAAGGGACCTTAATATCTTGTTAACAAGTTCAAAATTAGAAAATCTTTTACCAAGTGCTTTTAGACTATTGACGACATCCGTAAAATGTGTGTGCATGTCTCCAATGGTCTCTCTTGGTTTTATATGAAATAACTCGTAGCTATAAACTAAAAGATTAATTTTTGACTCTCCAACCCTACTTGTACCTTCGTGTGTGACTTCGAGTGTATGTCAAATCTCATATGTAGTTTCACATATAGAAACCCGATTAAATTCATTTTTATCAAGAGCGCAAAACAAAGTGTTCATTGCTTTAGCATTTAAAGATAAAGTCTTCTTCTCCAAATCATTCCATTCATTCATTAGTTTAGAAGACTTTTCAAAACCACTTTCAATAATGTTCCATAATTTGAAATCCATAGAAAGCAAGAAAATTCTCATTCTAGTTTTTCAATATGTGTAGTCCGTCCCATT
This sequence comes from Musa balbisiana, assembly GCA_004837865.1. Lineage (NCBI taxonomy): Eukaryota > Viridiplantae > Streptophyta > Magnoliopsida > Zingiberales > Musaceae > Musa > Musa balbisiana. The sequence goes on along the minus strand of CM017192.1, from coordinate 12,620,774 downwards.
GAACATAGAAGGACTATTGAGAAATCTTGGGGGCGACATCACATGCGTAGCGGAAGATCAAGGAAAACAAAATCCCCAATTTCCCAAAAGGATATTCATCATCGTGCGAAGATTGGTACGCATAAATCCGTGAAACAAACTGCGTATAAGATAAATTGTGTTACCTAGGGAGATCGTATATCCCTATTTCCTTGCAGATCTCTAGGAGAGGATGAAGGAGGTCAAGCGTCCTCCTCTCTAGCGGTGATCCACACAGCAGGGCTGCGATGATGCTCCTCAAAAACTCCAGGCCAACTCTGAGGTGGAGAGGGGGAGGAGAATAGGAGAGGCAAGCAAAGGCTCTAGCCTATGAGGCTCTGAATCCCTCCTATTTATAGAGGCCCCCTGTCAAACCCTAATGGATCCTCCCCTAATGGGTATTAGATCTACATCCAATTATCTAAGCCTTTTAGATTAGTGGATCAATATCCAATAATCTCTCATGGGCTTTTATTGGATCTCGTCCATGGGATCCAATAATTCAGGGGCTTATTCGATATCCAATAAGATAGGGGCTCTGGTGGATATCTCATATCCGAACCTCTACTCATCGCAACGCCTATCATATGTGTGTGACCCTCTATGCCCAATATCGAGCTGGCCGTGAGTCATAGCTGTCAGAACTCCTTCTGGCTCAATGAATTATTATCTCTATAATAATTCACTCGACTCATCGACTACGGACGTACTAGGTCACTACGCCGTAGTCCCCAAACGATACAAGGGAATCCAATCCATTGGACCTGTCTGTCCTCAATTACCATGTACCTATAGTCTCTCATCCATCTAATATCTCAGAGACCGTATATCGGGCATGGTGCTGTCAAACCCATACGATTTCTACTCGAGTCTCGCTCTAATCGGATTCTCCGGGAGAACTCTTTCTCTCTCAACTCGAATGACCCTGGCCAGGGATTTGTCTGAGCAAAAACATATGGGATAATCCTCTCATGACGCCGAGAGTGAATGATCCTCTATCGACACTCAATAGCCCTCGTAAGGTCAACTACCACTCCCAATGACTAACTGTACTAGATCTGGGACAGCCAAACCTATAAGTATGGTATCAAAGAGTGGAGCACTCATACAGGACATCATTGGTGTCTCAAGTCTAAGGACCAGATACACCACTAGGACTACAGAATGGCTGTATGACAATAAGGCATCATCAACCATCCAGTATTCCGTAAGCGGATCAATCAATGAACTCATTCTCCAATGAGCACCTGTACTGTATCCCTAGTGTCCCCACACGAGCAGCTATGAGACCAACTACATCCATCTTATGGACGGGTATACAACACACCAGTCTGTCCGGTTATCACGATGTCCCTCTCGAGTAACCTATGACCGGGATTATTTAGGATCTATGTTTAAAGGTGAATCGGTCTCATTATCGTGATCTCATCACGATCCGATTCCTATTGCACAGATCCAAGGACATCACAATATATGCATGCATATATGCAATAGACAATATATAAAGTGATAAATGCCAAAATATAATAAGCAAAAAAGATTCTGTGTCAATTCACACGTGCCATCACTCACGTGATTGGCTTGCGCCCACCTATGACTAGCAAGAATAAATGATAAAAAGACCCTCTTGATTACCGATAAAAACCATTTCTCTTGGGTGCTAAACCAAATGAGAAAAACCTTATCTTAGATACCAACTGTTAGGATCGAAATTGGTAGTAAGAGGAGGGGGTGAATTAGTACTTTTAGGAAAATGACGTCGATTCGTAAAAGCTTGATTCGATGGAACCCATGTCAGAAATGATATCTAAAGTGTGCTTCTCTTGAAGTAAATGTAATAAGCAATTAAAACAAAGAACAATAGTAATGAAGAGCAGAAAAAGAGTGTGCACCAAATTTATAGTGGTTTGGTCGTCGTGACCTACGTTCACTCTTGATTCCTCTTCCGTTGAGACCACCGGCATATACTAATAGTCTTCTTTCAATGGGTGAAGACCAACTACCCTCTTATAACTCTTTCTCCTTTTCACAGGTTTAGGAGACAATCTTTACAAACCTCACATCTCTCTTAGAATGATCACAAATCTTAAGGAGGAGAAGGAGAATACATAGCACATTTTCAAGATTTTTACAACTCAAAATCTCAAGACTTTTGTTTATATTTTATGCTTTTTCATGCAAGAAAGAGTGGAGTATTTATAGGCCCCAATGACTTCAAAAATGGAGCCAAAAAGTGTCTCATCCTTGATTTTCAGGGTATTAGCAATACCACCGCCTGCTCCCCTGACAACATGTCACAGACTTAGCTAGAATTACCTAAGTCGTGAGGCACCCTTGTGACAAAGTCACGAACTTAGCTAAAGTTGTGTAAGCCATGAAGCACCCTTGCGCCAACTCCTTGAACTTAGCTAGGATTGCTTGTGTCATGAGGTGCCCTTATGACATATGCGTCCGCAAAGGTTCAGCCTAGTTTCAAACTCGTACAGGTCCCGAAGGACTTGTAAAATAGAAAGTTGATTAGATTGAAAACGAGTGACGGACAAGTTCCAATGTCTCGCGAAGAGGGAAGCTTTATAAGTAATTCAACAAGCACCTTGAGTTCAAGAGAGAAAAGAGAGGAAAGAGAAAATAAGGACTTTAGAAGGTAGAATGAACAGTTGCAAGTCTACAAAAAACTGCCTGCCATCAAGTTAACATACGAATTTATGAAGATTTTCAATGCTCGATAATATACTGAAGCCCCATTTAGCCCTGTGCCACTTGGGGGGTTCTAGGGTGCTGAGATGGCTGACATTTCGTGTCAATTGTAGCATGCAAAAAACATGCCGTGGCACGCGAAAACAGAGCCATTTTGGGATAATTCGGCTTGGCACTGTGAGCGGTCATACTACAGCATTGCGAACTGTCATTACTTATATTTTCTAAGCAAAATCACACAAAACCAAGGCAAAACATACTGCCATGTCTCTATACAAGTATGCAAAAGCGACGAACGGTTCGTTGAACGAAGTTGTTGCGGGTGTGTGACAATCATTCGTAACATTCTCCCCCATTTAAACTGTCGACGCTCTCATCGACGCTTATTGATAGTTGTTGATGACTGCTTCTTCATGTCATAGGGCATCTTCAGGCTCCCAACTAGCTTCGGTTCGGGGAAGCTTTCGCCACTTCACCAAGTACTCGGTCTGCTCAGCTCCATTGGGTAGCTTTATCTTGTGATCTACTAAAATGGTTTTAACTCGCTTCTCGTATGAGGCTTTGGTGGGGGGTAGTCGAGTTGGAACACTTCGAGAAGCATCTTACGAATTTGAGTGGTAGGCTTTCAAATTGCTGGCATGAAAAACATTGTGAATTTTGAGCCACGCCAATAGTTAAAACTTATAGGAGACGTTGCCTACCCTACTGATAATTGGGAAGGGCCCTTCATACTTGCACACCAATCCTTTTTGTACTTTGTGCCTAAAGTGCTAGTCATAGGTGCCCAGTAAGCCAATCACGTGAGTGATGGCATGTGTGACTTGACACGAAATCTTTTTGTTTATTATATTTTAGCATTTATCACTTTATATTGACTATTGCACATATGCATGTATATATTATGATGTCCTTGGATCTGTGCAATGGGAATTGGATCGTGATGAGATCATGATAATGAGACTGATTCACCTTTAAACACATATCCTAAATAATCCTGATCATAAGTTACTCGAGAGGGACATCGAGATAACCGAACAAACTGGTGTGCTGTATACCCGTCCATATGATGGATGTAGTTGGTCTCATAGCTGCTCGTGTGGGGACACTAGGGATACAATACAGGTGCTCATTGGAGAATGAGTTCACTGATTGATTCGCTTATGGAATACTGGATGGTTGATGATGCATTATTGTCAGACAACGATTCCATAGTCCTAGTGGTGTATATGGTCCTTAGACTTGAGACACCAAGGATGTCCTATATGAGTGCTCCACTCTTTGATACCAGACTTATAGGTTTGGATGTCCCAGATCTAGTACAACTGGTCATTGGGAGTGGTAGTCGACCTTACGAGGGCTATTAAGTGTCGATAGAGGATCATCCACTCTCGGCATCATGAGAGGAATATCCCATGTATTCTTGCTTAGATAAATCCCTGGCTAGGGTCATTCGGATTGAGAGAGAAAGAGTTCTCCGGGAGAATCCGATTAGAGCGAGACTCGAGTAGAAACCGTATAGGTCTGACAGCACCATGCCCGATATACGATCTGATGGAAATCTTCAACTTAGCAACCATACACCCCGATAGCTAAAGAGCTATGATACATATGGAATGCAAATTGAACCCCTCTAACGAATTGAAACAAGACGGATCGTTCAAGATTGAAGTTCAGGAAACTATTCTAATCACTTTATCAATGAGAATTTGATGAAGTAATTAGAACAGCACTTTGATTCCCTTAAAACGCCACAAACTAAGAAGCTTGATAAGTTGAAAGGAAAAACAAAGATTTTTGGGTTTTGAACGCCACAAGCAGAAAAGCTTGATAAGTTCCAAAGTTCATGCAAGAACTTAAAAACAAAATACTCACCGGTGTTGAAGTTTGAATACACTTCTCCAATCTCTATCTTACAAAGGGAATCAGCCTTGTTTATATAGTACGAAGGCCAAGTACAAAGGGAATGAATCCATTAAATACATTAAATGACATTCATATTCCTAATGCATGAATGCAGATTACTCATGAATCTACCTTGAATTGATTTGAATGATTATTCATGAATAAGCCCATAATTCTTAATATAGTTTAATATGGCTGAATGACCTTTATTCTTCAAAATAGACTAAAAATTTATCCTTCTCTCAAGGATGGACTTATTTGAATCAGGTTGACTATTTTAGGCTCTTCTTGTATCCATAGAACTTTGACCAAGTTTTGACCAGCTTGCTCCTTCCAAATACCTTCCAATAAACAAGTTAAGGTTTCTTTCATCATTTTAGCTTTAGCTCTTGTTATTGGTCCTCTACAAATAGTTAAAGGGTCTTTGGCAGAATTATGATCAACTTGCTCATTCATATCATTCCCACCTTCCTCGAAAGGATTCATCCTCGAATCAACGCCTTCATCACCTGCATCAAACAAAGATAAATAAGAAACATTGAAAATTGCACTAATATTGTCATACTCACCTGGTAGTTCCAGCTTGTATGCATTGTCATTGATTTTTTGAAAGACTCGAAAGGGACCATCTCCTCTTGGCATTAATTTATACTTCCTTTGGTTAGGAAATCTTTCCTTCCTCAAGTGTACCCAAACCCATTCACTAGGTTCAAATACAACTTTCTTTCGGCCTTTGTTGTATTGTTTCTCATATTGGAGAGTTTTCTTTTCAATTTATGTCCGGACTCTTTCATGCAATGCTTTGACAAAATCAGCTTTTTGTTTACCATCCAAATTGGCCTTTTCCAAAGGTAGAGGTAGCAAATCCATAGGAGTTAATGGATTGAACCCGTACATAACTTCAAATGGGGAATGGTTTGTTGTAGAATGCATACTTCTGTTGTAAGCAAACTCCACATGTGGCAAACATTCCTCCCAATTTTTTAAATTCTTTTGAATTATGGCCCTCAAAAGTGTTGATAAAGTTCGATTTACCACCTCCGTTTGTCCATCTGTTTGGGGATGACAAGTGGTTGAATACAACAGTCTTGTACCCAGCTTACTCCAAAGTGTTTTCCAAAAGTGGCTAAGGAATTTCACATCTCTATCACTCACAATTGTCTTTGGAATGCCATGTAATCTTACAATTTCTTTGAAGAACAACCCTACAACATGTGTTGCATCATCTGTTTTGTGGCAAGGAATGAAATATGCCATCTTGCTAAACCTATCAACAACAACAAAAATAGAATCTCTCCCTCCTTTTGACCTAGGTAAACCCAAGACAAAGTCCATGGATATATCAACCCAAGGCTCACTAGTTATAGGAAGAGGAGTATACATTCAATGAGACATTACTTTAGATTTAGCTTGTTTACAAGTAATGCATTTCTCACACAATCTCTCAACATCTCTTTTCATGTGCGGCCAAAAGAAATGATCACTTAACACATCTAAAGTTTTTCTAACCCCAAAATGCCCCATTAAACCTCCACTATGTGCCTCTCTCATAAGTAATTCTCTCATTGAACATTGAGGAACACACAACTTATTTTCTTTGAAAAGGAAACCATCATGCTTGAAGAACTTATTAAAACCCCGTTTCTCACATGCCCCATAAATATTAGCAAAATCATGATCAGAATTGTATAAATTTTTAATGTACTCAAAACCCAATAATTTTGCATCAAGTTAAGAAATTAGAGTATACCTTCTAGAAAGAGCATCGACAACCACATTTTCCTTACCTTGTTTATACTTGATGATATATGGAAAGGATTCAATAAACTCCACCCATTTTGCATGCCTACAGTTTAGCTTTCCTTGTCCTTTGAGATATTTCAAGCACTAATGTTCGGTGTGTATAATGAATTCCTTGTACCAAAGATAGTGCTGCCATGTCTCTAACACTCTTACCAACACGTAAAACTCCTTATCATATGTCGGGTAGTTAAAACTTGCTCCACTTAGCTTCTCACTAAAGAACGCAATGGGTCTGCCTTCTTGCATTAAGACTCCTCCAATTCCTATTCCACTTGCATCACACTCAATCTCAAAAGTTTTAGCAAAATTCGGAAAGGCAAGCAAAGGTGCTGAACTGAGTTTATCTTTAAGTAAGTTAAAAGAATCATCTTGTTTTTTACCCCATCTAAATCTCACATTCTTTTTTATGCATTCAGTTAATGGTGCAGCAATTGTAGAAAAATCCTTAATAAATCTTCTATAAAAGCTAGCAAGACCATGAAAACTTCTAACATCACTGACACTAGTAGGTTTTGGCCACTCCTTAATTACATTCACTTTTTCTTGATCAACATGTATTCCTTTATCATTAACAATATATCCAAGAAAAGTAATTTCATTAGTGCAAAAAGTGCATTTCTTTATATTAGCATATAACTTTTCTTTTCTAAGCACATTAAAAGCAGCTTTTAAATGTGTTACATGCTCATCTAAACTTTTGCTATATACAAGTATATCATCAAAATAAACCACTACAAACTTTCCAATGTAAGCACGTAAAATATGATTCATCAATCTCATGAAAGTACTAGGTGCGTTAGTTAGGCCAAAAGGCATAACCAACCATTCGTATAAACCATGTTTAGTTTTGAAAGTGGTTTTCCATTCATCTCCCTCATGTATTCTTATTTGATGATATCCAGATTTTAAATCAATTTTTGAAAACACACAAGAACCATGCAATTCATCCAAAATATCATCTAACCTAGGAATAGGATGTCTATACTTTACCGTGATTTTATTGATGGCTCGACAATCAACACACATTTTCCAAGATCCATCCTTCTTAGGTACCAAAAGAACAGGAACTGCACATGGACTCATGTTTTCTCGTACATACCCCTTTTTCATAAGCTCACTTACTTGCTTTTGGATTTCCTTAGTTTCTTCGGGGTTGCATCTATATGCTAGTTTATTTGGTATGCTTGCACCTGGAATGAAATCAATTTGATGCTCAATTCCTCTAATTGGTGGCAAACCATTAGGAACGTCTTCGGGAAAGAGATCTTCGTTTTCCTACAAAAGATTAACAATAGCACTAGGCAAACTCTTGTCAATTTGGTTAGAAGCAATCAAAACATCCTTGTACATAAGTACAAGTAAGGGCTGCCTCATGGTTAAGGCTTTTTTCACATCACTCATTTTGGCATAAACACTCATTTTTCTTTCACTCAAGCTTTCCTTGTTTTCTCTCCCCTTGTGTTTCCCAATACTCTCATTTTTACCGCTCAACTCACTATTTTCTTTTCTCTCTTTCTTTTTTCCTTTCCAAAGTTTTGGTTAATAAAGACTTGAGCTCCTCATATTGTAGTTTTATGCGCATTTGGTCTTCAAAAATTGTCTTTGGAGGCAAAGGTCCAAGCTGATATTTCTGTCCATCAATGATCAAAGTATAACGGTTCTTGAACCCATCATGTGTGACCCTTCGATCATATTGCCAAGGTCTCCCCAATAACATATGACTAGCATACATAGGTACCATATCACACCAAACTTCATCCTTATATCTACCAATTGAAAAAGAAACTAACACTTGCCGATTTACCTTTACTACACCACTATCATTCAACCATTGTAACTTGTAAGGTTTTGGATGCTTGATAGTAGGTAATTTTAGTTTCTCCACAAGCAAGGTGCTTGCCACATTTGTGCAACTTCCACTATCAATAATCACGTTACACAACTTGTTAGCAATCAAACAATGAGTATGAAACAGATTTTCTCATTGTTCACCATGTTCATCATTTTTATTTTGCACACTAAGTGTGCGTTGAACAACTAGATTTTCACCTTTAGCATACTCTATATCACTAGCATCCTCTGGAATGTCATCATCGTCCTCTTTCTCACTTTCAGATTCCACAATTTCATCTCTCATGATCATAACTCTCTTATTAGGACATTCACGTGCCATATGTCCATGCCTAAGGCACTTAAAACACTTAATACCTTTAGTTTGATTAGGTAGATTCTCACCTTTAACTTTGCTGCCTAATTTATTTCTGCCTTTAGTTTCATCAATTTTAGGCTTAACAATGGATTTATCATCCTTTTTACTCAAATTCGGTTTCCAAGAATAAGAAGAACCCAAATAAGGTTTTGAATCATACCTTGTGCCTTTTCTTTTGAGTTGCCTCTCAATCTTCATGGCCACATTCACCATGTCCTCAATCTCCACATAATGTTGTAGCTCTACAAGATCAGCAATGTTCTTGTTTAATCCACTCAAGAATCGAGCCATAGTGGCCTCATGGTCTTCCTCCACATTAGCCCTTATCATGGCTATCTCCATCTCCTTGTGATACTCATCAACACTCATGGAACCTTGTGTCAAGGTTTGCAGCCGTTGATGCAAATCCTAATAGTAATAGCTAGGGACAAATCTCCTCCTCATGATTTGTTTCATCTCCAACCAAGTCTCCACGGGCCTTTCACCATTTCTACGCCTGTCTTTACACAATTGATCCCACCAAACAATAGCATAATCAAAAAATTCAATAGCAGCTAATTTTACCTTTTTCTCTTCGGAGTAGTTGTGACATTCAAAGATCATTTCCACTTTTCGTTCCCACTCCTAATAAGCATCTGGATTATTCTTCCCTTGAAAAGAAGGAATTTTCATTTTGATGTTGCCTATATTTCTGTCCACACCATCAAAACGTCCCCTCCTAGTTTGTCTCCTAGGATTAACATCTTGACCAATTAGAGTAACTTGGTCATCATCCACATCATCGCCACCATCATATTCATCATGGATAAAGGTTGGTTGTCTCCCACGTCGTGATTCACCTTGCAATCTATTAATTGCATCATCATGCCTTTCTAGGTGATCTCTTATATCTCCTATCACTTTGAATATACGTTCAAATTGTTCCTGCATTGCTTGAACTACAAGATCATTTGATGAAGAACTCGCTTCTTTATCTTTAGACATGTATACAACCTGAAAAACAAAGTTAGAATAACCTTACCAACACTCCCTCACGTGTTTTACTCTAGATTTGAGTCACTCCACGCGTTTTTCACACAATTTTTGACTTTTCTCGATATTGATCTCACCACTCTTGCCTTTTACCTCTCTTGTTTTATTATTTGAGTTCTTAGATTAACTAAGGTACCTAAACAAACAAATCAGATTGTGGCAATTCAAAAATAGTGAAATTGGGCTGGTTTAAAAGCAAACAAAAGGGTAGGCCAATTTAACAGTGTGTGTAATGAAGAAACTGAAATAAGAATTGAAATGAGCAATGATAAAATTTTGCAACAATTCCTTGAATCCGGAATTTTTTTTATATATATAAAATTCTAACTCTTTTTTTTTACTTCTTTTTTACCTTTGATTTTTGTTCCTTCTTTTTTTTTCTTTTTTTATCCCTTTTTTTTCTTTTGATTTTTTCTCCTTTTTTTTAACTTTTTGATCTTTTTTTTATATATACTATAAAGTATAGAATTACAAAGAAGAATAGTAATAACACATGAAGCACAACAATAAAGATGAAGAGAGAGCAACAATTATAGATATTGTGCAAAAAGAAGAAGAAGAAGAAGAGAAAAGGGAAATCTAAAATATAGCAAATAAATGGATAAGCAAACCTCAAACTTGAGACAAGCTCTGATACCAAATGATGGAAATCTTCAACTAAGCAACCATACACCCCGATAGCTAAAGAGCTATGATACATATGGAATGCAAATTGAACCCCTCCAATGAATTGAAACAAGACGGATCGTTCAAGATTGAAGTTCAGGAAACTATTCTAATCACTTTATTAATGAGAATTTGATGAAGTAATTAGAACAGCACTTTGATTCCCTTAAAACGCCACAAACTAAGAAGCTTGATAAGTTAAAAGGAAAAACAAAGATTTTTGGGTTTTGAACGTCACAAGCAGAAAAGCTTGATAAGTTCCAAAGTTCATGCAAGAACTTAAAAACGAAACACTCACCGGTGTTGAAGTTTGAATACACTTCTCCAATCTCTATCTTACAAAGGGAATCAGCCTTGTTTATATAGTACGAAGGCCAAGTGCAAAGGGAATGAATCCATTAAATACATTAAATGACATTCATATTCCTAATGCATGAATGCAGATTACTCATGAATCTGCCTTGAATTGATTTGAATGATTATTCATGAATAAGCCCATAATTTTTAATATGGTCTAATATGGCTGAATGACCTTTATTTTTCAAAATAGGCTAAAAATTTATCCTTCTCTCAAGGTTGGACTTATTTGAATCAGGTTGACTATTTTAGGCTCTTCTTGTATCCATAGAACCTTGACCAAGTTTTGACCAGCTTGCTCCTTCCAAATACCTTACAATAAACAAGTTAAGGTTTCTTTCATCATTTTAGCTTTAGCTCTTGTTATTGGTCCTCCACGAATAATTAAAGGGTCTTTGGCAAAATTATGATTAACTTGCTCATTCATATCACAATCTCTGGGATATTAGATGGATGAGAGACTATAGGTACACGGTAATTGAGGACAGACAGGTCCAATGGATTGGATTCCCCTGTATCGTTTGGGGACTACGGCGTAGTGGCCTAGTACGTCCGTAGTCGATGAGTCGAGTGAATTATTATGGAGATAATAATTCACTAAACCAGAAGGTGTTCTAACAGGTATAACTCACGGCCAGCTCATTATTGGGCCTAGAGGGTCACACACATATGGTAGGCATTACGATGAGTAGAGGTTCAGATATAAGATATCCGCTAGAGCTCCTATCTTATTAGATATCCAATAAGCCCCTGAATTATTGGATAGAAATCCACTAATCTAAGAGGCTTGGGTAATTAGATGCAGATCCAATACCCAATAGGGGAGGATCCATTAGGGTTTGATAGAGGACCTCTATAAATAGGAGGGATTCAGTGGTTCATAGGCTAGAGCATTTGCTTGCCTCCTATTCTCCTCCCCCTCTCTACCTCAGAGCAGGCTTGGAGTTTTGAGGAGCGTCATCGCAGCCCTGCTATGTGGATCACTGCTAGAAAGGAGGACACTTGACCTCCTTCATCCTCTCCTAGAGATCTACATGGAAACAGGAATATACAATCTCCCTAGATAACACAATCTATTCTATACGTAGTTTTGTTTCATAGATTTTTGTGCACCAATCTTCGCACGACGATGAACATCTTTTTGGAAAATTGGAGATTTTATTTTCTTATTCTTCCGCTGCGCATATGATGTCGCCCCCCTAAGACTTCCCAACATAAAGAATTGGAGTGATGCTGGTTAGAGCTTCACCAACACCAAATCATCGACTTTGAACTCTTATGGTCACCTTCCCAAGTCGGCCCATTTCTTCATCTTTTTGATCGCTTTCTCCAAGTAAGCCCGTGCAATATCTGCATTCCGGTGTCATTCTCTTGTAAAGTGATATGATGATGGACTACTCCCAGTATACCCGATAGTGAGTGTTTGAGGAGTCGACGATTATTGTCTTGTAATGATCTCAAAGGGGCTCTTGTTAGATACATAGCTTCGTTGCAAGTTGTAGGAGAATTGGGCTATGTCCAACAGCTTCACCAATCTCATTGGTTGGCACTCACGTAATGTCGAAGATATTGTTTAAGGAGTGAGTTTATCCTTTCAGTTTTGCCATCCATTTAGGGGTAGAGGCTTGTGGAGAAGTATAACTTAGACCCAACAATTTGAATTGCTCGGTCCAGAATCGTCCTAGGAACCAAGTGTCTCGATCATTGATGATATTATGTAGGACTCCCTAATACTTTACCACATTCTTCATCATCAGTTTGGCCGCCTCCTCTATTGAATAGTGTACGGGTGCAGCAATGAAAGTTGCATACTTTAAAAATCGATCAACTACCACAAGTATCGATCCAAGTCCCCATACTACTGGCAAGCTTGATATGAAGTCCAAGAAAATGCTCTCTTACGGCCTTTCTAGTACAGGCAATGGTTCTAAAAGACTCACTAGCTTCCGTTGCTCCACCTTGTCTTGTTAGCAAGTAAGGCACATTCGAACATATTCCTCCATATCAGTCCCCATCTTCGGCCAGTAAAAGGCCCTCGCCCTCTCCACGAGAGCCAATGTTCGGTGAATGCCCAGATGTCCTGCCCAACGGAAATCATGACACTCTCTCAAGAGTTCATGCCTCAAATTGTCTACTTGAGGGACATAAACCATGTTCCCTTTAGTGTAGATGAGTCCCTCCTGGACCCAAAATCATCATGTCTTACATTCTTTGATTAGTTACATCAAGGTTACTACCTAGGGATCACTGCACAGTCTATCTCTGATCTAGGAAAGGAAGTTAGAGTGTAACTGACTTGCTTGGCCTCTACCCTCCAACTATATAGCATTTACTCATTCCACTTTTTGGCTTAATGCATCGATCACAACATTAGCTTTTCAGGGCTTGTACTCCACTGCCATATCAAACTTAGTCAAGAAGTCTTGCCATCATGCTTATTTTTGGGAGAGTTTTTTTTAGCTTAGAAATAGCTCAAAGCAATGTTGTCTGTCTTCAGCACAAATCATGATCCGAGAAGATAGTGTTGTCAAACTCATAGATAGTAGACCACCGCTATCATCTTCTTCTCGTGCACCAGATACCACCGCTCGATCTCATTGAGCTTGCGGCTCTCGTAGGCCACCAGATGACCCTCCTATATAAGTACTCTCCTAATAGCGAAGTTTAAAGCATCTGTATGTACTTCAAAGGACTCTCCATAATTCGACAATTTAAGCACCGATTTTTTCAACATAACAACCTTTAGATCTTGAAATGTCGCTTCACATTTATCAGACCATCTCCAAGGCTGCTCCTTCTTCAACGACTCTGTTAGTGGAGTTGTGCGCTTCAAATACCCAACTATGAAGCGCCGATAGTAGTTGACGAAACCAAGGAAGGATCTCAGCTCTAACACTTTATTTGGAGTTCGCCAAACCACAACAGCTTGCACCTTTGATTTGTCCATCCGAATGAAACCATCACCGATTCGATGCCCCAAGAATAAGATCTATGTTTGAGCAAAGTAGCATTTTTCTCTTTTCATGAATAATGTGTTCTCCCTAATAACCTTAAAAATTATTCGAAGGTGCTCATATGCTCCTCGAGTGTTTGGCTGTAGACGACGATATCGTCCAAGTAGATGACTACAAACTTATCTAAATACTCATTAAATAGTTGGTTCATAAGAGTGTAAAATATAGTCGGAGCATTGGTTAAGTCGAAAGGCATCACCAAGTTCTCAAACGCTTCGTACCTGGTCACGTAGGTAGTTTTCGCTTCGTCGCCTTCAGCAATGCGATCTGCCACTACCCTAATCGGAGGTCGAGTTTAGACAAAATATTTTGCTTTGCCCAATTGGTCAAACAAGTCCGCAATGAGCGGGATGAGATACTTGTTATTCATCATCACTTGTTGAGAGCTTGATAATCGATGCATAGTCGGAGGCTCCCATCTTATTTCTTTTGGAAGAGAACTGGAGCTCCGAATGTTACTTTGAAACTGCGGATGAGACCACCGCTTAGCAGTTCATCTAACTACTTTCTAAGCTTTGCCAGCTCTAAAGGGGACATGCGGTAGGGTGATCTCGTTGGAGGCTTCACTCTTGGCTCCAACTCGATATGATGATCCATGCCTCTCCGTGGCGGCAAAGTCTTCGACAACTCAGGTGGCATAACGTCTATAAACTCCTTCAGAATATTCGCTACCACAGCAGGTTTATGAATGACCTCCTCGTTGAATGACTCTAACTTCACAGTAGCCACAAATATTAATTTGTCTTTTCGTACCCTTTTCTTCAATTGTAATGCCGATATCTGTTTGGGGTCCTTGGTTCCTCTCCGAGAGATGGGAATCACATAGGTGTCATCACCTCCCATCATATATAGGGAGTTTAGGAATGACATTGGCGACAACTTCGCCACGTGCATAAACTCTATTCTAAGAATTACTTCAAAGTCATCTAATGGCATCGCCATTACATTTATGCTCTCGCTCCATGTTCCGATCTTGATGGGGACTCCCTTTGCTAGTCTGGAGATCTGCTTGACCTCCGAGTTCACCACCTTCATCCACATAGGGGTCGTCACCTCCCATCATATATAGGGAGTTTCGGAACAACATTGACACCAACTTCGTCATGTGCATAAACTCCATTCTAAGAATTACTTGGAAGTCATCCAATTGCACCGCCATCATGTTCGTGCTCCCGCTCTATGTCCCAATTTTGATGGGGACTCCCTTTGCCAGCCCAGAGATCTGCTTGGCCTCTGAGTTCATCATCTTCATCCGACTTGGGTTCTTCTCCAAGATCGGCATAAGTCGCTTTGCTTCTCGATCGATAATAAAGTTGCGGGTAGCACCCGTGTTCACCATTACACAGGTTGTTTGACCATTGAGCTTAATGTTCATGTACATCAGCTTGCTACTCCCTGCTTTCAATGGCTTTGTCTTCATGTTCTCCCCCACTTGACCCCGCAATGCATTCAACAAACACATTGCTCCCATTCGGGGATTTTGCGACTCCTCATCATCGCTACTGGATTCTGAACTGCTTGAACTGAGGGTAACAGCCTTGCCCTTGTCTGATTTAGGAGGGTGGAACAACATTGACACCAACTTCGTCATGTGCATAAACTCCATTCTAAGAATTACTTCAAAGTCATCTAATGGCATCGCCATTACATTTATGCTCTCGCTCCATGTTCCGATCTTGATGGGGACTCCCTTTGCTAGTCTGGAGATCTGCTTGACCTCCGAGTTCACCACCTTCATCCACATAGGGGTCGTCACCTCCCATCATATATAGGGAGTTTCGGAACAACATTGACACCAACTTCGTCATGTGCATAAACTCCATTCTAAGAATTACTTCAAAGTCATCTAATGGCATCGCCATTACATTTATGCTCTCGCTCCATGTTCCGATCTTGATGGGGACTCCCTTTGCTAGTCTGGAGATCTGCTTGACCTCCGAGTTCACCACCTTCATCCACATAGGGGTCGTCACCTCCCATCATATATAGGGAGTTTCGGAACAACATTGACACCAACTTCGTCATGTGCATAAACTCCATTCTAAGAATTACTTCAAAGTCATCTGAACTGAGGGTAACAGCCTGCCCTTGTCTGATTTAGGAGGGTGAATTGAAGTTGTTAAAGCATTGAGTGCTTATTTCTGTGGATACTCCCTCACCATGTGCGACCCTCCACATAAGAAGTATCCATCAGGTTTTGGGGCTTTATCTTTTGAGCTTGGCCCTTTGTGGGAACTCTTCTTCCTTTGTTCACCTCCGGGCTTATTCCCTCGAGATATTTTGGAGGGCGATTTCCTGAAGATTGTTTTCTTTTCCCTGAGTCCTCCGAGGAAACAAAGTCAGTGAGCCTTTCTGCGACCGTAATTGCCCTGATTATATCGGCGACATTCCTTCGATATAATTCTTATTGAGCCCATGATTTTAGACCATTGAGGAAGCTGAATAGCTTATCCTTCTTGGATATGTCCTGATTGTATGTCCAAAATCAAGACATACAGGAACTAAGTTCTCAACTCTCACTTTAAGTCCTCCCATGGGTCCACTAGATACCGACCTTGTTGGATCTCCTCCCAACGGGTTCGCCACCAAAGTTTTGCATCCTCGTTCAGATACATGGTTGCTATTGAAACTTTGGTATCTTCAGAATCAGGTCTTGTAGCTTGAAAGTACCGTTTGATATCAAACAAGAAATTCCCGAGCTCTTTTGTGTCCCTAACACCTTCATAGTAATGAGGCTCAAGTGTCCTCAAGTTTTATGGTGGCACAACGTGAGTATTACTCCCTTCCGCATTTAGTATTATTATGAGCGTTATCACTCTAGAAGTGAGTTCTACCATAACTTTGTGCAAATGTTGCATGGAATCTTTGGTATCATCCATCAGTCAATCGACCAGGGCCTCAACCTTGTCGATTCGGGATTCAGCTTCTTCTTGCGAGCTCTCTATCCCAAGAAGCCTTCGTTGGCCTTGGTAGAGTTCCTTCAAGCTCACTTCAAGAACATCCAAGCATGTTTCTACCACTGTAAGTCTCTCCTTATGGCTCTTCTTCATGGTTGGCACTCCAAATTGTGCCTCCTCCGCTCACGGAGAGTAGCCAACTTCTTACTCATCATGTTCACTACCACAGTCCTCCAGTGTGTCTCCACCAACATGAGAGCGAGTTTGCACTTGCAGCCCACCTACAGCTACTTGGAGCAATGGTCTGGCTTGCCCCGCCTTGCTTGATTTGCCACGATGCTTGGCTATGGTGAGATTGCAATGTTTCTTCACTGCTTGCTTGAATTGCTTGCCTGCTTTGATACCACAATGTCACGAACTTAGCTGGAATTGCCTAAGTCGTGAGGCACCCTTACAGCAAAGTCACAAACTTAGTTGAAGTTGCCTAAGTCGTGAAGTACCCTTGTGCTAATTCCTCGGACTTAGTTGAGATTGTCTAAGTCATGAGACACCCTTCCAACAAATGCATCCGCAAAGGTTCAGCCTAGTTGCAACCTCATACAGGTCCCAAAGGACCTATAAAACAGAAATTTGATTAGATTGAAAACGAGCGATGGATAAGTCACGACGTCTCGCGAAGAGGGAAGCTTTACAAGCAATTCAGCAAGCACCTTGAGTGCAAGAGAGAAAAGAAGAGTAAGGAGAAAATAAGAACTTTAGAAGGTAGAACGAACAGTTGTAAGTACATAAACAATTGCTCACCGGTTGCCGGGCACAAAGGCAAGTTCTTATCAAGTTAACGTGCAAACTTGTGAAGATTTTTCAACGCCCAATAATATACCGAAGCCCCATCCAGCTTGCCACTCGGGGGGTTCCAGGGTGCTAAGATGGTTGACATTTCGCATGCAGTTGCGATGTGCAGAAAACAAGCTATGGCACATGAAAACGGAGCCATTTTGGGATAGTTTAGCCTGGCACGATGAGCGGTCGTACTGCAACGCTGTGAACTATCGTTGCTTACATTTTCTAAGCAAAAACATATAAAACCAAGGCAAAACATACTGCCATATCTCTGTACAAGCATGCAAAAGCAACAAACGGTTCATTGAACAAAGTTGTTGCGGGTGTGCGACGATCATTCGTGACAAACTGGTGGTACTATCGCCAATATGAGTGGTACGATCACCTAACAAGCCTCGAAGACTAGGCTCTAATGGTATCATCTCCTGTCAAGGCAGTACCACCGCCTAGACTTCCTAGGAGGCCGAGCCTCAAGCGGTTCCACCACTAGCTCTAGCAGTGCCACCGCCTGACGTGGCACCAAGTCACTGAATGAGCCATCCATTCAACCCAAATTAACTCTGATTTGGGCCTAGTTGACCCCTAATTGAGTTAGTAGGATTTCTCCTAAAACTAACTTAAATTAAAATGCTAATTATGGTAATTAAGGCTGTACAATTACAATACAAGCAATCTTAGTTGTCAGGCACGTCAAATGTTTATTCAAACTTTCGGCGAAACTTCCAACGCACTCCCGGTGAGCTTTCGACGAACTTCCGACGAGCTTCCAACTTATCGTCCGAACCTTCGACATATCCCTTGATTTTTTCGGCTTGATGTCTGATGCCCAATCTTTGACTCCAGCCTAATATTCGATTCTTGTTTAATTGTAGTTAGACCTATATCACTTTTCTCAATACATGGATTAGATCATTAATTCATCATTTGATTTCATCATCAAAATTCGAGATTCAACATCACCAACACCAAATAGTTCCCACTCTTCTTAGTTTTTATATTATAAGCATAATCAGTATTTAGTTTGATTCAACCAGAGTTTATTTTTTCATTTGATACTACTTTGGCAAGGTAACTTAATAAACCCTTCCGATACATGAGAGGTCATAGAATTCATCACATAATTAATAGCCGTATGTGCTAAATTGATAGGAGTCGTCTTGTTCCCATCAAAAACAATATCATGGCGGGCTTTCTAAATCAACCGTAAGTTGTGTGTAATAAGAGATTTGAGAAGTAATCTACTACTTTTAGATAGTTTATCTCATTCTTTAAGCCAAGATGCATTCTGTCATTCATTTATATATTCAGATTGAAAATATAAACAATTCTCATAAAATGATCATAAGATGTTAGAAAAGAAACAGCTAAAAAATATATAATTTGGGTCATCAGTAAATTGATCACAAAATAACAACAATAATCATTGATAACGCCAAAGGAAGAAAGTCTAGCAGAAGTTTGTAGACGATTATGTAATAATTTTTAACAAAGTAAAAGAACTCTAGGAAGAGTAGGAATGCGCCATAGCAATTTCCAAACTTTCCTATTCATAGTAGGGATATTTTCCTTATCTGGAATATATTTGAAGGTTGCCCTTTGATATTGGACTTCGACACAATCTTATCATTATAAGGAGATTGAGAAATTTCAATCTTAGAAATTTGCTCCACAAGTATGTTGTCAAAATATAGTTCCAACAATATCAAATTAGATACAATTATACGATTAAAAAAGAGAGATGTATTATAACAAGTTGGTTTTAAAGAAAAAGGAAAATCATAAAACCAATTGTCATAGAAAACTTTTATCAAGTTTCCAGTATCAATAACATGAGTAAAACCATAAACAAGCTCAGACATGAGCCGGAGAAAAATCCTCCAAGTCCAACTTATGATGTTTCTGAGTATTCCAAGAAGAAACCAGTCCATACATAGCCAATACAACACTATTCCAAAGGTTAGTTATCAGCATTATTAAGAAAAAGATGAACTTTTTTGGCATGCAGTGCAAACCTAGTGTGATACAAATCATGAATATCAAGACTATCATTTAATTTTGGTTTAGTGGTAGTGTCACAAGCTAAAAGATGCATCCTCTTAGAGTTAGACAAGATTTACTTTAGAAACTCTTCAAGGTCAAGGGAAAAACTATGTGAGATTACTATGTTTTCTCTAGACTAACAAGAGAATGTCATGAGAAATAAAAAAAATTATGAAAAAAATAAATATAAGAAGAAATGTTAAAGATCAATACCTATCAATTTGAGAAGAATGATACATAGATGAATCTTTTTTTTTTTCCCCTATGTATGACGATCATATATATATATATATATAATATATATATATATATATATATATATATATATATATATATATATATATATATATATATATATATATATATATATATATATATATTATCTAACGACACATTAAATTAAGTTTTAATTGATCTTATGACTCAACCATGTGCCGAACCGACTTCAGTCGCAATAGCGTCAATGAGTCAGATTTGTGGCTGACCTTTTCTCAAAAGCTGTAGTGAGAAGCAAGAACTGAACTTGAGTGCAAATGCCCTCTTCGTGGGTTCGTAGAAGAACCGAATTTCTTGCAAAGCGAAAGCTTATCATACGCAAGAATGAAGTTAGAGATACAGAGAAACCAATTCTTGTTGGAGATAATAAGGTTTGATGTTATCTGTATCAAATATCTGGTCCCATTTGCAATCAAGTTAGAGAGAGAGAGAGAGAGAGAGAGAGAGACACATCTTGTAGGAGATAATAAGGTTTATGTTATCTGTGTCAAACCTGACCCCATTTGCTTAGTTCCAATTAATAATTTCTGCGAAAATGATGCAAAAGTAACCAAAAAAACTTGTGAAATTTGGTTGTTGATTTTGGAATTTGAATGAATCATAAGATATACAAATTTCTTTCTCTTGCACTTCCATTCTACTTCCTTTAAAGGCATTGGCAGCTACGAGACCTAAGCAGGTTTTTGAGGTCTCTGAGCTTTTTTCTGAAGGAGCCATCTGAAGCTTCAACGAGACGCAATGGATAAGAAATCATAAAGAACAAAGGATGGTTCTATCTATAGCTAGCAACGTTCCCTAGGGTATGTTCTTGTTTGCATTGCTTTTAGTTGCCCCCTTAGTGGTGCCAATATAAATATAAATATAAATATATAAATATTATATATATATATATATATATATATATATATAATGCTTAATATAAATGTAGCTGAAGCTCTGCAAGTTACCGATGTAAAAAAGACACCAGCTTTCTGGCCCAAAATCTAAGAGATGGGTCGGATCACCACACCCAGGAGGCCCACTGGTATCTCTATATATATGTGACGCCGCAGGAACCCTAACTCCCCTTGTCGTTCTTCAGTCTACTCGCAGCGGCACCCGGCGGCGGAGCGAAAGAGGGAGCAAGATGCCGGCTGGGCACGGGCTGAGGTCGAGGACGAGGGATCTCTTCTCCCGGCCCTTCCGTAAGAAGGGATACATCCCCCTGACCACCTACCTCCGCACCTACAAGATCGGCGACTATGTCGATGTCAAAGTGAACGGGGCCGTCCACAAGGGTATGCCCCACAAGTTCTACCACGGCCGCACCGGCAAGGTCTGGAACGTCACCAAGCGCGCCATCGGCGTCGAGATCAACAAGCAGGTCCGAGTTCCACTCTCTTGTTTCTAATCTGTTTGTGATTCTTAGTTTTCAACTGCTGCTTGATTTCCTTGAGAAAAACTATGTCCTTTTTTCATTGTCCTCTGGAGAAGCAAACGGCACCTTTTTAATAATCATATGGGAATAAGTTAAAAAGAGTTTATTGTGGATTGATCATGTACAGTCTTGGGAAAGTCTCGATCTTGGAACAGATTTGCACAAGTTGGTTTGTTCGTTATGTGTGATTGAGCTACTATGGAAACTGTGATTTTTTGGAGTTCTGTTCATAACTCGTTAATTACGTTAGATATGTTGGATGTAGGGAATGTGTGTGTTTGTTTCTGTGCCTAATGCAATTACTACTGTGTGGGCAAAACATTCTGGAAATGATGACTATGTAGTTAACACTTTGGTGTGGAAAGCAGATTTGACGAAATCAAGGTACTTCACATCAGGTGAAACTATTAGTTATGGTTAGCAGTTGCAGTTGAGAGTCCCATTATGGCTCTATAAAGGTATTTCTTTTGGTCACGGAAGTCTTAATAATGCTGCTGTTTTGAATTCAAAATGGAGACTTGATGCCATCTTGGGACATTGAGGAACCTGGCATCTCAATTTTTTGGTCCAGCATTCAGTATCAAGCTCACTTCAATAGTCGACGGAAGATGAAGGATGGTTTTTAATGGTCTGACCAAGTACTAGTATTGAAATACATAGCTTGTTACCCATTTACTTTTTATTTTTTTATTGCTCTATTCAATTATACAAGGTGGTATAAGTTGGTGTAATGTTCAATATACTGGTATTGGTTGATGAATTTACACTAGAAGAGATGCCTGATGCTTAGGATTCTTTCTATTCATTCAATGAAATTAAAACAAATATATGAGCCCTTATTCCTAGATGGAAATCTTGCAATGTTAGATAAATTCAATCAACTTGGGGAAGAAAAGGCAATCAACCAGATTCATTTATTTGATATCTAATGTATGTTTGATCCATTTTAGACAGCAAGCAAGCTGCCTATGCCTACTGTTAATTTTATGGACTTTTGGTATTATGCCAAGTAATTGGTTGAATAAGTTTTTGTTCTTCAGGTTGGTAACCGTATCATCAAGAAAAGGATCCATGTCCGTGTGGAGCATGTGCTACCTTCAAGGTGCCAGGAAGATTTCCGTGCCAGGGTGAAAAAGAATGACCAGTTGAAGGCCGAGGCAAAGGCACGGGGTGAGATCATCAGCACCAAACGGCAGCCGGTGGGCCCGAAGCCTGGTTTCATGGTGGAATGCACTACACTTGAGACCGTTACTCCTATTCCTTATGATGTGGTCAATGATCTCAAGGGTGGCTACTAGTCTCCATTGGTCAATCTTGGCTCTATGCTTGATGATCCTTGGTTTGATTAAAGACTTCATCTATCCAAACTAGTTGTTTTTGGCAGGTTTTATGATGAGACTTGTTTGTCATGCGAGTATGTATCAACTTTTTTGTGGTTGAATGCTTAATTTAGTCTAATAGTCTGTTATTTATATCAACTTTTTTGTGGTTGAATGCTTAATTTTAGTATGTTTTTCTGTTATTTATACATCTTGTTTCATCAGACACAATTGTCATTATTTAGGCAGGCTCAGGTGTTTTTGATTCAGGTTTATCTTAATACAGATCATTTATATCATCGGGGGGAAAATTAAACTATAAATTTGTTACAATTTATAGGTTTTTGTGTATTATTGTCAGAGCATTTTATAGGTTGTTATTGTTGTATTATCAGAACATTAGCAGATTACAACAATTCTATGAATGCTTTCAAATGTCAAAGTTTTACAGACAGTCACCACTCACTTCTTATGGGCTGTTCGGGATCCAAAAACAAGTAAACTCAAGTCTTCTGATCTGTATAGATTACAAGATTAGTAACTGTGAAGCAGTTGGGTTGTCTTTGAACATTATAAGCAAACTGTCACATAAAATAAGGCATCAAGCAAAATATTTAATGTCACCATCTTCAACAGATTCCCAGTTCCCTCTTCGACGAAAATTCTACTTAATATTACGTATATATGTAAAAAGTTAGTAGATCATTTCTACATCACGATTATGTATGAATTTTGGTTTAGTTGCACTTGTACTTATCATTCATAGCTCAGGCTAACAACTGCACTTGTACATCTGTTCAACAGTTCCACCTCATACTGCCCATAAAACGTCTGCATGCAAACTTCTCCTCGTGCCAAACGACATTGCGACGCCGCTGATGTGGCCCAGACTTCACCCAACTTTGCAAGGCTGAGATTTGTTGAAGTTGCCACTGCAAGTTCTCAAGTCATAGAGTGAGAGAGAGAGAGAGAGAGAGTCGAATCGCAATCTAGCTCTTGTAGATCAAATATGCGTATCCTTTTCTAACAGATCTACATATTGATGTATCTAATGCACTCAGATAAGGTCCCCAAAAACCAATTGCATGTGATTTATAACATGCACACTAGACGCTAACTACATGATTCATCCTTTTAATCACATAATGTCTCTTTAGAAACATAAATTGCGAAACAAATCTCATGGATCACATTAAACTCAAAGGGGCAACCAAATGGCTGATCACTGAGTCAGCATCTAAAACATAACCTTTCAATTTGTTAGAGCAAACCTAAAGGAGGTGAAGGTTACATGAAACAAACAACAAGATCAAGTAACTCGTGTTGTCACTTGGTTAGAATCAGCAAATCTTGAGAAAGATTGTCCCCGAAAGAAAAAAATATTACAACATCGAATCCGGTTACAAGCATACCCCAAAAGAATGTACATGACTACCCATGAGAGCTTCTAATATTGGCTTCATGACAAGTCCAGCCTAGGTCTCCAAGAACCATTCCGAGTCCTCGGATGCATCAAATTTGGAATCGATAGCCTTTTAGGCACAACCAGCAGCACAGCACATACATTTGATTGATTCAAATTGCAGTCACATAATTTACCACTCACTTATTCTGCCCTTCCCATCATGGACTTGTTCTTGTTTTCCTTTATCGTCTTTTTTGCTTCGGGAGTAGTCCAAGTATAATCAGGTAGAATCACAAATGGACCTTGTACATCTTCCACATGACAAATTGGCCCTGCAGTCGTCGAGTAGCTCTGATGATATGATGCCTTTATCCTTTGAATCCAGGAGCTTGATGTCTGTGTTTCAGGAGACTTGCTTACGGGGCTACATGGGAGGTGTTGAGAACACTTCTGATGGCTGGAATTCTTCATACTCGGCAAAGATAACCAGGACGCGGATAGTAGGAACAACGGGAATTGCAACCTGCAAGTATCATCTATTACCCTCAAATAATGCACAAGAAAATCGTATAACCAAAAATCTGATTAGATGGCTGGAAGAAAATGAAATTTCTGAAAGGAGAAGTATCATGATATTGCTATCAAAACCTTTGCCTAAGAATATTTGATATAAATTTCAAACACAAGAAGGTATTTGATAGCAATTAATTTAAGTTTGATCATTTCCCCGTAAATCATTCTCGTTATGAAGCCCAAAGAAGCCTAATCACTTTCTCCTAAATGCATGAAATATTAAAACAATTACATGACAGAACTTTACTTACAAGAAAATGGATGATTATCCAAGTACAAAATTTTGTTATTCGCTAATTCTAGTAACTTATGAAGCTTAATTAGAGTAATAGGTGCCGTGAGTGGCTGCGAATGTTAATTAAATTAGTTACTTGTGAACAGTAATAATAAACTCTCTCGAGTTGGAGTAACACAACAGGCCTCGCTTGAATGATCTAATGGCGCAAACAAATATTTCTGGATATTAATAGTCATTCTGTATACAAATCAAATTATTTTCAGAAGAAGATGGATTGGCAAGCACATCACAGACTTGTAAGATAGACAAGATCATTGGAATCATATGTTGCATAGATTAAACGTGAAACCTGAGACAGGCTAATCCAATGCAAGTCGAGTAAGTACACCGAATCTGTCACGTTTATGTCCTGTAGGAGAGAGGACAACTCATTATGTTGTCAAGACCGAAGGTTTCAAGTCATGTTAGATTTTTTTTTTTTTTTTCTTCTAGTAAACCCATGGCAGGAGCATAAGCACAAAAAGGGACTATGTACTCATTTTGTTATCAAGACCAAAGTTTATAAGTCATGTTAGATTATTATGATTTAATAAAAACTTGGGAAAAGAAAAAGCACCGAATGCGACTAATATGGATGAGATTTAGTTGATTATGTTCGGAGTTTCTTTCTCAGAAAATTAGACCTTTTTCTATTGAGGATGAGATCAAATAAGTGCAAAAGATACTACACTCAATGTGAAAATAACTGTCTGGTTTCAGCAGAATAATTTAATCTTTGACCTCCCTCTAGAAAAGGAATTCACACCCAACCTGATAATGAAAACTATGTACCGACCATCTTGTAGTCAATCCACAAACTATTTTGTCGTTAGCAATTCAAATGGGCATGGTTAACAAGATTTCAATTGTACATGGATTATCTATCTAGACCACGGCACACTGTATACCGGTAAGAGGTAAATTATCTTTGACAACATGCTATAAGAAGGGTTTGTCTATGCTCAACAATTCCAGTGCTTGCATAAGCACTTAAAGAACTAATACCAAAATTCATGGAATGTTTCCTGATAACTTCTTAATGTTTCACAACTCCCAGCCTTTCTTTTTTTTCCATTCAAAATGCAGGCTATGTGACAAGAATCTAGGATCATAAGGCACTAGTCAATAAAATACAGCATAAATAAGCAATCTTACACCAACGTGCTATGAAATTTTCAACTGTGAAACGAAGATAATTCCATGAACATAGATGTCATCAAATAGATGTCATTTGGAGAACCTTGGTATACCTTCATTGACAAATGTCCCATGAACATTAAATTTCTGCTGTACTTATATTTTCTTCTTTCATGACAGTAAGATGGAAAAACTGGCAATCCAAACAGAGTGTTGGATAGAGCAACTGGAATAATAAGTTGAGTTGAAGCAACTGCAGTTTTGAAATACAGGAAAATATATGTAGTACTTGAGATGAAAAATTAAAGCTGAAGATATCTGTGAAGCTTGGTGTTGACACAAAGCATGAAAGAAATGAGACTACGCTTCAAATATAGGTTTTCAATTCCACCAGCTGGACCAGCATTCGAAACTACTTCCCGTTGCAATCCTACATAGATTAGCAAATGAGTATGCTATACGTATAATTCAGATTGCTATACAATTAGTATAAAGCCTGCAAACTACTCCCACTTACGATACTACACAAAAATTAATCATTATGTCAAGCATGTGCCAAATAGAGATCAAATTTACCATGGACAACCTATGATTAGTAGTTAGAGTAAGCAAAGGGCATCACAGCACTGCAGCAATAACACTATATTACATCTAAAATCAACATTTACTGAAGAGAAACTGCTCCCCTCATAAAAACTAATTTGCAAGGATATTTAGCTCACCGTTGGCACATCTGCACATCGCAAGTAATAGACATCCCAGAAGAAGAATATTCTCGCCGTGCCAGAAAGAAACCCATTTAGCAGAGTAACAACGAGGACACAAATGTAAACAACAATCACAAACACATCATTGCAACATGCAAGTGGACAGTGGCATGGATAAATATAAAAATAATATAATAAAAGCAAAAATAGAGTGCATGCTTGTGTACTCGATGTTCCATACCTTGACTGGAAATGTTCCAGGAGAGAGTTTCGTCGTAAGAGGATCCCTCAGACGATGAATTGCCTTGACCTTGTTTGAAAGAATATCGAGCAGTGGCAGTAGCTCTTCTGTCTGAATTGGAAAATGAGGAGAGAGACACAGATTAGGCCTTGGACCTTTCTTATACTCACTTTCTTTCGGTATCCATTCTCCAAACTCGTTGCTCACCTTTTTGGAAATTCTATCCTTTCCGATCCTCTCCTAATTGTCTTTTCCAATCCTGCTCTATTAACAATAAAAAATTTATTGAGTAATAATTTATGGATAATTATGTTGAATCTCATATTTTGATGATGAATTCAATTGTCATTTGTTATCTAACCCATATATTGAGATAAGTGTGCAGGATTAACTATGATGAAAATAAGACATGCAGCTGGAGTTGCACCGGAGTCAAGACTATAATCACGTTGGGGGTTCGAGAGTTCGACGGAAGTCCGAATGGTCGTCGGAGGTTATGCAGGAACAAATCCGAGAAGTCTAGGAGCTTACCAAAGAAGCTCATCAAAACTCGCCAAGTGGATCATCGTAAGTCTAGGAGTTTGCTGGAAATCCGCTAGAGCATCACCGAGGGTTCGTCGGATGTTCACCGGAAGTTCGTTGGAAGCTTGCCAGAAGAAGCAATTGACGCACCAGAGCAAGTTATAGTAAATGTCTTAAAAATATCATAGTTAGCATGATGATTAAGTTAAAAATGGGAGGTGATCCCATTAACTTAATCTTGGGGCAATTGGGCCCTTGACAGACCCAAATTGGGCCGAATGGATTAGCCCATTCGGACCTAGATTTCTTGGCCGGCGGTGGCACCACCTAGGAGCCCAGTCTCCCAAGAAAGTTGGGCGGTGGTACTGCTTGGGCTCGGTCTCCGAGTGAGGCTGGGCGGTGGTACTGCCTGAGCTCGGTCTCCGAGCTCTGTCAGGTGGTAGTACTGCCAGGACCCGAAAATCCGGGAGATGACATTTTTGAGCTCCAAATTCAAACCAGTTTGGGGCCTTTATATACCCTACCCTTTCCTACATGAAAGGTAACCAAAAGCTTGATCTTACTATGTGATTTTTAGAGCTCAAAAGTGTTGTAAAGGCCAAAAGTTCTTCTCCCTCTTTTCTTCCAAGTTTTGATCATTCAAGAGAGGAGTGAAAAATCTGTAAGGGTTGTCTCCTAAGCCCGTCAAAAGAAGTGAAATTATAAAAGGGTGGTTGGCCTTCGCCTATTGAAGGAAGGCCTCTAGTAGACGTCAGTGACCTCATCGGAGGAGGAAGCCAAAAGTGGATGTAGGTCAAGATTGACCGAACCACTCTAAATCTCGGTTTGCATTTACATTCTGTTCTCTATCTTTACTTTAACTACAAATTGCCTCCATAGCTTTACTTTAACTGCACTTCACTTGATCTTAAGTTAAAGTAATTTTTGAATCGGCTTTCATACCGAAATCATTTTTATCGTACGAACGTCATTTTAAATCATCGAAAGTTTTCCGCTGTACTAATTCACCCCCCCCTCTTAGTGCTCTTGATCCTAACAATTGGAATCAGAGAAAAGTTAACTCTCAATCAGATTAAAACCCAAGAGAAATGGCATACGCTGGAAACCAAGAGGGACACTCTATTACATATCCACCCATGTTCAATGGGACGAACTATACCTATTGGAAGACCCGAATGAGGATCTTCCTTATTTCAATGGATTTTGAACTTTGAAATCTTGTTGAAAATAGATTTTTGAAGTCTTCTCTTCCAATGATTGATCGGAATGAATTGGAGAAGAAGACTTTCGCTTTTAATGCAAAGGCTATAAATGCCTTATTTTGTGCGCTTGATAAAAACGAGTTCAATCGTGTTTCGATTTGTGAAACCGCATTTGATATTTAGCATACACTCGAAGTGACTCATGAAAGCACAAGTAGAGTGAAAGAGTCAAAAATCAATCTTTTGATATATTCTTTTGAACTTTTCCGAATGAAACCGAACAAGACTATTGGCGACATGTACACCCGTTTCACGGATGTCGTCAATGGTCTAAAAGGACTCGGCAAAAGTTTTTCGGATTTTGTGCTTGTAAATACGATTCTAAGATCCCTTCCTAAGAGTTGGGACCCTAAAGTCACTGCTATTCAAGAGGCTAAAGATTTAAACAACTTCCCTCTTGAAGAATTAATCGGGTCATTAATGACCTAAGAAATGACTTGCAAAGCTCATGAAGAGCAATAAGATATCCTTCCAAAGAACAGGAAGGATATGACACTTAGAACTTTCGAAGACCACTTGAGAGAAAACTCAAGTGATGAAGACTGTGACGATGACTTGGCACTTCTAACAAGGAAATTCAAAAAATTCATTAAAAGAAATAAGTTTAAAAATGACACAAAAAATAAATTTGAACTTAAAAAGGACCAAGTTATTTGCTACGAATACAAGAAGCCGGGACACTACAAAAGTGATTGTCCCCAAGCCAAGAAGAGAACACCAAAGAAAAAGGCGCTCAAAGCAACGTGGGATGACTCAAGTACGTCCGAAGAAGAGGAGCCCAAACTAGGAGCAAGCTAGGAGCAAGAAACATACACCATCACAAGCTAGGGGCAAGATATGGTACCTTGATAGTGGATGCTCAAGGCATATGACCGGAGATCCATCTAAATTCTCTAAACTCACTAGCATAGACGAAGGCTATGTCACCTTCGGAGATAACAACAAAGGTAAAATCATTGGCAAAGGAACCATAGGTAACAAATCCAACTTCTTTATTGAAAATATTTTATTAATTGATGGTTTAAAACATAACCTTTTAAGCATTAGTCAATTATGTGATAAAGGATATATTGTCAAATTCGAAACTAATGCTTGCATCATTGAAAAATCATACAAAAACACATCTATGATTACATTAAAATAAAATAATGTATACACCATTGACATCAATGATCTTTACAATGAAATGTGTTTCTCGGTTTTGAATGAGGATGCTTGGCTTTGGCATAGGAGATTTGGTCATGCTAGTATAAAACTAATCACTCAAATATCATCCAAAGAACTTGTAAGAGGAATTCCTCATATCAAATTCATCAAAGATAATATGTGTGATGCTTGTCAATCAGGAAAACAAATTAAGGGTAGTTTCAAATTTAAGAATCAAATAAGCACCTCTAGGCACTTACAATTGATCCATATGGACTTGTTTGGACCTATTTTTACATCAAGCCTAGGAGGTAGCAAATACGCCTTCGTCATTATAGATGACTATAATAGATACACATGGACTTATTTCTTAAAACACAAAAATGAATGCTTTATATATTTTACCAAGTTTTGCAAACTTGTCCAAAATGAAAAGGGTTCTATGATTTCATCAATTAAAAGTGATCATGGTGGTGAATTTCAAAACCGTGATTTTCAAGAATTTTGTGAATTAATGGATACAATCACAACTTCTCTACTCTAAGAAATTCTCAACAAAATGTAGTAGAAAGAAAAAATAGAAATTTACAAGAAATGGTGAGAACCATGTTGAATGAACATAGCCTACCTAAATATTTTTGGGCCGAAGCCGTAAACACTACATGCTATATTTTGAATAGAGTTCTAGTAAGACCCTTACTCACCAAAACTTCCTATGAGTTGTGAAACAACAAAAAACCCAATGTTTTATATTTTAAAGTTTTTGGGTGTAAGTGTTTTATCTTTAATGAAAAAGATGCCTTAGAAAAATTGATGCTAAATCCAATGAAGGAATTTTCCTTGGTTATTCTTCGGTTTCTAAAGCTTTTCGTATCTTCAATAAAAGGACTTTAATTATAGAAGAATCCATTCATGTTGTTTTCAATGAGATTTTCGAAATCAATAAAAATGATTTTGATTATGATGTTAATTTCGATTCTTTGAATTTAAATGAAACCCCTTCTTCAACTAGCAACTTAGATGCATCCACTTCTGAAACATCCTTACCCAAGGATTGGAAGTATGTAGATGCTCATGCTAATGAGCTAATCCTAGGAGACACATCTAAGGGGGTTCAAACACGTTCCTCTCTTAAAAAATTTTGTGCTAACGCCGCTTTTCTCTCCCAAATTGAACCTAAATGTATTGATGAAGTCATGAAAGTTGATTTATGGATTATCATAATGCAAGATGAGTTAAATCAATTTGAGAGAAATGAGGTGTGGAAGCTTATTCCTAGGCCAAATGACCATTTAGTTATTGGTACTAAATGGGTCTTTAGAAACAAGCAAGATGAATATGGTATCGTGGTTAGAAATAAGGCTAGATTAGTAGCCAAAGGCTTCAACCAAGAAGAATGTATCGATTACGAAGAAACCTTCACTTCTGTGACTAGATTAGAAGCCATAAGGATGCTCCTTGCCTATGCTAGTAATAATAATTTTAAGTTATTTCAAATAGATGTTAAAAGTGCTTTTCTTAATGACTTAATTTTCGAAGAAGTTTATGTTGAACAACCTCCCGGATTTGAAAATAATAGTCTCTCTAATCATATGTTTAAATTAACTAAAGCTCTCTATGGTTTAAAATAAGCCCCAAGGGCTTGGTCGAGAGACTTAGTTCTTTTCTTATTGAAAATAATTTCACAAAAGGCAAGGTCGATACTACATTGTTTATCAAGAATTTTGAAAACAAATTTCTCATTGTTCAGATTTATGTTGATAATATTATCTTTGGTTCTACAAACGAATTTCTTTGT
The DNA here is from genome assembly GCA_004837865.1 of Musa balbisiana. Taxonomy (NCBI): domain Eukaryota; kingdom Viridiplantae; phylum Streptophyta; class Magnoliopsida; order Zingiberales; family Musaceae; genus Musa; species Musa balbisiana. Next base: position 12,589,219 of record CM017192.1, on the reverse strand, counting down.
GAATCTTTTGCTAAAACCATGAGTCTCAAATTTGAAATGAGTTTGATAGGAGAATTAATATTTTTCTTAGGCTTACAAATTAAGCAACTAAGAAATGACATCTTTATTAGTCAAACTAAATATGCTTTAGATTTGTTAAAAAGATTTAATATGGAAAGCTAAAAAGCTATTAACACTTCCATGAGCACCTCCACTAAGTTAGAAGTTGATGAAAGTCGAGAAAGCTTCGATCAAAAAACTTATAGGGGTATAATATGAAGTTTACTTTACCACACTTAAAGGTACCATAAATCTAGGATTATGGTATACAAAAATTAAGAATTTTGAGTTAATTGCTTATGCTAATGTGGATTTTGCTAGGTATAGACTAGATATAAAAAGCACATCAGGAACATGTCAATTTTTGGGACATGCCTTTGTTTCCTGGTCATCTAAGAAACAAAACTCGGTTGCACTATCAACAACCAAAGCTGAGTATATTGTAGCTAGTGCATGTTGTGCATAAGTTGTGTGGATGAAAAATACCTTAGAAGATTATAAAGTTTATCTTAAAAATATTCTCATTAAATGTGATAACACAAGTGCTATATGTTTAACAAAGAATCTCATTCAACACTCAAGAATAAAACATATTGATATTAGACATCACTTTATATGAGATCATGTCACTAATCATGATATGGTTATAGAGTTCATTGATACTAAACATCAACTAGTTGATATTTTTACAAAGCCTTTAAATGAAGAACAATTTGATTTCATTAGAAAAGAATTAGGAATGTTAATGTGTCCGAATGCATGAACTTATTAAAATTATTTTTCGGACGACGTTCTTTATTCAATGATCAAATCACTTAATTACATATGATAAGAATTTTACTCGATTACATAATATATTGGAAATTATGTGTTTTGGATACTAAAATTTCCATGTTGATGAGCATATTTATCTTCATTGAAAAACTATGGCAAAGATGTGTTTGAATGCTTGATTCATTCAATTACTATGATGAGAATTTTACACTATTACATGCCTTAATAACATGTTGGAAATTATGTGTTTTGGATACAAAAATTTTCATGATAATAAGCATATTTTATCTTCATGATCGTATTTGAAAATCTATAGCAAAACCTTATCCGAATGCATGAAAGTGTTAAATTTCATTTTCGAATGATCCTAACAATCAGATTTTCTTAATACATTATTCTCTTCCAGACTTAATAAGTATATGTCATATCGAGTTTGATTCATATCATTGATTTTTGACATATGGAATCAACTAGCAAATGCATCTTTTATAGACTTATCATGTGAAAAATATTTTTCGAGAAATGGATTTGATGATTCCTTCTTATAAACTCCTTCATGCAAAAAGATAATACCAAATAAAAAGGAAGAAGTAATCTCCATGTCATGTTTTCCTTGAGATGTTTGTATAATTGGTATCCTATCACTCATTGTTGAAAAATGACATGAACCTAGTTATGGCATGAATCATTACCGCACTTATGTTTAAAATTTGCTTATATCGTTCTCCTTTTTGTTGATGACAAAGGGGGAGAAATATATGAATTGATGCTATGAGTGTCATATTTGAATTTGAATTATGTTAAGATATCAAAAGAAGCTTGCATCGAAATATATGGTAAATTGATGATAGAAATGCTATGATTGCCATATTTGCATTATGCCATATATGCATCGTGTTAAGATATCAAGAACTTGTATCGCAATTTTACATTACATATTGATATCTTGCCATGTGATGAAATGCTATGATTGCTAAACACTTGAAATATTTGCATCATGTTAAGATATCAAGAACTTGTATCGTAATTTTACTTGTTGATATCTTGCCATATGATGAAATGCTATGATTGCTAAACACTTGAAATGCTTGTGTTATGTTAAGATATCAAAAGCTTGCATCACAATTTTACATGTTGATATCTTACCATATGATGAATTGCTACCATTACTATCATTCACACTTGAAATGTAAGGCATGAAAATGGATGTCAAGCCTTGACATCATTTTCAGAGAGATACATCATAATAGGAATCATGATGGGAGTATTGATAAGGTTAAACGATCTTAATTTATCAATATGTCTCTTGAATTCAAAGGCTTTGAATTCAAGAATGACTTATCTCGAGTATGGCATATAGATAGGGAGAGTTAAGGTTAACTCCATTATCAATTGATTGTTATAATAAAAAAGGGGGAGGTTGTTGAATCTCGGATTTTGATGATGAAGTTAATTGTCATTTGTTATCTAATCCATATATTGAGATAAGTGTGCAGGATTAACTACGATGAAAGTAAGACATGCACCAGGAGTTACGTTGGAGTTAAGACTATGATCACATTAGGGGTTCGAGAGTTCGATGGAAGTTCGGATGGTCATCGGAGGTTCTGCGAGAACAAATCCGAGAAGTCCAGGAGCTTGCCAAAGAAGCTCGTCGGAACTCGCCAAGTGGATCATCGCAAGTCCAGGAGTTTTCCGGAAGTCTGCCGTAGAATCACCGAGGGTTCATCGGATGTTCGCCGGAAGTTCACCGGAAGAAGTGATTGACGCACCGGAGCAAGTTACAGTAAATGTCTTTAAAATATCGTAATTAGTATGATGATTAAGTTAGAAATGGGAGGTGATCCCATTAACTTAATCTTGGGGCAATTGGGCCCTTGATAGACCCAAATTGGGCCAAATGGATCAGCTCATTCGAACCCAGATTTCCTGGCCGACGGTGGCACTGCTTGGGTCGGCGATGGCACTGCCTAGGAGCTTAGTCTCCCAGGAAAGCTGGGTGGTGGGACCGCCCATGTCAGGTGATGGTACCGCCTTGGCTCGGTCTCCGAGTGAGGCTAGGCGATGGTACCACCTGAGCTCGGTCTCCGAGCTCTGTTAGGCGATAGTGTCGTCCAGTTATGGCGATAGTATCGCCAAGACCCCGAAAATCCGGGAGATGACATTTTTGAGCTCCAAATTCAAATAAGTTTTTAGAGCTCAAAAGTGTTGTAAAGGCCAAAAGTTCTTCTCTCTCTTTTCTTCCAAGTTTTGGTCATTTAAGTGAGGAGTGAAAAATCTATAAGGGTTGTCTCCTAAGCCTATCAAAAGGAGTGAAACTGTAAAAGGGTGGTTAGCCTTCGCCTATTGAAGGAAGGCCTCTAGTGGACTTCGGTGATCTCATCGAAGGAGGAAGCCAAAAATGGATGTAGGTCAAGATTGACCGAACCACTCTAAATCTCGATTTGCATTTACATTCTGTTCTCTATCTTAACTGCAAACTGCCTCGATAGCTTTACTTTAACTGCACTTCGCTTGATCTTAAGTTAAAGTAATTTTCGAATTGGCTTTCATACCGAAATCATTTTTATCGTACGACGTCATTTTAAATTGTCGAAAGTTTTCCGCTGCACTAATTCACCCCCCAACCCCCCCCCCCCTCTCTTAGTGCTCTTGATCCTAACAAGTTACTATGTTTTAATATATTCTAACTAGTGGCTTATGATGTAGAAATTATGAGGATAGTTCCTATATCTAACTCAATCATAGGTGTCATGATGGGATGAATAATTACTACTAGGTCATGGGACAATAGTTTATGAAGCAAGATAGTGTGCAATTGAGAATATCTTTTAAGTGTTCTGAGTCTTACCTCTTATTTAATACTATTTCGATTTTCTTAGCATTCTCTTTTAATTGCATCATAGTATTCTGTTTTTATTATTTCTTGCTCCCTAATCCCCAACATTTGTGGTATCAGAATCAAGTTTCAATCTGAACTAGGCATTATAGCTCTTAATGATAATTTTATGTCTTAACCCCTTATTCTCATCTTTTCAGACAAATACTATGAATTTTAGATTATCAAGATGAAGACTTTATTCAAGTCACAAAATCTTTGTGACTTAATAGAGAATAGATATACAGATCCAAATGAAAAAATTAGACCAAAGGATAATAGAAAGAAGGATAAAAAATATTATTATTCGTTCAACAAGGAGACAATCTTCTCAAGAATTACAATAGTGACAACCTCAAAGCAAGCTTAGTTGATACTTTAAAATAAACTTCAAGGCTCATCATGGGTAATTATGATAAAACTTCAGACCCTTCATCGTAAGTTTAAAGTTTTTTTATGAAAAACAATGAATCAATGCAAGATTTAGTGATTAAAATTGTTAGTCAAATGAAATCTTATAGTGAATATCTCCATGATCATACAATTGTTGCAAAAGTTTTGAGAAGTTTAACTCTAAAATTTGATCATGTTATTACCGCAATTGGGGAGTCAAAAGATTTATCTACTTTTTCATTTGATAAATGGGTTCCTTGCAAGCACATGAAGTAAGGTTGAATAAATCACTTGAGAAAAGTAAAGAAAAAATATTTCGGGTTAAGGGAGAGTCTTCTACTTCCAAAAAAAATAAAAAATCAAGAGGAAGAGGATGTAATAGAAGAGGATTTTATGGTAAAGGAAATGCAAGAGGAAGAGGAAGATGACACTTTGATAGGTATGATGTGTTAGGAATGAGTCGGCACTAAGAGGATGGGTGAATTAATGCAGTGGATAAAATCACATCGGTTTTAGAAAATATTTGTTTCAATTAGAAACTGATTTTGGAAATGTGCTTGACTTGAAAGTATGTTCATAAACATATTGAATGCAGTAAACAATAAAGTAGTTTCCAATTAAAGTAAATTGCTCAAAAAAAATGTAAACTAGATTTTTATAGTGGTTCAGTCGTCGTGACCTACATCCACTCTACTGATTCCTTTTTCGTCAAGGCCACCGGCATCCACTAACGATCTTCTTTCAATAGGTGAAAATCAACTATCCTTTTACACCCCTCTTCTCCTTTTCATAGGTTTAGGAGACAACCTTTACACCCATTTTTACAAAGCTTCTCTCACACTCTCCCATAAAATAGTCTCTAAATTTTAGTAGGAGGGACTCTACACTTTACAAGGGTTTTCAACTTTAGAAAGACAAAGTTTTTGATTAAATTTCTTACTATTCTATACAAGAATAACTAGGGTATTTATAGACCCCAAATGGCTTCAATTGAGATTTTGGGAGTACGGATGGTACCACCGCCTATAGCCTGACATTTGGCGGTACCACCACCCAGTCTGGTGGTGCTACTGCCTAACACACTATCACTGGGCGGTACCATTGCCTGACAGCCTCGGAGACTAAGTTTTTTGAGTTTTCCAACTCATAGGTGGTTCTACCGCTTGTTCAAGTGGTGCCACCGCTTGGCCCAACATTTGGGTCATTGAATGAGCCTCCCAATTAGCCCAAATCACTCCCAATTTAGGCCCAATTGGTCCCTAATTGAGTTAACATAATTCTAACCTAATTATGTGCTAATTATGAATTTTAAGGCATACACTAAGTTAAATAAGTCCGATAAGTCTAGGTTTCTTCTAGCGACCTTCCGGCGAACTTCCGACGATCTCTCGGCAATGTTCCAACGGACTCCCAGCAAGCTCCTGGACTTCACAATGATCTTCTTGGCAAGTTTTGATGAGCTTCTTTGGTAAGCTTCTAGACTTCTTGATCAATTCTGATAGAACTTTCGATGAACGTTCGGACTTCCAACGAACTCTCGAACTCCCAACGAAATCTCGTTCTGGACTCCGGGACTTCATTTTGCTTCATGCTTTAATCACTATCATAGTTAATCCTGCACACTTAAAACCTATTTTGATCTTCGACAATTATTACAAAGCTTGAATCAATTATTGTCCGGCATGTCATTAGTTCATCGACGCTTCATCCGATTCTTCGGAGCATCGTTCTCTCTTGCGGCCTATTGCTCAATTGGCCAGTTGACCTCCACAACTCTGATGTCCTTAGCACAATTTTTGCTCTTCTTCACTCGATGCCTGAACTCATGGCCCGAAGCCTTCTATCGATACGTTGACTGATCCTTCGGCTCAACGTCCAATCTTCTAACATGTTTCTTTTTGGCCCAACATGATTCTTCTTGCTTTAATTGTCTCTCCCTGATCAAAGCTTCCTGCATCACTTAAAATGCAGATTAAATCTTAAATACTCTCAATTGGTTTCATCATCAAAATTCGAGATTCAACAATCTCCCCCTTTTTTATGATGATAACCAATTAATGACGGAGTTTAAATAAACTCCCAGAGTTTAAACAAACTCTTCCTATTAATATGCCTTATTGATAGAAACTTTGAAATCATAGTATTTCAATATTGTATGCAACATGAGTATTGAAATAACCAATTTATCACATCATTACATACATCATAAAATCATGCATAATCATCATTTCATGCATGATTGTCATCACAACTTCTCACCCTTTGTCATCAACAAAAAGGAGAAGTGCAACTAGCAAGTGTTTAAACACTTTCAAATCATTGCATAATAAACATAATCTCAAGTTTAGAACATGCAAGCTAGTAATTTTTAGAGATTTATAAGTTTAGCATGTCTGCTTTTCTTGAGATAGTAACTTTTTGCTTCTCTTTATATTATAAGCTAGCAATTCTAGTAAGTTTTACATCATGCAAGCTAGTAATGTTTATGATATGCAAGTTAACAAGTTTGCTTTTTCTTTACAATGTGCAAGATAGCATATTTTTGCATCTTCTTGAAATATGCAAGCTAGCAAACTTAGTGATGTTCAAGATAGCAAGTTCTTTCTTCTCTTTTGAGAAGTATAATTTTTTGCTTCCTTGGCAAAGCGCAAGTTAGCAAAATTTTACATCTATTAGAACAAGCAAGCTAATAAATTTTTGCTTCTTTTGCAATGTGCAAGTTTCTAAATTTTGCATCTTGAGCTAGCATTTTTTCTCCCCCTTTGTCATTGTCAAAAAAAAGGGAAGAATACAATGTTGTAATTCTTTTCCCTTTACATCAATTTCTAAATCATGACAAAGACCATATATCATTTTTGACAAATTTATTCTTTTGTAAATAGAAAGAATGATGAGAAACGATCTTAATTCAAAAAGAAGACTCAAGTCATACAAATCAAGAAGTCGAGGTCATGATCCCAAAAATGTATGAGAGTTTATACGTTTGGGAGATTTAACAATTTGCTTAAATTTAACATTCAACTAGCAATTCTTTCTCCCCCTTTGTCATTGACAAAAAGAGGGGAATAATACAAAAGCAAGTCATCATATGAAAAATATCAAGAAAAATCAATTTGATGATGAACTTCATGAAAACAAGGGAATATTGAAACATGAAAGAAATATCAATTTATGTATACAAAGTTCCAAACATCAAAGCACATCATATCAAGTTGTGAGAAAAAATAATAATAATCAAGAAAACATTATGATTCATTTGGATAAATATTCTCATTAATAAAATATAAAAATAATTTGAGAACAAAAAGTGAGGGATCTTGATTCACATAGGAAAAATATCAGATTTTAAAAATTCAAGATCATGATATAGATAAAAACTCATTCAAATTTAAATAATCAAAATCATCAAAATCACTTGAAGAGATCCAAAATGAAATAAATAAATTTATCAATCTCTTGAAATACTAGTGATTTCCTTTCTCCCCTTTTTTATTATAAACAAGAAAGAATAGGAGGAGAATTTTTTAATGATGTAATTCATTTCCTTCTTACATCAATGCTCTAAGCATTACACAAAGGTAATCATAAGAAAATCATGACATAAAAAATGAAAGATCATGAAAGATCAATTCGTAAATGATTCATTTAGATAATTCTCAATAAGAAGGAATGATACAAGAACACATAAGAGATCTTGATTCATAAACAAATTCAAGTTATAAATCTTGAGAAGTCAAGATCATGATTTTAATAAAACCTATTAAATTTAAATCATCAAAATCATTTTCAAGAGATTCATAAAAAAGATATAGATAGATTCATTAATCTCTCCTTTTTGAAAAATTGATAAAGTAAAGAAACTTTCAAGGAGAAAACTTTCCTCTTTTTAGTTATTTTAATTTAAGTGATTTGATTTCTTATAGGCATGCCCAAGTTTTTATGCTAAATAAAAATATGCATCATGTTGAAAATCGAAAAAGTAACTTTTATTATGGCAAAGATCGATAAGCCATAAATTATAAGAATCATCATGTATAATTTTAAAATATAAACTCATTAAGCATGAGCATTATGCATCATTACTTTGGGTATGATACCAAAACATGGTTTCAAGTTTTCAAGGTATAACATGCACAATTTCAAACTATAAACTCATTAAGCATGATATCAAGCCTCTTAACATTTTCATTAAAACATCAAGCATGATTTCATTGAACATAATGTTGAATGATTCTTAAAGATATCCAAACTTATTTAATTTCAATTATTGTGATTGACTTTATATTAGCATGCTCAAATTTTTGTTCTTATGTCAAAACCATACATCATGTTTAAAATTAAAAACCAAAGACAATATTTATCACAAAAATCATCAAGCCTTCCATACAAAAAACATGCATCATCATCAAAAATCAATATGGAAATCATCAAGATACTCATTATTGCTTCTCTAAAACACATACATAAGATTAATCTTACTAAGTGTACAAGCATTAGATTAACATTTTGTTGTATTTTCATAAAACATGCAATTGTCATGATTATTTTTCCAAAATAGCTAGAAAAAGAAAGCATGATCCCCCTTTTTTTTTACATTTTATATACTAATTTAAAAACAACATATGAAATGCATCAAGTAATTTCAAAATAAGGCAATGGGGTTTTGGTTACCTCGTTGTCGAAAGCCGTTAAGGCGTAGTTTGTCACCTCGCCTTTGTTGATTTGTTCTTTATCTTCAGATGAACTTGATTCGTCCCAAAGTACTTCATGTTAGGATCGGGGACGACACTAAGAGGGGGGGTGAATTAGTGTAGCGATAAAATAATATCGATTTAAAACTTCGTTTCGATAAAACCGGTTTCCGATGTAAAACCGTTTCATAAATATCTTAACTTGAAAGATGTTCGTAAATATATTGAAATCAGTGAGCTATTAAAGAGGTTTACAATAAAGATAAATTACTCAAAGAAATATAAATCATATTTTAAAGTGGTTTGGTCGTCGTGACCTACATCTACTTTACCAATTCCTCTTTTGCGAGGCCACCGACATCTACTATCGATCTTCTTTCAATGGGCAAAGATCAACTACCCTTTTACACCCCTCTTCTCCTTTTTATAAGTTTAGGAGACAACCCTTATAAGCACTCACTCATCTCTTAAATAGAAATCTAAACTTAGAGTAGAAGAGGAGGATTCTCAAGAGATTGCAGTAGCATTTTCTCACTTTTGAATTCTCTGTGCTTGTATTTCTTAACCACGGTTGAGAGGGGTATTTATAGGCCTCAAGTTGATTCAAACTTGGAGCCTAAAAACATCTCATTTTGGGTTTTCCGAGCACGAGCGGTACCACCGCTAGTGTTAGTTTGACACTAACACTGTGTTGGGTGGTACCACCGCCTACAGCCTCTCGGAGGCTGTGTTTGGGCAGTACCACTGCCTGACACAGTCTCGAAGATTGTACCACGACGGTGCTGCCTCTTGGGTCATTGTTTGGGCCTCTCATTGGGCCCAACATAGTCCTTACATGGGCCCAACTAACCTCTAATTGGGTTGGCCCAAATCCAAACCCAATTACGTGATAACTATGATTCCTAAGACATATTCTAAGCTAAATAAGTCTGTAAGCTTAGTTTCTTCCGGCAATCTTCCAGCGAACTACGATATCTCGGCAATGTTCCAACGGACTCCCGGTAAGCTCTTGGACTTCATGATGATCTTCTTGGCGAGTTCCGATGAGCTTCTTTGGCAAGCTCTAGGACTTCTCAGTCAATTCCGATAGACCTTTCGATGAACGTCCGGACTTCCGACAAACTCTCGAACTCCCAACAAAATCACGTTCTTGACTCCGAGACTTCATTTTACTTTATGCCTTGCATCGTAGTTAATCCCGCACATGAAAAAACACACTTCGATCTAGACAATTAATACTAAGCATTAATCATGTTGTCCGACATGTCATTGGTCCCTCGACGCTTCGTTTGATTCTTCGGCGCATCGTCCTCTCTTGCAGCCTATGGCCCAATTGGCTAGTTGACTCCGCAACTCCAATATCCTTAGCCCAATATCCGCTCTTCTTGGCCCAATGCTCGAATCCATGGCCTGAAGCCTTCTGTCGATACATTGACTAATCCCCCAACTCGACATCCAATTTTCTGATGTGTTTTCCTCTAGCACAACATGATTCTTCCTGCTTTAATTGTCTTTCCCTAATCAAAGCATCCTGCATCACTCAAAATGTAGATTAAAATATAAACACTTATCAATTGGTTTCATTATCAAAATACGAGATTCAACAATCTCCCCCTTTTTTCTGATGATAACTAATTGATGACGAAGTTAAAACAAACTCCCCCTATCAATATGCCATATAGATAGAGCCTTGAATTCAAGCTGATTTTAAGTCATTGCAAATTTTATCATGAATATTTGTAACACATCATCATACATAACATGATCATACTTCTCCCCCTTTATCATCAACAAAAAGGAGAAGTCCAATAGTTAAGTGTTTGAGATGCAAATTCAAATCGTTGCTTAATAACTCTCAAGTTTAATTATCATGTAAGCTAGTAAAATTAAAGGTGTGCAAGTTTAGCATGTTTGCCTTTCTTGAGATAGCAACTTTTTACTTCTCTTTAGATTACAAGCTAGTAATTTTTACGATATGCAAGTTTTACAACATACAAGCTAGTAAATTACTTTACAACATGCATAATCACCAAATCAATATTAATTTTAAAAAATTTGTAAGATTACAAAATTTGCAAGTTTGCATTATTGCTTCTTAGATAGGCAAGCTAGCAATTTTGGTGATGTTCAATATAGCAAGTTCTTTCTTCTCTTTTGAGAAGTATGATTTTTTGCTTTCTTTGCAATGCACAAGTTAGCAATTTTTGATTTCTTCTTGTATTGTGCAAGCTAACATCTCTTATCTCCCCTTTTGTTATTGTCAAAAGGAAGGGAAGACCCTTTACATCAATTTTCAAATTATGACAAAGGTAAAGTTTCAATCTTATTTCAATATATTTTTGCATCATTATAGTTTCAATTTACAACATGCACAATTTTAAAACTTTACATATCATCCTTACTCTATGCATGATACTAAAAAATAAATCATCATTATGGGCATATCATATATGATACGAAGATATTAAAATCTTTAAGCATTTATCACTTCATGCATTAAATCACTCATGTTGAACATGACACCCAACTTTCATCATTTTTCTCATACATGACACTAAAGCATTCTTGATACCAATCATTTCTTTTAAGTATGATACTAAAACATTCATGATTTAAAGCATTCATGATACGTCATTTTGGTAACAAATCATAGCATTTCAAATCATGGTGGTATTAATTTTGTCAAGTTACATCTGACCATGCATGATCAAAACTTCTCCCCATTTTATCATTGTAAACAAGAAAGAAGAAGGGAAGAACATGATGGTGTAAAATATTTCAATCATTCAAGGCATACAAGCCATAAATACAAAGAAATCATGTAATGAAAGATAAGACCACTTAAATATCAAAAGATATGATTCATATAGTAAATCTCTTCTTTAAGTAAAATACCAAGAAAAGATCGTAGGAGTACAAAGAAGAGATACTGATTAAAAAATCTCAAGTAATTCCAATAAACCAAGATCATGATTTTGATAAAACTCATTCAAATTTAAATCATCAAAATCATCAAAATCTCAATATTTCTTTCAAAATGACATAAACAACTTTATCAATTTCTTAGTGAAAGACTAATAAGAGTTCTCTGTATGAATCTTGAAATTGAGATAAATAACAATCTTGAATAATGTATTTTTTATCAATCTCATGTTTTATCAATTTCACATGAATTTAATCCTTAATGATTAAATTTGCTTTAACTTGAATTCAAGAGTTCTCTCAAATATGCCATATTGATATAGGAAATTTAGTTTAAACTCCGTCATTAATTGGTTATCATAAAAAAAAGGGAGAGATTATTGAATCTCGTATTTTGATGATGAAATCAATTGATGTGTTTTCGATCTAATGTTCGTTTGAGTGACGTAGGGCTAATGTCGATCAAGAGAGGTAAATTGATTAAAGTAGGAAGAATCATATTGGGCTAGAGTGAACATGTAAGAAGACTGGACGTCGGGTCGGAGGAACGGTCGACGTGTCAATAGAAGGCTTCGGGACATAAATTTAGGCATCGGGCCTAGAAGAGCAGACATTACACCAAGGAGATCGGAGTTGTATAGTCAACATGCCGATTAGGCAAAGGTCACAAAAGAGGACGATGCGCCGAAGGATCGGACGAAGCACCGAATGAAGCAAGGACATACCGGATAACAAGGATTCGCTTGTAATCAATTGTCTTGGTTGAAGTAGGTTTTAGGTGTAATTAGTTTGGAATTGGGCCAACTCAATTAGGAGCTAATTGGGTCTTAATTAAGACTGATTTGGGCTTATTGGAAGGCCCATTCAGTGACCCAAAAGGTGGAACCACCTGTGAGTTGAAAAACTCCAAAAACTCAGTTTTCGAGGCTGTCAGGTAGTGGTACCGCTAGTCTGGGTGGTGGTACTGCCCAGACACAGTCTCATAGGTGGTAGTATCACTAGATTAAGCGATGGTACCACCCAATGCAGGCGATGGTATTGCCCGTACCTTGAAATCTCGAGGATTTGAATTTTGGGCTCCAAATTTGAATCCATTTTGGGCCTATAAATACCCCACTCTTTCTTGCTTAGGATAGCAAGAAAGATTGAGCCAAACTCTGTGATTCTAAAGTTGTAAACCTTAGAAAGTTGAGTTTCCTCCTCCCAAAGCTTAGAGAGAGTTCTAAGGGAGGTATGAGAGGGATACCTTGTAAAAGAGGGTTATAAAAGGTTATCTCCTAAACTTGTGAAAAGGAGAAGAGGGGTGTAAAAGGGTAATTGATCTTCACCCATTGAAGGAAGACCGATAGTGGATACCGATGGCCTCGACGGAGGAGGAATCGGGAGTGGATGTAGGTCACGACAACTGAACCACTATAGATTTGGTTTGTATTACTTTAAGCAATTTACTTTTATAGCAAACTACCTCTCTTCTTTACTATGCTTTTACTATGCCTATGCTCTCATACGGCTTTCAAGTTAATATCTTTCGAGATCGGTTTTAATCGTACAAAAGAGATTTTTCCGAAATCGACGTTTTTATTCGCTGCACTAAATCCGCCCAATGCATTGTTAGTGTTAGACTGACACTAGCGGTGGTATCGCCCAACACAGGCGGTGGTATGCCTAGACACAGTCTCCGAGAGGCTGCCAAGCGGTGGTCCTGCCAGACTGGGCAGTGGTACCGCCCAATGCATTGTTAGTGTTAGACTGACACTAGCGGTGGTATCGCCCAACACAGGCGGTGGTATTGCCCGTACCTAGGAAACCCTAGATGAGATATTTTTAGGCTCCAAGTTTAAATCAACTTGAGGCCTATAAATACCCCTCTCATCCCTGGTTAACATACACAAGTATTGAGAGTGAAAAAGAAAGAAAACACTACTGCAATGTTGTGTGAACTCATCTCAAAGTTCTAAGTGTTAGAATAGTTTGAGAGAGGAGTAAGTGGGGGTGTAAGGGTTATCTCCTAAACATGGTAAAAGGAGAATCAAGCTGTAAAAGGTGGTTGGTCTTCGCTTATTAAAGGAAGACTAATGGTGGATGCTGGTGGCCTTCTATCCCCCCTCTTAGTGTCGACTCGTCCTAACAATAATTGGGATTGGAATTGGGCCAACCCAATTAGGGGCTAGTTGGGCCCATGTAAAGATTATATTGGGCCTAATTGAAAGGCCCAAATAATGACCCAAGAGGTGGCACCGTTGTGGCACAGTCTTCGAGACTATGTCAGGCGGTGGTACTGCCTAGACACAGTCTCCGAGAGGCTGCCAAGCGGTGGTCCTGCCACGACTGGGCAGTGGTACCGCCCAATGCATTGTTAGTGTTAGACTGACACTAGCGGTGGTATCGCCCAACACAGGCGGTGGTATTGCCCGTACCTAGGAAACCCTAGATGAGATATTTTTAGGCTCCAAGTTTAAATCAACTTGAGGCCTATAAATACCCCTCTCATCCCTGGTTAACATACACAAGTATTGAGAGTGAAAAAGAAAGAAAACACTACTGCAATGTTGTGTGAACTCATCTCAAAGTTCTAAGTGTTAGAATAGTTTGAGAGAGGAGTAAGTGGGGGTGTAAGGGTTATCTCCTAAACTTGTGAAAAGGAGAAGAGGGGTGTAAAAGGGTAATTGATCTTCACCCATTGAAGGAAGACCGATAGTGGATACCGATGGCCTCGACGGAGGAGGAATCGGGAGTGGATGTAGGTCACGACAACTGAACCACTATAGATTTGGTTTGTATTTACTTTAAGCAATTTACTTTTATAGCAAACTACCTCTCTTCTTTACTATGCTTTTACTATGCCTATGCTCTCATACGGCTTTCAAGTTAATATCTTTCGAGATCGGTTTTAATCGTACAAAAGAGATTTTTCCGAAATCGACGTTTTTATTCGCTGCACTAATTCACCCCCCCTCTTAGTGTCGACTCGTTCCTAACAATAATTGGGATTGGAATTGGGCCAACCCAATTAGGGGCTAGTTGGGCCCATGTAAAGATTATATTGGGCCTAATTGAAAGGCCCAAATAATGACCCAAGAGGTGGCACCGTTGTGGCACAGTCTTCGAGACTATGTCAGGCGGTGGTACTGCCTAGACACAGTCTCCGAGAGGCTGCCAAGCGGTGGTCCTGCCAGACTGGGCAGTGGTACCGCCCAATGCATTGTTAGTGTTAGACTGACACTAGCGGTGGTATCGCCCAACACAGGCGGTGGTATTGCCCGTACCTAGGAAACCCTAGATGAGATATTTTTAGGCTCCAAGTTTAAATCATAAAAGAAAGAAAACACTACTGCAATGTTGTGTGAACTCATCTCAAAGTTCTAAGTGTTAGAATAGTTTGAGAGAGGAGTAAGTGGGGGTGTAAGGGTTATCTCCTAAACATGGTAAAAGGAGAATCAAGCTGTAAAAGGTGGTTGGTCTTCGCTTATTAAAGGAAGACTAATGGTGGATGCTGGTGGCCTTGACGGAAGAGGAATCGGTAGAGTGGATGTAGGTCACGACGACCGAACCACTATAAAAATATAGTTTGCATTTCTGTTTTGCTATTTACTTTAATTGCAAATTGAATCCTTACTTGCCTACTACATTCACTTCATATATGAATGAGATTTTAATATTATCTTCCGAGTTTAGTTTTAATAGTAAGAAGATTTTATGAAACCAATGTTTTTACCGCTGCATTAATTCACCCCCCCTTTTAGTGTCGAACTCGTTCCTAACAGTTGGTATCCTATTGGTAACATGTTTCTTAAGTTTATGATAACATATTGCTTGGATTTTTGAATCCAAGAGTTCTATCAATATGGCATATTGATAGGGGGAGTTTGTTTAAACTTCGGGAGTTAAGATTAACTACGTCATCAATTGGTTGTCATCATCAAAAAGGAGGAGATTGTTGAATCTCAAATTTTGATGATAAAATCAATTGATAAATATTTATGATTTAATCTGCATTTTGAGTGCTGTAGGAAGCTTCGATCAGGATGAGACAATTAAAGCAGGAAGAATAATCTTAGGCCGGTGGAACATGTCAAAAGATTAGACGTCGAGACGAAGGATCGGTCGACGTATCGATAGAAGGCTTCGGGCTATGGATTCGGGCATCGGGCCAAGAAGAGTATATATTGTGCCAAGGAAATCGGAGTTGTGAAGGTCAACTGGTCGATTGGGCAATAGGCCGCAAGAGAGGACGATGCACCGAAGAATCAAACAAAGCGTCAATGGACCAATGACATGCCGAACAATATGATTCATGCATAGTAATAATTGTCTGGATCAAAGTGTGTTTTATATGTGTAGGATTAACTACGATAGCAAGGCATAAAGCAAAATGAAATCCCGGGGTCAAGAACGTAATTTCATTGGGAGTTTGAGAGTTCATCGGAAGTCCGGACGGAATTAACCGAGAAGTCTAGGAGCTTGCCAAAGAAGCTCATTGGAACTCGCCAAGTAGATCATCATGAAGTCCAGGAGCTTGCCGGGAGCTCGTTGGAACATTGCCGAGAGATCACCGGAAGCTCACCGAAAGAAACCTAACTTATGGACTTGTTTAGCTTAGTAAATGTCTTAGAATTTGTAGTTAGCATATAATTGGGATTGGAATTAGGCTAACTCAATTAGGGGCCAGTTGGGCCCATGTAAAGGCTGTGTTGGACCCAATAAAAGGCCCAAATAGTGACCTAAGAGGTGGCACCATCGTGGTACAGTCTCCGAGACTATGTCAAGCGGTGGTACCACTATCTGGCCGATTGTACTGCCTAGACACAGTCTCTAAGAGGCTGCCAGGCAGTGGTACCGCTAGTTTGGGAGGTGGTACTGCTAGATTGGGTGGTGGTATCGCCTAGTGTAGTGTTAGTGTCAAACTGACATTGGTAGTGGTACTGCCCATCACAGGAGGTGGTACTGCCCGTACCTAGGAAACCCAGGATAAGATATTTTTAGGCTCCAAGTTTGAATTAACTTGAGGCTTATAAATACCCCTCTTATCCCTGGTTAACATACATAAGTATTGAGAGTGAAAAAGAAAGAAAATGCTACTACAATCTTGTGTGAACTCCTCTCAAAGTTCTAAGTGTTAGAATAGTTTGAGAGAGGAGTAAGTGGGAGTGTAAGGGTTATCTATTAAACCCAGTAAAAGGAGAATCGAGCTGTAAAAGGTGGTTGGTCTTTGCCTATTGAAGAAAGACTGATAGTGGATGCCGGTGACCTCGACGGAAGAGGAATCAGTGGAGTGGATGTAGGTCATGACGACCGAACCACTATAAAAATCTAGTTTGCATTTCTATTTTGCTATTTACTTTAACTGCAAACTGAATCCTTACTTGCCTACTATATTCACTTCATATACAAACGAGATTTCAAGATTATCTTCCGAGTTCGGTTTTAATCGTAAGAATATTTTATAAAACCAACGTTTTTACCACTACACTAATTCACCCCCCCCTCTTAGTGCCAACCTTGTTCGTAATAAAGCATGCATCACTATATCTTTTATGGCTTACTCACAAACTCTATTATAAGAACATATTCTTTGAATTTTTTAGATTGTAAAACTTTAGTAAATGGATTAGCAATCATCATAGTGGTGATCAAGTTTTTAATTGATACTTATTATTTTGAACTCTTTCTCTAACCATTAAGTATTTTATCTCGAATTTCTTGAAACCACTAAAATACTTGTTATTCTTAGAGAAGAAAACTTTTATGGTGTTATTATAAAATATCTTCAGCGGCTTGATAATTGAGTCGATTACACCAAGTCTTGAAATGAAATTTCACAGCCATAAAGCTTCATTTGTGATGCAAAGCATGTCACAAATTCAACTTCCATTGTTGATGATACAATAAGTGATTGTTTTGTACTTTTTCAATAAATTATCCAATTAACTAACATAAATACAAATCCTAAAGTGGACTTTCTACTGTCAAGGTAATTTGTAAAATTAGTATCTGAATATTTCATCACTTCAAGCCGAACTGATCTCCTATATATGAGCATATAATCTTTCATCTCCTATAGATATCTTATTGCTTTCTTTACAGCTTTCCAATATTCCATTCCTGGGTTACTCTAGTATATACCCATCATTGCAACAGCAAAACTGATATATGGTCTTATACAGGTTTAAGCATATAATAGACTTTCAACTATGCACCGATAAGAAATATTCTTCATTTAATTCTTTTTGAAGTCACTTTTTGAGCACTAGTTATGGTTGAATTTTTCACCTTTAGTAATAGGTGTATCATTGGCTGAACAAAGTTGTATATTAAATCTCTCCAAGATACGATTAATATAGGCTATCTCATTGGCTGAGCAAAGTTCTCCCGACATGGAATTGGTTGGCACTTCGTCTGATTCTTTAGCGCATCGTCCTCTCTTGCGGCTTGTTGCCCAATCGGCGGTTGACCTCCGTAACCCCGATATCCTTGGTGCAATTCCGCTCTCCTTGGCCCGATGCCCGACATCCAAAGCATTCTGTCATCCAATATCCTTACGTGATCTCCTCCGGTGCAATGTCAGTTCCTCCTACATCAATTGTCTAATCTTGATCGAGTAGACCTGCATCACTCAAAATGCAGTTAAACATCTAAACACAATCAATTAGTTTCATCATCAAAATCCGAGATTCAATAGTTATGATGACAATCATACATGGAATAATGTATTGAATGATTTGATTATGCATGTTTTATGATGACGTGTTACAAATTTCTCTTGAATATCTCAATTTCACATGAATATCTTGAAATTGATAAATCATGTGAAATTGATAAAACATTGAAATTGATTATTGACTCTTGAATAATGTATTTTTCTCTTTTTAGTTGTTTCAATTCATGTGATTTATTTCATAGAAGCATACCTTTTTCATTTATGCCAAAAATATGCATTAACGTTTAAAAACTGAAAAAGCTACTTTCATTATCGTAAAAATCAATAATCCATAAATCTCAAGAATCATCATGTATAATTTCGAAATTTATTAAGCATGATCATTATGCATGACACCAAGACATGGTTTCAAAATATTTAATATTTTTATTACATAATTACATCATTATGCATCATCGAAATTGATTTCATAGAGCATTTTCCATCAAAATCATTTTGTTTGTTGTAGTCATGCATTTTTCTTTTTAAGTGAATCTAACTTTTCAAGCTTGGTTTTCGATACAAAATCCATACATCATTATTAAGCATGATATAAAACTTCTTAATATTTTCATTAAGACATCAAGCATGGTTTCAATCAAAATCGGAAATTATCAAGATACACATTATTTCTTCTTGAAAAACATTCATAGGATCATCATTAGATTGAATCTAACATTTTATTCCATTAACATAAAACATGCAATTTTCATTATCATTTTCAAAATTAATAGCATTATCATAATTTTTGCATTTTTATTTTTAAACATGCAATTTTTATTATCATTTTCAAAATTACTAGCATGATCATAATTTTTGCATTTTCATTTTTAAACATACAATTTTCAAGAAAAATAATTATTCTAAACTAAATTAAAATTAACTCATAAAAAGTATCATGTAATTTCGAAATAAATCAAAGGCATTTTGATTACCTCATTGTCGAAAGTCATTAAGGCGTAGTTTGCCACCTCGCCTTCAGATGAGCTCGATTCATCCCAATTTGTGTTCTTCTTCTTGCGTTCATAATAAGTAGTTGCATTCTTTTTGTTCTTTAATTTTTGTTTCATGAACTTTTTAAATTTTATGAGTAGTTCAAATTCACCATCACTTGAGCTTATGCTCGAGTGGTATTCATATGTTCTAAGTGTCAAATCCTTCCTACTCTTTGGAAGGTTGTTCTTGAGTTATTCACGTGCATTGCACGTTAATTCATAGGTCATTAAAAACCCTATTAGTTCTTCAATTGGAAAGGTATTCAAATTTTTTTATTCTTGAATTGTCATTACTTTTGAATCCCAATTCTTATTAAGAGAACGTAAAATTTTGTTTACAAGTTCAAAATCCAAAAAACTTCTACCAAGTGCTTTTAAACCATTGGCGACATCAGTAAAATAGGTGTACATGTCAACAACAGTTTCACTTAGTTTTATTCGAAAAAGTACAAAATCATGCATTAAAAAGTTAATTTTCGAATCTTTAAATTTACTAGTCCCTTCATATATGATTTCAAGAGTGCACCAAATATCGAAAGTCGTTTCACAAGTAGAAATATGAATAAACTCAGTTTTGTCTAAGGCGTAAAATAGAGCATTTATAGCTCTAGCATTTAAAGAAAATGTCTTCTTCTCCAAATCATTCTAATGGTTCATTGGAAAAGAAGACATTTGAAAACCAAATTCGACTATGTGTCATAAATCAAGATTCAACAAAAGCAAAAAAACTCTCATTCAAGTTTTCCAATAAGTGTAGTTCGTCCCATTGAAAAAGGAAGGACGAATGAGAGAGTGACCCTCTTAAAAGCCAAAAAGAGTCATTTCTATTTAGGTGTTAAACCAAATTAGAAAATGAGGCTCTGATACCAATTGTTAGAATCGAAATTGGCACTAAGAGGGGGGGTGAATTAGTGCAGCGATAAAATAACGTCGATTTAAAACTGTGTTTCGATAAAATCGGTTTCCGACATAAAACCATTTCATAAATATCTTAACTTGAAACACATTCGTAAATGTATTGAAAGCAGTGAGCTATTAAAGAGGTTTGCAGTAAAGATAAATTGCTCAAAGAAATGCAAACCAGATTTTAGAGTGGTTCGGTCGTCGTAACCTACATCCACTTCGCTGATTCCTTTTTTGCGAGGCCATCGACATCCACTATCGATCTTCTTTCAATGGGCAAAGATCAACTATCCTTTTACACCCCTCTTCTTCTTTTTATGGGTTTAGGAGACAACCCTTACAAGCACTCACTCCTCTCTTAAACAGAAATCTAAACTTAGAGTAGAAGAGGAGGATTCTCAAGAGATTGCAGTAGCGTTTTCTCACTTTTGAATTCTCTGTGCTTGTATTTCTTAACCAAGGATGAGAGGGGTATTTATAGGCTTCAAGTTGATTCAAACTTGGAGCCTAAAAACATCTTATCCAGGGTTTCCCGGGCACGGGCGGTACCACCGCCTTTGCTGGGCGGTACCACCGTAAGTGTCAGTCTGACACTAACACTGCGCTGGGTGGTACCACTGCCCAGTCTGGTAGTACCACCACCTGCAGCCTCTCGGAGGTTGTGTTTGGGCGGTACTACCGCCTAACATAGTCTCGAAGACTGTGCCACGACGGTGCTGCCTCTTGGGTCACTGTTTGGGCCTCTCATTGGACCCAATATAGTCCTTACATGGGCCCAACTGACCCCTAATTGTGTTGGCCCAAATCCAATCCCAATTATATACTAACTACGATTCCTAAGACATATTCTAAGCTAAACAAGTCCGTAAGTCTAGTTTCTTCCGGCGAGCTTCCGACGATCTTCTAGTGAACTTCCGACGATCTCTCGGCAATGTGACGGACTCCCGACAAGCTCCTGGACTTCATGACGATCTTCTTGGTGAATTCCGACGAGCTTCTTTGGCAAGCTCCAGGACTTCTCGGTTAATTCCGATAGACCTTTCGATGAACGTCCAGACTACCGAGACACTCTCAAACTCCCAACGAAATCGCATTCTTGACTCCGGGACATCATTTTGCTTTATGCCTTGCATTGTAGTTAATCCTGCACATGTAAAAACATACTTCGATCTAGACAATTAATACTAAGCATTAATCATGTTGTCCGGCATGTCATTGGTCCCTCGACGCTTCGTCCGATTCTTCGGCGCATCGTCCTCTGTTACGGCTTATTGCCCAATCGGCTAGTTGACTCCACAACTCTAATATCCTTGGCACAATATTTGCTCTTCTTAGCCCAATGCCCGAATTCATGGCCCAAAGCCTTCTATCGATACGTTGACCGATCCTTCGGCTCGATGTCCAATCTTCTGACATGTTTTCCTCCGGCACAACATGATTCTTCCTACTTTAATTGTCTTTCCCTGATTAAAACATCTCACGTCACTCAAAATATAGATTAAAACATAAACACTTATCAATTGGTTTCATCATCAAAATACGAGATTCAACACTTTGTTCTTTTTTCGTTTATAGCAAGTAGTTGTGTTCTTTTTAGGTTTCTTTTTGTTCTTTAATTCTTGTTTCATGAACTTTTTAAATTTCATAGTGAGGAGTTCAAGTTCACCATCACTTGAGCTTTTGCTCGAGTGGTCTTCAATTGTTCTAAGTCCTAAATCCTTCCTATTCTTTGGAAGGTTGTTCTCAAGCTCTTCATAAGCGTTGCAAGTCATCTCATAAATCTTTAACAACACGATAAGTTCTTCAAGTGGAAAATAGTTTAAATTTTTGGCCTCTTGAATGGTCGTTACTTTAGGATCCCAACTCTTTGGAAGAGATCTCAATATTTTATTAACGAGTTCAAAATTCAAAAAACATTTGCCAAGTGCTTTTAGACTATTGACGACATCTATAAAACGGGTGTACAAGTCTCCAATAGTCTCACTTGGTTCCATTTGAAATAACTCAAAATCATGTATCAAAAGATTTATTTTAGACTCTTTTACTCTATTCGTGCCTTCGTGTGTGATTTTGAGTGTGTACCAAATGTCAAAAGTCATTTTACAAATTGACAATCGATTGAACTCGTTCTTATTTAAAGTGCAAAACAAGGCATTCATAGCCTTTGCATTAAAAGAGAAAGTCTTCTTTTCCAAATTATTTCAATCATTCATTGGAAGAGAAGATTTATAAAATTTATTTTCAATAATATTCTATAAATTTAAATTCAAAGAAAGCAAGAAAACTCTCATCCGAGTTTTCTAGTAAGTTTAGTACGTCTCATTGAATATGGGAGGACGAACGATAGAAAAGCCCTCTTGAAAGTCAAAAAGAGTCATTTCTCTTGGATGTTAAACTAAATAAGAAATAATGAGGCTTTGATACCAATTGTTAGGAAGGAGTAGGCACTAAGAGGGGGGGGCGTAGATTACTGCAGCGGATAAAATCACATCAATTTTAGAAAATATTTGTTTCGATTAGAAACTGATTTCGGAAATGTGTTTGACTTGAAAGCATATTTGTAAATGTATTGAAGGCAGTAAGCAAGTAAAGTAGTTTGCAGTTAAAGTAAATTTCTCAAAAGAAATACAAATTAGATTTTTATAGTGGTTCGGTCGTCGTGACCTACATCCACTTTACCGATTTCTCTTCCGTTGAGATCACCGACATCCACTAACGATCTTCTTTCAATGGGCGAAGATCAACTACTCTTTTACACCCCTCTTCTCCTTTTTATAGGTTTAGGAGACAACCTTTACACCCCTTTTTACAAAGCTTCCCTCACACTCTCCCTTAGAATTATCTCTAAATTTTAGGAGGAGGGACTCTACACATTACAAGGGTTTTCAACTTTAGAAACACAGAGTTTTTTATCACCTTTTTTGCTGCTCTATGCAAGAATAGCTAGAGTATTTATAGATCCCAAATGACTTCAAAACTTAGAGCGAAAATTCAAATCCCCCGGATTTTGAGGTACGAGCGGTACCACCGCCTACAGCCTAACACTAGGCAGTAACCACCACCCAGTCTGGCGGTACTATCGCTTGACACACTATCACTGGGCGGTACCACCGCTTGACAGCCTTGGAGACCAAGTTTTTCAAGTTTTCTAACTCACAAGTGGTTCTACTGCCTGTTCTAGCGGTGCTACCACTTGGCCCAACATTTGAGTCATTAAATGAGCCTCCCAATGAGCCCAAATCACTCCCAATTTAGGCTCGATTGGCCCATAATTGATTTGGCCCAATTCTAACCCAATTATGTGCTAACTACGAATTTTAAGGCATATACTAAGCTAAATAAGTCTGATAAGTCTAGGTTTCTTCCGGCGAGCTTCCGGCGAACTTCCAATAATCTCTTGGCAATGTTCCAATGGACTCCCACCAAGCTCCTGGACTTCATAATAATCTTCTTGGCGAGTTTCGATGAGCTTCTTTGGCAAGCTCCTGGATTTCTTAATCAATTCTGGCAGAACTTCCGACAAATGTCCGGACTTCCGACGAACTCTCGAACTCCCAACAAAATCTCGTTCTTGACTCTGGAACTTCATTTTGCTTTATGCTTTGATTGCTATCATAGTTATTCCTGCACATTTAAAACCTACTTCAATCTTAGATAATTATTACAAAGCTTGAATCAATTGTTATCCAACATGTCATTGGTTCATCGACGCTTCGTCTGATTCTTCGGCGCATCATTCTCTCTTATGACCTATTACCCAATCGGCTAGTTGACCTCCGCAACTCTAATTTCCTTGGCGTAATTTTTGCTCTTCTTGGCCTGATGCCCAAACTTATGGTTCAAAGCCTTCTATCGATACATTGACATGTTTCTTTCCGACCCAACATGATTCTTCTTACTTTAATTCTCTCCTTGATTATTACTTTAATTGTCTCTCCCTAATCAAAGCTTTCTGCATCACTCAAAATATAGATTAAATCTCAAACACTCTTAATTGGATTCATCATCACAATCCGATATTCAATATGATGAATAAAAGTAATCAAATTATGATAAAAAAAAACTACAAGAGTAGAATTCAATATGACTATTGTAAAAAATTTAGTCATACGAAGACAGATCGCTAACAATGAGAAAAGCAAGTAAGCTATGTGAAGAAAAATGAAGAAGGTAGTAAATTATTTATAACTCATTAATTAATTAATAATATCTTAAATGATATTTGATTTTTGGATAGTAGATGTACTAATCATATGTCAAGTATAAGATTAATATTTAGAGATATTAATAAAGCTCACAAGTTAGACTTAGAGATAACAAGTAAATCCAAGTGGAAAGAAAATGAACAATTGAGGTGAAGACAAGTCAAAGAAAGGTAAAACACCTTGATAATATTTTCTATATTTCTAGTTTATCACAAAACTTATTGAGTGTTATATAATTGATAGATGATAGATATTTAATTATATTTAATGATGGTTCAGGCACTATTTAAGATAAAAAAAATCTAGTTTGATTACGGTAAATATTTGTATGACGTCAAATAAGATATTTTCACTTGATGTTTTAAATATTAAAAAGTATGGTCTTGTTGTAACTCAAAAGAATCAGTCTAATTTATATTATTTAAGATATAGACACTTTAACATTAAGAGTTTAAGGTAATTAAATTAAAAATAAACGGTTTTTAAATTGCCCAAAATTAACACATATGTGGAAGATATATTTATGGCAAACAAAGTAAGATTTCATTTCCTACTGGAAAAGTATGGAGTGCATCTAATTATTTTGAATTAATTCATGCTACTTATATGGACCTACGAATACAAAATCATTTGGTGGAAATCAATATTTTCTATTGTTTACTAATAATTATAGCTATAAGTTAGGTATAATTTTTAGAACTAAAATATAAAATATTTGATAATTTTTAAAAATTTAAGGCACTTGTAAAAATACTTCGGATAAATAGAGGTGATGAATTTTTATCTAATGAGTTTAACTCTTTTTATGAAGAAAATAGTACTCATAGGGAATTGACAATATCTCATACACCGAAACAAAATGGTATAGCATAGCTGGACGTAAGAATTAAACTATCATTAAAATGACAAGAAGTTTGCTTAAAGAAAAGCATCTTCCAAATCAATTTTGGGCAGAAGTAGTGAAAATAGCAATTTATTTATTAATATATTTCATTAATAAAATATTATGAATCAAACTCCTTGGAATAGTATAAGGCTATGTGCAAGCCATTTAAGAATTTTTAGTTATATTGCTTATACTTTGGTAAATTCACAAACTATCATCAGAAGTAGTGAAAATAGCAATTTATTTATTAAATATATTTCATTAATAAAATATTATGAATCAAACTCCTTGGAATAGTATAAGGCTATGTGCAAGCCATTTAAGAATTTTTAGTTATATTGCTTATACTTTGGTAAATTCACAAAACTATCATTAGCTTGATGAAAATCTGAAAAATATATCTTAACTAGTTATTTTTTACAATCCAAAGCATATCGATTGTATAATTATATTAGTGGCAAAGTTATTATTAATAGGAATATTGTGTTTGATGAAAGGGCAAGTTGGAATTGGGAGATAATAAAGGTGAAATACAATTCAGATTTCAATAGAACTAACACTCTATAGAATCAAATGATATATCTTGCTCCAATAAGTTCATCTTCAATCTTATCCAAAAAAAGGTGTATAAGCTAAGAAAAGTTCTTTTATAAGCTTAACAAACTCCAAAGTTATGGTACAATTAAATTGATTATTATTTTATCAAATAGATTTAAGAGGAGTAATAATAAACCTACTCTTTGTCTAAAAAGGAAGTAAATATAATATTCTTATGATTTACCTTTGATGACATTATATATATGGGATCATCTAATTCATTTGTGGTAGAATTTAAAAAATACATAATGAATAAGTTTGAAATGTAAGATCTAAGTCTACTATACTATTTCTTAGGTAGGAAGTAAGTAAGAATTAGTTGAAACTTTGAAGATGGTAGACAAATGCAAGATACTTTAGAAGTTTAGTTAGAGATTTGATTTGTCTAACTCAAACTCTACCATATATTACTTTCTCTATTAGTGTAGTATCCAAGTTTATACATAAACAAAGTAAATATCATCTTAGAACTATTAAAAGAATTCTATATTATATTGTTGGAATTATAGATTATGCATTTGGTATTATCATAATTTTAAATATAAATTATTTGGTTTCACTAATACTGATAAGATAAGAGCTTTAGATGATAGAAAGAGTACTTCAGGTAATATTTTAGTCTTAGATCAAGAGTTATATCTTAGAGTTCAAAGAAACATGCAACAGTTGTATTATCGATATCGGAAGTAGAATATGTAGCTACAACATCAGTAACTTATCACGCAAATATGACTTAGAAAACTTCTTGAAGATTTTTATCAAAATAGATTTAAGAGGAGTAATAATAAACCTACTCTTTGTCTAAAAAAGGAAGTAAATATAATATTCTTATGATTTACCTTTGATGACATTATATATATGGGATCATCTAATTCATTTGTGGTAGAATTTAAAAAATACATAATGAATAAGTTTGAAATGTAAGATCTAAGTCTACTATACTATTTTCTTAGGTAGGAAGTAAAGTAAGAATTAGATAAAATTTTTATTTCACAAAGAAAATATACAATAGATCTAATATGATTAATTGCAAAGCTATAACAACACCATGAATGTAAATAAGAAATTGAAACTTTGAAGATGGTAGACAAATGCAAGATACTTTAGAAGTTTAGTTAGAGATTTGATTTGTCTAACTCAAACTCTACCATATATTACTTTCTCTATTAGTGTAGTATCCAAGTTTATACATAAACAAAGTAAATATCATCTTAGAACTATTAAAAGAATTCTATATTATATTGTTGGAATTATAGATTATGCATTTGGTATTATCATAATTTTAAATATAAATTATTTGGTTTCACTAATACTGATAAGATAAGAGCTTTAGATGATAGAAAGAGTACTTCAGGTAATATTTTAGTCTTAGATCAAGAGTTATATCTTAGAGTTCAAAGAAACATGCAACAGTTGTATTATCGATATCGGAAGTAGAATATGTAGCTACAACATCAGTAACTTATCACGCAAATATGACTTAGAAAACTTCTTGAAGATTTTTATCAAAATAGATTTAAGAGGAGTAATAATAAACCTACTCTTTGTCTAAAAAAGGAAGTAAATATAATATTCTTATGATTTACCTTTGATGACATTATATATATGGGATCATCTAATTCATTTGTGGTAGAATTTAAAAAATACATAATGAATAAGTTTGAAATGTAAGATCTAAGTCTACTATACTATTTTCTTAGGTAGGAAGTAAAGTAAGAATTAGATAAAATTTTTATTTCACAAAGAAAATATACAATAGATCTAATATGATTAATTGCAAAGCTATAACAACACCATGAATGTAAATAAGAAATTGAAAGGAATAGATATGCATTTGGTATTATCATAATTTTAAATATAAATTATTGGTTTCACTAATACTGATAAGATAAAGAGCTTTAGATGATAGAAAGAGTACTTCAGGTAATATTTTTAGTCTTAGATCAAGAGTTATATCTTAGAGTTCAAAGAAACATGCAACAGTTGTATTATCGATATCGGAAGTAGAATATGTAGCTACAACATCAGTAACTTATCACGCAATATGACTTAGAAAACTTCTTGAAGATTTTTATCAAGAACAAAAAGAAGCAACTAAAATATTTTATGATAATAAAACCATAATACATTGACAAAGAATCCAACATTTTATAGAAGAATGAAGCATATAGAGATACATTATTATTTCATCCGCGATCTTATAGTAAGTAGAGACATAACACTGAAGTATTGTGGCACAAATGAACAAGTTGTAGATATTCTCACCAAGTTGCTTCTAGTTCAAAAGCATATTTATTTTATGTCTCAAATCGGTGTATATAACTATGAATCAAGGGGGAGTGTTGAGAAATGATTCATAGTTAGTTATCTAAGTAGTTGTCATGTTTTAGGTAATTATAGATATGTTTTAAGTAGTGACCCATAATTTAAAAGTTATAGGGATAGTTTCTATACCTAACTCAATCATGGGTACCATAACGTGAGGTAGTTACCACTAGGTTATGAAGCAAAAAATGTGCTAGTCATAGGTGCCCAACAAGCCAATACATGAGTGATGGCACATGTGACTTGATACGGAATCTTTTTGTTTATTATATTTTGGCATTTATCACTTTATATTGACTATTGCATATATGCATGGCATGTATATATTGTGATGTCCTTTGATCTATACAATGGAAATCGGATCGTGATGAGATCACGATAATGAGACCGATTCACCTTTAAACACAGATCCTAAATAATTCCGGTCATAGGTTACTCGAGATGGACATCGAGATAACCGGATAGACTGATGTGCTGTATACCTATCCATATGATGGTTGCAGCTGGTCTCATAGTTGCTCGTGTGGGGACACTAGGGATACAGTACAGGTGCTCATTGGAGAATGAGTTCACTGATTGATTTGCTTACGGAATGCTGAATGGTTGATGATGCCTTATTATTAGATAGTGATTCCGTAGTCCCAATGGTGTATCTTGTCCTTAAACTTGAGACACCAAGGATGTCCTGTATGAGTGCTCTACTCTTTGATACCAGACTTATAGGTTTGGATGTCCCAGATCTAGTACAACTAGTCATTGGGAGTGGCAGTCAACCTTACGAGGGCTATTAAGTGTCGATAGAGGATCATCCACTCTCAGCATCATGAGAGGAATATCTCATGTATTCTTGCTCAGACAAATCCCTAGCCAGGGTCATTCGGATTGAGAGAGAAAGAGTTCTCTAGGAAAATCCGATTAGAGCGAGACTCAAAGTAGAAACCTTATGGGTCTGACAGCACCATGCCTGATATACAGTCTTTGGGATATTAGATGGACGAAGGACTATAGGTATATGATAACTGAGGACAGACATGTCTAATGGATTGGATTCCCCTGTATCGTATGGGGACTACGGTGTAGTGGCCTAGTACGTCCGTAGTCGATGAGTCGAGTGAATTATTATGAAGATAATAATTCATTGAGCCAGAAGGAGTTCTAACAGGTATGACTCACGGCCAGCTCGATATTGGGCCTGGAGGGTCACACACATATGGTAGGCGTTGCGATGAGTAGAGGTTCAAATATGGGATATCCGCCTTAGCCCATATCTTATTGGATATCCAATAAGCCCTTGAATTATTGGATCCCATTGACGAGATCTAATAAGAGCTCATGCGAGATTATTGGATAGAGATCCACGAATCTAAAAGGCTTGGGTAATTGGATACAGATCCAATACCCAATAGAGGAGGATCCATTAGGGTTTGACAGGGGACCTCTATAAATAGGAGGGATTCAGTGGTTCATAGGCTAGAGCTTTTGCTTGCCTCTCCTATTCTCCTCCCCCTCTCCACCTTAGAGCAGGCTTGCAGTTTTGAGGAGCTTCGTCGTAGCCCTGCTGTGTAGATCACTGCTAGAGAGGAGGACACTTGACCTTCTTCACCCTCTCCTAGAGATCTACAAGGAAACAAGGATATACGATCTCCCTAGGTAACACAATATATTCTATATGCAGTTTGTTTCACGGATTTTTGTGCACCAATCTTCGCACAATGACGAACATCTCTTTGGGAATAGGGGATTTTATTTTTATTCTTCCGATGCACATGTGATATCGCCCCTAAGATTTCCCAACAGTATGTGCACTTGGGAATATCTTATAAGTGTTCTAAGTCTTACCTCTTATTTAATAATACTTTGAATTTTTTAATTGAAAGCATTCTTTTTAATTACATTATAGTATTTTATTTTTATCATTTTCTTACTCCTCCATCCCAATAGAATCAACCAAGTAATTGCCCACCTCCTCCTCCATACATAGTGAGCTTCTTTGAGGCACAACCTTCTTCTTCCCTTGCTTGTGATTACCGATCCTCTTTCCCCAATTACCAAACCAACTTCTCCTATCATGTCTAATGTCATTGTTGCTACTGCTACCAACATCATCCATGGCCATCTCTCGTAGCTCATAGCAACTGTTCTAGTGAGAAATGCACACATCTGATTGGACACCATCAATTATATCGGGAGAATCCATTTTGAGGTCATTCTCTGATTGCTTCTGCTCCACCTCCGTTAGTATGTCCTTAAGCTCTTTGCTCTCTATATCATTGTCATTATAGGCTAAGAGGAACTCTTCGTCCATCATCACCCTTGGCATCCGTCGGGACTTCACGCTCACCACAACATGATGCATGTCATACACCTTCGCCTTCTATGGCCTAACCATTTCTGACCTCTCCTGCCTCCTCCATGTCAACTGCGGAAGGAGCACGACCTGCATGACATTGATCCTCGACCGGAAGATGTTCGTCTGGGACATAGCAGTGACTTCTTGCTGGACCTCCACTTTAGTGGTCGGTGTGCTTGCCCCGCCAAAGCGTTCGTCACCTCCTTGTCCTTGTGAGAGATCATGCACAATGATCCTGATGGCACCTTCCCCACCCTCTGATCTATCCCTAAGGAAGAGAATGATTTGGTCAAAGCACTAAATCCAGCAAGTGTCATGTATGTTCCCAGATTGGAACCTCGCTTCCATATCTTGTAAGTACCGAAGGGGGCGATTTGGAGCTGAAGGACATCATTGAGCTCATGGAAGGTGATCTGTACTTAATAGTGCTAGTCATAGGTGTCCTATAAGCCAATCACGTGAGTGATGACACGTGTGACATGATACGCACTCTTTTTGCTTATTATATTATTTGATATTTTATCACTTTATATTACTTATTATATGAATATATATATATATATATATATATATATATATATATATATATATATAATTATTATGATGTTTATGGTCTGTGCAATAAGAATCGAAATCGGATTGTGATGAGATCACGATAATGAGACCGATTCACCTTTAAACATAGACCCTAAAGAATCTTGGTCATATGTTACTCGAGAGGGATATCGAGATAACCGGACAGACTGGTGTGTTGTACATTCGTCCATATGATTGAGGTAGCTAGTCTCATAACTACTCGTGTGAGGACACTAGGGATACAATGCAAGTGCTCATTAGAGAATGAGTTCACTGATTGATCCGCTCATGGAATGCTAGATGGTTGATGATACCTTATTGTCAAACTGTGATTCTATAGTCCCAGTAGTGTATGTGGTCCTTAGACTTAAGACACCAAGGATGTCTTGTATGAGTACTCCACTCTTTGATACTAGACTTATAGGTTTGAAAGTTCCAAATCTAGTATAGTTGGTCATTGGGGGTGGCGGCCAATCTTACGAGGGCTATTGAGTATCGATAGAGGATCATCCACTCTTAGTATCATGAAAGAAATATCTTATGTGTTCTTACTGATAAATCCTTGGCTAAAGTCATTTGGATTGAGAGAGAAAGTGTTCTCCAAGAGAATCCGATTAGAGTGAGACTCGAGTAGAAATCGTATGGGTTTGATAGCACCATGCCCGGTATATAATCTCTGGGATAATAGATAGATAAGAGACTATAGGTACATGATAATTGAGGATAGTCATGTCCAATGGATTAGATTCCCTTGTATTGTCTGGAGACTACAGCGTAGTGCTTAGTATGTCCGTAATCGATGAGTCAAGTGAATTATTATAGAGATAATAATTCACTGAGCCAGAAGGAGTTCTAATATATATGACTCATAGCCAGCTCGATATTGGGCCTAGAGGGTCACACACATATGGTAGGCATTGAAATGAGTAGAGGTTCGAATATGAGATATCCGTTAGAGCCCCTATCTTATTGGATATCCAATAAGCCAATGAATTATTGGATCTCATGGATGAGATCCAATAAGAGCCAATAAGAGATTATTAGATAGAGATCCACTAATTTAAGAGGCTTGGGTAGTTGGATAGAGATCTAATACCTAACAGGGCAGGATCTATTAAGATTAAGCTAACAAGGGACCTCTATAAATAGGAGGGAACCAAAGGTTCATAGACTAGAGCTTCTCTTGGTTGCCACCTCCTATTCTCCTCTCCTATAGATCTGTAGGAATTTAGGGATATACGATCTCTCTAACTAAAACACAATCTTTCATATACATAGTTTTTGGTTTTATAGATTTTACGCACTAATCTTCGCACGACGACGAACATATCTTTAGAAAATTTAGGGATTTTGTTTTGTGTTCTTTTGCTACACATGTGATGTCGCCCCTAGATTTCCCTACAAAAGTTATAAGTATAAAAATTATAATATATTACTATTATATAAAAAAATTTAATATCACATATGACACGTAGTCTTTTTGCTTAGTATTATAATGATATTTTTTTCTCACTTTATATTGTTTGTTGCATATATATTGTGATATCCATAGATCTGTGCAATGAGAATCAGATTATAATGAGATCATGATAATGAGACTCGTTCACCTTTAAATATGGATCTGAAATAATCTCGATCATAGATTACTCGAGAGGAACATCGAGATAATTGAATAAATTAGTGTACTATATACCCATCCATATGATGGAGGTAACGAGTTTCTTAGCTACTCATGTGGGGACACTAGGGATATAGTGTAGGTGTTTATTGGAGAATGAGTTCACTGATTGATCCACTCACGGAATGCTAGATAGTTGATGATGCCTTATTGTCAAACAGTGATTTCATCATCCTTGTGGTGTATCTAGTCCTTAGACTTAAGACACCAAGGATATTCTGTATGAGTATTCCACTCTTTGATGCCAGACTTATAGATTTGGAAGTTTCAAGTCTAACATAATTGGTCATCGAGAGTAGCAGCCAATCTTACAAGGGCTATTGAGTGTTGATAGAGGATCATCCTCTCTCTATGTCATAAGAGGAATATCTCATGTGTTCTTACTCAAGAAAATCCCTGGCTATGGTTATTTGAATTGAGAGAGAAATAGTTCTCCGGGAGAATTTCATTAAAGCGAGACTCAAGTAGAAACTGTATGAGCCTAATAGCACCATGCCTAGTCTACGGTCTCTTAGATATTAAATAGATAAGAGACTATAGATATATAATAATTGAGGATAGATATGTCCAATAGATTAGATTCCTCTGTGTCGTCTAGGGACTACGGTGTAGTGGCCTAGTACGTCCGCAATTGATGAGTCGAGTGAATTATTATAGAGATTATAATTCACTGAGCCAGAAGAAGTTTTGATAAGTATGACTCACAACTAGCTTAATATTGGGTCTAGAAGGTCACATACATATGGTAAGTGTTACAACAAGTAGAGGTTCAGATATGAGATATCCGCTAGATCCCATATCTTATTAGATCTCTAATAAGCCCCCGAATTATTAGATCCTTTGGATGAGATCTAATAAAAGCCAATGAAACATTATTAGCTAGAGACCCACTTATCTAAGAGGTGTGGATAGTTGGATAGAGATTTAGTACCCAATAGGGCAGGATCCATTAGGGTTAAGTTGATAGGGGGCCTCTATAAATAGGAGGAAACCAAAAAGCTATAGGCTAGGCCTTTTTGGCTGCCATCTTCTATTCTCCTCTCCCCTTCTCCTCCTCAACTAGCAAGTGTTATTACGAGAGATAGATTAGAGACAAAAAAGATATGAGAGAAGATTTATAATCTCTTAATGACCGATTCAAGTTATTAAGAGGAGATGAAAAAAGATTTATAATCTCTCAATAATGTCACATCACATATTCACATTAAATTATTATGAGGTTATATCTATTTGTAGGCAAAAGCAAAGGGTCTAGGGTAAATAGTTAGGAGAGT
The DNA here is from genome assembly GCA_004837865.1 of Musa balbisiana. Taxonomy (NCBI): domain Eukaryota; kingdom Viridiplantae; phylum Streptophyta; class Magnoliopsida; order Zingiberales; family Musaceae; genus Musa; species Musa balbisiana. The sequence continues at coordinate 12,555,036 of CM017192.1, read as the reverse complement.
CCCTCCTATTAAGGTCATTTCCTGAGAAATTCTATCATAATTGGACTTACTTTCCATTTACCAATAATTATAATTACAATCCAATCATATATATAATATATCTTACCTAATTAAATAGGATCACATAATTTAATACTCTCACTTGACTCATTAATTGGTAAGATATAAAAAATCTAAAATTAAACTAAATCAAATAAAATTTTATTTTAAATTTGTTTTACTTAATTAGATCTTGAAATTTTGAAAATATATTTTACACGTGCACATGAATTTTATAAAATAAGTCAATAAATTCAATAAATATAATATCATATTAAGTTTGACTATCAATGTGAGTTATATCAGTCATATATAATCGATATTATACTTCCTTTTATTTACCACAATATTGTTATCCCTTCTTAATGCAATCCAAAATGACCTTTATAATTTATCTTGTCAAGATAATTCGGTTATACATATTCTGAACCATAATATGTACATACATAAATGTAAATAAGATAGTAAAAATAAATTACTTTAAGTATGTAAATAAGAATGTCACTTATAATATATACGTAGATATACATCACTATATATTTTATAGGTTGCTCATAAACCTAATCATATGAATATATTTTTTCAAACACTATAAGTTGTAAATCCTAAATGAATAAATCAACAATCAATATAATAAAACTCAACTTCTTAATTGACATTAATTATTTCTAGAATTTTTTTCTCTAACTATTAAGTACTTTATACTATAATACATATAATTTCTAGAGTACTATTATTCTTAGTGGAAAAAAACCATTGTGATATATCACAATATATCTTTAGCAATTTAGTAATTGAGTCTAACCATATCAAGTCCTAAGATAAAATTTCATAATCACAAAGTTTGATTAGTGGTCTCAAAACATACCATAAAATCAGCTTTTATTGTTGATAATACAATGATATATTACTTAATATTTTTTCTTATAAATTATCCTTTCAATTAATAAATATAAATCATAAAGTAGACTTTTTGTTATCAAGGTAATTTAAAAAATCAACATCTGAAAATACTATTTTTTCAAGTTGATCTATTTTTATATATGTGAGCATATAATTATTTGTTCCTTCTAGATATTTTAATACTTTCTTTGTAACTTTTTAATATTTTATTCTTGAGTAACTCTAATATATACTAAGTACTCTAACTGTAAAATTGATATCTAGTCTAATATAAACTTGAGCATGTAATAAACTTTCAATTGTGCCACACATAATAAATATTTTTCTTCATTTAATTTTTTAAATTTTTTTAAAAATATTTATTTTAATTAAAATTTTTATTTATATAATTTATTAAACAAAGTTGTATACTAAATATCTCTAAGACTCGATCAATATATCAACTTTGAGACAGTTTTAATAATACTTGAGATCTATCCCTGAATATCTCAATACCAACAATATATCTTAGTAAGAAATATCTTGATTTCATATGATAAACTAAGATTATTATCGGCAAGTAAAATATTATCCATATATAAACTAATATAATAAACTTGTCCATATTTATCTTTAAATAAAAATATTGATTAATAGTATTGTTTAAATCTAAAGAAAATAATGGTATTAACAAACTTTATATACAATTATCTAGAAGCTTGTTAAAAATCATAAATATATTTCCTAAATTTACATTCTAAATTTTATATTTCTTTTATTTTATTTATGAATCGTTTAGGTTAAACCATAAATTTCAAAAAAATTATTTTTATATCTATATAATATAACTCAAAATCATAATGAGCCACTAATATCATGATAATTCTTAATGAGTTTATCTTAAAAAATTAGAGAAAATAAATCAATGTATTTTTGGTGAGTAAAGCCCTTGACTACAAATATGATTTTTATATCATTTTATATAATAGACTTTTTATTGGATAATAGGACAAGTTCTTAGATATTATTTAGTCTATTGATTTTAACTTTGTTTTATCGTATGGTACCATTTTTAAAAATTATTATTTTCTATGGCTTATGAAAATAATAGATAATCTTTTTTATTCTTATGTGATAATATGATTCTTGTAAATATATTACATAATAATAAAAAATAATATGTTTCTTTTTCCTTTCACATATTATTAAAACTATCAATCGTGGTTATTCTACAAGATCATTAGCGATAACATCAAAGTTTATTAATATTAATTTATCATTCACCCTCATTAATTTTTTTTAGGATTTGAGAAACAATAATCACACAAATATAAAATAATAAAAGAATATCAATCTGTATTTTTTAGTATCAAAATTAAATTTTAGAATTTTTACTCTCAATTATTTACTATTTTTTGGAATCCTATATTATCATATTAACTATTCTCCTACTATTGATTAGGATAATAAAATTTATATTTTTTTTAATTTTTTCGAATATATAATAAAATATTTAAAAATAATCATTAAATCCATATTTCTTTCATATGAATCGAAGAAATTGATGGAACCACACCACAGAAATTATTTGCCTCAGCTCCTGCAGATTGATGATCCTCCTTGTGCACACATATTGTATGTGGTAATGCCTCCATGGGTGGATAATAAATCTTAGGATTAATTTGCTTTGTACACTTGGAGGCCTGCTGATTGACTAACAAAGTATTATTTCTCTTGCAGTTATTGCCAGGGAACAACAGCACCTGCAATTCTCACGTAGGTGGAGAAAACGTGCAACATACAAGTCAGATATAATGTGATTAGATAAGGGGGCCCACTGTTCTCGGCCTTCTAATTTGTATACACTACACTACTTCAGTTAATTTTCTCGTCAGAAACTCTTCTAATGGAAGACAGGCAAAAGTATGAGAAGGTTATCTTTACAAAGGAACATCTTCATCCCAGTTTTTGTATCAAATGGGGACTGAATCTCCAGAGTTGGTACAAGGGAAGCAGAAGACCCAAAAGATACGGACAAATGAGTGATAGGGCATGACTCCTCTCCCTCTATGTAGCATGTGATACAGGCTGCCGATTGCCACACCAAGTGCATCCGTTTTACTTGTTTCCATGTCGTAGACTGATACATGGAAGAAGATACAACAAGGAACAGATCCATGAGAAGTTTTTCACTGCATTAGAACCGCAGAAACATAAACGAGAAGAATCGTTGCCAAGCTGCTGCATGGTCTGGTTTGAGATCGCGTGATAGCCATACAAAAGGTCCAAGAACAACTAAACTTGTATAAGCACAAAAGCCAGAGCTTCAGTACAGGATCAAATCCTCTGTGAACGAACATATGTTCCAAAGAATTTGAGATTGCAGAAGCATCATCACCGTCATCCAAAATGAGCTGAATCGAACTCTGTTTCATCTCTGAATAACCAGTCTAAAGTCAGGCTTCGGTGGTATGTAGTTGAATGAAGCATGTTGATTCCAGGAACCCTTAGTCTCGACTTTCTTCTCTGCATCCGGTTTCTTTACTGAGAAAATGCCTGAAGATGAAATCAGCATTGTGCGAGGTGTCATCTCCCTTTACACATCAGTAGCTTACATTGGATATACCCAGAGATCCCCACCGCATCAACTATGGTACAAAAGGTTCTTTTGCCATCAGTGCAAGTAAGGATTCTCTGTACTGTATCATCGAGAGAGAGAGAGAGAGCGAGCGAGCTGTACTGCAGCTGGCCATGCTTCAGAAGCAGCATAAAACCATTGTCAGAACAGTTCAAGATAATTTGATGAAAGGTTTTAAAGCACAAACAAAGAACAGTTCCATCAATAATGCATTTAGAGTTTCACACCAGTGTGGTGACATGTTTACCAGCTTCTTTTCCCCATGTAAGGCGGCAAAAGAAAGAAAATGATGAGCCATGTCTTTTAGGGTCACCATGAACAAACATTACGAAGCTTTTGTTAACAGAGTTTCTATAGAACGATGAGTTAACAGCCAAATAGTTGGTCATATGTTCCAATATCAAAAGGAGATAAATGTATCCACAGTTCAAAAAGGAGTACTGTTCCAATTCATCAGACTTCGTGTCGTTGCAGAAGGAAACACCAGAACAGCTTTGATGTAACAGAGAGACGAAAGAGCAACTATTGAAGATAGCAATGAGACCTTCTAACCTTCTTTAATCCTTTACAATTAATTGCTAAATGACTAATTTAATCTGCAACTTAATTACCATAAACTGAACTCATCCAAACTCAAAATGTTCACTCGAGTGGCTACAACGGAGCTGTAAAAGATCCCTGAAGAGTAGCAGTATAATGAAAATATAACAAAAAAACTAGAACATGCACAGATACATTGACAAATCTGATTAAACCAGAAATTTATTGAGAAAAACTGTTATAGCAAAAAAAAAAAATATTTCCTCTTTGTATATTAAAATGAGTTTCTCATCAAAAACTAACTTATTACTAAAATATAAATAGTAACTAGAGTAACATAAACAGTAGAATAATAAATCAATCACAAAGTGAGACACCGAATTTTTACGTGAAAAATTAAATATGGAAAAAATCACAGAACCATACTCCTCCTTAAAATTCCACTATTACCAATAATGATAACAGATTTATAATAAGTTTTCTTTAGAATAACTACATGATCACAATAACATCAAAAACATAGATCTTGGCTCAACATTAACATATCATCATCACTAAAGATAGATTTTATAAAAAGAGAATTTTAGGTCTCACAAAATAGGTATAGTAGAAAAATACTTTAGAAAGGATAAAGTGTAAATCGGTACAATTAAGATTGTAGAGCTTGTTGCAAAGATTCTTCACATAAAATTTAAGCTCAAACCAACGAAGTTTAGCCACTCGATCATCTAGCAAAAGCTCCAAAAATCTTAACTTTTTCTTTTTTTCTCTCTCTATTTCTTTCTCACGTTGCCACTATTCCCTCACATGCTTTGTTCGCTGCTGCATGTCTCTTCCTTTTTTTTCTTTTCTTTTTTTTAATAAATTAGATTTGGGCTTACCGCTCATATATAGGTTGGACCCAATAATTCTCCCCCTCTAGCTCATATGGTGGGCTGTATTAAGCCCGCTCATTACCTACATGATTCAAGCTTTTTCTTAGGCAAAGACTTTATCAACATATTTGATCTATTCCCATTGGTATGTATCTTTTTCAAGTGTAATTCTTTCATCTCAAGCACCTCACAAATCCAGAAATATCTCACATCAATATGCTTAGATTTAGAATAGTATGTTGAATTCTTAGAAAGGTGAATGATACTTTGACTGTCATAGTAAATAGTATATCCTTCCTGTTTCAAGCCTAATTCTTATAGAAATTTTTTCATCTATAAAGCTTCCTTGCATGCTTCAGTAATTGCTATGTATTCTGCTTCTGTAGTTGATAAAGCAATACAATTCTGTAACTTAGATTGCCAAGAGACTGATCCCCCTACAAATGTCATAAAGAATCCCGAAGTGGACTTTTTGGAATCAGTATCACCTACCATGTCTGCATTTGTGTACTCCTAGTACAAGTTCATCACTGTCAACACATAAATATAACATAGAAGTACTTTTTAGACATCTTAATATCAATTTCACTTATGCTCAATGTTCCTTACCATGATTAGAGAGAAATCGACTGACAACTCTAATTATATGAGCTATATTTGATTTAGTACAAACCATACCATACATCAAACTATCTACTATAGATGAATAAGGTACTCTAGACATTTTTTCTTTTCCTTTCTCACTTATCGGATAATGTTTCAAACTAAGCTTGAAATGACCTGCAAGTGGAGATCAAACTACTTTAGCTTTACTTATATTGAATCTTTCAAGAACCTTTTCAATGTAAGTCTCCTAAGATAACCAAATCTTCCTTTTCTTCCTATCACGAAGAATCTTCATGCCAAGTATTTGTTTCACCGATCTCAAGTCTTTTATGGCAAAAGATTTACTTAGCTCTCTTTTAAGTTTCTCAATTTTACTAACATCATGGCCAATAATCAGCATATTATCAACATATAGCAGGAGAATAATAAAATCATCATTTGAAAATTTCTTTATAAACACACAATGATCATATGCGGTTATATTATACCCTTTGCTCATTATAAAGGAATCAAACTTCTTGTACCACTGTCTAGGTGCCTGTTTAAGTCTATATAAGCTTTTCCTAAGCTTACACACCATATTTTCTTTTCCCTTGACTTTAAAACCTTCTGGTTGCTCTATGTAAATTTCTTCTTCTAAGTCATTATGAAGAAATATTATTTTCGCATCAAGTTGCTCAACCTCTAAATTCAAGCGGGTATCCCAATCAAGAACAACTCAGATTGAGGACATTTTTACCACAAGAGAAAATATTTCTTCAAAGTCAATATCTTTCTTCTAACTGAATCCTTTTATAACTAATCAAGCCTTGTATCTTTGTTGTGAGCTATTATTTTCAGTCTTCAATTTGTAAACTTATTTATTCTTGAGAGTTTTCTTCTCTTTATGCAACTTTACTAAGTCAAAAATGTAGTTCTCAATCAAGGATCTCATCTTTTTTTGTATGGCTTTAACCTACTCATTTGTAGAATAGCTTCTTAGTAAGTTTTTGGCTCTCCCTCATCAATAAGTATAACATACTCATATAGAGGATATCTAATAGATCGTTGTCACTCTCTTGTGGATCTTCTCAATGGAATCTCAATTAGTAGTGGAGGTGCTTGTTTAGTTGGTTCGACATCATTAACAGTAGGAGTTTCATCACTGGCATTTTCACCATAATCTTATTGTTCATCTCCCTCATGATCATCATGAATTATAGATGAAGGAACTAGACCCAAACTCCAAGGAAAATAAACAGAAGTTTTTGGTCCCTCATGATCATCATGAATTATAGATGAAGGAACTAGACCCAAATTCCAAGGAATATAAACAGAAGTTTTTGGCTTTTCGACATTATCACCATCATCAAACAATTGGTCTTCAAGAGATACAACATCTCTACTTCTAATAATCTTCTTATTCATTGGATCTCATAATCTATACCCAAACTCTTTATGACCATATCTCAAGAAGATATATACTTTTGTCTTTGTAGCAAGCTTGACCTCTTATCTTTGGGAATATAAATAAATATTTTACACCCAAAGACTCTCAAATGATTATAAGATATATCTTTTTCTTTCCATACTCTATCTGGAATATCACTTTTCAGAGGAAATAATAAACAAAGATTTATAAAGTCAACTGTAGTTCTCATAGCCTCCCCTCAAAATGACTTAGATAACTTGGCGTGGGAAAGCATACACCTAATCCTTTCTTCAATGGTTCTGTTCATCCTTTCTGCCACACTGTTCTGCTGAGGAGTTTTAGGAACTGTTTTCTCAAACCTGATACCATGAACCCTATAGTAATTCTCCATAAGATCCCTATACTCGCCATTATTATCCACTCAAATACACTTTAGCTTTCTACTAGTTTCTCTTTCAACACTGATATGAAATTCTTAGAAGACTTCGAGTACTTGGTCTTTAGATTTCAAAGCAAAGGCCCAAACTTTTCTAGAATGATCATCAATAAAAATAACAAAATAAAGAGCACCTCCAAGAGTACTAGTTTGCATAGTACAGATATCAGTATCAATTAAATCAATAATATTTGATCATCTATATGATTGATACGTATGAAAAGCAACTCTATGTGTTTTTCCAACTAAGCAATGATCACAAGATTTAAGAGATGTACCTTGCAACTCTAGTAAGAACTACTTTCTAGTAAGAGTTTGAAGTCCCTTCTCGCTGATATGACTAAGTCTCTTATGTCAAAGTGTTACAATCAAAAGCACTAAGAGGGGGCGTGGGGTGTCAATTAGTGTAGCGGATAAAAATGTCGGTTTCAAAAAATCATTTCGTACATTGAAAACCGAACTTGGAAATGCTTAACTTTGAAGGTGAAGTAAGAGCATAAAGATAGCTTGAAGGTAGTAAACAATTAAAGAGGTTTGCAGTAAAGAATGATGCTCAAAGTAAATGCAAACCGAGATTTTAGAGTGGTTCGGTCAATCGTGACCTACATCCACTTTCGGCTTCCTCCTTCGATGAGGTCACCAGCATCCACTAGAGGTCTTCCTTTAATAGGCGAAGGCCAACCACCCTTTTACAGCTATTTTTCCTTTTGACGGGCTTAGGAAACAACCCTTATAGATTTTTACTCTTTTCTTGAATAATCAAAACTTAGAAAGAAAGAGAGAAAAGAACTTCTAGCCTTTTACAACACTTTTAAGCTCTCAAATACTCAGAATAAAAGTAAGCTTTTGGTTACCCTTTCATGTAGAAAGGGTAGGGTTTATATCGGCTTCAATTAGTTTGATTTTGGAGCTCAAAAGTGTCCATTCTCGGATTTTCGGGGTCCTGGCGATACCATCGCCATAATTGGGCGATACTACCGTCTATCATCTGTCACTGAGTAGTACTACCGCCTAATATTGCTCGAAGACTGAGCTCAGGCAATACCATCGCTGGCAGTAATAACTACCAGCAGTACCATCACCTGACAACGGCGTTACTACCGCCTAGAACTCTTGGGAGACCGAGTCTCTTGGGCGGTGCCATCGTCGGCCAGGAATTCTGGGTCCGAATGGGCTGATCCATTCGGCCCAATTTGGGTCTGTTAAGGGCCCAATTGGCTCCAGATTAAATTAATGGGATCACCTCCCAATCCTAGCTTAATCTATATTCTAACTACGATAATTAAGACATCAATACTATAGATCATATTCCGGTGCGTCAATCACTTCTTCCGGCGAGCTTCCGGCGAACTTCTAACAAACCCTCGGCGATGCTCCAGCGGACTCCCGGCAAACTCCTAGACTTGTGACGATCCTCTTGGCGAGTTCCATCGAGCTTCTTTGGCAAGCTCCTAGACTTCTCGGATTGTTCCCGTAGAACCTTCGATGACCGTCCGGACTTCCGATGAACTCTCGAACCCCCAACATGATCTTTATCTTGACTCCGGCTTAATGTCTGCTGCATGTCTTACTGTCGTCGTAGTTAATTCTGCACACTTATCTCAACATATGGATTAGATAACCAAATGACAATTGACTTCATTATCAAAATCTGAGATTCAATAATCTCTCCCTTTTTGATGATGACAATCAATTGATGACGGAGTTAACCTTAACTCCCCCTATCTATATGCCATACTTGAGATAAGTCATTCTTGAATTTAAAGCCTTTGAATTCAAGAGACATATTGATAAGTTAAGTTCATTTAAACTTATCAATACTCCCATCATGATTTCTATCATGATGTATCACTTTGAAAATGATGTCAAGGCATGACATTCATTTTCAAGTTTCATATTTCAAATGTGAAAGATAGCAATTCATCACATGGTAAGATATCAATATTGTAAAATTGCGATGCAAGCTCTTGATATCTTAACATAATGCAAATATTTCAAATATAAGCTCTATGTATAGCAATTCATTCTATCATAGCAATTCATCATATGGCAAGATATCAATATGTAAAATTATGATGTAAGCTTTTTATATCTTAACATAATACAAATATGGTAATTATAGCAATTCTATCATCAATTTACCACATATTCTATCATCAATTTATCACATATTTCTCCCCCTTTGTCATCAACAAAAAGGAGAATGATTCAAGCATATTTCAAGCAGAGTAATAAATGTGGTAAAGATTCATGTCATAGAAAGATTCATGTCATTTTTCAACAATAAGTGATAAGATACCATTCATAGAAATTAATTTTCAAGCAATCATGACATAGTATTATTTAAACGTTCATTAGGGAGATAGCTTTCATTACTTCTTCCTTTGTCATTAACATTTTGCATGAAGGAGAAAAGCCATTGTCAACTAACTTTGAATGAAGTTAAAAATGATAAGAGATTAAATCATGTTTCATTTTTACAAAGATCAAGATATACATGTGAAATCAAATCATTGCAAGTGTTCATAAAAAAAAACCTTCCTTCATCAAGAAGGAATTCATGTGAAAGAATCATTACATTAAATTCATTTCTCGATTAAAAATTCAAAAGATAAATCCATGAGAGATGCATTTGTTAATTAATTCCATATGTCAAAAATCATGGAGCATTGAAATAAACTTGATATGACATAGGCTCATGAAAGCTCCATTCAAGAAATATATTAAGTCCACAAGAGAAATACAAATTCATGTATTGTTAGGATAAAAAAAATTTGAAAATGAAATTTAACACATTCATGTATTCGAACACAGTTTTGCCATAGCTTTTCAAACACAATCATGAAGGTAAAATATGCTTATCATCATGGAAATTTTTGCATCCAACACATAATTTCCAACATGTTATTGAAGCATATACTCAAGTAAAATTCGTATCATAAGATTTTCAGCATTGAGTTTCTAAGTGATTGATCAAGGATCAAGAAAGTCCGAAAATGAAATTTAATAAATTCATGCATTCGGACAAGTGATTTGTCACAATCATGAAGGTAAACATGTTCATCATCATGGAAACTTTTAGCATCAAGACACAAAATTTCTTACTTTTAAAGTAAACATGTTATTGAAGCATTTAATCATATCAAATTCGTATAAAATTTTTAGCATGGAATTTAAGTGAAAATCCGAAAACGAATAGCATAAAAAGAGGTTCAAGGAAAATATGAAAAATGAGGTTCAATCAACGTTAATATTCCTAACTCTGTAAATGCTCACCAAATGATAGATCAAGTCGTAGATACCAATAGTAAAAAACATCAAGGATTTGCAATCATCAAAGCAAGTGGCATTGTGATCAAGGTGAGTAGCATAAAGAGTTTACAACAACATAGTTTTACAACAAGACAAGAAGGAACTGTGTCCACCTTTTCTAAATACATACATATGCTCATTCAGGTGGTGGAAAATTAAAATGTCTAAATAAAGAGTCAAATTGTTGATGAATTTGCTGCAACTCAGATAGGATTTGATCTTAGTGATGTTCAAGCTGATCTTGTCTTTGTTCAAAGCAATCCATCCAAATCCCTATTTCTTCGATAGATGATGAAGGAGCTTGCTCAAATGGATGTGATTCCTCAAAGGGACCAATTGGAGGAGATTGATTACTCCTAAAGATTGGCATTTTTAGTCTTGGTTTAGGTTGAGGGGGATCAGTTCTTCTAGGCATTCTAACCCAGATACCATTTCTAAATATACATCTCATTCGATGAAGTAGATTTTTATTTATGATGCTAAATCTAGCTACCTTTATAACCTCTTCGTCGGGTGGTATTGCAATATCGTAGGCATTAAGTATTCTAGTGATGATACTACCATATGGAAGCATCATGTCCCTTTTTGATATTTCTATCATGTTTTTGTTGAATCTTGGATTTTGATGATGAAATCAATTGATGGGTTAATTGATCTAATTCATATTATTGAGTTAAGTGTGTAGGATTAACTACGATAGCATGAAGACATAAAGCAAGTCTACCGGAGTCAAGTTCGATGGGTGTTCAAGAGTCCGCCAAGAGTCCAAAGATTCGTCGAAAGTGCTGCCGGAACCAACCGAGAAGAAATCGGGGACTTGCCGAAGTTTTCGAAAGTCTGCCAAAGAGATCGTCGAAGGTTCGTGGAGATCACCGAGAAGGTTCGACTACTTGCCAAAGACTCGCTGAACTCACCACAAGATGGGGAGCTTGTTGGGAGTCCGCTGAAAGAAATGAAATCTGAGGGTGTATCGGAAGTCCGTCGGAAGATCACCGGAAAGCTCGCCAGAAGGGAACTCGACGTTGTCGATTAAAAACCTACTTAGGACTATGTCTTAATTTTATAGTTTGCATATAATTAGGGTTAGGATTAAGGGTTAATCCTATAACCCGGTTAGGGGCCAATTGGGCCTAAGTTCTGATTGGTTTGGGCCAAGTTTGGAGCCCAACCAGTGGGCTGAAATAGTCTAGGCAATGGCATCGCCAGACTAGGCAGTGGCACTACCTAAAGCCCAAAGGATCAGGCGGTGGCACCGCCCAGAACCTGAGAGTTTCGGTGGTGGCACCGCTAGTACACTGTCAGTATCAAACACTGACAAGCGGACGACAAGCGGTGGCACTACCAGCATCGAGAAACCCAAAAGAATTCAAATTTGGAGCCTAAATTTGAATCCTCTTGGGGCCTATAAATATCCCTCAATTCTCACTAGAGAAGATAACCTTTTTGAGAAGTAAGAGATTGAGATAAAGCCTTAGCAAAGTCTTTAGCAAGTCTTGTTTTCAATAGCTTAAGTGTTCACTTCTCTCTTTCTCTTTGAAAATTTGTAAAGTGTGAACCACTTATAAAAGGTTATAAGAGGGATATTTGTCCTTTTCCTTCAAAGTGATTTGCTAGTGGAAGTTGGAAGCCTCATCGAAGAAGGCTACGCAAGTGGATGTAGGTCATTTGACCGAACCACTTTAAATTGGCATGTCCCTTAAATGTGTGAGTTTTTACCTTTCTGAAATCATTATTTACTTAGCAGCAAGCTTTCAGTTTTTTATCTTCTAACTTTACTCAAGCTACTCTTGCTAAGTTATTCATTCTCGAATCGAAATCTCTACGCATTTACGAAATCGTATTCAAACTTACATGTTTTAATCTACTACACTAATTCACCCCCCCTCTTAGTGCCTCTTGGTATCAGAGCTAGGCTCACTCTCATATTTGGTTTAATACCCAAGAGAGATGGCTTACTCCGGCATGCATAAGGGTCATTCTATTATACGTCCACCTATGTTTAATGGGTCGGATTACGTATTGGAAGACTCGTATGAGGATCTTCCTCATTTCCATGGATTTTGAGCTTTGGACTATTGTCGAAAATAGATTTCAAAAATATTCTCTTCCGATGAGCGAATGGGATGAATCGGAGAAGAAGGTTTTTGCTTTAAACGCAAAGGCTATGAATGCCTTGTTTTGTGCACTTGACAAAAATAAATTTAATCGTATTTCGATTTGTGATTCGGCTTTTTATATTTAGAGAACTCTTGAGGTCACTCATAAAGGTACTAGCCGAGTGAAAGAGTCCAAAATCAATATTCTTATGCATTCTTATGAACTTTTTCGAATAAAACCAAATGAGTTCATCGGAGACATGTACACCCATTTCACGGATGTCATCAATGGACTCAAAGCTCTTGGTAAATATTTTTCTAACTTTGAACTAGTAACTAAAATTTTAAGATCCCTTCCAAAGAGTTGGGATCCAAAAGTTACGACCATTCAAGAGGCCAAGGACTTTAAAACATTTCCTCTTGAAGAATTTATTGGGTCTCTAATGACCTACGAAATGACGTGCCATGCTCATAAAGAGCTCGAGAACCCCCTTCCAAAGAACAGGAAATATATAACACTTAGAACACAAGAAGACCACTTGAAAGGAACATCAAGTGATGAGGACAGTGACGATGACATTGCACTTTTAACTCAAAAATTTTAAAAATTTATAAGAAAAAATAAATTTGAGAATAACACCAAAAACAAACTTGAACATAAAAAGAAACAAGTAATATGTTACAAATACAAGAAGCCGGGACACTTCAAAAATGAATGCCCCCAAGCCAAGAAGAAGCAACCGAAGAAGAAGAAAGCTTTAAAAGCAACTTGGGACGACTCAAGTGATTCTTGCTACTTAAAGAGACCTTAAATAAGTTTAAGGTCAGTAGCAAAGGCTTGGACATGATCCTTGCAAATAAAGGTCACGTCGTAAATAGAAGTGGAATTGCTTTAGTGAGAGAATCTCACCAAAATCCTACCACCTTCATTAAAGGACCCACATTGCATATTTCACCTCATTTGAAATGTAACTTTTATTGTAAATCCGGACATATTATTTACAAATATCCATTTAAGAAAATTAGTCCACATAAGTTGATATGGGTTCCTAAAGGAACTATAAATAATTCAATGATAAATGACAAATTTAGTAGATCAATTTTTGAGGCACCCAAAATCAAATAGGTACCTAAAAACCATTCTCTTTTATAGACAAACTTACAAGCTAAGAGCAAGAGATGGTATCTTGATAGTAGATGTTCAAGGTATATGATCGGAGATCCATCTTATTTCTCTATGCTCACTAGCAAAGAAGAAGGGTATATCACCTTCGGAGACAACAACAAAGGTAAAATCATTGGCAAGGGAACCATAGGTAACAAATTAAGTTTTTTAATTGATGATATGTTGCTAGTTGATGGACTAAAACATAATCTCTTAAGCATTGGTCAATTATGCGATAAAGGTTACATTGTTAGATTTGAATCTAATGTTTGCATTATTGAAAAAAATAACATATCAATGATTGCCTTAAAACAAAATAATGTCTACACTATCAACCTTGATGAACTTAGTAATGAAATGTGCTTTTCCGCTTTAAATGATGATGCTTGGCTTTGGCAGAGGAGATTCGGCCATGCAAGTATGAAACTAATATCTAAGATTTCATCTAGAGAGTTAGTACGAGGAATTCCCAATATGAAGTTTGTTAAGGACAAAGTATGTGATGCTTGTCAACTAGGAAAACAAATAAAAACTAGTTTTAAATAAAAAAATGAAATTAGCACAACTAGACCATTGCAATTGATCTATTTGGACTTATTTGGACCATTTAACACAATGAGTCTAGGAGGAAGCAAATATGATTTCATAATTGTAGATGACTATAGTAGATACACTTGGACCTATTTCTTGGCTCACAAAAGTGATTATTTCAAATATTTCTCTAAATGATTTCATAATTGTAGATGACTATAGTAGATACACTTGGACCTATTTCTTGGCTCACAAAAGTGATTATTTCAAATATTTCTCTAAATTTTGTAAACTTACTCAAAGCGAAAAAGGCTTCATGATTTCATCAATTCGGAGTGATCACAGTGGCGAATTTCAAAACCGTGACTTCCAAAGTTTTTGTGAATCCAATGGATATAACCACAACTTCTCCACTCCGAGAAATCCTCAACAAAATGGGGTAGTTAAAAGAAAAAATAGAAATTTACAAGAAATAACAAGAACCATGTTAAATGAACATAGTCTACCTAATTATTTTTGGGCCGAAGCCATTAATACGGCTTGCTATGTTATGAATAGGGTTCTAATAAGACCATTTCTATCAAAAACTCCCTATGAATTATGGAATAATAAAAAACCAAATGTTTCTTATTTTAAAGTATTCGGTTGCAAAAGCTTTATTTTGAATGAAAATGATGCCTTAAGAAAATTTGATGCTAAATCCGATGAAGGCATCTTTTTTTGTTACTCTTCCGTTTCTAAGGCTTTTCGTGTTTTTAACAAAAGAACCTTAGTTATAGAAGAGTCTATTCATGTAGTTTTCAATGAAATTTTTGAGTTAAATAAAAATGATTTTGATAATAATGTTAGTTTTGATAATTTGAATTTAAATGAACCCCCTCCTCAAAACAACAACTTGGATGCATCTTCTTTCTTACATAAGGAATGGAAGTATATGGATGCTCATCCAAAGGAGCTAATTCTAGGAGATACATTAAAAGGGGTTCAAACTTATTCTTCCTTCAAGAATTTTTGTGCTAACGCCGCCTTCCTTTCTTAAATTGAATCTAAATGCATTGACGAGGCCTTGAAAGATGATTCATGGGTCATTGCAATGCAAGAGGAATTGAACCAATTTGAGAGAAATGAGGTATGGAAGCTTGTTCCTAGACCTAGTAACCATTTAGTCATTGGTACTAAATGGGTCTGTAGAAATAAGCAAGACGAATGTGGTATCGTGGTTAGAAACAAGGCTAGACTTGTGGCCAAAGGATTCAACCAAGAAGAAGGTATCGACTACAAAGAAACATTCGCTCCTATGGCAAGATTAGAAGCCATTAGGATGCTCCTTGCCTATGCTAGTAGTAATGATTTTAAACTATTTCAAATGGATGTCAAAAGTGCCTTCTTGAATGGTTTTATTTCCGAAGAAGTATATGTCGAACAACCTCCCGGATTTAAAAATTCTCTTCTTCCTAATCATGTATTTAAATTGACTAAGGCTCTCTATGGCTTAAAACAAGCTCCTAGAGCTTGGTATGAAAGGCTTAGTTCCTTTCTCATTTTAAATAATTTTACTAAAGGCAAGGTTAATACTACATTGTTTATCAAATACTTTGAAAATAATTTTCTTATTGTGTAAATTTATGTTGACGATATTATTTTTGGTTCTTCGGATGAATCACTATATGAATCATTTACCAAGTGTATGAGTCATGAATTTGAAATGAGCCTAATGGGAGAATTAACCTTCTTTTTAGAATTACAAATTAAACAACTTAGTGATGGTATATTTCTTAATCAATTTAAATATACATTAGAATTGTTGAAACTATTTAACATGGATAGTTCAAAAGCGATAAACACTCCTATGAGTACTTCGACTAAGTTAGATATGGATGAAAATGGTGAAAAGTTTGATCAAAAAATGTATAAAGGAATGATAGGTAGTCTACTTTACCTCACCGCGACTAGACCGGATATCATGTTTAGTGTAGGACTTTGTGCTAGGTTTCAATCTAATCCTAAATTATCTCATCTTAAGAGTGTTAAAAGAATTTTTAGATATCTTAAAGGAACTCCCAATTTAGGATTATGGTATTCGAAATATGATAAATTCGATTTAATAGCTTATGTAGATGCCGACTTTGGCGGATGTAAGATAGATAGAAAAAGTACATCCGGAACATGCCAATTTCTAGGACATGCACTTGTTTCTTGGACTTCCAAGAAACAAAATTTAGTTGCACTATCTACGGTGGAAGTCGAATACATTGCTGTAAGTGCATATTGTGCTTAAGTTGTTTAGATGAAGAATACATTAGAAGACTATGGAATTCACTTGAAGAACATTTCCATAAAATGTGATAATATAAGTGTCATATGTCTTACCAAAAATCCAATTCAACACTCTAGAACTAAGCATATCGATGTTAGGCATCATTTCATACGCGATCATGTCCTTAACAATAATATCATTCTAGAGTTTATTGACACAAAGCATCAATTAGTAGACATTTTTACAAAAGCCTTAAATGAAGACCAATTTGACTTCATTAGAAGGGAACTAGGCATGTTAAATTGTCCTTGAGAATAAGCTTGATTATGTGTCTTTTCCGAAAGTTTCTTCATCCTCTTTCCAGTTTTCGTGGATCTAATTTCTTCCTTCCTTTTTGATTCCAAATAACATCTTAAAGAACAATCCAAGATCCTATCTTGAAGATCCTATCTTGAATCATACACATCTGAAAACAAAAAGGTAGGAAAGAAATTTCTTTTCTTTGGCACGCCAATAGTGGCACCGTTAGAACCGGTGGTAGCACCGCCTAAGCACTCGGTCGCTAGGCGGTGGCACTGCTCGGATTGGCTATGGCACCGCCCAAGAACTCCCTTATAAGAGAACGAGTTAGGGCCAGTGGTGGAACCACCCCCAACCCGTGAGAACTCTCCCTAGAACTCCCACAATACTCTCTAAACCTCTCTCACCCTCATTCTAACCTTCAGAAGCCTAAAAGAGGGATTCTTGTTGGTTCACGCTCAGGAATTCTCCATAAGGTAAAATCTGAAATCTTTCCTTCCTCTTCTCATTATTTTGCCTACTCTTCACAGTTTCATATTCTTGATCTATCATCTTGTTTAGATAATGGCTCCTAAGAGATCAACAAGAACAAAAGGGAAGAGGGTGGAAGGAGATTCATATGACCAAAACCTTTTTAGATCTAATGAAGTAGCTCTTAGTTTTTTAAATTTCGAAACAAGAACAACTCAAATCATAGCAAGAGCAAATTCAAATTCAGCAAATTAAAATTTTGAAGGAACTACAACAAATGAATCAAAAAATAAATGTCATGTATAAGAACTATGGATTTCCTCCTAAGGATTACTCGATATGCCTTCTCATTCTATTACCTTGGCATGCAATCCTTGTATGATTACTCTTAATGCCAAGTTAAGGTTTTACCATCTTCTTTCTTTTGTATGAAAGCCATGTTGTTTCTTTATGAGATGCAACTTTTGATGAATGCTGAATTTTTCTAATGAATTTTGAACGAATGCTGAATTTTCTCAAATATGATGAATTTTAAATGGATACTGCATTTTTCTAATGAATTTTGAATGAATGCTAAATTTTTCTAATGAATTTTGGATGAATGCTGAATTTTGGATGAATGCGGAATTTTTCTAATGAATTTTGGATTCTGTTTAATAGGATGAATTTTGTATAATCTTATGAATGCTGAATGATCGATCTTAATGGTGAATTTTTTAAAATCACAAATTATCAGCTTAAAAGTCTCATCTCATTTTTTGTTGATGATAAAGGGGGAGAAGAATGAGTAAAAGATTGATGAATTATATGCCAATGTGATAGCATGACTTATTTGAATTGCAAAAGCTTGTGTTAATGCAAATATCTTATATGCATCGATAGCATGACTTATATGAATTATAAGAGCTTGTCTTAATGTAAATATCTTATATGCATCGCAAAACTCCTTGAGAATATCACAAGTTTAGATTGGTTGATCATATTAAATCATGCCTTACATTTATATCATGAGATTCATGTTAAAATTTTACATCTCTTGTCGAAATGATAATTATCTTTTATCATTCGACTTGAAAATAATTTTCATAGCTTGAAATTATGAGAAATACGAAGTTTCATATTTGCTCATACTTATTAAGAATAACGATAAATTTAACGGATAGAACTTATCGATTTAGGCTTGAATTCAAAGAGATTGAATTCAAGTGTTTTTATCTTCTCATAATATGGCATATAGATAGGGGGAGTTATGTTTAACTCCGTCATCAATTGATTGTCATCATCAAAAAGGGGGAGATTGTTGAATCTTAGATTTTGATGATGAAATCAATTGATGGGTTAATTGATCTAATCTATATTATTGAGTTAAGTATGTAGGATTAATTATGATAGCATGAAGACATAAAGCAAGTCTACCGGAGTCGAGTTCGATGAGTGTTCAAGAGTCTGCCAAGAGTCCAAAGATTCATCGGAAGTGCTATCGGAACCAACCGAGAAGAAATCGGGGACTTGCCGAAGTTTTCAGAAGTCCGCCAAAGAGATCGTCGGAGGTTCGTGGAGATCACCGAGAAGGTTCGGCTACTTGCCAAAGACTCGCTGAACTCACCACAAGATCGGGAGCCTACTGGGAGTCCGCCGGAAGAAATCCGAGGGTATATCGGAAGTCCACCGGAAGATCACCGGAAAACTCGTCGAAAGGGAACTCGACGTTGCCAGTTAAAAACCTTCTTAGGACTATGTCTTAATTCGTAGTTTACATGTAATTAATGTTAGGATTAAGGGTTAATCCTATAACCCAGTTAGGGGCCAATTGGGCCCAAGTTCGGACTGGTTTGGGCCAAGTTTGGAGCCCAACTAGTGGGCTAAAATAGTCTAGGCAATGACACTGCCAGACTAGGTGGTGGCACCGCATAGAGCCCAAAGGATCAGGCGGTGGTACCACCGGACTAGGCGGTGGCACCACCCAGCACTTGAAAGGTAGGGCGGTGGCACCGCCCAGAACCCGAGAGTTCCAGAGGTGGCACCGCCAGTACATTGTCAGTATCAGACACTGACAGGTGGTGGCACCGCCACTAACAGGCGGTGGCACCGCCAGCATTGGGAAACCCAAAAGAATTCAAATTTGGAGCCCAAATTTGGAACCTCTTGGGGCCTATAAATACCCCTCAATTCTCAGCAGAGAAGATAACCTTTTTGAGAAGTAAGAGATTAAGATAAAGCCTTAGTAAAGTCTTTAGCAAGTCTTGTTTTCAATAGCTTAAGTATTCACCTCCCTCTTTCTCTTTGAAAATTTGTAAGAGTATGAACCACTTGTAAAAGGTTGTAAGAGGGGTATTTGTCCTTCCCCTTTAAAATGATTTGCTAGTGGAAGTTGGAAGCCTCATCAAAGAAGGCTACGCAAGTGGATGTAGGTCATTTGACCGAACCACTTTAAATTGGCATGTCCCTTGAATGTGTGAGTGTTTACCTTTCTGAAATCGTTATTTACTTAGCAGCAAGCTTTTGGTTTTTCATCTTCTAACGTTACTCAAGCTACTCTTGCCAAGTTATTCATTCTCGAATCGAAATCTCTATGCATTTACGAAATCGTATTCAAACTTACAAGTTTTAATCCGTTGCACTAATTCACCCCCCCTCTCCCCCTCTTAGTGCCACTCCGATCCTAATAGTTTTGTTGGATAAGATAACAAAAATAGTTGTTATATCCTTTCATTATCCACTACATGATTCCTAGTTCCATTTGACTCACTTCATCATGATGGTATTGTTTAGGGAGAATGATGCTAATTAGGATGTGATGAAGTATTTTGATGTTTAATGGTAATAGATGTTCATAATTTTTAGGAAGTACCATTAAGTTGGGATTGCCAAAAATTGTTCCTAAGGCATCAATATAGGTGGTCCTAATTGTTTCATCGTCCCATTGTCCTCTAAAATAACAATATTCTTCTTTCATCGGGATGCCTATTATGTCACAAATAGATCTATCTATAATGAATATATGGTGTCCTAAAAGATAGGTAGACATCCTTTCTTCTTCATCTACATGTAGATTGTTATAAAACAATCTAACAAGTCTTGGATAGATTGGTTCACTTATTTGTAGGATTGAAAGTAGGTTTAGATTTGCAAACCATTGAATAGGTTCTAAGTCACTTAGTTCATCTAAATCAACATATTTTCTCTTATGAACATGTCTAAATTCTATGGAAGCAAATTTTTGGGCACGTAGATTTGAATCAAAAAGTGTGGAATCAAAGTCTTCTTCTAATCTCCTCTTCTCTTTGTCCCTAGAGGATCTTCTAGAACCCATAAATACTATTATTTAGGAAGATAATGTTAAATCTCGTACTTTGATGATGAAACCACTTGATATGTGTTTTTGATTTAATCTGCATTTTGAGTGACGCAGGATACTTCGATCAGGATGAGACAATTAAACTAGGAAGAATCATGTTGGGCCGGAGGAACATGTCAGAAGATTGGACGTCGGGCCGGTGGATCGGTCGACGTATCGACAGAAGGCTTCGAGTTGTGGATTCGGGCATCGGGCCAAGAAGAGCGAAAATTGTGCCAAGGATATCAGAGTTGCAGAGTCAACTGGCCGATTGGGCAATAGGCTGCAAGAGAGGATAATGCACCGAAGAATCGAACGAAGCGTCGAGGGACCAATGACATGCCGGACAACTTGATTAATTGCTTAGGAGTAATTGTCTAGATTGAAGTTTTGCTTTACTTGTGCAGGATTAACTACGATAGCTTGAAGACATAAAGTAAGTCTATCGGAGTCAAGTTTGATGGGTGTTCAAGAGTCCGCCGAAAGTCCAAAGAATCGTCAGAAGTGCCGCCGGAACCAACCGAGAAGAAATCGGGGACTTGCCGAAGTCTTCGGAAGTCCGCCGGAGAGTTTGTCGGAGGTTCATGGAGATCATCGAGAAGGTTCGGCTACTTGCTAAAGACTCGCTGAACTCGCCACAAGACCGGGAGCCTGTTGGGAGTCCGTCGAAAGAAATCCGAGGCTGTATCGGAAGTCCACCGGAAGTTCGCCGAAAAGCTCGCCGGAAGGAAACTCGATATTTCCGATTAAAAACTTGCTTAGGACTATGTCTTAATTTCATAGTTTGCATGTAATTAGAGTTAGGATTAAGGGTTAATCCTATAACCCGGTTAGGGGCCAATTGGGCCTGAGTTCGGACTGGTTTGGGCCAAGTTTAAAGCCCAACCAGTGAGCTAAAATAGTATAGGTGGTGGCACCGCCCAGAACTCGAGGGATCATGCGGTGGCAGCACCCAGCACCCGAAAGATCGAGCAGTGGCACCGCTTGTAAACGGTCAATGACATTGACAAGCGGTAGCACCGCCAACTCCGGTAACCCAAAGGAATTCAAAATTTGGAGCCCAAATTTGAATCCTCTTGGGGTCTATAAATACCTCGCATTTCTCAACAGAGAAGACAACCTTTAAGAAGTTAGAGATTGAGATAAAGCCTTAGCAAAATCTTTAGCAAGTCTTGTTTTCAATAGCTTAAGTGTTCACCTCCTTTTTCTCTTTGAAAATTTGTAAGAGTGTGAACCACTTGTAAAAGGTTATAAGAGGCATATTTGTCCTTCCCCTTTAAAGTGATTTTCTAGTGGAAATTGGGTGCCTCATCGAAGAAAACTTCATAAGTGGATGTAGGTCATTTGACTGAACCATTTTAAATTGGTGTGTTCCTTGAATGTGTAAGTACTTACCTTTCTGAAATCGTTATTTACATAGTAGCAAACTTTCGATTTTCATCTTCTCACTTTACTTGAGCTACTCTTGTCAAGTCATTTATTCTCGAATTAAAATCTCCATGCATTTACGAAATCGTTTTCAAACTTACAAGTTTTAATCTACTGCACTAATTCACCCCCCCTCTTAGTGCCGCTCCAACCCTAACAATTGGTATTAGAGCCATAGTTTTTTACTTTGGTTTAACACTCAAATAGAAATGGCTCTTTTCGGCTTTCAAGAGGGTTACTCTCTCATTCGTCCTCCCTTTTTTAATGGGATGGACTACACTTATTGGAAAACTCGAATGAGAGTTTTCTTACTTTCTTTGGATTTGAATTTATGGCACATAGTCGAAAATGGATTTGAAATGTCTTCTCTTCCAATGAACCATTAGAATGACTCGGAGAAGAAGATGTTTTCTCTAAATGCAAAGGCTATGAATGCCTTATATTGTGCATTGGACAAAAATGAATTTAATCGTGTTTCAATTTGTGATTCAGCTTTTGATATTTGGAGAACTCTTGAGGTCACTCATGAAGGCACTAGACGAGTGAAAGAGTCCAAAATCAACATTTTTGTGCATTCTTACGAACTTTTTCGGATGAAACCAAGTGAGTCCATCGGAGACATGTATACCAGTTTCATAGATATTATCAATGGACTCAAAGCTCTTAGTAAAGATTTTTCTAACTTTGAACTAGTAACTAAAATTTTAAAATCCCTTCCAAAGAGTTGGGATCCAAAAGTTATGGTCATTCAAGAGGCCAAGGACCTTAAAACATTTCCTCTCGAAGAACTAATTGAATCTTTAATGACCTACGAAATGAATAATGTGACAAAAAGGGAACTCGAGAACAACTTTCCAAAGGACAGGAAGGATTTGGGACATAGAACACATGAAGACCACTTAAGCATAAACTCAAGTGATGGTGAACTTAAACTACAAATGAAACAAAAATTAAAAGCAAAAAGAATTGAACTACTTGCTTTGAATGCAAGAAGAAAAACAAAAATTGGGATGAATTGAGCTCCTCCGAAGATGAGGAGAAAATCAAGAAAGGCAAGGTGGCAAACTACGCTTTAATAGCTTTCAACGATGAGGTAATTGAAACCCCCTTAATTTATTTTGAAATTACTTGATGTTTTCCATGATACATTTTTTTTAATAATTATTTTTCTTGAAAATTACATGTTAATAGAATAAAATGTTAGATTTAAATCTAATGATCATATGTATGTTTTTCTTGAGAAGAAAAAATATATATCATGATGATTTCCGATTTTAATTGAAACCATGCTTGATATCTTAATGAAAATATTAAGAAGTTTAATATCATGCTTAATGATGGTGCATGGCTTTTGTATGGAAAACTAAGCATGAAAAGATAGATTAACCTAAAAAGAAAAATGCATGACTACAACAAATAACAAAATTATTTTGGTTAAAAATACCTTTTGCTCAATGAAACCATAATTGATGAATATGCTTTATATTTAATGATTTCTTTGCCTTGTATGTCCTGTCATAATAAATATTTTAAAAATAATAAAATCATGTTTGATTTGAAGTAATGCAGAATGATCATGCTTAATGAGTTTTCTTTCAAAATGATGCATAATGATTTTTATGATTTATGGATTATCGATTTTCACGATAATAAAAGTGGCCTTTTCGGTTTAAAAAAAAAATTGATGCATGTTTTGATTTGACATAAATGAAATAGGCATGCTTATAAGAAATAGTGTAAGTGTCATGCTTGACGATTGTATATTTAACGATGCATAAAGTTGTAATGAAAATATTAAAATTTTGATACCATGATTTGACGATTTTATGTATGAGATTTTAAAGTTATACTTGATTATTTCTGTGGTTTATTGATCTTGATGGTTTTTATGATGAAACTTATTTTTTGATCTTAAACGATTGATGATATATATATATTTTTGGCACAAAAAGGACAAAGGCATGCTTGTATGAAACAACTAAATAGAGAAAAGTATTTTTCTTGAAAATTCTTCTTCTCTATCTAATTGACTTTGATGAATCTATTTTATCATCTTTTTATGAATCTCTTGAAAATAATTTGATTTGATGTTTGATTTGAATTTGAATTTGAATTTGAATTTGAATTTGAATTTGAATTTGAATTTGAATTTGAATTTGAATTTGAATTTGAATTTGAATTTGAATTTGAATTTGAATTTGAATTTGAATTTGAATTTGAATTTGAATTTGAATTTGAATTTGAATTTGAATTTGAATTTGAATTTGAATTTGAATTTGAATTTGAATTTGAATTTGAATTTGAATTTGAATTTGAATTTGAATTTGAATTTGAATTTGAATTTGAATTTGAATTTGAATTTGAATTTGAATTTGAATTTGAATTTGAATTTGAATTTGAATTTGAATTTGAATTTGAATTTGAATTTGAATTTGAATTTGAATTTGAATTTGAATTTGAATTTGAATTTGAATTTGAATTTGAATTTGAATTTGAATTTGAATTTGAATTTGAATTTGAATTTGAATTTGAATTTGAATTTGAATTTGAATTTGAATTTGAATTTGAATTTGAATTTGAATTTGAATTTGAATTTGAATTTGTTGAATTTGAATTTGAATGTGCTTTATCTTGATTTTTCGAGATTTATAACTTGAGATTTACTCTATAAAAATTGAGATCTTTTACTATCAATGTCTCTTTTTGCCATCTACCATCCAAATGAATTATGATTGGTCTCATTGCTATATTTCTTCTTCTTGTCGTGTACTAAAGAGGAAATTTTCCTAAATGAATCGTGATTTTTTTTGTTTTGAACCATAATTTTTATAATTCATAATGAATTAAGAAATTTTATATGCATGAATTAATATCTTATTCCTCTACAAGATTGAATGAATTTTATCTATATCATGATCTCCTAAGAATTCCTTTCATTATTTATTTAAGG
Organism: Musa balbisiana; assembly: GCA_004837865.1. Classification (NCBI taxonomy): domain Eukaryota; kingdom Viridiplantae; phylum Streptophyta; class Magnoliopsida; order Zingiberales; family Musaceae; genus Musa; species Musa balbisiana. The sequence continues at coordinate 12,529,762 of CM017192.1, read as the reverse complement.
GGAGATTTGTTAAAATAAATCATGGTTTCTCTTGATTTCTCGGAATTATAGCTTGAGTATTCTTTTTGTAAATCAAGATTGTTAATCATGATTCTCTCATTTTATCAAAGAGAACATTTTTCAAAATGAATAATTAAGCTATTTTCTCTTGATTTTCGATTCCCACAATTTGAGAAAATGTATCTTGATGCTTGGAACATTTTATGCATAAATTGATTTTCTTTATGATTCAATACTCCTTTGTAATTATGATATGTTTATCGCATGATATGATTGAATCACTGTTATAAAAGAAAAAGGAAATTGTTAGCTTGCTAATTGCAAAAATATATGCTAGCTTGAATGATAAAATATGAGATTGTCTATAGTGCAAATTTATTATTCTCGTGATGTGTAGATTGAAATAATGATTGGAATATTGATGTAATTATAAATGATGATTTGGTATTATGCATGAAATACTCTTGATATTATTTTGATGCATACAAATGAAAAGTTATGATCATGCATGGCATGATACAATTTGATAAATTAATACCATCTTGGTTTGAAATATTTATGATTTGGAATGATGCATGCAATACTTATATTTTTTATTATGATGATGTATGTGATGTATTGCATATAATGTGTATCATGAATGCTTAGTATCATGATCAAAACATTGATAAATGCTATGATTTATTACCAAAATGATGTATCATGTATGATATGCCCGTAGTGATTAATTTATTTGTATAATGCATGAAGTAAGGATACAAATGTAAAGTTTTGAAATTATGCATATTTTAATTTGAAAACATAATGATGCACAAATAAGATTGATACTTACCTTTGTCATGATTTAGAAATTGATGTAAAGGGTCTTCCTTTCTTTTTGACAACGACAAACGGGGAGAAAGAGTTGCTAGTGTGCTATCTTGAATTGATGTAAAGGGTTATCTTAAGGAGAAATTAACTAGCTTGCACAAGTCAAGAAGATGCAAAAACTTGTTTACTAGCTTGCCTATCTTAAGCATCAAAGAATGCTAACTTGCTTATTTCAAGAAGCAAATGTTGCCTTCTTGAACATCATTATCTTGCCTATCTCAAGAAGCAAAACTTGCAACTTGCACATTGCAATAGGAAGTATCATGAGCTTACACAAAAAAGCTATCTTGCATTTGCTTTCGAAATTTTTGCTAGCTTGTATGTAGTAAAACTTGCATATCGTAAAAATTGCTAGCTTGTAGTCTAAAGAGAAGCAAACAGTTGCTATCTCAAGATGCTAAACATGCTAAACTTACACATTGCAAAGGAAGTAAAATTTGATAGCTTGCAACTTGCATATTTCAAGAAGCAAGAGCTGCTTTTTGAACATCTTAAAATTGCTAACTTGCATATTGTAAATTTTTTGTAAAATCTTGTGAAGAAGGACATGCTATCTTACTATCTTGCATATCTAAAACTTGATAGCTTGCATATTCTAATGTGATATTGCACTTGCTAAATTTTTGCTAGCTTGCATGATATAGCATTTGCTAAATTTTCAAGCTTACAAATTGCATGATGATAAAACTTGATATTATGTTTTTCATGCAATAAGTTGAATTCATATCTCAAACATATAGAAAGTGACATTTCTCCTTTTTGTTGATGACAAAGGGAGAGAAGTATGATGACATGACATGTTATGCATAAGTTTATGATAACATGTTGCTTGGAGTTTTGAATCCAAGAGTTTCTATCAATAAGCCATATTGATAGGGGTAGTTTGTTTAAACTCTGGGAGTTAAGGTTAACTCTGTCATCAAGTAATTGTCATCATCAAAAAGGGGGAGATTGTTAAATCTCATATTTTGATGATGAAACCACTTGATATGTGTTTTTGATTTAATCTGCGTTTTGAGTGATGCAAGATACTTCGATCAGGATGAGATAATTAAAGCAGGAAGAATCATGTTAGGCCAAAGAAACATGTCAGAAGATTGGACGTTGGGCCGGTGGATCGGTTGACGTATCGACAAAAGGCTTTGAGCCGTAGATTCAGGCATCGGGCCAAGAAGAGTGGAGATTATGCTAAGGATATCGGAGTTATAGAGTCAACTGGTTGATTGGGCAATAGGCCACAATAGAAGATGATGCACCGAAGAATCGGACGAAGTGTCGAGGGACCAATGACATGCTGGACAACTTGATTAATTGCTTAGGAGTAATTGTCTAGATCGAAGTTTTGCTTTACTTGTGTAGAATTAACTACAATAGCTTGAAGACATAAAGCAAGTCTACCGGAGTCAAGTTCGATGGGTGTTCGAGAGTCCGCCGAAAATCCGAAGAATCATCAGAAGTGCTGCCGGAACCAATCGAGAAGAAATCGAGGACTTGCTGAAGTCTTTGGAAGTCCGTCGGAGAGTTCGTCGGAGGTTTGCGAAGATCACTGAGAAGGTTCGGCTACTTGCCAAAGACTCGCTGAACTCGCCACAAGACCAGGAGCTTATTGGGAGTCTGCCGGAAGAAATCCGAGGGTGTATCGGAAGTCCACCGGAAGTTCACCGAAAAGCTTGCCGGAAGGAAACTCGACGTTGCCGGTTAAAAACTTGCTTAAGACTATGTCTTAATTTTGTAGTTTGCATATAATTAGGGTTAGGATTAAGGGTTAATCTTATAACTCGGTTAGGGGCCAATTGGGCCCAAGTTTGGACTGAAGGTTCGGCTACTTGCCAAAGACTCGCTGAACTCGCCACAAGACCAGGAGCTTATTGGGAGTCTGCCGGAAGAAATCGAGGACTTGCTGAAGTCTTTGGAAGTCCGTCGGAGAGTTCGTCGGAGGTTTGCGAAGATCACTGAGAAGGTTCGGCTACTTGCCAAAGACTCGCTGAACTCGCCACAAGACCAGGAGCTTATTGGGAGTCTGCCGGAAGAAATCGAGGACTTGCTGAAGTCTTTGGAAGTCCGTCGGAGAGTTCGTCGGAGGTTTGCGAAGATCACTGAGAAGGTTCGGCTACTTGCCAAAGACTCGCTGAACTCGCCACAAGACCAGGAGCTTATTGGGAGTCTGCCGGAAGAAATCGAGGACTTGCTGAAGTCTTTGGAAGTCCGTCGGAGAGTTCGTCGGAGGTTTGCGAAGATCACTGAGAAGGTTCGGCTACTTGCCAAAGACTCGCTGAACTCGCCACAAGACCAGGAGCTTATTGGGAGTCTGCCAATAGCATAAGTGTTCACCTCCTTCTTTCTCTTTGAAAATTTGTAAGAGTGTGAACCACTTGTAAAAGGTTGTAAGAGGCATATTTTGTTGAATCTCGAATTTTGATGATGAAGTCAATTGTCATTTGTTATCTAATCCATATGTTAAGATAAGTGTGCAGGATTAACTACAATGAAAGTAAGACATGCAGCAGGAGTTACATCGAAGTCAAGACTATGATCACGTTGGGGGTTCGAGAGTTCGACGGAAGTCCGGACGGTCATCGGAGGTTCTACGGGAACAAATCCGAGAAGTCCAGGAGCTTGCCAAAGAAGCTCATCGGAACTCGCCAAGTGGATCATCGCAAGTCCAAGAGTTTGCGGAAGTCCGCCGGAGCATCGCCGAGGGTTCGTCGGATGATCGCCGGAAGTTCGCCGGAAGCTCGACGGAAGAAGCGATTGACGCACCAGAGCAAGTTGCAGTAAATGTCTTGAAAAATATTGTAGTTAGCATGATGATTAAGTTAGAAATGGGAGATGATCCCATTAACTTAATCTTGGGGCAATTGGGCCCTTAACAGACCCAAATTGGGCCGAATGGATCAGCCCATTCGGACCCAGATTCCCTGGCCGGCGGTGGCACCGCCTGGGTCGGCGGTGGCACCGCCCAGCAGCCGAGTCTCGGAGTGAGGCTGGGCGGTGGCACCGCCCCTGTCAGGCAGTGGCACCGCTTGGGCTCAGTCTCCGAGTGAGACTGGGCGGTAGCACCGCCTAGGCTCAGTCTCCGAGGGAGACTGGGTGGGCGGTAGAACCGCCCCTGTCAGGCGGTGGCACCACCTAGGCTCAGTCTCCGAGTGAGACTGGGCGGTAGCACCGCCCCTGTCAAGCGGTGGTACCGCCCGAGCTCGGTCTCCGAGCTCTGTCAGGCGGTAGTACTGCCCATTTATGGCGGTAGTACCGCCAGGACCCCGAAAACATAGGAATTGACATTTTTGAGCTCCAAATTCAAATCAGTTTGGGGCCTATATAAACCCCACCCTTTCATGCATGAAAGGGCACTGAAACTTAGCATTTATTCTGAGATTTTGAGAGCTTAAAAGTGTTGTAAAAGGCTAGAAGTTCTTCTCCCTCTTTTCTTCGAAGTTTTGATCATTCAAGAGAGGAGTGAAAAATTTGTAAGGGTTGTCTCCTAAGCCTGTCAAAAGGAGTGAAACTGTAAAAGGGTGGTTGGCCTTCGCCTATTGAAGGAAGGCCTCTAGTGGACGTCGGTGACCTCATTGGACGAGGAAGCCAAAAGTGGATGTAGGTCAAGATTGACCGAACCACTCTAAATCTCGGTTTGCATTTACATTCTGTTCTCTATCTTAACTGCAACTAATTCCATAGCTTTACTTTAACTGCACTTTACTTGATCTTAAGTTAAAGCAATTTTCGATTCGACTTTCATACTGAAATCGTTCTTATCATACGAACATCGTTTTAAATCGTCGAAAGTTTTCCGCTGCACTAATTCACCCCCCCCTCTTAGTGCTCTTGATCCTAACAATTGGTATCAGAGCGGGGTTAACTCTCAATCGGATTAAAACTCAAGAGAGATGGCATACGTCGGAAATCAAGAGGGCCACTCTATTACACGTCCACCCATGTTCAATGGGACGGACTACACCTATTAGAAGACCTGAATGAGGATCTTTCTTATTTCAATGGATTTTGAACTTTGGAATCTTGTCGAAAATGGATTTTCGAAATCTTCTCTTCCAATGATCGATTGGAATGAATTGGAGAAGAAGACTTTCGCTCTTAATGCAGAGGCTATGAATGCCTTATTTTGTGCGCTTGATAAAAATGAGTTCAATCGTGTTTCGGTTTGTGAAACCACATTTGATATTTGGCATACACTCGAAGTGACTCACGAAGGCACAAGTAGAGTGAAAGAGTCAAAAATCAATCTTTTGATACATTCTTTTGAACTTTTTCGAATGAAACCGAGCGAGACTATTGGCGATATGTACACCCGTTTCACGGATGTCGTCAATGGTCTAAAAGGACTCGGCAAAAGTTTTTCGGATTTTGAGCTCGTAAATAAGATTCTAAGATCTCTTCCTAAGAGTTGGGACCCTAAAGTCACTGCTATTCAAGAGGCTAAAGATCTAAACAACTTCCCTCTTGAAGAATTAATCGGGTCATTAATGACCTACAAAATGACTTGCAAAGCTCATGAAGAGCAAGAAGAGATCCTTCTAAAGAACAGGAAGGATATGGCATTTAGAACTTTCGAAGACCACTTGAGAGGAAACTCAAGTGATGAAGACTGTGACGATGACTTGGCACTTCTAACAAGGAAATTCAAAAAATTCATTAAAAGAAACAAGTTTAAAAATGACTCAAAAAATAAATTTGAACCCAAAAAGGACCAAGTTATTTGCTACGAATGCAAGAAGCCGGGACACTACAAAAGTGATTGTCCCCAAGCCAAGAAGAGAACACCAAAGAAGAAGGCGCTCAAAGCAACGTGGGATGACTCAAGCGCGTCCGAAGAAGAGGAGTCCAACATCGAGCAAGTTGCTCATTACGCCCTAATGGCCATTGGAGATGAGGTAACAAATTTAATTGATGCAGATTTATCATTTGATGAATTACTAAATGCCTTCCATGACTTATTTGATGAATGCAAAACTATTAGTAGAAAATATAAATTGCTAAAAAAAGAGCATGATAGTCTTACTTGTAATTTCGACAAATTAGAAATTGAATATCATGATAGTTTAGCTCCATGTAAAAATTGTCATGATCTAAAAACTCTCCAAAAGGAGAACTTGCTACTTAAAGACACCTTGAAGAAATTTGAGGTTGGTAGCAAGTCTTTGAATATGATCCTTACAAATAAGGGTCATGTTCCTAAAAGAAGTGGAATCGGATTTGTGAGAAGTCCTCACCAAAATCCAACCACCTTCATTAAAGGCCATATCTTATATGTTCAGCACCAAAGCAAATGCAACTTTTGTTGCAAACATGGACATAGAACTTATCATTGTCCATTCAAGAAAGTTAGTCCAAACAAATTGATTTGGGTTCCTAAAGGAACCACGATAAACTCTATGCAACATGATAAACAATTTAGATCAGTGTTTGAGGCACCCAAAAGTAAATGGGTACCTAAAAATCATCCTTTCTTGTAGAAACATACATCATCACAAGCTAGGAGCAAGAGATGGTACCTTGATAGTGGATGCTCAAGGCATATGACTGGAGATCCATCTCAATTCTCTAAACTCACTAGCATAGATGAAGGCTATGTCACCTTCGGAGACAACAACAAGGGTAAAATCATTGGCAAAGGAACCATAGGTAATAAATCCAACTTCTTTATTAAAGATGTTTTGTTAGTTGATGGTTTAAAACATAACCTCTTGAGCATTAGTCAATTGTGTGATAAAGGATATATTGTCAAATTCGAATCTAATGCTTGCATCATTGAAAAACCACACAAAAACATATCTATGATTGCATTAAAACAAAATAACGTATACACCATTGATATCAATGATCTTTGCAATGAAAAGTGTTTCTCGGTTTTGAATGAGGATGCTTGGCTTTGGCATAGGAGATTAGGTCATGCTAGCGTGAAATTAATCACTCAAATATCATCCAAAGAACTTGTAAGAGGAATTTCTCATATCAAGTTCATCAAAGATAATGTGTGTGATGCTTGTCAATTAGGAAAACAAATTAAGGGTAGTTTCAAATCTAAGAATCAAATAAGCACCTCTAGGCCCTAACAATTGATCCATATGGACTTGTTTGGACCTATCTCTACATCAAGTCTAGGAGGTAGCAAATACACCTTCGTCATTGTAGATGACTATAGTAGATACACATGGACTTATTTCTTAAAACATAAAAATGAATGCTTTACATATTTTACCAAGTTTTGCAAACTTGTCCAAAATGAAAAGAGTTCTATGATTGCATCAATTAGAAGTGATCATGGTGGTGAATTTCAAAACCGTGATTTTCAAGAATTTTGTGAATTTAATGGATACAATCATAACTTCTCTACTCCAAGAAATCCTCAACAAAATGGAGTAGTAGAAAGAAAAAATAGAAATTTACAAGAAATGGCAAGAACCATATTGAATGAACATAGCCTACCCAAATATTTTTGGGCCGAAGCCGTAAACACTGCATGCTATATTTTGAATAGAGTTCTAGTAAGACCCTTACTCACCAAAACTCCCTATGAGTTGTGGAACAACAAAAAACCCAATGTTTCATATTTTAAAGTTTTTGGGTGCAAGTGTTTTATCTTGAATGAAAAAGATGTCTTAGGAAAATTTGATGCTAAATCCGATAAAGGAATTATCCTTGGTTATTCTTCGGTTTCTAAAGATTTTCATATATTCAATAAAAGAACTTTAATTATAGAAGAATCCATTCATGTTGTTTTCAATGAGATTTCCGAAATCAAGAAAAATGATTTTGATGATGATGTTAATTTTGATTCTTTGAATTTAAATGAAACCCCTTCTCCAACTAGCAACTTGGATGCATCCACTTCTGAAACATCCTTACCCAAGGATTGGAAATATGTAGATGCTCATCCTAAGGAGCTAATTCTAGGAGACACATCTAAGGGGGTTCAAACACGTTCTTCTCTTAAAGAATTTTGTGCCAACGCTGCTTTTCTCTCCCAAATTGAACCTAAATGTATTGACGAAGCCATGAAAGATGATTCATGGATTATCGCAATGCAAGATGAGTTAAATCAATTTGAGAGAAATGAGGTGTGGAAGCTTGTTCCTAGGCCAAATGACCATTTAGTTATTGGTACTAAATGGGTCTTTAGAAACAAGCAAGATGAATATGGTATCGTGGTTAGAAACAAGGCTAGATTAGTAGCCAAAGGTTTCAACTAAGAAGAAGGTATCGATTACGAAGAAACCTTCACTCCTGTGGCTAGATTAGAAGCCATAAGGATGCTCCTTGCCTATGCTAGTAATAATAATTTTAAGTTATTTCAAATGGATGTTAAAAGTGCTTTTCTTAATGGCTTTATTTCCGAAGAAGTTTATGTTGAACAACCTCCCGGATTTGAAAATAATAGCCTCACTAATCATATGTTTAAATTAACTAAAGCTCTCTATGGTTTAAAACAAGCCCCAAGGGCTTGGTATGAGAGACTTAATTCTTTTCTTATTAAAAATAATTTTACAAAAGGCAAGGTTGATACTACATTGTTTATCAAGAATTTTGAAAATAATTTTCTCATTGTTCAAATTTATGTTGATGATATTATCTTTGGTTCTACAAACGAATCTCTTTGTGAATCCTTTGCTAAAACCATGAGTCTAGAATTTGAAATGAGTTTGATGGGAGAATTAACCTTTTTCTTTAGGCTTACAAATTAAGCAACTAAGAAATGGCATCTTTATTAGTCAAACTAAATATGCTTTAGACTTGCTAAAGAGATTTAATATGGAAAGCTCAAAAGCTATTAACACTCCTATGAGCACATCCACTAAGTTAGAAGTTGATGAAAGTGGAGAAAGCTTCGATCAAAAAACTTATAGAGGTATGATAGGAAGTTTACTTTACCTCACTGCAACTAGACCAGATATCATATTCAGTGTAGGACTTTGTGCTAGGTTTTAATCGAACCCTAAGATATCTCATCTCAAAGCGGTTAAAAGAATATTTAGATATCTTAAAGGTACCACAAATCTAGGATTATGGTATCCGAAAATCGAGAAGTTTGAGTTAATTGCTTATGCTAATGCAGATTTTGCTGGATGTAGATTAGATAGAAAAAGCACATCAGGAACATGTCAATTTTTGGGACATGCTCTTGTTTCCTGGTCATCTAAGAAACAAAACTCGATTGCACTATCAACAACCGAAGCTGAGTATATAGCAGCTAGTGCATGCTATGCACAAGTTGTGTGGATGAAAAACACCTTAGAAGATTATAAAGTTCATCTTAAAAATATTCCCATTAAATATGATAACACAAGTGCTATATGTTTAACAAAGAATCCCATTCAACACTCAAAACATATTGATATTAGACATCACTTTATACAAGATTATGTCACTAATCATGATATAGTTATAGAGTTCATTTATACTAAACATCAACTAGCTGATATTTTTACAAAGCCTTTAAGTGAAGAACAATTTAATTTCATTAGAAGAGAATTAGGAATGTTAATGTGTCCGAATGCTTGAACTCATTAAATCTATTTTTCGGACTTTCTTGATTCAATAATCAAATCACTCAATTGCTATGATGATTTTACATGATTACATGCTTTAGTAATATGTTGGAAATTATGTATTTTAGATATAAAAATTTTCATGATAATGAGCATGTTTTATCTTCATGATTGTATTGGAAAATCTATAGCAAAACCTTGTCCGAATGCATGAAAGTGTTAAATTTTATTTTCGGATTTTCTTGATACCTTATTCTCTTTCGAACTTAATGTAGCTCTCATAAGCATATGTTATATCGAGTTTGATTCATTGATTTTTGACATGTGGAATCAATTAGCAAATGCATCTTTCATAGGCTTATAATGTGAAAAAATATTTTTGAGAAATGGATTTGATAAAATGATTCCTTCTTATAATTTCCTTCTTGAAAAAAAAAAATAAGATTTTTTACTTGCAAGGATATTGATTCACATACATATCTTGATCCTTGTAAAAATGAAGCGTAATTTAATCTTTTCTTGAGATGTTTGTATAATTGGTATCCTATCACTCATTGTTGAAAAATTACCTATCACTCACTTGTGTTTAAAATTTGCTTATATCGTTTTCCTTTTTGTTGATGACAAAGGGGGAGAAATATATGAATTGATGCTATGAGTGCCATATTTGAATTTGAATTATGTTAAAAAAGCTTACATCAAAATATATGGTAAATTGATGATAGAAATGCTATGATTGCTAAAACACTTAAAATATTTACATTATGTTAAGATATCAAGAACTTGCATCGTAATTTCACATGTTGATATCTTACCATATGATGAATTGCTACCATTACTATCATTCACATTTGAAATGTAAAACTTGAAAAAGGATGTCAAGCCTTGACATCATTTTTAGAGAGATACATCATGATAGGAATCATGATGAAAGTATTGATAAGGCTAAACAATCTTGACTTATCAATATGTCTCTTGAATTCAAAGGCTTTGAATTCAAGAATGACTTATCTTGAGTATGGCATATAGATAGGGGGAGTTAAAGTTAACTCCGTTATCAATTGATTATCATCATCAAAAAGGGGGAGATTGTTGAATCTCGGATTTTGATGATGAAGTCAATTGTCATTTGTTATCTAATCCATATGTTAAGATAAGTGTGCAGGATTAACTACGATGAAAGTAAGACATGCAGCAGGAGTTGCGCCGAAGTCAAGACTATGATCACGTTGGGGGTTCGAGAGTTCGACGGAAGTCTGGACGGTCATCGGAGGTTCTGCGGGAACAAATCCGAGAAGTCCAGGAGCTTGCCAAAGAAGCTCATCGGAACTCGCCAAGTGGATCATCACAAGTCCAGGAGTTTGCCGGAAGTCCGTTAGAGTATCGCCGAGGGTTCGTCGGATGATCGTCGGAAGTTCGCCGGAAGCTCGACGGAAGAAGCGATTGACGCACTAGAGCAAGTTGCAGTAAATGTCTTGAAAAATATTATAGTTAGCATGATGATTAAGTTAGAAATGGGAGATGATCCCATTAACTTAATCTTGGGGCAATTGGGCCCTTAACAGACCCAAATTGGGCCGAATGGATCAGCCCATTCGGACCCAGATTCCTTGGCCGACGGTGGCACCGCCCAGCAACCGAGTCTCGGAGTGAGGCTGGGCGGTGGCACCGCCCCTGTCAGGCAGTGGCACCGCCTGGGCTCAGTCTCCGAGTGAGACTGGGCGGTAGCACTGCCCCTGTCAGGCGGTGGTACCGCCCGAGTTCGGTCTCCGAGCTCTGTCAGGCGGTAGTACCGCCCATTTATGGCGGTAGTACCGCCAGGACCCCGAAAACATGGGAATTGATATTTTTGAGCTCCAAATTCAAATCAGTTTGGGGCCTATATAAACCCCACCCTTTCATGCATGAAAGGGCACCGAAACTTAACATTTATTCTGATATTTTGATAGCTTAAAAGTGTTGTAAAAGGCTAGAAGTTCTTCTCCCTCTTTTCTTCGAAGTTTTGATCATTCAAGAGTGGAGTGAAAAATTTGTAAGGGTTGTCTCCTAAGCCCGTCAAAAGGAGTGAAACTGTAAAAGGGTGGTTAGCCTTCGCCTATTGAAGGAAGGCCTCTAATGGACGTCGGTGACCTCATCGAATGAGGAAGCCAAAAGTGGATGTAGGTCAAGATTGACCAAACCACTCTAAATCTCGGTTTGCATTTACATTCTATTCTCTATCTTAACTGCAACTACTTCCATAGCTTTACTTTAACTGCACTTTACTTGATCTTAAGTTAAAGCAATTTCTGATTCGACTTTCATACTGAAATCGTTCTTATCATACAAACGTCGTTTTAAATCGTCGAAAGTTTTCCGCTGCACTAATTCACCCCCCCCTCTTAGTGCTCTTGATCCTAAAATATTTGTCCTTCCCCTTCAAAGTGACTTGCTAGTGGAAGTTGGGAGCCTCATCGAAGAAGACTTCATAAGTGGATGTAGGTCATTTGACCGAACCACTTTAAATTAGTGTGTTCCTTGAATGTGTGAGTACTTACCTTTCTGAAATCGTTATTTACACAGCAGCAAGCTTTCAGTTTTCATCTTCTCACTTTACTCGAGCTACTCTTATCAAGTCATTTATTCTCGAATTGAAATCTCTACGCATTTACGAAATCATTTTTAAACTTACAAGTTTTAATCCGCTGTACTAATTCACCCCCCCCCCCCCCTCTTAGTGTCGCTCCGACCCTAACAGATAAATAATGAGCAAGAGCAAATCAAATAAAAGAGAAATCAAAGGTTTTTAGAGATTACCTTAGTTGAGATCTTCAAGAGGGAGTAGGATTGATTCTTGATCTTGCAGGAAATAGGCAGTTTTGGATAGCTAAAGGGGAGGAATGGAGTTGGAGGAGAGTTTAGAGCTGCAAGGAGGAGAAGAGAGTGAGTTGGGGTCAGTTCTACCGCCGGCCCTAGCTCGGGTTTAAAAGAGGGCAGGTTGCGGGCGATGGCATCGCTGGCTGGGCGATGCAACCGCTTGCCACCCGTGACAGCTGGCGGTGCTACCGCCAGCTGGGCAGTGAGCACTACTTTTCAGGGCTGTGTAGGCTGATGTGAGTGTTTTCAATTTAATGAGAGTTTTTATTTGTGGAGCAATCAACCTTAATTACATAATTGTGTAAAAATTTCTATCACAAGATGAGAGATTTTGTACATTTAATGATAGATCTTGTGAAGTGCATACTCTACTTCATATGTCATATAGAGTTTTCAACATGTTCATGACTTATCATGCAAGCTTGTAAACCTCGCTACTTCATGATTTATATCATACAAGAATTCGTATGCAAACTTGGCTTGCAAGACGTAAGTTCATGATCTTGTAAGATATAGTTGGATCTGAAAAAAAATATAGGGAGGAGTGTATCTAATAAGTTCGGGAATCCGAAGGATAGGTGAAGGGGAATTTATGTATAAGAGTTTACATGTTTCAAAATTTGAGGGATCAAACATAAGTGTTTATCACACAAGATTCCATCATTAATATGGGTATCATTTGATAGTTATAATTTAACCAATCCTCTTTTTATCTTTTTAGCTAGAGAGCATTATAAGTTATTTTGGATCTCGAGTCACAAACATCAAGCACTTAAAACGCAAGATGTCATCTCTTGCTCCTAGCTTGTGGTGATATATGTTTCTACAAAAAAGGATGATTTTTAGATACCCATTTATTTTTGGGTGCCTCAACAACCAATCTAAATTGTTTATCATGTTGCATGGAGTTCTTTATGGTTCCTTTTGGAACCCAAATTAATTTGTTAGGACTAATCTTCTTGAATGGAAAATGATAAGTTCTATATCCATGTTTGCAACAAAAGTTGCATTTGTTTTGGTGCGAAACACGCAAGATAGGGCCTTTAATGAAAGTGATTGGATTTTGGTGAGAGCTTCTCACAAATCCGATTCCACTTCTTTTAGGAATGTGACCCTTATTTGTAAAGATCATATTCAAAGACTTGCTACCAACCTCAAATTTCTTCAAGGTGTCCTTGAGTAGCAAGTTCTCCTTTCGGAGAATTTCTAAATCGTGACATTTTGTACATAGAATTAAACTATCATTATGTTTAATTTTTAATTTATCAAAATTACTAACAAGAATATCATGCTCCTTTTTTAACAATTTATATTTTCTACTAATTGTTTTGCATTCATCAAATAAATCATGGAAAGCATTTAACAATTCATCAAATGATAAACTTGCATCAATTAAATTTGATACCTCCTCTCCGATGGCCATGAGGGCATAATAAGCAACTTGTTCGGTGTTGGACTCCTCTTCTTAGGATGCGCTTGAGTTATCTCACGTTTCTATGAGTGCCTTCTTCTTTGGTATTATCTTCTTGGCTTGGGGACAATCATTTTTATAGTGTCCCGGCTTCTTGCATTTGTAGCAAATAACTTGGTTCTTTTTGGGTTCAAATTTATTTTTATTGTTATTTTTAAATTTATTTTTTTAATAAATTTTTTTAAATTTCCTTGTTAAAAGTGTCAAGTCATCATCAAAGTCCTCATCACTTGAGTTTTCTCTCCAGTGGTCTTCTAGAGTTCTAAGTGTTATATCCTTTCTGTTCTTTAGAAGGGTGTCTTCATGCTCTTCAAAAGCTTTGCAAGTCATTTCGTAGGTCATTATGACCTGATTAATTCTTCAAGAGGGAAGTTATTTAAATCTTTAGCCTCTTGAATACCAGTGACTTTAGGGTCCCAACTCTTTGGAAGGGATCTTATAATTTTATTAATGAGCTCGAAATCCGAAAAACTTTTACCGAGTCATTTAAGACCATTGACGATCTCCGTGAAACGGGTGTACTTGTCACCTATGGTCTCACTCGGTTTCATTCGAAAAAGTTCATAAGAATGTACTAAAAGATTGATTTTTGACTCTTTCACTCTACTTGTGCCTTCGTGAGTTATTTCGAGTGTATACCAAATATCAAATACAGTTTCACAAATCGAAACACGATTGAACTTGTTTTTATCAAGTACACAAAATAAGGCATTCATAGCCTTTGCATTAAGAGCGAAAGTCTTCTTCTCTAATTCATTCCAATTGATCATTGGAAGAAAAGACCTTGAAAATCCATTTACAACAATATTCCAAAGTTCAAAATCCATGGAAATATGATCCTCATTCGGGTCTTCCAGTAGGTGTAGTCCATCCCATTGAACATGGGCGGACGTGTAATAGAGTGACCCTCTTGGTTTCCGGTATATATCATCTCTCTTGGGTTTTAATCCAACTAAGAGTGAACCCGCTCTAATACCAATTGTTAGGATCAAGAGCACTAAGAGGGGGGGGTGAATTAATGTAGCGGATAAAAATATCAGTTTCAGAAAATATTTTTGTACGTTGAAAACCGAACTCGGAAATGCTTAACTTTGAAGGCGAAGTAAGAGAGTAAAGATAGCTTAAAGGCAGTAAACAATTAAAGAGGTTTGTAGTAAAGAATGATGCTCAAAGTAAATGCAAATGTGTCCATTCTCAGATTTCCGGGGTCCTGGCGATACCACCGTCATAACTGGGTGGTACTACCATCTGTCATCTATCACTGAGCGGTACTACCACTCAGTCTGGGTGGTACTACCGCCTGACATCGCTCGGAGACTGAGCTTAGGCGGTACCACCGCTTGACAAGGGCGGTACCACCACTGGCAACAATAACTGCCAACGGTACCACCGCCTGACAGGGGAGGTACTACCACCTAGAACTCTTGGGAGTCTGAGTCTCCTGGGCGGTGCCACTGCCGGCTAGGAATTCTAGGTCCAAATGGGCTGATCCATTCGACCCAATTTGGGTCTGTCAAGGGCCTAGTTGGCCCCAGATTAAGTTAATGGGATTATCTCCCAATCTTAACTTAATCTACATGCTAACTATGATAATTAAGACATCAATACTACAGATTATGTTCCGGTGCGTTAATCGCTTCTTCCGACGAGCTTCCGGCGAACTTTCGGTGAACATCCGACAAACCCTCGGCGATGCTCCGGTAGACTCCCAGCAAACTCCTGGACTTACGATGATCCTCTTGGCGAGTTCCAATGAGCTTCTTTGGCAAGCTCCTGGACTTCTCGGATTATTCCCGCAGAACCTCTGACGACCGTCTGGACTTCCGATGAACTCTCGAACCCCCAACGTGATCTTTGTCTTGACTTCGGCTCAACACCTGCTGCATGTCTTACTGTCGTCGTAGTTAATCCTGCACACTTATCTCAACATATGGATTAGATAACCAAATGACAATTGACTTCATCATCAAAATCTGAGATTCAACACAATGATCTATACTTTCACCCTTCTAAATTACATTAATCTTTCCTTTATATAGCTTAGCTTCTATGACATAAAAAGAGTTAAGCTTCTTTTCTATTTCCATAATTAAAGAACCTTTAATGAGTTTCTATTTACTTTCACCAAAATAGTATGTAAATCCCTCATCATTAAGTCTACCTGTAGATATCAAGTGAAGACAAATATATGGAACATGTCTGATATCTTTGAGTATCAATTTGCTCCCAATACTAGTCTCCAAGCAAATATTTCCAATACCCACAATCTTAGATATATCACTATCTCTTATTCTGACATTACCAAAATCACCAACAGTGTAAGATATGAAGAAATCACCATGAGAAGTAACATGAAATGAAGCACCAGAATCAATTACCCAATTACTGTCCTGAGCTACAAGACTGACACAACCGTCATCACAAACAATAATTATATCACCTTCAGTAGCAACTGTATTGGTCTCTTTCTCATTTTTCTTCCTTTCATTCTGTTCTCATTTCCAAAACATACACTTTTTCTTCATATGACCTGGCTTGTTACAGTGGAAACATTTGATATCTCTTCTGAACTTGGATCTTCCTCTATAACCATGTGGATTTCTACTATGACTTCTTCTAAGTCTTTCTTATTTTTCAGTAACAAATGTACTAGAAGAATATTCACTTTGTTCTTTCCTTCTGACATCTTCATTTAGCAAACTATTTTTAATCATATCTATAGTTAGAGTACCCTCTGGCATAGAGTTACAAATTGTCACCACATATGTTTTCCAACTTTCTAGTAAAGAGTTGAGAAGTAATAATCCTTACATCTCATCATCTATATTTATTTTCATAGCAACCAGCTTGTTTGCAATAATCTGAAATAGGCTTATGTGCTCAACAATATTACTACCATCTTTATACTTCAAATTGCCTTCTAAGAAGAGAAATTCTATTTCCCACTATCTTTTTCGCAAAGAAGTTTTCTAACCTTTGCCAAACAATATCAGCTTTGGTTTCATCAAAAATATGCTCATGCAAATTTATATTCATCTATCTTCTAAATATAGGCAATAGTTTTTTTATGTTGAACTTCTCATTCCTCATCGTCCATAGTAGAAAGTTTATCTTTAACTTTGATTAGTATATACAAATCTTTGCAATAGAGCAAATCTTCCATCATATACCTCCAAGTAGAATAGTTTGATGAGTTCAATTTAATTGTACCATCTAACTCCTTCATTTCAATTATACAAGAAAAAAAACTAGTACCAAATAACCTGTTGCTCTTATACCATTTGTTGGGAAAAACTATTATAGCAGAATAATTCTTTTCCATCTTTGTGTATCAAAATGGGTTCCTCATCAAAAACTAACTTATTACCAAAATGCAAATATAACTAGAGCGGTATAAATAGTAGAGCAATAAATCAATTACAAAATGAGACACCGAATTTTTACGTGGAAAACCCAATGCGGAAAAAACTACGAAACCGTAGTCCACCTCAAACTTCCATTATCACCAATAATGATAACAGGTTTATAATAGGTCTTCTCTAGAATAATCAGAGGTTCACAATAACATCAAAAACATACATCTTGGCTTAAACATTAACATATCATTATTATTAATGATGGATTTCATGAAAAGAGAATTTTAGGTCTCACAAAGTGAGTATAGTAGGAAAAAACCTTATAGAGGATAAATAAATCAGTACCATTAAAATTGTTGAGCTTATTGCAGAGATTTTTTACATAAAATTTGAGCCCAAACCAATGAAGTTTAGCCGCTCGATCATCTAGCAAAAGCTCAAAAAACTTCACTTTTTTCCTTTTCTCTCTCTGTTTCTTTCTTACGTCTCGACCGTTCCCTCATTGCATGCATGCCTTATTCACTATTGGACGACTCTTCCTTTTTTTTTTAATAAATCAAATTTGGGCTTATATCTGGTCTAAGCCCACATATGGGTTGGACCCAACAAAACTAGATACAATTTATACCCTACTGACAAAAACATCAATGATCCTTAAAAGGATTGGACAAGTAACTTCCAGCAATAGGCCTAAGATTGCCACCTCCTTGATGAATCAGAAGAGAATTATTATGGCTCCATGGGAGGATTATATGCACAATATCATAAACAAAAGGAGTATATTTTGAGATAAGTGATATAGGAAATATTTTGATCACAGACTCGAACTATCAAAGGGCAAATGGTCCAAGCAAAAGAATCAAACATTGGGTCGAAAAAATATCATGTTAGAAATTGAACATTAGGTTAGAGAATTGGTTGACATGCCAAAGATTGGATTTCGTGCTATCAGTTCAGGTATCATACTGGAAGGATTGGGTATTACACAAAAAGATCGGATATTATGAGAAAGTCAATATGTCGATAGATCGGGCAATAAATCGAAAGAAAGAATGATATGCTAAAAGTTTGGATGAAGTACTGGATGATTAGATGATATGATGAAATGTTGGACAACATGCTAAAAGCTTCATAATTGTGTCGGATATATGGTTGAATTTGTAAAGTCTTGATCGAGATCTTCTTGGGTCAAATTAATTTGGTTTACCATGCCAACTTATCAAGAAACCCATTGGGCTTGAACCAAGGTCGATGGCCTATTAAAAGGTCAAATCATTGACCTAAAGTAGGCCTGAGCAATGGTACCGCCAAGCCCAGACTGTCACAGACAAACTTTTAAACATAATGTTTGATGTAATGCTTATGTATGTCCATGTTATTTGGTATGTTCATGCCTTATACAGCATGTAGAGGGACGGCCGAAGACTTAATAGTCCCATTCTAGTTGGGTTTGATGGTCGTTTTAGGCTTGTAAATAAAGATTATGTCATGTGGACACTTATGAAAGATTTACGATCTGTAGTAGACCATTTTGCCCCTTTATTGTGCAACTATTCTGAGCTTGTAATGTATACTTGTAATTTGCATTGTTTATGAAGTATTTACGGAGATGATTGCTTGTGGATCTCGAGTGAGGCACTTTCTCTAACCCATTTTCCCTTTTGTAGGTCCTAAGGGACCATGAGAGGTTTCGGGAGGCTGACCTTTGCGGACGGACACGCAAGGGTGCCGCACGACTTAGGGAAAATAAGCTAAGTCCGTGACAAATGGTATCAAAGCAGGACAAACACTTGGTATGCAAATGTGGGGGACCTAGTAGGGCTGCATTGATGGCAGCTAGCACGCGCGACCGTTTGGGGGAAAAAATGGGCATGGCGATGTAGGGAAAAGGAGTCGCTCAGAGGAGCGGGCATCTGAGATTGGCATTCAGAGGAATGGCCAACCCTTCGCGTAAGAGGCACCATAAGAACAAGTAAGCTTGGAATAATGCGGAGCGCACAAAGGTTGGGATAGTTGAGTTTGAGCTACGGCTCAACGTTGACAACTATACTTGATGGTACTCAAAGCAAGAGAGGCATTGAAGACCGTCGGAAGTTCGCCGGAAGAAGTCTCGACTTGCAAACTTTGTAATAGCTTAGGAAATGTCTTTAAATTCGTAGTTAGCATGTTAATTAGGGTTAGGATTAGATGTTAATCTTATAACCCAAGTAGAGGCCAATTGGGCCCAAGGGAATTGCTAACTCGAAGAATTCGGTACTCATGCAAGGGCTTGTATGCGGACGATGGAATGTTTGTGGCCATCCCTAGGTGACCGAAACTTAGCATCATGGAGCATTGAAACTTTCTCTTCGGCATGTGAAGGATACATCCGTAGGAGGCTGAAGTGTACAGCAAGTTCAGCATGTTGCTAGGCCTTGAGTGGTGTAGCGGGGGCTGTATTGACGTGGAGTCGCAATCTAGCAAGTGCGTTTGCAGGAGGCAGAACAATGCACAGTTTGTTCAGCAAATTGGAGTAGTCCAAGGGGATGGTGGTCTCCGAAACAAAGAGTGATGTTGCTCTAACGGGATAGATATCCAAGAGGGATAAGTCCCGACTCTCCAGAGGGAGAATCACGTGTAATAGATTGCACATATTGAGGAGTAGTACCTCAAAAACAATAACTCCACAAAGCTCAATGGACCAAGCGAGCGGCAAGGAGTCGTCACATGATCTCGCTTGAGAGAATGCATTGGTGGATGCATTGTGAGATCACGTGGGGGAGTGACCCAAAGCAACACAAATGAAGGCACACTTGGAGTCGATATAAAGATCAGACTCAAGAGTGGGCTGACCCGTGGAATGGTGGGCGTGACGGCCACCATCAACTCAATGCAAAAAATAAGGAGCGGAGCAACTTGGGTGTAACTTGACGAAGTACCCAAGCCGCATGAAGTGAGCCGACATATAAGATGGAACATGGAGCGTAGGCGTAGAGCTTCCCTTGGACAGAGGTCAAGGACATGAACCCTTGCAAAGGCAAGAGCAGGATTATGTTGTTCTATGGGTCCTTTATTCTGATGGAGTGGATTCGTCTTACATGGTGCCAAAGACGAAGGGAACTTCTGGGCACATACACCTTATCTCGGAGAAGCATTTGATGGAAGAACTGAGGCGACTCAATTTGCGGAGGCAAAGTTGGGTTCAAAAGTCCTTGGCACAGGGCAAGAGGACACGGAGGTGAGTACTCTTGAAGAATATGTCATAGTGTTGCCATTCGAGTTGCCATGAAGGAAGCGGTGCACAGCGAAGATTGTGCTGGTAGAGGCAAAGGCCTAGGATCCAGACAATGGTACACTAATTGCAGCGAAGTCGGTGGACTTTGGGAGCTACTAGGCGATGGACTGTCCTAGAGCGGTGATTTGTCTAGGTGTGACCCGAGAGCGGGTGAACGAAGATCGATTGCCAAAGAAGCGAACATAATCAAAAGTGGAAGAGACCCTGTGATGTGTTGGCAAAGGCCACACATTGAGGGATCATAATCCGAGTTTATCCCATAAGGATCAGAATGCAATGGAGATATCACCAGGAGGTGATATTGTGCAGTGGATCATGGTGGAACAGTTCGTAGCAATGCGATACACACGGGTGACGTCTCGTGAGGGACTTTGTCATACGGAGGTATGATCAGGAGCTACTAGCAACTCCACTTTGGTGAATAACACGATGACAAGAAGGGCTATGGATTCAATGAGTGAAGGCCATGGTACCGCAGAGGCGGATCTTCCGTGCGTGCATCGAATTTTGCATCAGATGAAAGCCTTAGTCATCAGCATATGGGGGCTATGTTCCACCAAGGGAAAAATTCGAATGCAAGTACTAGTGAGTCCCATGAGAGGGACTTGATCATGCAGAGGTATGATCGAAGCAGCTGGAGAGTTGGACTGCTCCAGAGCTCATATTCGCTTAAGGGAGCCCAGCAAGTCAGAGGACAAGGTCGAGTAAGCGAACGTTGCTACCAAGGAAGCTAAGGAGAATAAAATCGGTGCAAACCCTATAATGTTATGGCAAAGGCCATGCATGGGAGTTGCAGTCTGTCTTTCCATCGACCAAAGGGAGTTGCTTAGAAAACACAAAGGTGTTGAAGCAGGGGGTCGAAAAGGGCGAGGAAGCAACGATGAGTCCAAAGGGACTTAGCTACCCAAAATCAAGCATCAGTTAGAATGGAGGTGGACTCGAAGGAGTGTCACAGAGATATATCTATTGATCGTGAAGAAAAGGGAGGTAGATACGAGGCAACGGATAGTAGGGTCATGGGCATAGCAACGCCATGGTACCGTAGAGGCGGGACTTCCGTGAAGGTCATTAATCCCTTGCTCTTATGGAGGGAGAGCAATTGGTCGTGAAAGGGGCCGAGGAGGTGGAGCATACAGAGGCAAACTCCAAGTACCGAGACAAGGTTGAAGGGTAGAGGCCGAGGTACTTTGTAAGACCGGTGTCAACGACCTTCTCATCAAGATAGCCGAAAGTGAATGACTTTGGGTCATGCAAGAGTGCATGACCAAGGAACAAAGCAAGTAGTACGCGGTGTTGTACCTTTCTTACTCGGTGGAGTAGGCGACAGGGTTGATGGAGAAGACGGTACAATCCCAGAGGTGACCAAAACTATTAGAGACTTACTCCAAGTTGGAGTGAAAACTTCCTACATTCCAAAAGTTCGATAGTATTAAGAAGGTGAATTATAGTAGCTAACTCAATGTAAAGAATGTAAACACTTTAAGTACTTCAGAAGTGTGAGCAAAGAGCATGTGAAGGCCAGTAACTAGCTCGATGCATGAAGTACAACCCTTGAGGAGGCGGGTGAAGTCAAGTAACCATTACCTTCCTAACTCTTAAGAGAATAGACGGAACCGAGAACCCTAATTCTCTTATCTATCTAGTAAAGGAGCTCTACATAGGTTCAAAGACTCTTCGAAGATATTAGAAGATAATAGTTGTCAAATCCTCACCAATGGTGATCAGTGCTACTGAGAGTAGATTATCCACTTCATTTCCCAACAGAATACCAATCGAAAGCGGAAGTGATATGAATCTACTTGGAAGTGACAACTAAGTGAAAGAAGAGTTGATGAGCAAATTTTGTGGAGGAAGGACCCAAAACTTCCGAAGTTTGGGAGGCGATGCTCGTTAAAGCTCCAACAAGCATCCACCCAGTTCAAGCAACATGTAGAATTTGAGAGACTGGCACATAGTAAGGATGGTCTTTTCCTTCATCTAGAGGATCCGCAGGAACCAATAAGGATCAACACAACTCAGTCAACCCCACACTAGAGTCAGAGTCATTGGCGAGTTAAAGTAGCATGGCGGATCAAATGTTCGACTACTCAAAAATAGCAGCGAAGAGCAGTTGAGAGCCAAGAGGCATATTGCAGCTAGAGTAGAAGATTGAAGACTCAGTAAAGGCAAAGAGTTGCAGTGTCGACAAAGGCTTCGATGAGGACGTCGAAGGAATAAGTGGGGGAGAATGTCACGGACAAACTTTTAAACATGATGTTTGATATAATGTTTATGTATGTCCATGTTATTTGGTATATTCATGCTTTACACAGCATGTAGAGGGACGACCGAATGCTTAATAGTCCCATTTTAGTTGGGTTTGGTGGCCGTTTTAGACTTGTAAATAAAGGTTGTGTCATATGGACACTTGTGAGAGATTTACGGTCTATAGTGGACCATTTTTCCCCTTTGTTGTGCAACTGTTCTGAGCTTGTAATGTCTACTTGTAATTTGCATTATTTATGAAGTGTTTACGGAGATGATTTCTTGTGGATCTCGAGTAAGTCACTTTCTCTAACCCGTTTTTCCTTTTGTAGGTCCTAAGGGACCATGGGAGGTTTCGGGAGGTTGACCTTTGCGGACGGACACGTAAGGGTGCCGCACGACTTAGGAAAAACAAGCTAAGTCCGTGACAAGGCGGTAATACTGTCTAAGTTAGCCGAAAAAAATTGTTTATGCTTTTTCGACAATAGTACCATCCATTCTAGTAGTAGTACTACCCAAGGCAATGATAGTATTACCTAGGCCGATGGTGGTACTACTAGAGCCTTAATTCTTAGCCCCATGATAGTGATAGTACCGTTAATACCTCGAAATTTTGGGGATTTAAATTTTTGGCTCTATTCTTGAAGTCTTTTGGGATCTACAAATACATCACTCATACT
Organism: Musa balbisiana; assembly: GCA_004837865.1. Lineage (NCBI taxonomy): Eukaryota > Viridiplantae > Streptophyta > Magnoliopsida > Zingiberales > Musaceae > Musa > Musa balbisiana. The sequence goes on along the minus strand of CM017192.1, from coordinate 12,506,507 downwards.
TGCTTGATGAAGAACTAATTCATTAATACAAAAGTATTGTAAACTCTCTCTTTGAGTATTGTTTGAGTCTCTTCCTCCTTCTTGAGTTTAAATATAATTCTAAGTTATAGGATATGAGGTCTCTTGTATAAGGAGAAGAGTTATAACAAGAGTAATTGACATTCGCTTATTAGAAAAAATATCGATAGTGAAAATCGATCGTCTCAAGGGAAGAAAAATCGAGAGTGGATATAGGTCAAGATGATCAAACCACTATAAATCAGTTTACATTTCTTCACTTGCCTAATTTTTGCAAGTACAATCAGACTAAAATTTTAATTTTTGTATAAAAATTAACTGAATGATTGTATACAAAATTAGACAATCGATCAAATGTGATCGTCTTAATTACCTAATTTTTCGAGCCTAATTATGCAATCGATTTGATCCTATGTAGTCTTGTTGATCATTTGATCATTCTGACCTATGTATTTTTTTACATTTGCCTAAATAGGTATTTCTTCACATTTGCCGAAATGATCGTCCTGACTTCTTCACATTTGCCTAATTTTAACAGGACAATCAGGCTAAAATTTTAATTTTTATATAAAAATTAAAGTGTGATTAAATTTTAATAATATAAAGTATATATAAAATTCTATGCACGATATTGAACTTGAAAAAGGCTACGTAAAATTTATATTAAACATAGTCAATATTCCATTGACACAAGAACTATATACATGAAGCTCCTAAATCCAACCATCCAAGTACAGGGCCATATATGACACCCATAACAAGCTACGGGCAACTGATTACCACAACCATATCGACATCTCGAGACGTTTCGGCTTTCGTGGACCGTCTTGTTGATTCAGCCGGCGAACCCGACCCTACTTTTGTCCGCGCAGCTCATCCGCCCTCACAAACGTGCCATGGAACCCATACGGCACCCTCGACGGCATCCTCACCGTCGCCTCCAGCTCCATTGTCGACCCGTTCACGATCACCAGCTCCGACTCGCCCCTCCGCTCGTCGCGGACGAACCCCATCACGTGGCCGTCGTCCTCCTCGGACCCGCGCCGGGCGGGGATGAACGTCGGCTCTCCCCCGAACCGGCCATGTCCGTACTCGAACCGCCTCACTTCTCCCGTCTCCAGGTCCACCTTCGCTACCCCGCTGCACCTGGGCCATGGCTCCGCCATCGCAAGGTACGCGAACCGGGTCCTCCTCCCGAGTCGGTCACGGTTCACTTGACCCGCCTCCAGGTTCATTCCGTTCGCGATCTCCCTCCTGCTCGATTGTCCTGTCCCCAGGTCCAGCCGGATCTCCGATAGCACGCTGCGCGTCGGCCGCGAGTCGTCCTCGTCCGAGAATATCGCGTCCGGCGGCGACATGCACGACCCGATGATCACCACAGTTCGTCCATCGCCGCCGCAAGAAGGTTCCTCCCACGCGTTCCACAGATGGAAGCAGAAACAGCCAGGCACGTCGATCCATTGGATCCTCGACACGTCAGCATCGTACCTGGGGAGCACACCGAACCTCGGTGTCTTCCGGTCGTCGCACTGGACCGGCGAGCGGCCATGCAGCATCTGCTTTAGATCGAACACGACTTGTTGGTCGGGAATTATGGCGTAATTCTCAGTGATCGCAAAGTCATGGATCATCGTTGGTTGCTTGAGGTTGATGGCCACGTCGGCAGACTTCTTCCCGGATTTGGAGTTGACGTGAAAGTACTTCAAGTAAGGTTTGCGGACGACGTCGTAGCTCAGTGCAAACAGTTCCCCTGTCAAGGGGTCGATCTTTGGGTGTGCGATCATCGTTGAGTTGAGCTGGCCGGAGAAGTCGAACCGTCCGGCTGTCTCGAGGTCGCCATCCGGGGTGAGACGTACGTGGTACGGGAGGTCGTTCTCTGACATGGCCAAAAGGCGGCCGCCGAAGTACGTGAGCCCAGCATTAGCCACGCCGCTTCCCTTTGTGAGATCGACAATTCCGGCAGCAGCTCGGAGGCCGAACAAAGCGAGCCGAGCAATCCCCGTGTGCCCGTGGAGCTCCCCAATGGCCTTGGGGAAGACAGCCCGGCCGATGGCTGCCTCCTGCGACAGGCGGCTCGTGCGGGTGAACCGGCAGGCGTAAGATGCCTCCGTCGGACCCGAGAGCGTGACCGCGTGAATCATGCCGTCTCCATCAAAGAGGTGATGCCCACCGGTCGGCGTGAACATCGGGTTGGCACCGTTTCGTAGATACACGCCATGAAGATCCGGCGGGATACGGCCAACTACTTCGAGACCATACTCGGGCAGCGACTCGGGAACTGGTGCGAAGTTCCCGGAGATCTGCACCGTGGGGTCTGCGGACCGAGGGAGAGGCCGTCTCTTTTCCAGTTCGACAATGATGCCGCTTTCTACGGCGTCGATGGTACGAGCGACAACTATCTGTACTGGGTTAAGAGGGGAGATAGTAGAAATGGGAGTCGGGTGCTCCGCAGGAGCTTTCGGCGGTCGTAGAGTATGGGGAGGAGGAGGAGGCGTGTGTGGAGCGTCGTTCTTCCTGCTCAACTCTTTAGGAACAGCAACGGAAGGAGAGAGGAAGTTCCTGCACCCAGTGGTTGAGCGACGGAACTTGCGAGGATGGGTGGCAGAGACATGGTTGGAGAGTCGGATACAGGACTGAGTCATGGCGGAGAGCGACAGCTTTAAGTGTTATTTGCTTCGGCGACCGGGACTACCAGCAGTCGCGAGACTATATAGTGGTGGTAGGAGAGAGAGAGAGAGAGAGAGAGAGAGAGAGTCTCCAGCTCGCAGAAACGCGACGGGACAACGTAGGAACGGAGGGGGTAGGAGGGACGAACTCTTTACGGTGACAGTGGGGTCACAGGATACCACGGGGAACCACATGGGACTCCCGGCCTCCACAAGGGTTCCCCGTGGGCTTCCGCCACGCCATTGGATGGCTCACCTGGAGACGACGTCGCGAAGGTGGGGTGGGGAGTTTGCACGCCCAGTTGTCGCCGCCTGGTGGTGGCGGAGCTCAAAGGGACAAGTCACGATGCAGACAGATGTCGTCGTCCCCCGGAGCCTGTGGGCTGCTTGCTGCTTGCACTGGGGCTTGCGTCGGTGGGTCCGTGGGAGGTGATTCTTAGGCCCCCGGCGCGGAAGCTCATGCTTGGTATCATCCGGGACGAAGGATACACGTCGCCGTCGCATGACTTCGATGACGACTCCTTAACAAACTCGTCGCGGAGGTGGTTGTTGGCCTCTCCATGAAGACAATACATGGTGGGCGCTGCCGATGGCCCGTGGCTTCTTCATGCGTAGCATGTGAAGAGGGTAAATGGACCAATTTGCTAATGAAGCATCACCTCCTACAGCTATCACAATTCACATGGAGTCCAATTTCATTGGCTCTGTTCACCGATCATGAGACGATGGGAAGTCGGTTGCGGTTGGCCGAAGCGATAAGGAAGCCACGTCAGCCACAAATGAACATCAAGTTTATAAGTTGCTGTAGCAGAGCTCAACAATAATTGACAAGAAAGAGAAAACTTTCAAAATATAAAATTGATGCATAATGCTTACACATATGATCCATTTATACATACATAAATTTCATGTATGTATGTAAGCAGAAAATTAAGGACATTCATTGGAAACAAAAAGATGTTTTAGAAAATGAAAAGTATTCTTGGAATGCAGTAGGAATAAATATTTACATTAATACTCTGTTTTAAGTTTTCAAAGTGCCGTATCCTCCAACACTCCCCCCTAATGCACTTAGCTCTTTGAGATAGTAAAATCTTTCTTTTGGCAAAGCTTTGGTGAAGAGATCTACGAGTTGGTCTCGAGTGTTGCAGTGTTATAATTGAACTTCACCATCCTTCACTGCTTCTATGATAAAATAATACTTAGATTGTTATATACTTTGGATTTCTTCCCATTGCAATTGCAGATTTATTGTTACAAAACGAATAGTGTTTCCTTCTTGCTTTTCTCCAATATCTTCAAAAATTCTTTTCAATCATATTATTTGAGAAGTAGCTTTGTCAACTGTAATATACTCTGCTTCAGTTAAAGATTGGGCTACAGTATTTTGCTAGAAATCCAAGAACAAACTCCAGATCTGAGAGAAAAAACATAACTTGATGTGCTTTTCATATCATCAATGCCTGTTGCCCAATCACTAGTTAGAATAACCAACCGATCTTGAATTTCTTGCTGCCTTTTCATACCATGGTCAAGTGTTTCTTAAATAAATCTCAGCACTTTTTAGCTGCACCAAAATCTTGACAGTAAACTTCCAGTAAACATAATGTCAGCAATTAAATACAAAAGACTTCCAATTAAGCTCTATAAACTGAAGCATCAACTTTTTTTTGCACCATCATCCTTCTTCAACTTTTCATTGGCTATCAAACGAGTATCAGCAGCCTTGCAATTTGTCATATTAAATTTTGCAACATATTTTTTGTACAAATTTTTCGAGAAATAAAGATTCCTTCCTTCATTTGAGGGACTTCTGTTCCCGAAAATAATGAAGCATCACCTCCTACAGCTATCACAATTCACATGGAGTCCAATTTCATTGGCTCTGTTCACCGATCATGAGACGATGGGAAGTCGGTTGCGGTTGGCCGAAGCGATAAGGAAGCCACGTCAGCCACAAATGAACATCAAGTTTATAAGTTGCTGTAGCAGAGCTCAACAATAATTGACAAGAAAGAGAAAACTTTCAAAATATAAAATTGATGCATAATGCTTACACATATGATCCATTTATACATACATAAATTTCATGTATGTATGTAAGCAGAAAATTAAGGACATTCATTGGAAACAAAAAGATGTTTTAGAAAATGAAAAGTATTCTTGGAATGCAGTAGGAATAAATATTTACATTAATACTCTGTTTTAAGTTTTCAAAGTGCCGTATCCTCCAACACTCCCCCTAATGCACTTAGCTCTTTGAGATAGTAAAATCTTTCTTTTGGCAAAGCTTTGGTGAAGAGATCTACGAGTTGGTCTCGAGTGTTGCAGTGTTATAATTGAACTTCACCATCCTTCACTGCTTCTATGATAAAATAATACTTAGATTGTTATATACTTTGGATTTCTTCCCATTGCAATTGCAGATTTATTGTTACAAAACGAATAGTGTTTCCTTCTTGCTTTTCTCCAATATCTTCAAAAATTCTTTTCAATCATATTATTTGAGAAGTAGCTTTGTCAACTGTAATATACTCTGCTTCAGTTAAAGATTGGGCTACAGTATTTTGCTAGAAATCCAAGAACAAACTCCAGATCTGAGAGAAAAAACATAACTTGATGTGCTTTTCATATCATCAATGCCTGTTGCCCAATCACTAGTTAGAATAACCAACCGATCTTGAATTTCTTGCTGCCTTTTCATACCATGGTCAAGTGTTTCTTAAATAAATCTCAGCACTTTTTTAGCTGCACCAAAATCTTGACAGTAAACTTCCAGTAAACATAATGTCAGCAATTAAATACAAAAGACTTCCAATTAAGCTCTATAAACTGAAGCATCAACTTTTTTTTGCACCATCATCCTTCTTCAACTTTTCATTGGCTATCAAACGAGTATCAGCAGCCTTGCAATTTGTCATATTAAATTTTGCAACATATTTTTTTGTACAAATTTTTCGAGAAATAAAGATTCCTTCCTTCATTTGAGGGACTTCTGTTCCCGAAAATAATGAAGCATGCCCAAATCAGTCATCTCATTTGTATTCATCATATCATCTTTGAATTCTTACAACATATTGATATGTTGTTAGTAAAAAATAAATCATCCATGTAGAGATACACAATAAGGACATAATCACCTTTCTTCTTGACATATAAAGTAGGCTCATTTTTGTAACAGCCAACTTGTTAGTTTCAACATTATACAATCTATACCCTTTAGTATTCACGCTATAGCCGACAAAAATACATCTTTCACTCTTTTTATCAATTTGATCTTCTTCAGCAGGATTATAAGCATAACAATTGCTACTAAAAATTTTGAGATGACTTACAAAGGCTTTAGTTAGACATCTATTAATGTTACAATTCATGTCCATCTTAATTCCACTCTAAACTTCAATATGATTAATGATGATAAATAAGCTATTCGAGTTTGGTAATTGGAACGAGTATAATTTAAATCTATTAAAAGCTGATTAATTAATTTTAGAAGATATTTATATGTAAAAAGAAGATTGTGTTAAGATCATACTAAGAGAGGGTGAATTAGTGCTATAACAAATTTTCTCGTATTTTAAAAGTTTGATCGATAAATGCATATCGAAAATATGATTCAAAACTATTAGTAAGAATTGCTAGTAAGTAAATCAATATGCAATAGCAAATCAAGGCTAGAGAAAAAAAATACAAATTGATATATAGTAATTCAATCGTCTTGACTTACGTTCACTATCGATTCCTCTTCCCTCGATGTCATCGATTTTCATTATCGATCTTCTTTCTAACAGGTGAATATCAATTATCTTTGTTGCAACTCTTCTCCTTATAGGCTTAGGAGAGAACATCTATGCTTACTCTTTTACAAGAGACCTCACATCCTATAACTCACAATCACCTCTAAACTCGAGGAAAAGACTTAAATAATGCTCAAAGAGAGAGTTTATAACTTTTTTATGCTCATAAATTAATACTCCATCAAGCAAACATGAGTGAGGTATTTATAGACTCCAAAATGCTTCAAGAATGAAGTCAAAATTCAAATTCTAAAAATTCAAATTCTAAAAATTTTGAGATATTAACAGTACTACCACTAGCATTGATTGATACTATCGCCATCATGGGGCCAAGAATCTAGACTCTAGCGATACCATCACTGGCCTATACAGTATTATTATTACCTTGGGCGATACTACTACCAGCATAGGTGATACTATCATCAAAATCGTTAAAAAAGTACAAACAATATTTTTCGACTGACTTAGGCGATACTACCGCCTGGGCCTAGTGGTACCACAGCCCAGGCCTACTTTAGGTTATCGATTTAGCCTTCTAACAGGCTTAATTCAGCCTTGATTCAAGCCTAATGAGTTTCTTGATAAGTTGGCATGGTTTTGGCCCAATACCAACTCAATTTGACCCAAAAAAACTTCGATCAAGACCTTACAAATTCAACCATATATCTGACATAATTATGAAGCTTTGAGTCCGAAGTATTTCCAGCATCACTTATCTCAAAAGCATATTAGTCTATAAACTCATCAGTTGATTTCATCATCAAAATTTGAGATTTAACAATCTTTCCATTTTTTATGATAATAACTAATTGATGATGGAGTTTTAACCAAGCTCCCCCTATCTATATATCATTTTGAAATATTATAATAAACTTGAATTCAAATGATCATATATTATTTTAAATATATATTAATTTAAGTTAAAAGAAATTTGATCTTATTGATGTTATGATTCAATCATTCAACGCTAAAAATCAATGTTGAATCAAGTTTCAAAAATCATAATCATTTCAAGTTTCAGATTTTAATAATTATCAAAGTGTAATATTAATCAAAATATACCTATAAGTTAACCATTTGCATAACAAAAAATTATAAGATATCATGATTCTTCTCTTCATGCATGAGTCACTAGTCCCTTGGTGACAACTAAAATCCTTGGTTGACAACAAAAATATACTTCTCCCCCTTTGTTAATAAAAAATATGAGTTACTATTTCTCCTCTTTTATCATTAGTAAAAAAAAAGAGTGATATCATGGTATGATGGTACTACTTCTTTCCCATTGTATAAATGTTCCAATTGTATAAAAATACAAATTACTTTAGTATCATACCATGAAGGATCTTAATATCAGAGATAAGTTTAAGGACATCGAGAGGTTAATTGATGATGGAGTCTTAACAAGACGCCCCTTATCTATATGTCATCTTAAAAATGTGATGAACTTGAATTTAAAATAAAATCTTTTCAATGGTACTCTTGAATTCAAGTTGAGACAAATTCAATCTTGATATTATCATTACAAGCTCAAATATTCAATCAAATATTAAAAACCTAATTAACAAAAGTTAGGCATAAGTCACTAGTAATAAAAAGTTATAAGAACATCATAAGTCTCCTTGTTCAACACAAGCTAGGCATGAATCACTATTTTTCTCGTTTTGTCATCAACACAAATATGAATTCCTTATTCTCCTTTTTCATTAATAAAATGAAGTATACAAATCATGAATATAAAAAAGCCATACAAAATAAATCTCAAATCATAAATACTAAAATATCATGATTTATTTGGACAAATCTCCTCTTTAGTAAATAGCAAAGAAAAAGAATCATAGGAGATCAAATAGTAAAAAGTCTTGATTCATACAAAATAAATTTTAAGTCGTAAACATTGAGAAATCAAGTGAAAGATCATGATTCATTTGGATAAATCTCCTTCTTAGTTATTAGCGAAAAAAAAAATCATAGAAGATCAAATAGTAAAAAATTTTGATTCATACAAAATAAAGCTCAAGTTATAAATACTAAATAATCAAGTAAAAGATCATGATTTGGTTAGATAAATCTTCTCATTAGTAAATAACAAAAAGAAATAATCATAGGAAATCAAATAATAAAATATCTTGATTCACATAAAATAAACTAGTAAAAAGTCTTAATTCGTAAAAAAAAACTCAAGTCGTGAATACCGAAATCATGATTCATTTGGATAAATTTCCTTCTTAGTCATTAGCAAAATGAAAGAATTATAGGAGATCAAACAGTAAAAGGTCTTGATTTATACAAAATAAATTTCAAGTCAAGAATGTCAAAATATTATAATTCATTTAGATAAATTTTCTTCTTAGTCAATAGTAAAAAGAAAGAATGAAGATCTAATAGTAAAAGGTCTTGATTCATATATTGTGGAGACTCATGAGTCATCTTTAAAGACATCATCAATATATTTATGCATAATTTGAGATAAATAAAAAAGTAAAATTTGTATAAATATTTTTTTAACGAAGAATGAGTTTTAATACTTTTTTATGTATACCCAATAACTAGCTTCCTAGGATATGCATCTATATACTTCCATTCCTTAAATAAGGTTTCTTTGAAATAGATATATCTAAGTTGGAAAAGATTTCTCATTTAAATTTAATTTATTAAATCCAAAATTATTTTTCTTAGTTCAAGAGATTCATCAAAAATAATATAAATAGATTTATCAATGACTAAGGATCTCTTATTGAAAGCTTGATAAGCTTTAGAGATAAAGAAATATCTAAGAAAAATGCATTCCTCTTATAAGTTCTTTAATATATGAGATTCATTTTATACTAACATATTCTAGTCTTCTATATTAAAGTCATGCATTATCATTGAAAACCCAAAAATAAATTTCATCACGAAAATCATCAAAATCAATAATATAAACATTATCACTTTTTAAAGAAATCATAGATTTATTCTTATTTAGTATTTTTATGATGCAAGCATTAAATTCAAATATAACATTATATCCCTTATTACAAAATTAACAAATACTTATTAAGTTATGTTTTGGATCATCTACTAAAAGAACATCTTCAATCAAAATATTTGATTTGTTACTAATATTTCCAATGCCAATGATTTTTTTGTTATTATTGTATCTGAATGTGACATATCCTTTGTCTCGGTCAGTGAGCTCTGATAAGTATGTTAGATCTCCGGTCATGTGCCTTGAGTATTCACTATCAAAATATTATCTTTTGCTCTAGCCTTTGTTTAGAAACATATCTTCAAAAAAGAGGGGTTTATTTTAGATATCTATTTAACTTTGGATCCTTCGTTTAAAACTACCTTTCTTGACTTTTGGTATCAAATCAGTTATAGTTCATTTAGCAACCTAAACTAATTTATGATAACTATTTTTTTAAAAGATCATATGTAAGCATTATAACCAAGTATTCTACAAAAATTATATTTAATTTTAGGAAGAATATATAGTGTGGGTCCTTTGATAAATTTTGTTGGCTTTTGATATGTATTACTACCCATGAATCCAATTTCTTTTTTTCTTGATATATAACCTTGATTAACAAGAATCATATTTAGTAATTTATTTTTAATTTTAAATTTTTTTAATATTTATTATAGGAATATATTTTCTTTTTTAAGTAATTCTAACTCTTCACTTTTAGTGCAAGATATTGACATATAGTTATCATACTTATTTTTCAGTTTATCAAATTTATTGGAAAGAGAAATATGCTCCTTTTTTGGTAAATTATATTTTTTATCAATCTTTTTAAGTTCATCATATAAATCATAAAATATATTAAGTAATTCATCATAAGATAAAGAAGATTAGGGAGAGTCAAATACCACATCGCCATTAAGGCATAGTTTGTCACTTTATCTTCATTGATTTACTCTTCGACTTTTGACTCACTTTATTCATTTCATGTTGCTTTGAGTGTTTTATTCTTTTTTTGGGTTGATTTTTTTTTTCAGTAGTGGACACTCATTTTTAAAGTGTCCTGATTTTTTACATTCGAAGCATATGATTGCATTTTTTCTTTTTATTCAAATTTATTCTTACCTTCTTGTCTTACAAGATTTATTTTGTTTCTCCTCATGAACTTTTTGAATCTTGGTAAGGAGTGCTATGTCATTATTATTATCACTTGAGTTTTCACTCAAGTTATCTTCCTTGGATTAAGTACAATATCTTTCTTTCTCTTAGGAAGGATTTTTTTTTTATCATATATTTTACATGTTATTTCATAGGTCATCAAGGATCCTATAAGTTCTTCAAAAAGAAAATTATTCAAGTCTTTAGCTTCTTGTATTATTATTATCTTTGGATCTCAACTTTTAGGAAAGAGATCTGAAAATTTTACTTACTAATTTAAGATTAATATAATTTTTACCAAGAGCTTTAAACTCATTGACAATATCCACGGGTGTACATATCACCAATAGATTCGTTGGACTTCATTTTAAATAACTCATAACTTTGAATCAAAAGATTAATTTTAAATTTTTTTTACTTTATTTATGCTTTTATAAGTAACTTTAAATATATATCAAATATCATGTGCGGCATCACAAGTAGAAATTCAATGCATAAAATAAAATATCCATAGTTTTAATATTTAACGAAAACATTCTCTTTTCAAAATTATTTTATTTATTTTTTGATTTAGAAGATTTTTGAAAGTCAAACTCGATACCAATTATTAGGATCGTAATGACACGAGGGGAGGGGGTTGAATTAGTGTTATAGCAAATTTTTTTCAATTTTAAAAGTTCGATCAATAAATATGTATCGAAAATGTGATTAAAAAGTACATAAGACTGAACCTTGGTTTTAAGTTCTAAGACTGATTTATAGTGGTTTGATCGTTTAAATCTATGTTTAAAAATTAGGCAATTGATCAGTTTATAAATTGAGCCTAATTTTTATGCATTTCTACAATTAGGATGATCAGGCAATCGTACTAACATAAGTCAGTTAGGTAATCAGTTTGATTGCCCTGACGATCAGGTAATCAATTTTTATAAACTGATTGTAATCGATCAAGCCTAATTAGACAAAGGTAAAGAAATACATAGGTCAAAATGATCAAACCAACTGACATAGGTTAAGACGATCAAATTACTATACTGAGCCTAATCGATTTGTATTTCTATAAATGTGATTAAAAAGTTCACTAATTTTTATATAAAATTAGTTTTAAGTTTATTATATATTTGATCTAATAGGAGGAGTTCAGAGGAGCCGTGGCAACTTGGCATGCGCAGCAAGTGGTCATTGTACTTTTGTGGTGGTAGTGAGCGCGGACGCAATGCCTCCGTTTGCCATTTGCTCGCTATCTTATCATTGCATGCATGCATGTGGGAAGTAAGACAATGTTTTCAATTCCCATGTAATGCAATCCACTCACTGCTTCCATTTGCCCTCTCATTGATTTCCCTGACCATGCCGCTACTCTAACCAAATGCCGCAAGTGATAGGGTTTGACGAGTTGCAATGTGCATGTTGGCTTTTGACTATTAGGAAGACAATCAGGGGAGGAGTGGGGGGTGGGAGAGCCAAAAAGGTTGCCGGTGCAAAACATGGGATGGGAAAGCGACGAGACTCAAGAACGTTATCCTTACAATTTAGCAGGCCGTAATGTTATGTTCTGCCAACCACCAACAGTGATCAATGTAATCATATGTGTTTCGGTTGGGTGCAACTTGTGCGGGCCAGTTTGGGCGTAAACCAACCAACGACTCATGTACGAGGAATTGAATCATGTGTGCCCCCCCCCCCCCACCCCCTCTCTTTCTCTCTCTCCATAAGTTTCTTGTCTTGTGTGGTATATCATCGCAGATGAGGGGCTGCTGTCCTTTGTCAGATAGGACACATCCGTTTCTGCCATTCATACTTCAATTTGATTAAAAAGTCAATTGAGCAAAGGGATTAAATTATATATTAAGTAATTATTGTAAGATTATCAAGTGAATAGAATAATTGATGTAAAAGAAAAAGGGTACTAGGGGAAGTTGATTTATCTTCCTTCTTGGCTCATTTATCTTAATCTTTTCTTATTGACGATGAAATCATAAAGATTTCATGTAATCAATTTTAAATAATTGAGATTTATGATTTTATTTTTATTATTATCGTCATTGTCTTCGCTCATTTATCTTCGTCCCTTCATATTTTTTCTAAGTTGTATTCTTTTGTTAAAAGTTTTTTTTCTAACATTTAGATATACTTAATGTCTGGTTTTTTTTTCTTTTGTTATTCTTTAAGTTATATAATTCTCAGGTATAATTAAAATCTTTATCAACTAAGCTATCTGATATCTTTAATTAAAAAAATATATAAAAAATATTTAATCTTAAGAAATACAACTTACACTTCCGTTGCAGTTGACATACACTCATAGATCGATTGATGTCACTCAATCCGTTGCAGGAATCCAGTGGTTCCCGTTAATCAATCCATACATACGTACATGCCCAAATCCAAACCCATGTCTTCTAAAGAACACTGCATGGGACTACTTTTCTTCTTCAGTCCCAACATCACGGCTTGTTTCTGCCGAAGGATAGCTCTAATGGATGCATCGATGATGAATGGAAACCCACTGCAGAGACCTAAGAATGTTGTCATAAGCATGCTAACTCAGGAGGATCTTGTTTACTGTTATATTGACCCTCTGATGCTTCTGCTGACCATAAGATTGATGGAGGAAGAAAGCCATATATTTCTGCATTTTCAGAGACAGGTTTCGACCAACCAAACCCGAGGATTGAAGGTGAATTGAGAGCTCATATCGCGCTGCATCCGGACGCCCTGCTCGCTGTAGTTTCCTGCCCTCAAGTAATGTGAGAACCAATCCGTAAACCTTGAATCCACTAGCGATTCTGACACGATAAGATCCAACAGCTGCAAGATGATAAATAGGGAGGCGTGACCTGCAAATATCACTGCTGATTCTCCCACTCTTTACAAACATAAAACAAATGGCCGTGTACTTCTGCTGACATGGCAGTACCCGTGGGAATCGGCATCTACTGCCACCTAATGCAATGGGAGCGGGCCTTGTGGCAAGGCGTGAACAGGGATAGGATCACTCGGTACCACGGGCTCACAGAGACTTTGGCATCTGAGATCTTAAGACCTCCTGTTGTACTTGGAATCTGACGCAATCAGGATGAGTGTTTGGGGAACCATGGCTTCAAGGCAGCAACATAGTGACAGATTAATATCACATCTTAGTTTACTCCCATGTTGAAATCTAAATATTTAGTATCTTCTTTTTGGAATTATCCCAGCGAATTGACGTTCCTCGGTAATGAAGGTAGAGTGGGGTGGAAAGTTACATGAAACTATCGGGAAATGATAATTAAGGGATTCATCATCATCCAACAAACAAACCAAGGAACAACAAATCAGCAACGCTTCGCACCTGCTCCGTGCTCAGAGTTACAGTGGAAGCAGGGGGAGGTTGAAGAATGTGCACACACTGTCAAATAGGACGGAATGGAATCTTTCTGTCTTCTTTCTTTCGAGGGGGCTGCATTAGCACAGGGAACCCTTGCGGCACGGGAGGGCCCCTGCCCCTGCAGTGATGGAGCCAACCATGGAGGAGGACTTGGCCCCAAGGCTGGAGGCCCTCGAGTAGCTTGCAGAGGCACCAGCTCCCGATGGGGTGAAGTAGGCACCGTTCAGTAGCAGGTCGCCCTCTGATCTCCAATTCCAGCTCTCCCAAACATCACTCGGAGTCTCCACCCTCTTCGTCACCTGTGAATCCAATACAACCAGTAGAAGTTCTTGTAGACGATTGGTCGTAGATCGGTAATGGAGGCTAATTTACCTCCTTGGCGAAGGGATTGGTAGGTGCAAGGTATCTGTTGCCTTGGCTGTTTATGGTCGGATTCGCACTTCCTCCAATGGCGTACATCTCCCAGTGAGTGTAATCATTGTTCACCACATGGAAGTAGCCATGTCTGCACCTGCATTTTGCCACAGTGGTAAACAATGGTGACGCTGGGTATTCTAATTATTTCTTTGTCCAGCAACATTGCGAGTTACCTTGGCATTCTTTGAATGAGTCCTTCGCCGAAGTGGTTGAAGGCAATGGTCACCTGCATAGCCTTGTCTCGCACGTACGAATCGCTATGCCCCAAAAGCATCACCTGTTCAAGTTCTTAATCTTTTAGTCTTTCCATAGTTCATAGTAACTATCATCGATAGTAGCTTTATTATAATGCACTGTTCAGAGAGTAATGGGTGGACATTGGCATCCGAAAGAAGCAATAAATGAGTGTGTTCAAGGAGGAAGAGGAGACCTCATTGTGGTGGGTGAAGTAATTGTTGGAGATGGTGATGGCGGTGGATCCCATGATGGCATCGACGAGGCCGTCGGCGCAGTTGGACAGGGAGTTGTGGTCGACCCAGATGTGGCTGGAGCCGAAGATGGAAATGGCGTCGCCGTCGGCGATGGTCCTCCAGCCGTAGTGGGAGGGGGAGCTGCGGACCATGGCATTGCCGGTGGGCTTGCAGTCGTGGATGTGGAGGCCGTGGATGATGATGTTGGTGACGAACTGGATGGTGATGCAGGCGCCGTTGGCAATGTGGACGTTGGCGCCGCGGCCGTCGATGGTCTTGAAGCTGTTCATGATGAGCTCCTGCTTGAGGGTGATGACCATGTCGCGCTTGAACACGATCCAGAGGGGCTCGTCCTGGATCACGGCGTAGCGGAGGGTGCCGGGGCGGGGGTTCACTGGGTCGTCGTCGCTGGGGTCGGTCACGCGGTAGAACCGCCCGTTGCGGCCGCCCATGGCGCTGCGCCCGAAGCCGATGCCGCAGTCGGCGAGGCGCTTGCGGTGGAGGTGCCACTCGGGGTCGCAGCGCCAGCAATCGTCGATGGGGTTGCCCGTCACGCATGTTGATAGGTAGCCCAGCGACCGGCGCGCCGTGATGTTGCTTATCTGCCTGCTTTTGCGACACGCATCATCAAGAAAATTTTGACGCTTTAATTACAATTCCCGCCATTATGGTGTTTTCCTTACTTCTTGAGCGCTAATCACTAAATAAGTCCCAAGTTTCAAATATGTAGATAAACAATTGCAGAATTCCAGAGTCATGGATGAAACGGTGGTAGTCACATCGATAGCGATCGCGTTATATTTGTACAAACAACGGTGTGGCTCATTAATAATAAAGAAGTGACAATTATCGTTATGGGGGACTAAATAATTCTGATTAAAAGTGCCAACTGGGAAGCATCCGTGTCCATCAGGAAGACAGCCAGAAAGGTAGGAATGCCATAATAAGGTGTGAGGCCCATCGGTCTCAGACTCTCAGCTGACCCGAGTTCACCATCGGGAGAATATACAGGTAGGCCATGACAAGTGACAAGAGACTTACGGTGGCGGGGACCTAAATCGACGTAACAGGAAAAGCTTAAGCCGTGTCTTCGGCCAAATAGGAGAGAGAGAGAGAGAGAGTCTGTGTGTGTGTGTGTGTGGCACTAAATCAATGCAATACCTCGTTCATGACGAGATGGGGTTGGTAATTGGCGTCACTAACCGAACTCCATCAATGCAAGAGCCAATAAGTCATTATTCTTCGTTTCATGTGAATTGCACACTTCAGAACAGAGCACAGGAAACAGAGGGAAATGCAGGGTCGCAGGAGGCGTGAAGGGAGAGTAGCATCGACCAGCCACAGCAGACACGCCCAACCCATGATAATAATACCTTAGGCCACGTTCACGTGAGGGTATAAAGGCCATTATCTTGCAGTTTGCAACTAATAAATTCGTAATAATTACCCAATATGCATATTTATATTTAATTACAAATAATTACAGTAGAAAAAGAAGAAAATGAGGGGTGGGCGATGCAAGTGGACTTACATTTCCACCTCTGTTGCTATAAATTCTGGATCGTCCACCGCGCCAACTACCACATCACCTGCGGGCCTGCGTAAATTAACGGACCAATAGTCAGATGCCGATCAAACTTTGATCTATCTGTATTTGATCAACGAAAGGAGAGAAATGTGATGCTTCATTCTAAATGCTCGAGGTTGTTTGCTTGTTCTTGGCTGCTATCAACAAATTTCTTATGGAACGTGTTAAACGGCTTGGATCCAACGAATCAGATCTGGACGGTGAGCACTACGACTAAGGCAACGTATGCGTCCAGATCTTACGGTCAAGATCCATCCTCAAGCGTCACCGACGCTTCGCATCTATTTGAAAGGAAACCTGGTGGTCCGACACTGACCCTGGTGCCGTGGTGGAAGACGACCCATTGCTGGCGGTTGCTCTCAAGCTCCCCTGCGCCATTGCCGCGGCAGCTCCAACCCTGAAAGAAACCCAGTTAAACAAACCCATTAGACGAGAGCACTTAAAATATTCGAATTCTACGACAGAGGAGCCAGGAGAAGCCAAACTGATCTCCACACTCCACATTGTACATCTGAGGTTAACAAATCCTCACAATTGTCTCAAAATCCAACAAAAATCATCATGGAAAAGGAGTTGAGCTTTCGGAAAAGTTGATTCAAGCTAATGTACCTGGAGGGGCAAATGTCCCCGCCTCCCACGAATGAAATCACCAAAAGGCAAAGAAACGGCAACCTGGGAATCACCATCGACATCAATGCCGCCTCTGTAGCCCTTCCTTTCTTCTTCTTACGCAGATCTGTATCCTTCTCTCTTGGCTCTCAATCCAGGGGGGGAGATCGTGAGAGCGAATCGAGATGGTATATATCAAAAGGTAAAGAAAAGGGAGGGAGGGAGCCCAGAAACGGCGGACGATGGAACCGCCATCTTATAGAACGTTCCATTCTATTTCCACCCGACTCCCCAACTTAACGGGCGTTTCCTTGGCTTAACGGCGAAAGGGAGGCACCGACGACGACCGCAACCGCGCGAGGCACGTGCGAGCGGTGTCGGCTCGTCACGTGCACGGTGCCCTCTCAACTGACGTCTCAGCTAACAACGGTAACGGCGTGGGGTGGGCGTCGGCGACACGTTGGATGGCGTACCGGCAGGGGCCGGTTGCGGCGGCACCAGTTACGGGCGAATGTAGTGAGGGGGGGAGAGGAGAGGCGTGAAGAAAGGATGAAGAAAGTTGGTAATAATGAGTGGGGGAGACATGGGCCTTTTGGTTCTCCCCGGCAGGATCATTGGACCCATGCGACGCCCCAGCACTCCCCCATCATCACACGCTTCCATGCTTGTCGCAGACGCTTCGCCCTCTTTGCCTCTCCAATTCTTAGTTCTATCTGCAATGCGTTCCTTGGGACACCATAACAGCCTCAGTAAACGGATCTTCAGACTTTGATCGGATTCGGAGTGTTTCAATGTGTATTTATGTGATCAGGTCAAAGTTGTGATCCGTCTGGCTAAACTCGGAGCAAGTAATCCCACATTCATCTGCCACATCAGGACGATAGCAACGGATGGTTTGCGTCGTTGAAGTGCGTCCGCTTGAGCTTGCTTAAGGTGTATGCATGCCCGATATAAGAGCAATCTTAAGCCTGTTTCACAGCTGGCGGTTGGTCCACTAAAGTCTCATGTGGTGGACATACATACGAAACAGCAAGGGGAGCGGCCACTGGATTCCCTCACAAGCCAAACAGTCCCATGTTTAAGGCACAAGTTCTGAAGCAGCTCAATTAGGTGGAGAACGCTCACATTGGACGTCGGCACGTGCATGCATGGCCACAATATATTGGCCCTGTACTTTGCAGGACGCATGTGAACAAGCTCGTAAACTTTATCTTGGCTTGTCCTTAATTGGGATCTTATTATATAGGAACAATTTCGTATTAGTAAAAATATTTGTGATAGGTTAAACTACACGAGGAGGACAGGACGGGTGTGTTTTGCGTGTGGGCAACACAACGTACCGTCAGCAGCTGGCTACTTGGTGACTATTCAAATGACGTGTTTGTCTCGGCCCTACGTGGACCGCATTGACTGTGTCAGTGTGCTGTTCGGCTTATGTGACTTCTACGCATCAACCGCATCCCAACATGGTTCAAATACTTGTCAAGCAGCTTGCCTCACTAATCCATTGGAGTCCAAACATTTTAGGTAGCTCGGAGTATGTCCCTAAATGGCGGAGTGGTGGTGGATTATATATAGGGGAAGTTATTGGCTATGGAGAACGGAATAGAATCCTTGTGGTTGAAGCTAAATCCTACTATGCTATGGTTAATTTGTCCTAGATCCGATCCGATTTATACTCCAACTTAATTGGAATGCCATTGTATTGGAATATTAATTTATATGGCGTATGAATTATCTTGAAATAGACACTTATGTGTTATCGTATTCTTAATTTGATCATCTCATGCAACATTTCACAGTATACTTATTTCAGTGAAGTTCCTTTACTGTTAAATTCTGTATTTAAAAAATATATATTTTTATTATATTAAATGACATACATAATGTTTATAGGTGGACTTGGAACACGAAACCTATTAGTTTGTGCAACAAGAGATTAAATTTTATATTTTTTGATACCTAATTTTTATACCTAAAACCTATGGAACAATGCATTAATCAATCTGAATGTCTCACTAAATTTTATATTTTTATACCTAACTTCCCAAAAGTCATTCGGATATCGATTGAAATCCATCAGATCCATTTTATATGTTTCTCATATTTTTGCACCAAATTTTACTTAATCATTAGTATTATTTACATTGACTTTGATGGGATTGACTCAAATTTAAAGCTATCTAATTTGAAATTTGAAGGTAATCGTCGTTGTGGTAGTTTTCTCTTCCAACTATACAGACACTTTCGTATACGTACCCTTTCTTCCATTTCTACCTTTATTTCTTTTATATCATAGCTATGGAAGAGATGGAATAAATTGATTAATATGATCGATTTTTGGATAACCCTCGTGAATTGACAGGGTCAAATAAAATTGATCAAATTTTGTAAGACAATTAAGATTATTATTCTCTACTTAATATTTTCTTATTATTTGTTCTAAAGTGTTTTACTATCACTTTTAAATTAGAATTAAGAAGAGAAAAGAAAGTATTTTGTCATATAATCATCTCTCTCCTTCTGCCTTATTCTCTCTGACTGCACCTCGACCATTAAACTTTTGGTTCGATTTTGATAACTATAAAATTTTTATCCATTTTGTCTTCAATGTCCTCAATATAATCATATGCAACAAAGATTCGGAAAGTGTCTTCAGTGTTCTCAATATAATCATACGCAACAAAGATTTGGAAAGTGGTGTCATCATGGTTACAATAATGTGATACATGTTAAAAATAATATATCTTGGAGGAGAAAATTTTCATGTGGAAATTTTATTTTCGATACATAAAAAAAAAAAAAATCTACACGTTTGATGCTTTGGTGACAACTTATCTAAAGTTTTATGAGATCTAGATTAGGATGTTTTGATGCAAGATTTTTGTTAGAGGAATTGTTTAAATGGATTTAACAGGCAATGTTCAATGAGGATGGCTGAAAATTTACAATATTTTTATTTCCTTGAGACTGAAGAGAAACCACAAATGACACCATCTAGAGTCCAACAAATCAGTGTTCAAAGAGGGGCATCGTATTTAGTTGGCATCCAATGTGTTCGTCTTACTGATTACTATGTGCAATCATTTTCATTAAAAAAATCAGTCATACCAAGATATCATACAGATTTAAAAATGATGCTATCAAGTTTATATTTGCATCAAATAACATTAATTTAGCAAAGTAAAAACTATTTTTTTCTTTTATACTTGTGCCTTCTATATCTTCTCGTGGAGGGTCTTCAAACTTAACCGGATCACAACTAATTCGTTTTGAATTGATTCATTAATAGTTTAATTTTAAAGATTATAAAAGACATACTCTTTTTCAGTTTGATTAGTTAGTTAGTTTAGATCAAATCAAACTGATTTTAATTAAAAAATATCAATCATATCAAGTTTATTATTTTAAGTTTTTAATTTTTAAACTGATTAGTTAAATAAGCTCAAATGTTTTGAAATTTTGTAAAATCCCTAAAATCAAATGGGTTCATTTAGTGCTCTGCATCTCTATCTTGTAACGATGCTGCCGTATCCAAACTCCACGTTGACGAGTTCATCACTCTCTCTCATCTCTGTGGTTTTTTTTATTTAATTTTAAATTTTTACAATAAAATTAATTGAGAAATTTGATAAACTAATGCTCTATTCAGATAAATGACAAAGAAAATACTTTCATCGTACATTCGAATCATTAAAGGGTTAAATATAATATGGAATAAGCAAAAGAAGATTATTTCCAAAGTACTTAAAGTTATCAATTTATCATATTTATTTATCCTATATTATTATTTTTATATTTATTTTAATTATTCTATATTATTAGTTAGTTAGTTTTTAAGGCCTAGAATTAATATAAATAAATATCTCCTCTAAACCTATGGAATCACTAAAAAGTAATATCTTTAAGTATTAGAAGCACAAGAATAAGGATAACTCGAAAACTCTAAGAGATTCATGTTATACTTACTAACTTGGGTTTAAATAGCAATAAAGTTTGTGATGATGGTAAGATCAACCGTGCCAAATTTGATACTAATGGCGAGCTTAATCATTAACATGGGCTTGTAATCTAACATAGGTAACTAGCTTATAAGGATGAGTTGAATAAAGAAAAAATTGTTGACTATTATAAAACCAACTAAAGAAGAACTATAGGTATAGTTCAACATTAACACTTAATCGACATGTTACTATCTACCCACAATAATCAATAGTATATGATAATGACTAAGAAGATAATAGTAAAATATATGAAAGACATCAAATACCCCCCCCCCCCCCCCCCTCTCCCAAGTTTTAATGACCACCTCAACATTGAAGTATTTCTTAACTAGATTTATAAAGTAGAGAGCTTCTTCGAGGTGATAAATGTTATTGATCACAAATAAGTCAAGTTTGTTACATATAAGTTGAAATGTGCAGTAGCTTGGTCAGATATATTACATAAAAATAGAAGAATACAAGAAAAGACACCAATACAAATATGACAGAAGTTGAAGCAACTTCTTAAAAAAAGATTCATACCCCTAAACTATGAATAATTATTATTCCAATAATATCAAAATTTTATCAATGGAATTCGTAACTAATTATACTAACAAATTTTTATGCCTTTCAGTGAGATGTAACTTATCATAGTCAGATGACTAACAGACAACAAGGTATGTCAATAGACTAAATTTTTTAATTAAAGATAAAATACCTTTAACTCTGAAATGGATAGTAGATGAAGCTCACAATATGACATTAAAAGTTGAAATATTGTTGACTTGACCTCCAATTGCTACCCGATAATTTTTTACTACGACAACATGATTTGTTCTCAATAAAGAGAAGCAAGTTGTGATTGGGTCAATACAATCTACAAATCAAGATATAAATACTGAAAGAAACAATAAGACAAGTTAAGTATATCCTGATTACCACAAACAATCTATATGCTTGACTCCTAGTTGGGAAGTATTTCAAATGTGGGGAGCTTGGTCATTGTTGCAACAAGTGTTCTGCTCGTAAGACTGTTAATCTTACATATCACAAAGATGACTTTGAAGAAAAAAAAGGTGCCTAAGATGATGTGATTGATAATATTGATAATGCTAAAATAGTAGAAGAAGAAGGGGAACATGTTGCATGTATGTGAAAAGATTATTACTCACCCCAAGGCAAGAAGATCCAACATAAGAAAATCTTCAATTCTCGATGCAACGTTAATAACAAAGTTTGTGCATTGATCATAGATAATAGAAGTTATGATAATATTGTATCCAAATCATTGGTGAAGTACT
Organism: Musa balbisiana; assembly: GCA_004837865.1. Lineage (NCBI taxonomy): Eukaryota > Viridiplantae > Streptophyta > Magnoliopsida > Zingiberales > Musaceae > Musa > Musa balbisiana. Next base: position 12,484,177 of record CM017192.1, on the reverse strand, counting down.
TAAAATTACAGACGGAAGCTCATCCAACACCATACAAGTTTGGCTGGATTAAAGAAGGCTTAATTATCACTATAATTGAGATATGTAGAGTTCCACTCTCAATTGGGAAAAGATATAAGGAGAAAGTTATATGTGAGGTTGTTGATATAAATGCGTGTCATGTACTATTTAGAATGCCATGGTAGCATGATGTGAATGCAACCTACCTTAGAAGAAACAATACCTATGTATTCTGGTAAAACGGGAAAAAAATTGTCATTCTACTGACTAACAAAAAAAGAAATGAATCCAACACATCTAAAGTTGAGGGAAAGTGTTTCTTATCTATTTTCAACTTTGTGCAAGAATTAATTGCCAATCTAAAGAAATAAGAGTATGCTATACTCTTCTTATAAAATGAGAAGAGCTACCTGAAGCAAATATTCCAAATAAGCTAAGATTGATATTGGAAGAATTCAAACAGATCACCCCTGAAGAATTATCAGATAGACTTTCAATCATAAGAGATATTTAGTACCAAATTAATTTGGCTCCAAGAGCAAGTCTACAAAATTTATCTCACCATTAGATGAACCCAAAAGAGAAAGATATGTTAAGGGAGAAGGTAGGAGTTGATGCAGAAGGAACATATTCGAGAAAGTATGAGCTCATGTGCTATCCTAGTTTTATTAATGGCCAAAAAAGATGGAAGTTGAAGGATATGCATAGATAGATAGTAGAGCCATCAACAAAATCATGATCAAGTATCACTTCCCCATACCTAGACTAGAAGATATGTTAGATCAATTACAAGGCTCCAAGATATTTTTAAAGATTGATCTCCATAGTGGTTATCATTAAATTCATATATGAATGGCTTTTATGAATGGTTAATTATATTATTTAATTAAAGACTATATTCAAGATAAGAGAAGGCTTATATGAATGGTTAATTATATTATTTAATTTATCTAATCATATCCATGATGGTTACTTATTCAAAGGTAATGAGATATGTATTCCGAAGATGTCCTTATGAGAAATGATTATTCGAGATTTACATGAAAGACTCAACGAACATTTTGGGTGAGACAAAATAATACTAAGCATCGAGAAGTACTTTTGGCCACAATTATAAAGAGATGTTGGTAATTTTGTAAAAAAATGTCTGACTTATTAAACTACAAAGGGTTAATCGCAGAACACTAATTTATATATGTCATTACTAGTTCTAAAAACATTTGGGAGGATTTTTCTATAAATTTTGTATTGGGATTATCGAGGACTTGGAGAAGATTTTTCCATGGATCGATTCTCGATGGCTCATTTCATACAATGTTGAAAGACTTTAGATGTGATATATATTGCTAAACTATTCTTTTAAGAATTTGTGTGTCTACGTGGGGTACCAAAATCAATCACTTTTGATAGAGATTTTAAATTTCTATTTTATTTTTGACTAACCTTATGGAAAAAATTTAATGTAAGTTTGAAGTTTAGCAGCATAGCTCACTCACAAACTGATGGTTAGATAGAGATAACTAATATGACTCTAGGAAACTTGTTTCATTACATTTGTAGTAACAAACTAAGATAATGAGATTTTACACTTGCAGAAGCTAAATTTGCCTATAATAGCGTAATTTATACTTCTATCGGAGTATCACCATTCTTTATTATTTATAAGAAAGTACCAAAACAAACTCTTGATTTAGTTCACCTGCTAAACACTCTTGGAATGAGTGTAGCAGTTAACAACATGGCTAAGCAAGTACAATCAACTCAAGTTGAAGTGAAGAAGAAGTTGGAAGCTACTAATGTCAGGTACAAAGAAACATTTGATAAGTATAGGAGAAAAAAAGTGTTCAAGGAAAGAGATACAGTTATAGTGTACTTACGAAAAAAGAGATTTCCCAAAGGCACTTATAACAAATTGAAGCCGAAAAAGTATAATCCTTATAAGATCTTAAAGAAAATCAATAATAGTGCCTATGTGATTTATTTACCATATGATTCAAGGGGTCTCAATGACCTTCAATATTACATACTTATATGACTACTTTCTATATTAGAATCTATTATATTCAAATATAAATTGAAGTGGATGGGATTAATATAGAATAAGCATAAGAAGACTTTTCAAAGAACCTAAAGTTGCCCACTTATCACTTATATTTACATTGTTAATTTTTATATTTCTTTCAATTATCCCATATTGATAGTTAGTTAGTTTTCAAGGCTTAGAACTAGTATAAATAAAGGCCTCATTTGACCCTATAGAATCATCAAAAAGCAATATCTTCAAGTATTGTAAAGGTTTTCTCCACCATGAGTTGATTTCCCTTGTCATCTCTGATAATGTTAGTTTACTAGAATCCATTTTAGTAGTAATTTCTTAATTTTATTTTTATTTTATAATAAAATATCGAGCTTAAAATTCAAACATTGTGTTAGAAGATTATCATGCAAGAATTGGATATTAAATTAGAGGATTAACTGTCGACTTCATGCTCGAGATTTGGGCATCATACTGAAAGGGTCAAATATCATATCATGGTAAAAAGGATTAGATAATATATCTAAGAATAAGACAATATTTTTGAGGTTTAGACAAAATGCCAAAAGATTAATGATACGTCAGAAGAGTGGATAATAAGTCAAGAGCTTCAAAGATATGTCACATGTGTGATTGATGGTTTAAGGTTGTAGTCAAGGTAATTTAAGTCAATCTAAGCCGGTATTGGTTGAAATAAAGCTCACTTATCATGAAAGCTATTGAGCTTAAAGTTAGGTGAATTTGGGTTGCCAAACACATGCCCTAAACTATTTAGGTTAGTAATAGTCCTACCTATGGTAGTGGTAGTACCATAAAAGTTAAGTTTATAATGTCATGCCAAAAATTAAAGTTACCAGGTTGCCAAACACATGCCCTAAACTATTTAGGTTAGTAATAGTCCTACCTATGGTAGTGTAGTACCATAAAAGTTAAGTTTTATAATGTCATGCCAAAAATTAAAGTTGTAATACTGCCAAAGTCCAATATTGCATCTCCATATAAAAAATTATAATGATAGTATCATGGGAGTCTAATATTGTGACTCTGTGTTAAAAATTATAATAGAAGTATCATAGAAGTCTAGTATTGTAGCTCTTTTTTAATATTATAGTGGTAGTATCATTCAAAATTAATGGCACTATTGCTCATATATTAAATATCGAGAATTTAAATTTTGATTCTATTTTGAAAGTCTTTTAAAGGCTATAAATATTCTACTCCAACTTGATTGAAGAAATATCTATTCCTTAGTTTGTGAAGTATTATAGCTCTTTTTTTTAGTATTGTTTCAGTCTCTTTCTCCCTTTTGAGTTTAGTTATAATACTAAATGATAGAATGTGTGAGGTTTCTTATAAAAAAGTAAGTATAAAGGTTCTCTTTTAAACTTAAAAAAGAAAATAATTGTAAAGAGTTATTAATCTTCACATGTTAGGAGTAAGATCGTTAGTAAAATCCGATAGCCTTAAGGGAAGAAGAATCATGAGTGATATAGGTTAGAAAGACTAAACTATTATTAATTTATTTATGTTTTTTTCTCTTCCTTGTGACCTTTTTATTTGTGATTACTTATTATTATTCACTTTATTTGAAGCTTTTACTCACACTCAATATTTGGTTAATTGTATTTTTGATATATATTTTTAATTAAATTTTAAAATAAATTAAAATTTAATATAGCACTAATTCACTCCCCCCCTCCTTTTATTGCCATTAAGATCATAATAATTGGTATCAGAGCATAGTTGTCTCAACTTAAGAGAAATTAAATAACTTTCTCAAATAATCAAGATGATTACTTTATTACATGTTCTCTTATGTTCAATAGGATGGACTATACTTATTAAAAATTAGAATAAAAATTTTCTTAGTTTCTATATATTGTGATTTATAGAATATTATCAAGTTTAATTTTTAAAAATCAACTAAACCAATGGATGAATGAGATAATTTTAAAAAGAGAATATTTTTTTATGCTAAAACTATAAATATTTTATTTTATACTTTAGATAAAATTAAATTTAATCAATTTTTTTACTTATGACACTACATATGATATATGACATATGCTTGAAGTCACACGTAAAGGAACTAATAAAATAAAAAAAATTAAAATTAATCTTCTTGGTTAGGAGTTATTTAAAATGAAACCAAACAAGTTCATTGGTGACATGTACACTTGCTTTACATATATTATTAATATATTAAAATCACTTGATAAAAGTTATACTCATCTTGAATTGGTGAGTAAGATTTTAAGGTTTCTTCTTGAGAGTTCAGATATAGAGGTAATTATTGAATCTTAGATTTTGATGATGAAATTAATTGATAAGTTTATGATCTAATATGTGTATTGAGAAAAGTGACGCATGACAATATTCGATCATGGAAAGGAAAATCGATTAAAGTAGGAGAATCAAATATTGGGCCATAGTGGAACATATCAGAAGATTGGCCGTTGGGCCGGAGGATCGGTCGACATACCGACAGAAGGATTTCGTGTCATAAGTTCAGGCATCGAGCTAGAACAATCGGACAATGCATCAAGATCGGATGTTGCAGGAATCAACATGCCAAAGGATCGGACAATATGTTGAAAGAGAGGATGATGCGCTGAAGGTTCGAACGAAGCGTCGGATAAACTAATGACATGTCGGACAACGTAGAATTCATACTTGTAATCATTTGTCTAGATCGAAATAGTTTAAAGAGCTAATTGAGTTGGTTTCGGGTATAACCATACTAACTCAATTAGGAGTCCACTGGGCTTGAGTTTGGCCCATTGGGAGACCTATTTAGTGACCCAAAAACAGGGTTAGGCAGTGGCACTACTAGAATAGGTGGTGGTACCACCTAGACACAGTCTCCTAGATTGTGTCAAGTAGTGGTATCACTAGATTAGATAGTGGTACCATTAGTAGTTAATGTTGTAGGCGGTGGTATTGCCCAACACAAGTGGTAGTACCATTAGGACTTGGAAAACTCGGGATGAGACCTTTTTGGCTCCATTTTTGAAATCATTTAGGGTCTATAAATATCTAACTATTCTTGCTTGGATAAAAAAGAAATTGAGTAGAAAAGGAGAAAGAATATTTGGGAAAAAAGTTGAAAACTCTCTTAAGTTATAATGTCTTTTCCTCCTAAGGTTAGAAGTTTCCTAAGAGAGGAGTGATGTCTAAAAGAGATGTTATAAATATTTTCTCCTGAGCCTGTCAAAAGAAAAAAGAGTTGTAAGGGTAGTTAATCTTCGCCCATTGAAAGAAGATCAGTAATGAAAACCGATGGTCTCGAGTGAAGAGGAATCGGAAGTGGACGTAGGTTAAGATGATTGAACCACTATAAAATCAGTTTTCATTTACTTTATGTTTTTCATTTTTATTACAAACTGATTTACTTGCTCACTACACTTATAAATACTTTCAAGTTAAACATTTTTCTATATGAGCTTTTATCGAACGAAGTTTTCAGAAATGACATAATTTTACGTAAATACTAATTCATGCCCCTCTCTTAGTATCGAAATGGTCCTAACAATTGATATCAAAGCTATGTTACTCTCAATTGACTTAACACCTAAGAGAGTTTAAATGACTTTTGACGATAATCTAGAGGGTCACTCCATCACTGATCCTCCTATGTTCAATGGGATGGACTACACGTTTTGTACGTATAAGAGTTTTCTTGCTTTCTATGGATTTTAATTTATGGAATATAGTCGAATTTAGTTTTCTAATACTCTCAAAACTTATGAATGAATGGAGTGATTTTGAGAAAAAAATATTTTCGTTAAATGCTAAAGCTATGAATGCTTTATTTTGTACTTTAAACAAGAATGAGTTTAATCGTGTTTTTGTATGTGAAACTATACATGATAATTGGTATACACTCAAAATCACACATGAAGGTACAAGTAGATTTAAAGAGTCTAAAATTAATCTTTTAATACATAGTTTTAAACTGTTTCGAATGAAGCCAAGCGAAACCATTGGAGATATATATACTCATTTTATGAATATTATGAATGGTTTAAAAGCTCTTAACAAATATTTTTCTACTCTTGAACTTGTAAATAAGATTCTAAGATCCCTTCCAAAGAGTTGGGATCTGAAAGTAACTACAACACAAGAGGTAAAAGACTTAAATAATTTTCCATTGAAATAACTCATCGGTTCATTGATGACATATGAAATGACTTATTTGGCATATGATGAATATGAGGGAAACCTTCCAAAGAATAGGAAGGTATTGCACTTCGAACCAAAGAAGACTACTTGAGTGAGAGCTCAAGTAAAGATGACATAGAACTTCTAAAAAAAAATTCAAAAAGTTTATGAAAAAGAACAAGACTAAATTAAAACAAGAATATAAAAATAAATTTAAAAAGGATACAATCACTTGCTATGAATACAAGAAACCGGGGCACTCCAAAGATGAGTATACAAAACTAAAGAATAAGAAAGTACTCAAGACAACTTGGGATGAATCGAGTATATCCGAAGATGAGGAGCAAACCGATGAAGATGAAGTGGTGAACCACGCTTTGATAGCTCTCAACAATGAGGTAAATGACTCAACCAAAACCCTTTTACTTTATAATGAATTACTTGATACTTTCCATGATTTATTTGATGAATTTAAATTAGTTAATAAAAATTATAAATTACTAAAAAAGATCATGCTTCGCTCTCTAGTATATTTAAAATTTTTAAAAATAAGCAAGATATTTGCATGCTAAATCATTGCACCAAATGTGAAGAATTAGATTTATTGGTATTACAATAAATTTTAAAATTGGTAGTAAATCATTAATCCTTACTAACAAAGGTCATGTATACATAAAAGTAGGAATCAGTTTTATGAGTAGTAATACTAAACAAAAATCAACTTTATTTGTTAAAGGACCTATATTGTATATTACCCCTAAGGTTAAGTATAATTTTTGAGGTAGACATAATCATTTTACATATACATGTTTATTAAAAAATTATGGCTCATATAAATTAGTTTGGGTTACTAAAGAAATCATAAATGACGTTATGATTAAATGGTAGATCTAACCATGAGGGACCCAAAGTTAAATGGGCACCTAGAGCAAACCCATCTTTCTTGTAGACATCTCTACAATCGAAAGCTAGGAGCAAAAGTTAAAATTTTGATAATGGATGCTCATGGCATATGATTGTAGATTCATAACACTTCACAAATCTCATTAGCCGAAACAATAATAATAAAGAAAAAAATATTGAAATTAGAATTATTGGCAACAAATCCTTTGATTAAAGATGTTTTATTAGTTAATGGTTATTGACCTTGATAATTTTTGTAATAAATCTTATTTTTTGATTTTAAACATGATGCATGAATTTGGCATAAAAGAAAAAGGGCTATGAAATCAATCACATGAATTAAAACATAAAAAAAAAGTAATATATTTTTTCTTGAAAATATCTCTATCCCTAAAAGCTTATCGAATCTTTCAATAATTTTGATGATTTGATGATCATGATCTTGAATTCTTGGAATTATAACTTGAGATTTTCTTTATATGAATCAAGATCTCTTAATCTTTATTCTCATATGATTCTTGCATTTTATTAAAGAGAATATTTATCCAAATAAATCATGATTTTTCTCTTGATTTCTCGGAAGTTATGACTTGAAATTTCTTTTGAAGATCTTTTACTGTTTGATCTTTTAAGATTTCTTTTTGAAGAGATTTGTCAAAATAAATCATGTCTTTTGGTATTCATAATTTAATATTAATATCTTTTATATAATGATTTTCGTAATACTCCCTTGTATTCATGCAGTATATATCACATCACCAAATTAATTTTTCTCGATATCATTCATATGATGATTTAAAAATTGATGTAAAAGAAAAAGAATTACAACATTGTATTATTTCCTTCTTTTTGATAATAGTAAAGGGGGAGAAAATATTACTAGCTTGAATATTTCAAAGAGAAGAAAACTTGCTAGCTTGCACATTTCAAGGAGAAAAAACTTGCTAGCTTGCACATCGTAAAGAAAAATAAAATTGCTAGCTTGCATGTTCTAAACTGATATAAAATTTGCTAGCTTGCATGTTCTAAAATGATATAAAACTTGCTAAATTACTAGCATGCAAAACTTGCTAACTTGCTTATCGCAAAAGAGAAGTAAAGATTGCAAGCTTACACATTTCAAAGAGAGGTAAAACTCGCTAGCTTGCTCATCTCAATAGAGAAGCAAAGATTGCTAGCTTGCACATTTCAAGAAAAAATAAAAATATACTATCTTGAACATCTTAAGAAGCAAAAAGTGCTAGCTTACCCGTCTCAAGAAATAAAAATTAGTATCTTATACATATCAGGAGAAGCAAAAATTTTGCTAACTTTCATATCTAAAAAATAAAAAACTTGTTAGCTTGTATGTTCAAATGTGAAGTAAAACATACTAACTTACTAGCTTGCATATTTTAAAAATATTGCTAGTTGTACTTTTCTCCTTTTTGTTGATGACAAAATAAGAGAAGTTATGATGATGATCATGCATGGTATGATATAATTTTATATTTTAAAAATATACATGATGATTTGATATTATGCATGTAATACTTTAACTTATGATAATGATGCATGGAATGATAAAATATCATGATTTTCTAAATTCAAACTTTCCTTCAATATGATATATTAATAGGAGGAGTTTAGTTTAAACTCCATCATCAATTTGTTGCCATCATAAAAAAGAAGGAGATTATTGAATCTCGAATTTTGATGATGAAATCAATTGATGAGTTTACAATCTAATCTGAATTTTTGAGAAAAGTGACATAGGACTATCTTCGATCATGGAAAGGAAAATCGATTAAAATAGAAGAATCGGATGTTGGGTTGAAGTGGAACATGTTAGAAAATTGGATGTTAGGTTAGAGGATCGATCGACGTGCCGACAGAAGGTTTTTATGCTATAAGTTCAGGCATCGGGTTGGAAGAATCAAACATTGCGCTAAGATCGGATGCTACGAGAGTCAACATGCTAAAAGATCAGACAATACGTCAAAGGAAAGGACAATGCATTAAAGGTTCGGATAAAGCGTTGGATGAACCAATGACATACGGGACAACATAGGATTCATATTTATAATCATTTGTATAGATCAAAGTAGTTTAGAGGGCTAATTGAGTTGGTTTTGAGTATAACTATGCCAACTCAATTAGGGGCCCATTGGGTTTGAGTTGGGGTTGAGTTGGGCCCATTGGAAAGCACATTTAGTGACCCAAAAACAAGGTCAAGCAATGGCAACGTTAGAACAAGTGGTGGTACCACCCAAACATAGTTTCTCAAATTGTGTCAGGCAATGGTACCGTTAGTGTCAAGCAATGGTACCGCCAGAGTAGACAGTGGTATCACCTAGTGCTAGTCTGCAAGTGATGGTACCGCCCAGCATAAGTGGTGGTACCCCCAGGACTCGGGAAACCCGAGAGGTAACATTTTTTAGCTCCATTTTTGAAGTCAATTGGAATCTATAAATACCTCAGCTATTCCTACTTAGATAAGTAAGAAATTGAGTAGAAAGAAAGAAAGAATACTTGAGAAAAAAGTTGGAAACTCTCTTAAGTTATAGAGTCTCTTCCTCCTAGGGTTAGAAGTTTTCTAAGGGAAAAATGAGGTATAAAAGAGAGATTGTAAATGTTCTCTCCTAAGCTTGTCAAAAGGAAAAAGAGTTGTAAGGGTAGTTATCTTCACCCATTGAAAAAACATCGGTAGTGAAAGTCGATAACCTTGAGTGAAGAGGAATTGAGAGTAGATGTAGGTCAAGACGATCGAACCACTATAAAATCGGTTTACGTTTATTTTATGCTTTTTATTCTTATTACAAATTGATTTACTTGTTCACTACTCTTATAAATGCTTTCAAGTTAAACATCTTTTTGATCGTTCTTTTATCGAATAAAATTTTCCGAATCGACGTAATTTTACATAAACACTAATTCACACACCCTCTCCCTCTTCTTAGTGCCAAAATAGTCCTAATAGTAATGACAATCCAAGAAGTTAAAGATTTGAATAATCTTTTTTTTGAAGAATTTATAGAATCTTTAATAACATATGAAATGAAGATACAAAACTCATGATAAAGAAAAGAAAAACTAATCAGAAAAAAAAGAAGGATGTTGCTCTCAAATTTAAAGAATATTACTTAAGCTCATGTGATAATAATGAAGACATGACACTTCTTAAAAAAAAAATTAAAAATACATGAGGAAAAATAAAACAAATCAAGCAAGAAGAGAATATAAAAACAATATGAGCCCAAAAAAATACAATTATATGCTATGAGTATAAAAAACAAGAATGCTAAAGGCCCATAATTAAAGAAATCATCATCTCTATAGAAGAAAAAGATATTCAAAGCTATATGGGATAAATCAAGTGAGTCCAAGGCAAAAGAATAAATCAACAAATAAGTGATAAATTATGTCAATAATGAGGTATTTGACTTTTTCCAAAACCTTTTATCTTATGAAAAATTACTTGAAGTATTCCATAAATTATATAATAAATATAAAAAGAATGATAAGAAATATAATTTACTATATCACTAAAAAAGAATCATGCATTGCTTACTAATAAGTTTGATATATTAAAAATATACATGACAAATATACATCAATATCTTATACTCTTTACACTAAATGTGAAAATTTAAATTCATATAATCTTAAACTTAAAAGAATTATTTCAAAAATCACTAAGAAAATTAATTAATAGTAATAATATAATAGAATAAGGAAAAGAAAACATGTTTCTATGACAACCTTCAGGAAAATTTAAAGTTGAAATAATTCACTTGATATGATTCTTATTAAATAAGATTATATATTTATAAAAGAAGGTATTAGCTTCATAAGTAATAGTATATATCATAAGCTAACCAAATTTATAAAATAACCTACATTGTATACTTATACACCCCATAGAATTAAATATAACTTTTATGATAAGTTTGATCATTACGCTTACTTATGCTCTTTTAGAAAAATAGTTATTTTAAATTAGTATAGGTTCCTAAATGAACTATAAGTAATTTAAGGTTAAAAGATAAAAAAGATAGATCTAACTATAGTTAAATGGGTACCTAAATCAATCCTGATAGGTATATATTTAAATAAGAGCTAGGAATAAAAGAAGATATCTTGATAGTGGATATGATTGAAGATCCTATAAACTTCTCAGAGTCTACTAGTCAAAATAGATAATATATTATCTTCAAAAATAATAATAAAGAAAAATCATTTACATTGAAAATATCAATAACAAGTCAAGTATTTTGATTGAAGATGTGCTTTTGGTAGATGATTTGAAATGTAACTTAATAAGCATTAGTCAACCTTATGATAAAGAATATAAAGTTAAATTTGAATATTATGCTTGCATCATACCTACTAAGAATAGTTCTTTGATTACTTTAATAAGTGATAATGTTTGCACTATTAATCTTGATGAATTTTATGATACAACTTACTTTTTAGCCTTGAATGATGATATATAACTTTAACATAAAACACTATGACATATTAGTATAAAATTGATTTCTTAAATTAGAACTAAATAATTTGTAAAGAAAATGCCTAGAATCAAATTTGTTAAAGATAAGTTTTGTGATGCATGTCAATTAGGAAAATATATAAAAAGTAACTTTAAACCTAAAACCAAGTACATATGGAACACTGTAATTAATTCACATAGACTTATTTGGACCTATTGATATCATAAGTCTAGAAGATAATAAATATGTATTTGTAATTATTGATGACTATAGTAGATACACTTAGACATACTCCTTCATACATAAAAATAATTGTATTAAGTATTTTATTAAGTTTTATAAATAAGTATAAAATAAAAAAAATTATGATTTATCTATTCATAGTGATTATGGTGATGAATTTAAAAATTATTATTTTTAAGAGTTTTGTTATTTAAATAGGTATAGCCATAACTTCTTCATTCAAAAAAATTAATATTAAAATTAAGTTACTGAGAGAAAAAAAATAAGAGCTTACAAGAAATGACTAGGACTATGTCTAAGGAATATAGTTTACTCAAATATTTTTGGGTCAAAATTATTAACACGACTTACTATGTTATAAATAGAGTCCTTATAAGGTCACATTTATCTTAACTCCTTATAAGTTATGGAATAATAAAAGATAAAATTTTATATTTTAAAATTTTTTATTATAAATATTTTATTTTGAATAACAAGGATGTTTTAGAAAAAATTGATGCTAAATCTGATCCAAGGTATTTTTTTTTACTCTTCTATTTCTAAAGCCTATAGAGTTTTCAATAAAAGATCTTTAGTTGTTGAATAATATATCTAAGTTGTTTTTAATGAATCTCCTCAAGCTAAGAAAATTAATTTTAATGATAATTATTTTAAACTTAAAAAATTAAATTTAAATAATGATTTTATTCTCTGTAGTAACTTAGATATATCTACTTCTAAAGAAACCTTAGCCAATGAATAAAAATATATAGATACACATTCTAAGAAGTTAATTATTGGGAAAACACCAAAAGATATTCAAACTCATTTTTTAAAAGAAATATTTATATAAATATTTTTTAATTTTAAATTGAGACTAAATACATTGATAATACCTTAAAATGACTTATGAGTGTTAATAATACATGAAAATTTTAATTAATTTGAAAATAAAATAAAATTTGAATGCTTATTCCTAGACCAAGTAATCATCTTGTAATTGAAACTAAATAAATCTTTAGAAATAAATAAGATAAACTGGTTCGAAATAAGACTAGATTAGTAGCAAAAATTTCAATCAACAATAAGGTATAGAGTATGAAAAATACTTTTTGTATATACTTATTTGAAAAATTTTATACTATTTCAAATGGATGTCAAAAGTATTTTTCTTAATAATTTTATTTCAGAAGAAGAGCAACCACTTAGATTTTAAAACCATCTTTAATCATATTTATAAATTATTTTAAACTTAAAAAATTAAATTTAAATAATGATTTTATTCTCTGTAGTAACTTAGATATATCTACTTCTAAAGAAACCTTAGCCAATGAATAAAAATATATAGATACACATTCTAAGAAGTTAATTATTGGGAAAACACCAAAAGATATTCAAACTCATTTTTTAAAAGAAATATTTATATAAATATTTTTTAATTTTAAATTGAGACTAAATACATTGATAATACCTTAAAATGACTTATGAGTGTTAATAATACATGAAAATTTTAATTAATTTGAAAATAAAATAAAATTTGAATGCTTATTCCTAGACCAAGTAATCATCTTGTAATTGAAACTAAATAAATCTTTAGAAATAAATAAGATAAACTGGTTCGAAATAAGACTAGATTAGTAGCAAAAATTTCAATCAACAATAAGGTATAGAGTATGAAAAATACTTTTTGTATATACTTATTTGAAAAATTTTATACTATTTCAAATGGATGTCAAAAGTATTTTTCTTAATAATTTTATTTCAGAAGAAGAGCAACCACTTAGATTTTAAAACCATCTTTATCAAATCATATTTATAAATTATTTAAACTCTTTTATGAGTTAAAATAAGCTCATAGTACTTGGTATAAGAGATTTAGTTTCATTTTAAATCAAAATAATTTTTTAAAAAATAATATCGATGCCATATTATTTATTAATATTTTAATAATAATATTTTTATTATTTAAATTTATGTTGATGATTTTTTTTAATTAATGAAACTTTATATGAATCATATATCAAGAGTATACACTAAGAATTTAAAATGAGCCAATTGATGAACTAATATTTTGGTTAGACTTATAAATTAAATAATTTAAAGATAAAATTTTTATCAGTTAAACTAATTATACTTAAAACCTACTTAAAAGATTTAACATAAAAAATCTAAGATTATTAATATACCAATATGTACATCCATAAAATTAGATATTGATAATGATGATAACGATCAAAACATCTATACAGGTGTGATCAAATGTTTAGTATATCTTATTAATATCAGATATTATGTTCCTCATAGGTGTTTGTGGTAGATTCTAATCAAATATCAAATAATCTTACTTTAAAGTTGTAAAAAATATTTTAGATATTGAAAAGAAATATTATCTTTGGATTATGATAATCAAAATTTGATAATTTTGATAATCAACAAAATAAAGATAAAGTTTGACAAATATTGAAAAACCCCAATACTATTAACATATTATTGTTGATTGCTGTGGTGCTTGATGTGAGGCATAAGTTAGGATTATGTTAATTATTTTATTGGTGTTTTCAACGATGATGATAAGACAACCGAGTTCTGAGTGAAGTTGATGGCTTGTTTGAAGGCATTGTACAAGCAATATGAAGACAGAGGCTAAGACTTCATTTGTGCCAGTACAATCATCTGTGCAAACATCAATTCAAGATGAAGATGATATAAAATTATATTATATAAATATATTTTTGTAAATAACTATGCACAAGATTAGAGTTGAAAAAATATTTGAAGGAGGAGTGTAAGTCGTTCAAGCCTCATACTAAATTAGATTTGTTGAATTGGTGGAAGATGAATTCAATTAGATTATCGATTCTCGTATCTATTGCACGAGATGTATGAACCATAATCGTCTCCATTGTATCTTCTGAAAGTGCTTGTAGCACCGGAGGAAGGGTACTTGATCCCCACCGTAATTTCCTGACTCATAAAATGATGAAAACTCTTATTGGATAAAGTCCGTACCATTTTTCATTGTTTGATATGAAGATTTTGAGGATCTTCAAAGATTAGAGCAAGGCAATTTGTTAATAATTCTTAACATAAGATTTAGATATTATGTATTATTTTATTCATAACAAATGAACTTTTTATTTTTCCATTAAATGGGGCATCTACATTCACATAAAATCTAGTTTATATGTTAATACCCTACCGGTTTAAGGGAGATAATCTCAACCTGCATGGTGTGGTATTTGCTTTTTCAAATGTTAGTGACATACATTACTCTTGCACCAACACACGTCTCATCATTATATACGAACTTTATTTTTATTTTAATTTAAAATTCTTCAGGTGAGTTATCAATAATTTGGATCAGAAAGTGGACTCGTTGCTATGTAACATTTATTTGAAGGTTAAAATAATCTCATGTTGGGAAATCGATAGTTTTTTTTTTGAAGTTCATAACTTGGTTCTAAAGTTTGTCATAATTTTTTTTATTTGACTTGGTTTTGTTTGATAATGGACGTGTTGGAATGAGAGAGCAAATAACAATAAATGTACTATGTGCATTTTTGTTTTTGTTATCCACTTTTCCTCGTCTTAATCCTTATTAATATGACATGAAGATTTTGCTTCTCATTGGGTATTTATTATACAATAACTTTTTTAGAATGTTTACTCTGGCAGTTATGTAATATTTTAATATTTGAGAAAATTGAGTACTCTTGAACAAAGAGAATAATAGTACAACGACACATTTGTACCATTGCTACACCTTGCTTGTCTTTCAAGAATTCTAAAATATAAGTAAAATATTCTATATTGCCGTATTTAGTTTGCATATCATATTCCTTCGGGACTATTGTATGAGATATTGTTTTGGCCAGCAGTTACGTATCCTTACAGTATGACTTCCTTTTAACTTCAACGAATTTGCATGCACTTTAGACACTCTTATAGCTTTTTACCAAATCTAAAATAGCCGATTTACGAAATTTTTTTTGGGCAATTGGGTTCACAAATTGATGATCAAACATAGTATATAAAAGTATCGGCTTAATTTTAATATCATAATTTTAAAAATAATATGAGCCTAATTTTGTAAATCTTATAGTGTGGATCCATTTGAAATAAATAAATAAATAAATAAATATATATATAATATTAAATTATTTAAAATAATAAATCGATTAATCGATTTTGAACCGATTCGAACCTATCTTATTTTAACTAAACGAAATCAATAATTTGGTTCGAACCGATTTTAACACTGCTATTTTCAGAAAAAAAAATAAAAAATAAAAAGTTTACCTCTTTATTATTTTTTGTTCATTTAGATATTGTATAATTTTGGTAGCAGTTTTTGAAAATTTTGCTTCTGTCTTCCCACAGCTGTTTGATCATGGCATCTTATTAAACCATACAAGTCGATTTCATCTTCAACTGATTGAAGCATGTTTGTAGACTACTCACGCAGAGAATTTTCTTTTTTTCTCTGATCATTTCTGTTAATCCCAAAAAAGATTGTAATATTGTTCCCTGAAATTGTCAAATATATATTTTAATTAAATCATATAAAATACTTAAAAACTAAATGAGGGAGGACAAATATCCTATAAAACTAAATGTATTGGAACGAAATTTCGATCACTCAAAGACCGACAAGATAAGTCCTCGATCCTTACACATCAGCATAATCCTCGAATAATAATATCCTTTAAATCAAATCTTAGATTAAAAAATATTCGCTATTGTTTGCGACAAATCATCCATCAGCCAAAAGTGATCAATTGACAGCACATTAGCTACCGTATAAAAACTAAGTAAATTCTTATCCCATGCTAAACCGCACTAACATACGATACCGTATCAGTTAAGGGCAGAATGTGATGAGGTACTTAGCACCGACACAGGTGAACGTGCTGGTGGCGTCGTCATAAGCGTAGCTATAAGCTTGAGGGCATGCATTCTTGAACAACATGGAGTAATTCGTCGGCTTGCATGCGCTCGGCGTCCCGTACGCTCCTCTGCAGCAGTACCAGTCCGTGTCGAACGCCAGGCATGCGCTCTTGCAGCCCACCACCGCCCCGTCCCCCGCTCTCTCCTGCAGCTCCGGCGGGCAGCCTGCGTTGATGTCCGCCGGACAGGAGATCGAGCTGCAGCCCTGCCAGCTCCGCGGCGCCACCGACACCGGCAGGTTGAAGCCGTCGACGCAGCTCACGTCGTAGAAGTCCTTCCTCCCGTCACCCTGCAGCGTGAACTCCACCAGCGTGGTGGGCGGCGCCCCTCCCGCGCCGTTGCACTCGATGGCCTCGCTGCCGCAGTCACCGGAGGCGCATGAGAACCTGCCCGAGGTCGAGTCGGTGGTGCACCGCGTTCTCGCCCAGAACCGGCCCGACCAACCGGCCGGCGCGTCCAGAGACTGCGAGTCACCGTATGCGAGCTCCAAGCCGGTCTGAGGGAGCAGCGCTGATCTCCCGCCGGTGAGTGTCGCGGGCCAGATCGTGAACGGGCAGTTATTCTTCACGGTGAACGTAGTAGAGGATGCAGCTGAGATACAGTATCACGGAATACAGTGAAACCAAACCTACAAAGAGAAACAGCTAGCACGTAAACCAACCTGGAAAAAGGATGGTGAAGAAGACGCCAGCGGAGAGGATCCACGTCCCGGCCATGGAGGTTGTGAAGAAGGGTGGCTGGATTGTTATGGGAGACTGCAGCGGAGTTGTGGGGGGGGGATATATAGGATGTGAGCGAACAGGGTTAACAGGATTAGGCTTTAATGGCGCAGGGAGCAACCGCAGAGCTTTGCCTGCACAGCTAAATCACAGCTTGAATCTCGAGGATTTGGAATTAGTCTGGGTAGGAACAAATTACCATACTAATGCATGATAATGAATGCTCTTGTCGTCATTGGTATACATTAATCCATATGTAAAGCTAGCCTTCTATATCATCGTTCGTTATGGTAACCATATGTTGCTTGGATTAGATTAGATCACAGAATTCAATCATCCTCAAGTGAGGCTGAATGATTCTGGAAATGTTCAACGTAAATATAACGGATTTTAGACACTTTTTAGCATGAAAAGTTAATGGCAACGGTTTTGTGACTTATAACATAGCGAAAAAAAAGTATGTAGCAAATCTATTACGATAATTGGAGATATTCATTTTTTTTTACTGCAAATCTCTTTCTATTTGGACCCACTTCTTCGATCATCGACAGAAACATATGGTATGTACTGATACTACAATTAATTTACTGGAAGTAGATTTGTCATTTTCATACTCTTAATTATTCTTTGAGGGTTTTTTTTTTGTATTTTTTGTTTGAATGGACTTTGTGGATAACGCGGAAGCAATAGATATTCTTTCTGGTGATAATATGTGAGTTATGGAATACTTACGGTCAAATCGTGCAACACCGACTCATTGGTTGAATGGGTTCGGACCTTAAATTTTTAATATAATTTCCTAATTATATGTTGTGTTAAAAATATAAAATGTACAAAGAATATTATTAAAATATTATAAACCTATGTATAGGTAATTTAGATCTGGTCTCCCCCACCTATAAATACTTTCACACAATGGATTCTACTTCCATTTATCCCTTCTTATCTCTCTTCTATCCCATTTATTAGTTATTTTTTAACTGAATTAAAATCCCATCAGGCTACAATTACAATCAAACCAGCCCATTTATTGATCGGTTCTTCGATTTAAAAAATCAGAATCAATAATTTAGGAATCAGAACTGATAATTCAAGTTTTGGTTCCAATTGTCAATTCAACGTGTTTAAAAAAATAAAAAAGGCCGGTCAAATAGGCTTGATCGATCATTAGGCAAACTATTTGAGCCATAACAATCAAAAAGGTCAATTGTTTTTGGTCATTTCATAATTAAAATTATAGAAGATATGAAAAAGATAAAATTGCTACTTCCAACAACTAAATAATAGCTAGTTTTGGGAGTATTTTAGAAAAAAGACCTTCAAAAAATCTATAAATATACCCCAAATCCTTCAATTTGCTTTTTTACATTTGATTAAACATTCATAATACTCTATTATATGCGCTCTAATCACTCTCTTAAGCTCTCTTTCTTATTTCGATAGCAAGTGAAAGTTACCATTTCACTGAAGAGAATTTCAAAAGTCTAGTTATGGCAACCTAAGAAAGCCAACATATCACCGTCGAGTCAAAGTAATTCAATACGATAACCAAAGTAAAGTCCCGTATCTTCAAGTCGCACCTCATGAAAGTCTGAAATATCGATAGCTCCTTCTATATTATCTATAACTACCATGATCAGATTTTCAAATTCAAAGTAGAAATATACAAGTTATAATGCAAAAAATAAAACATAAATTTTGGGTACTCCACAAACATCACTTTTCGTTTTTTAGTTGAAAAAAATCATGAAGAATTAACTAGATTTATTTCCTTCAAGTACTTATCTTTTATTTTTGATGAAAAAGTCAGTTTTATTGATTATTATCAAAACACTTTGAATCCCACTGCCTAATGTATTCCTCCAAGTGTTCTTACCCATGCTATGCATAATTAAAAAAAAAAAAAAGAGATTTACAAAAGTTATTTCAAGCTTTTGATTATCATGTTTTTATTTGTATTGATATTTGAAGTAATCACTAACAAATAAACTTCTATATGAGTATCACTTATCATAGATAGATCATGATCGGATCATGCAAAGAAAAAATATATTAACTTTAGTGTTTTTGACAAATGATATATAATTGATAACATTTATAGAATGATGAAAACTATTTTAAAAGAGTACTATTTTGGTTTTAATTTTTTTTCAATTAGTTTAATGTTGCATCTACAAATACTGTTGCTATTCTTGAATTATAACAAGTGTGTCAATCGGTTTTGGTAATATTTATTTCATATTAGGTATTATTGTCATATTTCATTCTTGTGGGGTCATCCACAAGTAATAAAAGAGTGGACTAGATTTTATAAATTAAATAATAAAAGACTCAAAAAATTTCTTAGGGATGGAATTTATATATTCAGAAAATCCATTCCTGAGCTTTTCGGAATAAAAAAAATGGTTCTATCTATGAATTGCTTAATAAATCTTTTGAGTATAAAGAATTATTTGCACTTTTATTATAAATAATATTAGACAAGTTAGTTTATATCTATTGAAATGTGTATGAAAATTTTTTAGAAATTTTAAACGTTTTTAATGGTGCTACTTATACTTTATCTGATATTTATCATCTTACTACTCAAATATTTTTAATTATTCACATTAATATTATTGGTACTTTAGAAGAATATCAACATGATCATGATTTTAATATGAATATCATGGCAATGAAATTAAAATAGATAAATTATTTTCTTGATATTTCACCAATTTATCTTGTTGCTTGTGTTTTTGATCCTCATACTATAATAGATAGTTTAAGAGATTATTTAAGTATTTATTATAAAAATTAAGGAATATAAATTGATATTGGTGGTAGAATTAGAGAAATAAAAATCTAATTATTAATTTATATGACCATAATAGTGCAAATTATAGTAGACAACAAGCTACCTTTCAAATTTTTTCATCTACAGATCAAGTTAGCGGGAGTAGTAGAATACATAAGAGAGAGAAATTATTATTACAGAGATAAAAAACTAAAAGAATTATCAGACTTAAATTCCAAGCTTGAAATGTATCAGACTTATTTTGAATTTGGTGATATCACTATAAATATACAATTATCAATTATTAAATGGTGGATGTTATATATAATAATCTTTTTGATATTGACAATGATTATAAAAATATTACAATAGAACTAGAATGGAGAAATAAAATAAAGAGATAATCTATAAAGACAACGATTGCTTATTTGATGTATCAACAAAACGAAAGAGACGATCGAAACATTCGATATAAAAAATGATTAAAAATTTTATATTTTTACTTTTTATATTAATTTTTTTTATGTCATTGCACTCATTATACATCTATTTTTATAAATCTTTAAAATAATAGTATGATTTTTTATTTTAAATTATTTTTTAATTAAAAAAAATATATATATATATATATAAAAGAATGGTTCAAATCGGAGTTAGAACTGTTGGTTTTGATTCTAGAATCGATCTTAGTTCTATTTGGTTTCGATTCCTGATTTAAAAAAATAAGAACCGTTGATTCTAAAATCAAAACTGTTGATATTGAAACGGGGATCAGGTTTACTGAAAAGTGGTGCCATTGCAAAGATCAGACGATCGTGATTGTAGTGAGATGATTCTTGAGAAAGATCATACATCTTGGAGAAAAGGAATGATATGTGGAAACTCAATTTTGGATGTCTCATAATGACAAATATACATCTGATCGTGGTTTGATAGTTAGATATCACATTTGGGATTATTAATATAGAATTTTTTGCTTCAATAAATACATTTGACGTGAAAAGTGTACTTTTGTTTCTATTTTGAGGATAAAGAAAATAATAGGTATCCCAATATTTTTTCCCTGGGAAAGGTAAAACTTACGAATGATATCGGCAAAATACAACCCGTTCTGAACAAAAACATTCAACTCCATGGGTTAGTTTTCCTTTCACGTATTAATTTTGTTGCTTGTAGTATCAGCCAACCAATTAGTTATTTCATTCATCCTCCAAACACATTAGCAATACCGGAATCCAAAAAATAAGACAACAGATTAAAAACGCTACAAAAAATATTCAAAATATTGTTCTATCTTTCCGTTGATTTTGAGAATATACTGTTGGAATACTCATTTAATATTTATGGTTAGATAAATTTTTAATTTAAGAGTTTTAGTTAAGATGGGAGTTCTTGTCATAATCATAATTGAAGTTATAAAATCCTGGGTTAACCCCTCTATAATTTAATGCTTTAGATGGAAGGAGTTGTCTTGCTTAGATAGTAGAAAAGCAAAAAGAACTTTGGATTCAAAAGAGGAAGAGAGGATAGATGAAGTCGAGCAAAAGAGACTAAAAGATTTGGCTTTAGAGATCGAAGTATTGTATGACATTATTGATTAATAAGAGTTTCTAGTTTTGAATCCTTCTCTTATTTTTATGATCTATGATTTCTTTATTACCACCAACTCTCCGAGGGATTAAATTTTCCAATGCTCCTTTTTAATAGGACCATATCAACTTTAACGATTTTGTATAATAACTACATCCTTCTTAATGAATCTTCATATTAACTTTGAATCTAATGGGGATAACTTGATGGTAAGAACAGAAGAGAGTAGCTAATTTTGATTCAAGATGTGACTATTATAATTTTTTGGAAAGTCATCCTACCTTCTAATTTTGATCTTATTTTGAGTTGCAAATGATATGCCCCGGCCTTTGCTTATACTAGATTTATGAGGTAACATATTCTGACTGTCATTTTTTGAAAAGAAATATTAATGTGCCACAAAGGGAATTGTGTCACAATCAATTTTATAGTCATAGGAAAATAATTATATATTTTTTAAAGTTATATTTGAGAATTTTATTTTATTTTATATAAAAAATAAGTGATGAAGATGAGATTTAAGCCTAACATATTACGAAAATCTGTCAAGATCCTTACATCTAAGCTAGTCAACACATTCAATCTTACGATAATCAAGAAAAGGAGGGTTTTATTATTGTCCAAAGTAACATTAGCAAAATCAAAACTACATCCTTCGGTCTTGCAATACCCGATGCAACATTTGATGTATGAAACTCCACACGAAGATTTATTTATATATGAAGAGTTTTAGAAAAATAAAGCTTAACTTGTTTCCTACTTGTAGATCAACATACATGAAATTAGAGCAAACTTGGTCGAGAAGCTTAAATCAAACTCATTAAGATTGGGCACCAATGCAACTTAAAAAACCTAATGTTAAGCTTCTGGATTGCATTTTATCAATTTCATGTGTGTCAGTCCTGATTAAAAGAATTAAAAAAAAGGATGAATTAGACAGCAAAAATAAATAGAAAATATATTGGATGACAGTTCAAACTATTCTTCTAAATAAAAGGAAGACCATTAAATCACACATGAGTAGGAAAAGATGCTAAGAGAAAATTCATATATATATATATAATGTATAGAAAAACAGAAAAGAGGACTAACAGTAATCTCGCGTTGCTACGCGATGCAGAATACAATTCTCTAAAAGGGAGATGTGAGTTAAGCTTCGGAAACATAACATAGGATTTTAGATAGAGTACTGCTGTTTTCAGAAGTTGGTACACATGCATTTACATCATTTCGGAGCATCCAATCCAACAGCATCACTTATTTAAGATCTGTCACTGAATCGTACAACACCCATCGGGTTTTGGTGGTGCAGTTTGCGTCGTTTTCGGTTCTGGTTTCGATTTATTCTTAGCATTCTCCGCCAGGTTAGGAACTTGCAGTATCTAAAGACAATAAACACAGTTGGAATACAAGTAAATAAACAATCTCAATCTCTTCTTTTCTTTTTTTCTTCAAGACATCAGTCATAAATAATCTTAAACTCAACCATGTATTTAGCTCTGCTAATGTCAGTGTCTTTGGATAATCCAAGTACATCATTCTATGATCCATTAAAGCATCCATGTGAATATTGTGGAGTTGTTTATCAAACTAGTTCTGGCAATTTGGTTTAGGGTTCTCTATATGTGTATATTAACATTACGTCTCATATGCTCACCTTTTCTGCGAGATCCTGAAAGCATTTCTCCACATTTTGTCGTGTTTTTGCACTGCATTCCACAAACAAATACCCTTTGGCGTTCGCAAGGGCACTTCCTTCTTCCTTTGTCACCTTCCTCTCGCTCTCCTGATTTAAGCAAAACGATGTGGTTAATTTCACAGAACTGTGCATCTCAGCTGCACATACAGACCGAAATATATCGATAATTGATACAAGAAACCTTGTATAGAAGTCCTACCGACCTTTTTACATCAAAGAAAATGCATTAAGAAAAGTAGATGAATAAATAAGTGCATGACATCTATAAGATCTTTCATATGGTATATATATTTTCTCTCTAGTACAAGGCAGACGAGATTTCTTTCTTTGGGAACTCAATAGGCACAGATGCTCTCAACGGAATAGATTATATAGCGTCTCAGGTTGTCATAAAGGAAGACTAACGTTATGAGCATGCTTTCCCTTATTTGCTAAATGATTCTTCAATGGAAGCTTAAACATCGAGTGAGGGAATACTAGTGCTGCAAAGATCTATGCGTACATGGATACCATTTGTACTGCTGAAGCTACGATATGCTTCTCTAATGTTCATGATACTGGCAATTGGATCTTACAGTTCTGATGACACAAGGATGACAATGTGTGAAGAGTTTACCTTATCCACTTTGTTTCCGGCAAGAATCTTAATACAGTCTTGATTTGTAGAGTACTGCTCCACTTCCTTGGTCCACGTGTCAGTCAAATGGGTTAAGGTTTCTGGCCTCGTCACATCATAAACTAACAAGCAAAGGATTAATCACTGTTGACCATTTCTTCAACTCTATTCTACTTACAAGTAAAGGAGACTATGCAACATCTTTGGGTTCACTGTTTACGAGGAAGCAATCTGGTTGTAGCAGCCATAAATTTAACAAAGAGATGTACGAATGACAGTAAAGTTTTGCTGAGGAATTGCTCACCCATAATTATTCCATGAGCATCTCGATAGTAAGACGTAGTTAATGTCCTGAACCTCTCATTCCCAGCTGCGAAAACATGCACAAAATACATATTTTGATTACATGTCAAACTCTTGCCCTCGGTGAGTCTTCAAGCAACAGGGATAATGGGAAAAGACAAAAGCACAAAAAAGAAAAAACTTGTATTACAATGTGCGGATTATACGTTCTTATATACACGTACTGAACGTAGCTATAAGAGAAAGAATGACAAGAAAAAGAATAATCAAATCTTTAGAATTATATAATTATATTAATGAAATATTTAAATTTATGAAATTAAGAACCTTTCCTAATGTCAATTGATTGTCTTGAATTTATTGAATGATTTGTTGAAGAAGATTCTTTCTTAATGGAGTGATTTAGGAGAAGATTTTTTCTTAATATGGCCCTACAAGGTTGTGCTTCTATCAGAAACACCAATTTTGAAACATTACTACATGAAGCAAGATTTGGCCAGGGGTTTTATAAGGATGTCAGCAATTTGATCACGTGTGGAGACAAATAATTTGAAGAGAATTATTGGCAACCCTATCTCAAAGAAAACAATAATCAAGGGCGATGTGCTTTATTATGCCGCACCAATATTATCAACAAAGAAAATGAGGAGTTTGACCGGGTGAGATATCTAACTCGGATAGAAGATTAGTAAGCTAAGATACCTCAACTGTAGTAAAAATGACAGAATGATATTTAGCTCTCATGGATGTTTGAGCAACTAGTTGTTACTATTAGGAAAGAGTTCGGCACTAAGAGGGGGATGAATTAGTGTAGCGGTAAAAGTTACGTCGGTTCAAAAAACTTTCGTATGATAAAAACGGTTTCCGACAAAAAACTGATTTCAGAAACTTAACTTAAAAGCGTATATAATGAATTGAAGGCAGTAAGCACTTAAGGAGGTTTGCAGTAAGGTAATAACAAGAATAAAATGCAAACCAGAGAACACGACAGTTTATAGTGGTTCGGTTGTCATGACCTACATCCACTCCTCTGATTTCTCTTCTGTCGAGACCGTTGACATCCACTAACGATCTTCCTTTAATAGGCGAAGACCAACCACCTTTTACACCCCTCTTCTATTTTTACCGGGTTTAGGAGATAACCCTTACAAGCACTCACTCTCCTCTCTAAACAGAATTCTAACACTTAGACTTAGAGGAGGGAATTCACTTATAATCGCAACAGCGTTTTCTCTCTTATAATCTCTCTGTGGTTAAGTGCTTTAACTAGGGATGAGAGGAGTCTTTATAGGTTTCAAGTTGATTCAAACTTGGAGCCTAAAACTTTCCCATCCCGGGTACAGGCGGTACTACTGCCTACGCTGGGCGGTACCACCGCCTAGTGTTAGTCTGACACTGAAACTGCCCTGGGCGGTACCATCGCCTGACATAATCTCGAAGACTATACCACGACGGTGAGACTTCTTGGGGCACTGTTTGGGCCTTTTATTGGGCTCAACACAGTTCTTACATGGGCCTAGCTGGCCCCTAATTGGGTTACCCCAAATCCAAGCCCAATTATGTGCTAACTACAAAATCCTAAGACATTTGCTAAGCTAAACAAGTCCATATGTCTATTCTTCCGGCGAGCTTCCGACGAGCTTCTAGTGATTTTCCGGTGAACTTCCGACGATCTCTCGGTAATGTTCTGATAGACTCCTAGTAAGCTCCTGGACTTCACGATGATCTTCTTGGCAAGTTCCGATGAGCTTCTCTAGTAAGCTCCGAGACTTCTTAACTGGTTCCGACAGAACTTTCGACGAATGTTTGGACTTCTGACGAACTCTTGAACTCCCAACGAAATCGCGTCCTTGACTCCGAGACTTTATTTTGCTTCATGCCTTGCTATCGTAGTTAATCCTGCACATGTAAAATATACTTCAATCTAGACAATTAATACTAAGCATTAATCACGTTGTCCGATTATGTTATTGGTCCCTCGACGCTTCGTCCGATTCTTCGGCGTATCATCCTCTTTTGTGGCCTATTGCCCAATCGGCCAATTGACTCCGCAACTCTGATATCCTTAGCGCAATATCTGCTCTTATTGGCCTGATGCCCGAATCCACGGCCTGAAGCCTTTTGTCGATACGTCGATCATTCCTCTGGCCCGATGTCCAATTTTCTGACATGTTTTCCCTCGACACAACATGATTTTTCCTATTTTAATTGTCTCATCTTAATCAAAGCAACCTGCGTTTAAGTGGCTTGGAGACCATCCATGAGTTTAAGTGGCTAGGTATATATATTAAGCAAGTTTGATGACAACATAAGAAATATTTGACCACATAAGTGAGAAGTATTACATAGCACTAATGAGACCCTGATATTGGGTAGCATTGGTAGGAGTAAAGCTGTCATTAAGGACCAATTGCATTATGGTGCCAAGAGGCATGATTGTCGCATTTATGCCTTTTATCTTGAACCGCTTAATTACATCTTGAATATAATTGTGTTGTGAGAAAAAGAGAACTTTAGCAATAGGTATAAGTTCAACTCCCAAGAAGTAGTAAAGATTTGATATAGAATAGAAATAAACTAAAAAATTATTACTATAAAGGATTCTAGTAAACTAACTTGATAAAGGAGGATAAGAAAAATCAACTTCTTCTCAAGAGAAAACTTTTACAATACTAGTTCAATGATTTCTTAGGCTTAGAGGAGGAATTTATTTATACTAGTTCTAGGCTTTGAATACTAGCTAACTAACAATATAGGATAATTGAAAGAAACATAAAACATAAAAATTAAAATATGAGATAAACAAAAGTGATAAGTGGTAACTTTAGGCTGTTTGAGAATAGTCTTCTTTATTTTTTTTACATTAATCCCCTCTACTTAAAAAAAACTCATCCTCGAGTTTATGTTTGGATATAATAGATTCTCATGTGGAAAGTAATCATATAAGTCTACAATGTTGAAGGTTTCTAAGATCCCCCAATCTTTTGTTAAATCAATCATATAGGCATTGTTAATGATTTTCTTAAAACTTTATAGGGATCATACTTTTTCGGCTTTAATTTATTGTAAGTGCTTATGAAAAATCTTTTTTTTTTACAAGTACACCATAACCATATCTCCTTCCTTGAACATCTTATCTCTTCTATGCTTATTAATTGCTTCTTTATACCTAGCATTAGTAGCTTTTAACTTCTTCTTCACTTCAGCATAGTTGATTATACTTGCTTAGTTATGTTGTTAGTCACTATACTCATTCCAAGAGTCTTTGGTAGGAAAACTAAATCCAGAGAATACTTCAATACTTTCTTATAAACAATAGAGAATGACTGCGCTATTATAGGCAAATTCATTTTATGCAAGTGTGAAATCTCATTGTCTTGGTTTATCATCACAAATATAACAAATCAAGTTCTCCAAAGTTCTATTAATTGCCTCTGTCTGACCATTAGTTTATGGCTGAGTAATGCTGCTAAATTTTAAATTTACATCAAATCTTTTCCACAAGGTTAGCCAAAAATGAGATAACAATTTAGAATCTTTATAAGAAGTAATTGATTTTAGTACCCTATTTAGGAACATAATTTTTTAAAATAATAGTACCACAATATGTATCGCATCTGAAGTCTTCTGATTTAGTATGAAATGAGCCATCTTTTAAAATTGATCCACAACCACAAACACAAAATCAATTTCCCTTTGAGTTTTTAATAATTCCAATACAAAATCTATGGATAAATCTTACCAAATAACTTTTGGAATTAGTAATGACATATATAAACTAGTGTTTTTCGACTGATCCTTTGTAGTTTGACAAGTTAGATATTTTCTTATAAAATTATCAAATTGTTTTTTTAATTATGGCCAAAAGTACATATTTTCGCTTGCTATTATTTTGTCTCGTTTGAAATGTCCGCTAAGTCCTCCATGTAAATCTTAAATAACATTTTCTCATAAGGATATTCTTAGAATGTATAGTTTATTACCTAAGAATAAGTAACCATTATGGATATGAAAATTACCCTACAACTTGTCAAATGCTTCTCTTAAATATCTTTAAAGTCCTCATCTTCAGCATACAAATCTTTTAGGCATTCAAACCCTACAACTTCATTATTTAAAGAAATTAGTAAAGTTGCTCTTCTACCCAAAGCATCAACAACATATTAAAAGTACCAAATTTGTGTTTGATTATATAGGCAAATTGCTCTACGTAGGAAGCCTACTAGTGCAATAGTTGACTTTTTTTAATCTCTATAAAGCTTTTCTCTGTAGCCTTAGTCAATGGAAACTTTTCCATCTTCAAACAATCAGTGAGGAGCGATAATACTGCTAAAGTTTCTAATGAATTTCTTATAAAAAGTAGTAAGACCATGAAAGCTCCTCACTTCTATGACAGTCTTGAAAGTAGGTCATTCTCGAATGATATGAATCTTTTATTCATCTATATAAATCCTATCAGCACTCATAATGAGCCCTAAGAAGATAAGTCCATTTGTTAGAAAGTCACACTTCTTTAAATTGACATATAACTTATTATTTTACAAAATAGTTAGGATTTACCATAAGTGGTTCATATCTTCTTCCCTATCATGATTATAGATTAAATTGTCATAAAAGTAGATTACTGTAAATTTCCCAATGAATGGTTTAAGTACCTGATTCAGAAGCATCATGAATGTACTAGGTGCATTAGACAACCAAAATGACATAACTAACTATTCATATAAGCTTTCTCTTATCTTGCATATAGTCTTCCATTCATTTCTAAGCCTTATGCAAATTTGATGATATCCGCTGTGGAGATCAATATTTAAAAATATTTTAGAACTGCATAGTTGATTCAATATATCTTCTAGTCGAGGTATGGGAAAGTGATACTTAACCATGATTCTATTGATGGCCCTACTATCTATGCACATCCTCTAGTTTCAATCTTTTTGAGTATTAACAAAGCCGGGATAACACATAGGCTTATACTTTCTCGAATATATCTCTTTCATATCAACTCTTCAACTTTCTCCCTCAACATCTCATTATCTTTTGGGTTCATTCGATAATGAGATAAATTTGGTAGACTTGCTCCTAGAGCTAAATCAATTAGGTGTTGAATATCTTTTATGGGTGAAAGTCCATATGATAACTCTTCAAGGGTGATTATTTTAAATTCTTCCAATATCGATCTTAGCTCTTTTAGAATCTTTGCTTTAGGTGGCTCTTCTCCTTTCATAATAAGAGCATAGTATACTCTGATTTCTTTAAAACTAGTAATGAATACCTACATAGAGTTGGAAATGGATAAGAAAAACTTCCCTTCCACTTTAGAAATGTTGGTTTCATCTCTCTTTTTGTTAGTTGGTAGAATGACAATCTTCTTCCCATTCCACTAGAATACATAGATATTATTTCTTTCAAGGTGAGTTGCATTCACATATTGTCATAGTCTTCTAAGTAGCACATGACATGTAGCCATGTCAACTATCTCATATATAACTTCTACTAGTCATAGGTGCCCTACAAGCCAATTACGTGAGTGATAGCACGTGTGACATAATATATTGTGATGTTCATGGATCTGTGCAATGAGAATCAGATCATGATGAGATCACGATAATGAGATCGATTCGCCTTTAAACATAGACCCTAAATAATCCTAGTCATATGTTACTTGAGAGGGACATCAAGATAACTGGATAGACTAGTGTATTGTATATTCATCTATATAATAGAAGTGGCTGGTCTCATAATTGCTCATGTGAGGACATTAAAGATACAATACAGGTGTTCATTAGAGAATAAGTTCACTGATTGATTCGCTCACGGAATGGTGGATGATTGATGATGCCTTATTGTTAGACAACGATTTCGTCATCTCAATGGTGTATCTAGTCCTTAGACTTGAGACACCAAGGATGTCTTGTATAAGTACTCCACTTTTTGATACTAGACTTATAGGTCTGAAAGTTTTAGATCTAATACGGCTAGTCATCGGGAGTGGTAGCTAACCTTACGAGGGCTATTGAGTATTGATAGAGAATTATATGCTCTTAGTGTCATGAGAAGAATATCCTATGTGTTCTTGCTTGAACAAATCCTTGGTTAGGGTCATACGGATTGAGAGAGAAAGAGATCTCTGCGAGAATCTGATTAGAGCGAGACTTGAGTAGAAATTATATAGGCTTGACAATACCATGCCTGATATACAGTCTCTAGGATATTAGATGGATGAGAGACTATAGATATACGATAACTGAGGACAGACATGTCTAATAGATTGGATTCCCCTGTATCATTTGGGGATTGCGGTATAGTGGCCTAGTACGTCCATAGTCGATGAGTCGAGTGAATTATTATGAAGATAATAATTCACTGAGTTAGGAAGAGTTTGGACAGGTATAACTCATGGCCAATTTGATATTGGGCCTAAAAGGTCATACACATATAGTAGAGGTTCGGATATGAGATATCCACTGGAGCCCCTATCTTATTGGATATCCAATAACCTCCTGAATTATTGGATCCTATGGATGAGATCTAATAAGAGCTAATGAGAGATTATTGGGTAGAGACCCACTAATCTAGGAGGTTTCGGTAGTTAGATGGAGATCTAATACCCAATATGGTAGGATCCATTAGGGTTAAATTGACAAGGGGCTTCTATAAATAGGAGGAAACCAAAGGGTCATAGGCCAAGTTCCTTTTTGCTACCACCTTCTATTCTCCTCTCTCCCTCTCCTCCTTAACCTTCTATTCTTCTTGGTGCGCATTGCGAGGAGGATTATGTAGTGATTTGAGGAGCGTCTTCGTAACTCCTATCATATGGATCACTACTAGATAGGAGGATGATTAACTTTCTTCATCCTATCCCATAAATATATAGGAATTCAAGAATATATGATCCCCCTAGGTAACATAATCTCCCTTGTACGTGTAGTTTTGTGAGTTTTAGTACACCAATCTTTGCACGATGATGAAACTTTATTTTCTGTGAAAAATTCTATGATTTTATTTTTTATTATTCTATTGTGCATGTAATGTCACCTCTAATTTTCTAATAGTGATATCAGAGCTAGGTTGCTCGTGCAAAAGATTGGTTTTTAAATTGCATGTGTTGTGTTTAATCGCGTAGAACTGTTTTGTGCGATTGTTGTAATTTTTTTATCATAGTTTTCAAATCTATGCTGCACCTTTTCTTGCTATTAAGAGGAATTTTAGATAGGGCTTTTGATGTCAAATTTGTTGACACAAAAGGAAAAGAAAGGGTAGCAATTGTTACTACCCTTTGGATTGCAGCCTTGGCTAAGAGCACAACTTGCTACTCTTAACCTAGCCAAAAGCAGTAGGGTCGAGAGCAGCAAGGGCGCTCTTAACCTACTGCATGACAACCCCTGCAGCCAAATATCTTAGTTGCAAGGGGCACCCATGGTGGCCAAGGTTTCTTGGCCATAGGGGTTGCCCTAGCGGCTAGGACTCCTAGTTGCACGGGGAATACAAGCGGCCAATTTTCCTGGCCGCCCAAGACTACCCTATAGCCAAAATTTCCTATTATGACTCTAACTAGGAGAGTCCTAATTGAGTTTCATTGAAAGGGGCATTCATATAAAACCTACCCAGCTGACCCCTATTAAAGAGATGAGGAGGCCGGTTAAGGATAAGATTAGTTTGGAGGTTATTTCTTAGAGAAGCATTAGGAGTTGGTTAAAAGTAGGAGTCCTAATTAAGTAGGAGTCCTTTTAGGAGTTGGGGTTTAGAAGCCCTATAAATACTCATGTTTTTATCCTCTTTTATTAAGCAATAGATGAATCTTTCTTAGCAGCCTCGAGCATCAATTTGGAGGAAGGAACCCCTATAGAGTTCCAAAGAGATCGATCCCCTAAAGAGATTAATCCCAAGCTTAGAATCCGCAAGGGTTCTAATACTTGGGAATAGAGCAGCATTCTTGGTGTCTCATTGCCCTTTCACAGCCATCCATCAGCCCTCCATAACTGCCCAGAGCAATTCCTACAATTGCTTAAAAGATCGTCACCGAATTCTATCATCATCTCCACCATCGCGGATCATCCTTTGATCTCCTCGTGAATTGCAACATGTTCTGGTTTCCTACCTTACTAATACTACAATTTAGTTATCCTTATTCAAAAATCCAAAAATAAATGTTGTTCCTATATTGCTGCATAAACTTTTCATCGTAAAGTTTTTATCTCTACGATGAAAGATGCACTGTATAATTCTAACTGCATAGCATAGTTTATTTAATCTTGCTATTGTGTTTTTTCTGTCTAAATCTCTATAAAATTTTTATAATAGCTTTGCCACTTCCTAATAGCACATTTTCCTTTTATTTTGGTTAAAAAATTCTCAATATAAACAACTAACCTTTTACGTCCAAGCTACTACACTTTTGACCTAAAAACCGCTGTAGTACCTTTCCGTGATCCTCAATTTTTCTGAACCTTCCACCACCCATGCTATTAACCCATCAATAGAAAAAAGACAGGGACATCTCTAGTCTACAAGCATATGCTATGGCTTCTTAAGATCCAATTGATGTCAAATTTGAAGCATTGAAATTCGGATTGAATCGCGGTTTGAATCGCACTTGGAGGACAAAATGCGCGCTTTGTTTGCAGAATTTAAAATTAGACAACCGCCAATTCTAACCAAATTTCAGTGAGTAGAGAGTTCATAAAGACCTCCAGAGAAGGAGGGATAGCCCTCGGACATGCTTTAGCCACACATGAGGGTGGACTTCCCGCGATGGGAAGAAGGCGACCCAACGGGGTAGATTTCGTGCGCTGAATGTTACTTTTGCTACTACCGAATGTCGGATGATGCTATAATGGAAATTGCTATCATCCACCTTGAAGGAGATGTTATTCAATGGCACAATTAACTGGAATATAATCATGGAGCTCCGACATGGAACCAATTTAAAAATGCACTACTTAATCATTTCAGACCTACAGAGTACGAAAATATCGATGGCCAACTCGCAAAGATTCAACAAACCTCTACAATTCAAGAATATCAAACTAGGTTTAAGAAGCTATCGTACCTTGCTCATGATTGGACTAACCGTCAATTGTTAGGAACATTCATTGAAGGACTTAAGCTAGAGATAAAAGGGAATGTTAAGGCATGGTAGCCCTGTACCGTGACAGTTGCGATTTTTTTCGCTCGAATACAAGAAGAATGGCTCAACTAAGATGCTCAAAGGATGAGAACCTCTCCTAGGCCCATGGCATATAAACCTCCTTCTGCTCTCAGCCGTCCTTTACTGTCAAAAAAATTGATAAGAGAAGAACTACGTGACCGATCAGCAAAGGATCTTTGTTAGCATTGCGACGAGCCGTGGAACTGCGATCATTGCTGTAAAAGGGGTCGCCTCCTACTAATTGAACCTCTTGATGACATGGAGGAGGTTTAAGAGTATGAGGAAGAGATCACGGATGAAGAATAGTAGCCGATTGATATTATGATGCATGCCCTTGTCGGTTATATGAACCTGCAAATGATGAAAGTGGGAGGACTTTTGAAGCAACAACCTATCACCATTTTTATTGACATCGGGAGCACTAATAATTTTATGAACAACAAGGTTGCTACCCAAATTTCCTTGCCTATCGAGAATTGCAGCTAGTTTGACGTTAAAGTCACCGATAGACAAATTTTGAAGTGTGATCATAGGTGCCCGCGAGTGAAACTATTATTGCATGACCAAGAGATAATTACATATTTCTTCCTCCTCCCTCTTGATGATTATGATGCCATGCTTGGCATCGAATAGCTGATAATATTAGGTGATATTTCCTAGAACTTTGTGAAACTAATCATGAAATTTTACAATAAGGGGAAATAGGTGATATTGCACGGGAAATGTGGAGGAGATGTAACAACGATTTGCACACAACGAATGGAGAAGGTTTTGCACAAAGTATATAGTAGCTTTTTGGTACAACTTGAGTAGCAAACTAAGAGAGAGCCAACATAATTCAAAGACCCAAACCTACTTCCTTTGCTTGCTAAATTTTCAAATATATTTGACGAACCACGCAACCTACCTCCTACCCGTCAGCATGATCATTGTATACTAATTCTTCCGGGCAAACCTTCAGCAAATACTTAGCCATATCAGTATTCATATCTCCAGAAGGATGAAATAGAAAGGATCGTAAAAGAGATGCTTGAAACAAGAGTTATTC
Organism: Musa balbisiana; assembly: GCA_004837865.1. Classification (NCBI taxonomy): domain Eukaryota; kingdom Viridiplantae; phylum Streptophyta; class Magnoliopsida; order Zingiberales; family Musaceae; genus Musa; species Musa balbisiana. The sequence continues at coordinate 12,449,535 of CM017192.1, read as the reverse complement.
AGCCAAGTTGCAGCTCCTACCCTTCACCGGTGCTCCTGATACAAAAGAAGGATGAAACATGGCGAATGTGCATTGATTACTGAGCTCTCAATGACATAATTGTCAAAGATAAATATTATATTCTAGTAGTAGATGAATTTCTTGATGAATTAAAGGGAGCATGAGTCTTCACAAAGCTGGACCTTCGATCCAGGTATCATCAAATACGAGTGTGCGACGAAGAGATACCGAAAACTACCTTTCAAATACACAACAACTAATACAAATTTTTAGTAATGCCCTTTGGTCTCACCAATGCTTCATCCACCTTCCAAAGCCTTATGAATGATATTTTTTAGAATTATCTTCACAATTTTGTACTGATTTTCTTTGATGATATCCTTATTTACAGCCCTTCTCTTGAAAGTTATTTTCAGCACTTACGACTTGTTTTGACGATTTTGTGAGAACATGTTCTTTTTGTCAAAAAATCGAAGTATAATTTTTTTCAATAGAAGGTGAAATATCTTAGGCATATCATATCAAGGGAAGGTGTGGTGGTGGACCCCTCCAAAATTGAAGCAATGCAGAACTGGTCGACCCCGAGGAACATAAAATCGCTTTGTGACTTTCTGGGTTTAACAGGCTACTACCATAAGTTCGTGAAAAACTATAGAAAGATCAGTGCACCCTTTACTTCCTTGCCAAAAAAAGATGCTTTCCAATGGTCAGACAAATCCACCACTGCCTTTCACGAACTTAAAGCTGCAATGATGACAACGCCCATACTAGCGCTACCCGACTTCAGAAAGACTTTTATTATTGAAGCCAATACCTCCGGAGTCAGAATTGGTGCTATACTAATGCAAGATGGCCACGCTCTCACTTATACTAGTAAGACATTATTTCATTCCCATCTCAAGATGACTATTTATGATAAAAAGATGCTCGTGATTGTGCATACGGTGACCAAATAGAGACCATACTTGATCAGGCGACGCTTTCAAATCAAGATTGATTATAAAAGCCTAAAATATTTCTTGGAGTGGAAGATATATTCTCTTGAGTAGCAAAAATAGGTAATAAAGCTTCTTGGATATAATTATGAAATAACTTATAAAAAGGGGAAGGAAAATGTTGTTACAAATGCACTTTCGTGACAACCCGAGAAAGCTAAATTTTCGATCGTTTCACCTTCAACCAATAACTTCCTTAAGGATATTAAGAGGGAATGGCAGGAAGATCCAAAAACTAGTAAGATCATAAAAAAATTAGAGGAAACACCAAGCTCTGTGGCTCATTACAATTGAGACTCAAAATAATTTTGCTATAAGGGACGCATTGTGCTTATGCCAAATTCTACTTGCATAAAGACTATCATTCAAGAGATGCATTCCACACCTATGGTTGGGCACTCCGGGTTCCTTAGGACCTATAAGAGAATTAAGCAAAATTTTTATTGGGTAGGGATGAAAAATATTATTGCTAAATTCGTAGCACAATGTGATGTATGTCAGCGACATAAAGGCGAGACAATGACAAGTCCCGTAAAGTTGCAACCTTTACCCATCCTGAACTCAATATGGACTGATATATCAATGAACTTCATCGAAGAGCTTCCCTCATCACAAGGAAAAGGTACAATTTTTGTCGTGACAGATTGCCTTACAAAGTATGCTCAATTTTGTGATGTTCATAATCTTTACACTATTTTTAATATTGCTCGAATCTTTGTGGAGAATATTGTAAAATTACATAAGATGCTAAGATCTATTATAAGTGATTGTGATAGGGTCTCCGTGAGTAGATTTTGGACAAAGTTATTTCAAATGCAGGGTACTAAATTGAAAATGAGTACGATGTATCACCCATAAACCGACGACCAAACTGAAGTGGTGAATAGGTGCTTGGAGACATACCTTAGATACTTCACTAGTGACCAACCAAAAGAGTGGACAAAGTGGCTTCCCTAGGCCGAGTGGTAGTATAATACAACTTATCATTCATCTATAAAATGTACTCTCTATGAGGCTATGTATGACCGATCTCCCCCTGTGATACTAAAATATGTGTTGGGCACCTCTAAAATAGAACAAGTAGATAGGGAACTATAGGACAGAGATAAAATGCTAAAGTTACTAAAAGATAATCTCATTGCAGCTCAAGTAAGGATAAAACAATAATATGATCAACATAAATACGAAAGAGAATTTTCAATAGGAGATTGGGTCTTCCTATGGCTCTAGCCATACAAGCAAACATCAATCCAAACCATAGCATCTGTGAAGCTTTCACCTCGGTTATATGGACCCTACCAAATTTTGGAACGCATCGAAGCAGTAGCATACAAATTTGATTTACCCGCCAACTCCTGAATCCATCCAGTCTTCCATGTATTGTGTTTAAAGCTCAAGCTGGGACAAAACGAGACAGCCTAAAGCCATCTACCAAATATGACTACCCAAGGAGAACTCCAGATCCAATTGAGTGTCATTATTGATCAAATTCATGTAAAACCTACCTAACCGACCCTTATTAAAGAGATGAAGAAGCTAGCCAAGGATATGATTAGTTTGGAGGTTGCTTCTTAGAGAAGCATTAGGAGTTGGTTAAAAGTAGGAGTCTTGAATAGGAGTCCTATTAGGAGTCTTGAGTGGGAGTTCTAATTGAGTAGGAGCCATATTAGGAATTGGGGTTTAGAAGCCCTATAAATAGTCATGTATTCATCCTCTTTTATTAAACAATAGATGAATCTTTCTTAGCAGCCTTGAGCAGTAACTTAGAGGAAGGAAACCCTATAGAGTTCCAAGAAGATCGATCCCCTAAAGAGATTAACCCCCAAGCTTAGAATCCGTAAGGGTTGTAACATTTCCTAGTTGCAAGGCACCCCTTGGTGGCTCGGGTTTCCTAGCCACACAAGGCAGCCTTGTGGCCTAGGATTCCTGGCCACTAGGGAGTCTTTAGTGGCTAAGATTTCTTAGCCACATAAGGGACTACTTGCCATATAGGAGCACCCTATGGTAGGATTCCCAAAATATGATAGAATAATTAATTAATTAATTAATTAATAATTTAATTAATTAATATTATATAATAGTCCTACATGGTGATGTGTACATGTGATATGTGATATGGACGAATAATCATGGACCATGTGATGTATGTGTACATGTGATGTGATTATTTTTATTATTGGGACCTACGAGCCTTCAATTTTTTTTCTCATTTATTGTCAAGCATGCAAGCTTGTGATTAAGTTGTAATTATATGAAGAGATATAGTAAGAGCATGGAGGCCATAGCGAGACCCACGAGGTCGAGATGGATGATCACGATGCGTGGAGATATGCCGAGATGTCGACGGAACCGACGAGGTTGAGATGGACTATCACATGGCATGGAGATACACCGATGTATACATAGATCATGATGTGAGTGATTGGGTCCACTGGTTCAGGCCTGATCACATTAGGCTATGGCTCATGATCATCTGGTGTGATTACTCATGTGATGTGTGGTTGCTTATACACCTACTAGATATGTATATATTTATATGTGATGCAGATATATATTAAATATGTATATGTGTGATGCTAATCATAGGTGCCCAGTAAGCCAATCACATAAGTGATGACACGTGTGACTTGATACGGAATCTTTTTACTTATTTTGGCATTTATCACTTTATATTGACTATTGCATATATACATGTATATATTGTGATGTCCTTGGATCTGTACAATGGGAATCGGATCGTGATGAGATCATGATAATGAGACCGATTCACCTTTAAATACAAATCCTAAATAGTCCCGGTCATAGGTTACTCGAGAGGGACATCGAGATAACCAGACAGACTGGTGTACTGTATACCCATCTATATGATGGATGTAGTTGATCTCATAGCTGCTCGTGTGGGGACACTAGGGATACAGTACAGGTGCTCATTAGAGAATAAGTTCACTGATTGATCCGCTTACGGAATGCTGGATGGTTGATGATGCCTTATTATCATACAGCAATTCCGTAGTCCTAGTAGTGTATATAGTCCTTAGACTTGAGACACCAAGGATGTCCTGTATGAGTGCTCCACTCTTTTATACCATACTTATAGGTTTGGATGTCCTAGATCTACTACAGTTGGTCATTGGGAGTGGCAATCAACCTTACGAGGGCTATTAAGTGTCGATAAAGGATTATCTACTCTCGGCATCATGAGAGGAATATCTCATGTGTTCTTGCTCAGACAAATCCTTGGCCAGGGTCATTCGGATTAAGAGAGAAAAGGTTCTCTGGGAGAATCTGATTAGAGCGAGACTCGAGTAGAAACCATATGGGTCTAACAGCACCATACCCGGTATACAATCTCTAGGATATTAGATGAATAAGGGACTATATGTACACAGTAATTGAGGACAGACATGTCCAATAGATTGGATTCCCTTGTATCGTCTAGGGACTACGACGTAGTGGCCTAGTACGTCTGTAATCGATGAGTCGAGCGAATTATTATGAAGATAATAATTCACTGAGTCAGAAAGAGTTTTGACAAGTATGACTCATGGCCAGCTCGATATTGGGCCTAGAGGGTCATACACATATGGTAGGTATTGCGATGAGTAGAGGTTTGGATATGAGATATCCGTTGGATCCCCTATCTTATTAGATATCTAATAAGCCCCTGAATTATTGGATCACATGGACGAGATCCAATAAAAGCCCATGAAAAATTATTGGATAGAGATCCACTAGTCTAAAAGGCGTGGCTAATTTGATGTACATCCAATACCCAATAGGGGAGGATCCATTAGGGTTTGACATTGGACCTCTATAAATAGGAGGGAGTTAGTGGTTCATAGGCTAGAACTTTTGCTTGCCTCTCCTATTCTCCTCTCCCTCTCCACCTCAAAGTAGGTCTGGAGTTTTGAGGAGCGTCGTCGTAGCCCTACTATATGGATCACCACTAGAGAGGAGGATGCTTGACCTCATTCACTCTCTCCTAGAGATCTACAAGGAAACAGAGATATACGATCTCCCTAGGTAACATAATTTATCCTATACGTAGTTTTAAGTTTCGTAATTTTGCGCACCAATCTTCGCATGACGACGAACATCTCTTTGGGAATAGGGGATTTCGTTTTCTTGTTCTTCCGCTGCGCATGTGATGTCGCCCTCAAGATTTCCCAACATGTGACATGTCATAGGAGACCGAATAAAAAATCCCTCACTCTCGATAATATTAAGTTGGTAAACATGAGATAATTAGATTGACCCGCATAGCCTTCCATCATTATAAGAAGAAATCGATTCCCGACGTAGATTGAGTTGGCCGAGCCCCTCGAAACTCACCTATATCGTGATTCGATATATTGCCTACGATACAGAGACATCACCGGTGACCTGAGGATGTGGTATGCTTGGTCGAGTCCCTCAAAGGCATATCATTGAATCAGACTTATCTTATAACGATGGTGATGACTTAACCGAACATCATGGTTAGTCGAGTCTCTCGAGACCATGGTGGTTTGGAGGTCAGATAGAACAAGAATCATAAGAAGTTATGATCAGCAAGAGTTGCCCATCTTTTTGGGCTTAGTGTGATTGGTTGAGTCCCTCGATGTTATACCAAGACGTCGATTGGATCCCAATCCCCACTAGAGAGGAGGATGCTTGACCTCATTCACTCTCTCCTAGAGATCTACAAGGAAACAGAGATATACGATCTCCCTAGGTAACATAATTTATCCTATACGTAGTTTTAAGTTTCGTAATTTTGCGCACCAATCTTCGCATGACGACGAACATCTCTTTGGGAATAGGGGATTTCGTTTTCTTGTTCTTCCGCTGCGCATGTGATGTCGCCCTCAAGATGGCCCCTCGAAAACCCTCAACTACTATATCGTGATTCGATATATTGCCTACGATACAGAGACATCACGGTGACCTGAGGATGTGGTATGCTTGGTCGAGTCCCTCAACGGCATATCATTGAATCAGACTTATCTTATAACGATGGTGATGACTTAACCGAACATCATGGTTAGTCGAGTCTCTCGAGACCATGGTGGTTTGGAGGTCAGATAGAACAAGAATCATAAGAAGTTTATGATCAGCAAGAGTTGCCCATCTTTTTGGGCTTAGTGTGATTGGTTGAGTCCCTCGATGTTATACCAAGACGTCGATTGGATCCCAATCCCCACTAGAGATATGTTGGAGATCTCCAATTCACATACTAGAGGGAGTTGTGTTACATGAGAAAATAGTGGAGTAGATTAAGATAGAAGATCATATCTTAGTTGTTTACTTTTTACAAAGTCTACATGTTATTTATTTCTGCTACATGTTTATTTTCAGAAAATATCGATTTCAAATCCCTTATATGACATACTTGTTGTCAACTACCGCACTAGTCTAAACTACATGGATTGGCTCCGTAACTTGAGAATCATTCTCACGATGGAGAAAATCACATATATCTTTGATATAGTGATAGTTACGCCAAGAAAGGGGCAAGCGAGGATAAGATTACTTGCTACATAAAGTATATACATGACTCCACTCGTGCTCAGTGTTACATGCTAGGCTTCATGACTCCTGAGTTATAGAGATAACATTAAAAGATAAATGTCAAATCCATTCTCCTACATGTCTGTAAATTATTTGAGGAATAGAGAATGACTTAGCGATATGAGATATTCAAGAGTTTTTTCCATGCTAGGATGACTGAGGGGATATAGGTTCAGAACCATGTCTTAAAGATGATTGAGTAGATAGAGAAACTCATAGGTTTGGGAATGATCTTAGAGGGTAACCTATGTGCGGATCTTGTGCTTCAACCCCTACTAGATTTCTTTTCTCAGTTCATAATGAATTTTAATATGAACAAGCTTGAGATGACTTTCCCTAAGCTATTCAATATATTGAGGGAGGCAGAGAGCACCATCAAGAAAGAGAAGCCACTTCTCTATACTGGTAAGACTATAAAGAAAAAGAAGGTAGAAAAGTCTCTTAAGAAGGGCAAGGGCAAGGGTAGACCGGGTAAAACAAAGGTTGCTTAGAAGGACCCGGTGAAGGATAAAGGCCAGTGTTTCTACTATAACAAATATGGGCATTGGAAGAGAAACTATAAAGAGTACCTTGTAGAAAGGGTGGAACAAAGCTTAGAGAAGCTTTAGGTACATTCATGATCAGTCTCCATTTATCAGATCCTTATGATAACACATGAGTATTGGATGCCAGTAGTGCTTATCATATATACAATTCATTATAGGTTCTAGCAAGACTTAGGAGATTAACGAGCGACGAGATGGACCTCAAGATGGGCAATGAAGTAAAAATTAATGTAGTAGCTATTAGCAAGGTCACCCTATATCTGCTTGGTGGAGCTATTATTGCATTGGACGCATATTATTTTGTCCCTTCTATTATCAAATTTATTATTTTTATTTCATGTTTGACAATTAGTCGATATAAATTAGTTTTTTAGAACAATGGTTGTTCAATATTATTATATGATAAGATCATCACGAGAGTAATATTGCATAATGATTTATTTATGCTAGACACTACTCCACATATCATGAATGTAAGTATATTCAAGAGGAAACAAGATGAGGTGAACAGTGCATACGTGTGGCATTATAGGCTAGATCATATCCATGAGGAAATGATTCAAAAGATGATAAAGAATGGATACCTAGATCATTCGACTATGAGTCATATACAACTTACGAGCCTTGCCTTCATGAAAAACTGACCAGCTCTCCATTTAGTGGAACTAGAGATAGAGTCACTAAGTTGCTAGAACTCATTTATAGTGATGTATATGGTCCTATATCAACTCAGGCCATAGATGGTTACTCCTACTTTATTATTTTTACTAATGATTTCTTTATATACGGATACGTGTACTTGATGAAATACAAGTCCAAAGCCTTCAAGAAATTCGAAGAATATAAGAATGAAGTGGAGAACTAAACTGGAAAGAGTATTAAGACTCTTCAATCAGATCGATGAAGTGAGAACTTGAGTATAGAGTTCCTCAAGGACCATGAGATTGTATCCCAATGGACACCTCCTTATACATCTCAACTCAATAGTGTATCTAAAATGATGAATTACATGCTATTAGATATGGTGTGGTTCATGATGAGTTTCGTCGGCCTACCCATCTCATTCTAGGGATATCCCCTAGATTCCGTAGCTTACTTTTTGAATAGAGTTCCAACAAAATCGGTAGTATCTATATCATATGAGATATGAAAAGGGAAAAAGTCTGATCTTAAGGTTATTAAGATTTGGGGCTGCCCTGCCCACGTAAAATACACGACCCCGATAAGTTGGAATTCAGGATGAGGCGATGCAAGTTTTTTGGATACCCTAAGTAAACTTGTGGGTATTATTTCTATCATCCCGAGGACCAAAAGGTCTTTATAGCTAAGAGGGCAGTATTCCTTAAAAAGAAACAAATTTTTTGTAGAGACAGTGGGAGCATGATAGAGTTGAGCGAGTTTAGAGAACCTAGCTCAAGTACCATTCTATAGCCCGAGTATATTCAGGTATCTAGCACACAAGTTTTGACTTTATGTAGGTCCAGTAGAATACTCCATCCTCCTAAAAGATATATGGGACATATTAGAGGAAAGAATGTTGAGGATATTGATTCTTAGACCTATGAGGAGGCTATTATGAGTATAGACTCCGGGAAGTGGTAAGAAATCATGAATTCTAAGATCGATTCCATATACTCTAACAAGTCAGGAAGAATATCAGAGTAGATGAAAAAGTAAAGACCAATAAAGCAAGGCTAGTGGCTAAGGGGTATCGTCAAAGGCAAGGTGTTGACTATGAGAAAACATTCTCACTCGTAGTCATGCTAAAATTCATCCAAATTCTATTAGCTATTGCAACACACTATGATTATGAGATTTGGCAGATGGATGTGAAAATCATGTTCCTCAATGGCAACCTTGAGGAGGAGGTATATATGATATAGCTTGAGGGATTTGTGTCCAAAAAAAGTCTAGATAACGTGTACAGATTGCTTTAGTCCATCTATGGACTGAAGCAAGCTTTCCGATGTTAGAACATAAGATTTGATGAGGCGATTATATCTTATAACTTCATTAAGGACAAAGATGAGCCTTATGTATGTAGGAAGGTGAGTGGGAGCGCTATCACCTTCTTGGTGTTATATGTGGATGACAACCTGATCATTGGGAATGATGTAGGAATGCTCTCCACAGTAAAGGCTTGGCTATCTAGGCATTTTTTCATGAATGACTTAGGAGAAGTATCTTATATCTTGGGGATTCGAATCTATAGAGATAGATCTAAAAGGAGGATTGGCCTGTCCTAGTCCTAGTCTAGGTACCATGGAATATACTTTTCCAGGAGTATATCCCCAAAGACTCCTAAAGAAAAGGCAAACATTGATAGGATACCTTATGCCTTAGTGGTAGGGTCTATTATGTATGTTATGCTATGTACCAGGCTTGATATAGCACATGTTTTGAGTGCTATGAGTAAGTATCAAGCATATCTGAGCTTGGAGCATTGAAAAGCAGTAAAATGTATCATTAAATACTTAAGAAGGACTAAGGATCTTTTATTGGTATGTCGAGGTGGTAGCCTTAGGGTTGAGGGGGCTACACAGACTCGAGTTTCTAGTCCGATGTCGATGACAGCAAGTCTAATTCAAGGTATATGTTTACCCTGAATGAAGGAGCAATATATTGGAAGAGTTCTAAGTAAGATACTACTACTGACTTGATCATAGAGGCGGAGTACATTGTTGTGACAAAGGCAACAAATGAGGGACTCTGGATGAAGAAGTTTATCATATATTTGGGAGTCGTGTTGGGCAACAAGGAGTTGATTCCCTTATATTGTGACAATAATGGGGCGATTGCTCAAGCGAAGAAATCTAGGTCTCATCAAAAGTCTAAGCATATTCTAAGGAGGTTCCACCTAATCAAAGAGATCGTGGCCCGAGAAGATGTAGTAGTAGAAAAGGTTCCATCTAAAAATAACATCGCAAATCTACTAATAAAGCCATTTTCTCAGATTGTCTTTGAGCATCATAAGGGTCTAAGGGGGATCAGACATGTAGATGATTGGTTTTAGGTCAAGTGGGAGATCGCTAGTCATAGGTACCCTGTAAGCCAATCATGTGAGTGATAGCACGTATGACATGATATACACTCTTTTTGCTGATTATATTATTTAATATTTTTATCACTTTATATTGCTTATTGCATTTATACATATTGTGGTGTCCATGGATCTATACAATGAAAATTATATCGTGATGAGTTTATGATAATGAGAAATTTCAATCATAGGTTACTCGAGAGAGACATCGAGATAACTAGATAGACTGGTGTACTATATACTTGTCCATATGATGGAGGTGGCTGGTCTTATAGCTGCTCGTGTGGGGACACTAGGGATATAGTGCAAGTGTTCATTGGAGAATAAGTTCACTGATTGATCTGCTCATGGAATGATGGATGGTTGATAATGCCATATTGTTAAACAATGATTTTGTCATCTTAGTGGTGTATCTAGTCCATAGACATGAGACACCGAGGATGTCCTATATGAGTACTCCACTTTTTGATACCAAACTTATAGGTTTGGAAGTTTCAAATCTAACATGGCTAGTTATCCTGAGTGGTAGACAACCTTACAATGACTATTGAGTGTCGATAGAGGATCATCTACTCTCGATATCATGAGAGGAATATTTTACATATTCTTGCTTAGACAAATCCCTAGCTAAGGTTATACGGATTAAGAGAGAAAGAGTTCTCCGGGAGAATTCGATTATAGCGAAACTTGAGTAAAAACTATATGGGCCTGATAGTACCATGCCTGATATATAGTCTCTAGGATATTAGATGGATAAGGGACTATAGATACATGGTAATTGAGGACAAACAGGTTCAATGGATTATATTCCTTTGTATCATTTGAGGACTAAGGCATAGTGGCCTTGTACGTTTATAGTCGATGAGTCGAGTGAATTATTATGGAGATGATAATTCACTAAGTCAAAAAAAGTTCTAATAGGTATGACTCACGATTAGCTCAATATTGGGCCTAAAGGGTCACACACATATGGTAGTTGTTGCGATAAGTAGAGGTTCGGATATGAGATATTTGTTGGAGCCCATATCTTATTGGATATCAAATAACCTCTTGATTTATTGGATCCTATGGATAAGATTCAATGAGAGCTAATGAGAGATTATTTGGTAGAGACCCACTAATATAAGATGTTTGGGTAGTTGGATGGAGATTCAGTACCCAATATGGTAGGATCCATTAGGGTTAAGTTGATAGGGGGTCTCTATAAATAGGAGGGAACCAAAGGATATAGGTTAGGTTTTTTTTGCTGCCACCTCCTATTCTCCTCTCTCCCTCTTCTCCTCAACTTGCAGCCCCTATTTAGGGCATGTGGACAGCAATAAGGGGTAGCCTCTTCTTGATTGCATGATGCACGTTGTGAGAAGGATTGTACAGTGATTTAAGGAGCGTCTTCACAGCCCCTGTTGTGTAGATTACCGCTAGAAGAAGAATAGTTTACCTCGTTTATTCTCTCCCATATATCTATGAGAATTCAGGGATATATGATCTCCATAGGTAACACAATCTCCTTTGTACATGTAGTTTTTCGATTTTACGTATTTTAGCATATCAATTTCCTTATTTTCTGTAAAAAATTCTGAAATTTTATTTTCTGTTATTCCATTGTGCATGTGATGTCGCCTTAGATTTCCCAACAATGTTTCCTTATAACTTTTCTCAATTAAGAGAAGAACTCTAAGGATCTCAATTATAATGGCGGTTGGATCTTTTTTGATCTATCATAGCTTGTATGGTATTAGATAAGTCTCCATCTATAATTTTAGGTGTATTACTAGTAATTTAGATATAATGTTATCATAGGTTCCATTATCTATGATTAATACACAGACTTTGTTATTAACAATACATAGAGAATAGAAGATTTTCTTACATTGAGATGGATCATTTTGTCTTAGGGTGAGTAATAATCTTTTTACAATATATGCAATATGTTCTCCTTCTTTCTCTACTATTTCAGTATTATCAATATCATCAATTTCATCATTTTGGATATCTTCTTCTTCTTCTTTAAAGTTATCTTTATGATCTACAAGGTTAATAGTCTTACGAGCATGACATTCATTGAATGATAACCAGGCTCCTCATATTTAAAGCACTTCCCAACTAGAGGTTGAGCATATGGATTATTTATAGTAGTTGAGATATGCTTAACTCGTCTTATTGCTCCTTCAATATTTGTGTCTTGATATGTATGTTATATTGTCTCAATCATAACTTACTTCTCTTTGTTAATAGTAGATTATGTTGTCAAAATAAAAAATTATCAAGTTAGTAATTGAAGTCAAATCAACAATATTTCAGCCTTTAATGTCATATTGTGAGCTTCATCTACTATCCATATCAGAGTTAAAGGTATTATATCTTTAATTATAAATTTTTATTTGTTGATATACCTTGCTAGTTTTCTGACTTCGATAAGTTACATCTGGCTTAAAAGTGTAAGAATTCATTAGTATACTTGGTTATAGATCGAGTGCCTTATATATAGTTTTGGTATTGTTAAAATAATAGTTATTCATCATCTGAGGGTAAGAATCTTTCCTTAAAGTTGCTTCATTTTTCACTATATCTATACTAGTGCCTTTCCTTATCTTCTTATGTTACTTTTAGTAATATATCCTCCCAAGCCGATACACCTCCTTTTAACTTGTATACAACAAGCTTGACTTGTTTGCAATTAGGAACATCCATCACCTTGAAGATGTTCTCTACTTCATAGCTTTAGTCAAGAAAAGCTTCAATGCTGAGATGCCATTAAAATTGGGGAGGTCTACTTTGAGGCGATAATCCTCAAATGGCCTATTTCATTTGAGTGGTGCTTGATGTATTCCGTATCATTCATTGTCGACTTTTAATTCATCATCATATACTGGTAATTGCTATAAGTAAATAGTACCATGTTGGTTGAAGTATCAAGGTTGAGCTGTACCTACACATCGTCTTTGATTAGTTCTATCATAGTCCATAATTCCTTTTTCTTCATTTTTGACATATCTTCATAGGTTGGTTACCTACGTTGGATTGCAAACCTATGTTGATGATTAAACTGGCCATAAACATTAACTCTAACACGATTGATCCTACCATTGTCACAAATTCTGTTGATGCTAAAACCCAAGTTAATGAGTATGTCACGAATCTCTGGGAGTTTGTAGGTCATCCTTGCTTCTTGTGCCTTTAACATTGCCCATAAAGCTAGCAATCCTCGATCATTCTTATTAGGGTTATTGCCATTGCCTTCATCACAAAGGCCATCATCGTCAAAATTGTCATTGCGATTGCTAATAATATTATTGTCATTGTCGTAATTATTACTATTAGACCTCATCTTAATAGGCTATTTAACAAATTAAGTTTTTGATACATAAGATCCACTATAAGTGACGAGTGTAGAGCATACTTCTTAATTTACTAACTATAAATATATTATGCTAACACGAAGAGTAAGGCTCTAATACCAATTGATCCAAAACAGAAACAAAATAAAAAAATTACTATTAAAAAAATCTAATAAATTGATCTAATAAAAGATGATGAGAGAAATCAACTCTTTGTCATGGAGAAAATCTTTATAATATTTGAAGATATTATTTTTTATAATTCATAAGCTTAGATGAGGTCTTTATTTATACTAATTCTAGGTCTTAAAAACTAACTAACTAATAATGTAAGATAATTGAAAGAAATATAAAATATAAAAATTAACAATGTAGGATAAATAAAAATAATAAGTGACAACTTTAGGCTCTTTGAGAGTAGTCTTCTTATGCTTGTTCCACATTAAGATTGTCTAGATATTTAATTGAGAATCTCCTAGAGAGAGCAGTAATGATATCTTGAATAAACTACTTCAAATTTTCCATGATTAATAAATCATCTATATACATGAGAACATAAACTATAACAAACTTGTTAGTATATATAAAAGTAAAGTATTAAATTTGGAGTTAACAAAGTCAAGGGTAAGAATGAAGTTCTTCTATTCATGATATCAGGTATGAGGTGTTTGTTTTAACCCATAGAGTGACTTGTGAAGGTGAGACACATAATTTGGGTGTAAGGCATCAACGAAGCTCAACAATTGAGATATATAGATTTCTTCAGAAAGATGATCATGAAAATAAGTATTATTAATATTCAACTGATTTACATTCATAAAAAAGCAAGAGAGAATAAGTCAAATTGTTACTGGTTTAATTATGGGGCTAAAAGCTTCATGATAGTCTATTTTGCGACATTAATAAAATTCTTTGACAAAAAGTCAAGCTTTATAATGAGTAATATGTCTATTCGGACTTAATTCAACAAACATATTTGAAATCAATGATATTTTGATTAGGAGCACAAGGAGCTAACTCACAAGTTCCATTCTTTATGAGAGCATTAAGCTATTCACATATGGCTTCTTTCCACTTTGTATCTTTAATAGCTTCTAATAGCTTGAGTGACAGAGGAAGGTTGAGGAATGAGATGTTTAATAATGAGATGAAGCATTTTAACTTAAAAATATTATTTTACAATATGATAATCATGGTATGGGTACATCGAGGGATTATGGATGTTTGTGGAGTGATGGGCCATACTTTGAAGGTGACTCAAAGATAAGCTGAAAGATGCTCTTAGAGTGGTGTTCGTCGAATGAAGATTAAACACCAATGGTATGTTGTTAGCTTGCATTGCGTTAGAGGGGTGGATATATCTGAATAGAAACCAGATGAAGTTGATGCATGAATTGAACTTAGTAATGACTCATGAATGGGAGGTGAGGATGCATGATTACCTACCAAAGAATGTGGGTTTTGAAAAGAAATGTTCGAAGAACCACGAGCGAAAGGTGATTGAGTTGGCAAAGAATATTGAGTAATAAAAATTTCAAAATATCAAGATTGCAATGATGGTGACATAGTTAATTAATTTGAGATGATTTGTGGATTTATTTTATCATCATTTGTGAACATGGATGTGGATGAAAATTGATTTTCAACAAATTAAACGTGACATGAAAAGTAAGTCTTAAGTTTAATTGGACAAAAACAAATGTAACTAATTATGGATGTTTGAATAACCTAAAAAAATACTCTAATTTATGTTTGTTATAAAGCCAAAGCCATAGATAACAAAGACCTCCAAATATTCATAATTTCAAATAATTGGGTTTGATGTGAAGCAAACACCAAAAAGATGATTTGTTCTTAAGAATAGGTGTTGAAAGTTGATTAATAGGATAAACAATAATTTTAAATGCATAAGTCCAAAAAGATAAAAGGAGAGATGCTCGATGAAAGAGAGTCAGGCTTGTTTCGATAATATGTCGACGATGTCATTTAGCGGAAGCTATATGCTGGGAGGTGTAGGGATGAGAAATTTTAGTGCAATGCAACAATAGAAAGAGAAGATAAAAGGAATAGAAACTCAATAGAAGTTGCAGTGTTACCTTTAGCCACAATAAGTAAGAGGTGCAAGGAAAGCTACGATGAAAGAAAAAAAAGAAAGCTATGATGGAGGAAGAAGAAGTATAAAGCAACAATAGTAAAAAAGAGAAATCAAAAAAATCAAAAAGCTCTTTGGGGCAACTGATATTATATTGAAACAAGAGGGACCATGAGAAAAGACAAAACACATAAAACTTGTATTACAACGTGCAAATTAGAAGTCCTTATATAGATAGATACACTTAGTCAACATAGTGATATGAGAGAATGACAAGGGAAAGAAATCAAATCCTTAAAATTACGTAATTACGTTAATCAAGTATCTAAGATTGTGATATTGATTAACCTTTCCAATACCAATTGATTGTGAGTGATTTGCTAGAGAAGATTCTTTCTTAATGGAGTGATTAGCCGGAGAAGATTTTTCCTCCACAGTGAGGATTCGTCTCATTCAAATTGAAACTATATGATTAATTTCAAAATTACTATTCCTTAGTTTCTTATCTGTAACTAAAGACATACAACTTCTACTCTAATCTTCTGATGGCTTTGTTTTTAATCAACAATTAATCAGCTAATTGGTTAGCTAATCTGGTCAGAAATTTCAGTAGATTTACAGGTTTTTGGAGAAGAGACGGGCCCTTTCAATTTCTTTTGATAGTTCATTTTTGACTGGAACAGTGATTTTTGCACCCGATTCTAAGTAATATATTTTACTCTTGTAGCAAAAAGACAAAAAAAAAACATGGCATGCTTGCCTCATCAAGACAGTAGTTAGTATGGCGCAAACTAGGACTCATGCCAAAACCATAGGCTAAAATCCAGGGACGTTGGGGTCGGCATGCATGTTCTTCATCTAATGACATGGTGCTTAAAATAAAGAGTTGACTAGTAAAATAATTGCAGAAAACTGTTTCAGAAGCATGATGAGTGGCATGTCAGGAGTATCATAAGCTGAAAAGAAAAAGGAACAATTAATGTTGGAGTGTGAGAAGTCATGTATATCCTTGACAATTCAAACAGACCAGTGTCCCATATGGTAAGCTTCAGCTTCTTGTCACCGACTGTGAGATATTTGATCTCGAAATCCGTCCCTGTAAACAGATGCCAGAGAAACCATGAATTCTATGCATGCATGCATGGCGGCATAAGGTCATCGGAAGCAAGTAATCCAACAAGACGATGGGGGTAAGCGCACCGAGGGTGGGGGGGCGGTTGTCGACGAAGTGGGAGATGAAGCTCTGAATGAGGCAGCTCTTCCCCACGCCGGCGTCCCCTATCAACAGTATCTTGAAGGAGTAGTCGTAATCCTGCTCCGCCGATGAACCCATCTCTCTTCTTCTCTGCTGCTGCTACGAGTAGGGAGGAAGAAGAGCTCTGATGTCTCCGTGTGAGACTGCAGCTGTGACTTGCTACAGGTGGTGGGATATAAAAGTACGGTGGAAAGGCAGAGAAAGAATCGATGCTTTGCGTTGCTTTGCTCTCTCTCTCTCTCTCTCTCTCTCTTTTTCTTTCTATCTTCTCTTTGTATTCTCTCCATTTGGCTCCTTGTCGGCCACTGCCGCCAGAGCATCTACCGTTCTTCCTTGAGAAGAGATCGGTACTTGAAACGAAGTATGTAGGTGTACACGAAACACACAATGATAGCTCCATTACATCTTTCTCGCTAGATACTAAGCTGGCATTTGATTCGTCCAAGTTAGAATATGAATCAGAGTTTCACTGGGATTGATATTATACCACGCTTATACGTAGATTCAAACTTTAAGCTTATCGCTCGTGTAACAACACTTTAACTAACCCGCATATCTTGATATATATCATAGATTTGATATTGCAAAATGATCATTTCTTTTATATATATATAATCGAAAAAGAACATATTCTTTGGTCTTTCCCGACATCTTTTTCTTTACATGGATTTACAATATTCTCTGGTCAAGGCCCGTAACTGGTGACGTCAACTTGTTGACGGAGGATTTTGAGGAGGGTTCAAAACAGCGTAAGAAGATAGTACAAGGAAGTCTCGTGTCACCTACCTTTTGTTCTTAGACAACGTACCAAAAAGAGAAAAATTAGAGCAACAACTATGTATCACTGTCGATTAGGATTATGGCCTTATGTCAAGATCCTTGGGTTACCGATATGCCTCATTGATTTTGTTATCCTAGAATTGTCTTGGTGCCGGCAAAAAAGAACGTAGGGAGGTTCTAACCTCTCTCATCAGACTGCACAAAATTGATCTAATCATTCTTCTTCCAACACAAATGCAGGAGGAGCACAATCAAACTTTCATTAAACCGCGTCTTCTCGGCTGCGATTGAAAGAGCCGGGGGCGTCTTATTTGCATGGAAACCAGATCACTATAGAGCTACTGTCGTCTATAAGAATTCTCAGGCTATTAATTTATTGATGAAGAAGAAGGTAACAAACCTTGGTTACTCTCCACGATGTATACTACAAGTGTTCTCTCTCTCTCTCCCTCTCTCTCTCTTCTCAATATTTTATGGCAATAGTTTTCTCTTTTAAACACGTCCAATACTGGTCTGCTTCTTGGTGGCGATGTTAATACGGTTTCTTAAATTTTACGATAAACCTGATTATGGTTCTTCAAGAATTGTTGCTTACTAGATAGATAGAGCTTTTGTCAATGAGTGAAACTCCATCTATAGCGACTCTAAGATTACTCATCTTCCCAATATGGCTTCTGATCATGCACCCATCTGGACTAAAGCTTTTGACTTCGTCTCTTGTAATCATAGGAACCCTTATTTTTAGTTTAATACTTGTTAAATTATTCGGAGGTTAAGGATATTGTTAAGGAGAATTGGTATGCTGGTAGTGGGGCCTCTCACCACTCCCTTGAGTCATATCAACAATAACTTCTTCTATCAAGAACGTCCTTACCCACTGGATATGTCACAAGGGAGGGCCACAAGATAGAATATCAAATTCAAAAAACCCCAGATGACATTGAGAACCTAGAACTCAAAAGACAAGTGTGGTACCTTCCTTTACTGATATGAATGATATCCAGCTTCAATCCTATCACGCCCCAAACTAACCTAAATCAGTTCTCGGGAAAGAGGGCAATTCGTTCACGAACTAACATCCTTTAATAGAGCTATATATTTTTTTTCAAAATTAATATTTTTGTTACAATAATGATAATTATAAAATCTATCTTCAATTTGAATATTTCTTTGACACTAGTCTCCATACCATGCTACCTTTATACAAATCTATAGTTTTTTTTACGTTTTTTGTGAGCACAAATGCTCAATAAAAAATATAATATAGTTCAAAGGAAGTATGCAATAATATTATTCTCATACTAATATATATGTCACAACAAAAAAAATTAACATGAGATGTTCCTCTTGGGCTAAGTATGAAAATATGCTCAGTGTGTCTTCTTTGGGCTAATCTGAAGGATACACCTGAGATGCAACTAAAGGGTGGAGAGCCTGAAGCTTGACATATATTGATTGCCACATGAATCGTAAGTCCATCTATCATGCCTCTAGCGAAAGCAAGATATGTCTTAATGTTCAAGCAAAACCCTAATACATACCTTTGAAGGGGACAAAACGATAGGAAAAACCTCACCCCCCAAATTATAGCTCGTCGCGTGTCTGCCAACTCAGCCTAGAGAGCAGAACTTGGATGACATGGAAGCCACCCAAGATCAACAGCAATAGCCATACCATTGAATATTCCTTTTGGGGCTCAACTTATTATAAAGGCCCATTGGTTTACTATTACATAAGTTAGTTACTATTCACTCATGACTCAACTTTTTTCTTTGTTATTGACTTAAGCAACGGACCAATCAAGCACTCCAATTCTGATCTTTTTATAGGTCGACCCTCTACCGAGCACACGAGTTGACACAAATACAAATGCATCATCGACAAATCCACCGTCACCAGCATCTTTATCGCGATCTAGACAGGAAATATCCCTATCTTTGATGGAGATGGAGAGTTGTGACCATGTAGACCGACCAATGCCAGTTCTGTTGAACGCTGAGCTTTTCTAATTTTGGTGCAAATGGATATACAATCGGTTATTCATTTTGGCTCTGGATCCGCTAAGGTTCCATGGTTTTTGAACTCTCTGATCCTAGACGAGAACTTTTGCCAAACATGTTAATGTTGTTCAGTTCAAACATGTCGACAGAGTGCTAAATGTTAGAGCTACCCCGCTCAATCGTCTAGAGCTTGATATTTTAATCTTTCTCCGAGTGCAACAGAATCTTTTGCTAGTGTTACAAGAGAAAACAGTATTCATGAATTCTAATTTAAAATTCTAATGGCAGAACTAAATAATTAAAATTCTAATACTTCTTTTTCTGATTTCCTGTGACGCTATGTGTATATATACATAGGTAAAGTCGTTTGAAATCAAAATGCAAGAAATGGCATGAGAAGGGATCATAATTGTTGATCCAGGTCTTCTCTACATAAAAAAAAGAAATATTTTGGTACAATAAAATGGGAGGTGATTTGGATCTTTAAAAAAAATCAATTTACTATAAAAAATAAGATATCAATGACAAAGATATAATAGAAATGTTCTATTATATGCATACACTTAGAAAGGCACGTGAAATGAAAAATGCAAGCAAGATTTGGAAGGGATCAATAATTGTTGATAATCTTTTTTTTTAATAGCATCCAAAGTGATTTGGATGTATCATTCAAAAATTAAAATTGACCTGCATTACAAAAAAAAGACATCAATCCTACCAATTAATTTCATGAGGCTTAGCCAATTATTTCAATCTTTTATACAAAAATATCAATGAAAAATAAGAATTCATGCTATCAAAAGAATTTTTAAATTATTTCTACTATGGCATGTGTCAATATTTTGTTATTATTTTGAGAAAAAATGATAATATTGATTCCTCCAATGACCTAGAATTTTGGTCTTTAGGGAATATCATGTTCATCCAATAATAAAAGTTTTAATTTATTCAAATGAACAATTTGAACGGATATTTACCTTCAAGTGATCAAAATTAATCATTTCCTACTAATCAACAACATATGGAAGAAGGGGTCTGTTCAGTTGCTTGAAGTTTGGCAGCCTATTCGCAACAGTTAGCCTGGTCACAAAGTGTATGGTTTCCTGCAGGTAGCCTGGATGCAGTGTTTATACAAATTTTTGCAGACATGAAATTAAACTTTTTTGCATCTCTACTACGAGCCCAAGAACAGGACAAACTGCATCTTTATAGCACAGAAGCCAATAATATATCGAGGGGTACTTATGCAAACAAAAACCCCAGTTTGAATCACCAAAGGATGGGTGGCCTAGGGATTAGCAATTATACTGGCTTTGACAAAAGTAAAAAAGACCACCTTATTGCTTTTTTGTCATTTTAGATGAATGTATACAAAACATCTACAGAATCAGGAACTCATATGGCTTGAGTTAAGCAATTCAAAACTTCTCTAGTTATTTTGATTCTGTAATCAGTCACTAATAGCCGACACATGACAAAGAAGTATGTATAAATCTAATGCTGATTGGTATACTGCACAAAGAAATTCAGTTGAAACTGGATTTGATGGTTTCTAAGCAGAGCTAATACTCGGAGATAATCAGCAGCAAAAACAGAGTAGCAGACATGCTAAATAAATAATATCAAATAGTCCCATGACTGAATTATATGGTCTGGCTTCAAAACCCAGTGAATTATGAAAAGCAATCAAGTTAATGTTTAATTTTATACTTAAGTGCGATTCTGAAGCTGGATTTTATGCAAGAAAGAACTTGTGAACATTCAACTGAATTTCCTTTACTTTCAATTGGGGAGGTGAACAGAGTAAGGATCCATCTAAATTTCATAAGTAAATCCTAAGGAGCTTCAGGTCAAAAGGAGCAAAATAGATGAACAAAACTGAAGTACCTCAATGGAAAGCTGGAAGAATGCAGCTGCGACTGGAATGAGGTCATTTCGCAATGCCTGAGCTCTTAAGAAGAACATGGTCACTCCTGATGGCAGCAAGAGCCTATATGATTGCCTCATTCCAATAATGCAGTACAAGCAGGCAACAACAAAGCCCATTTGAACCTCAATGAATTATCCTTACTTCAAACCACCTATCTAGCACAAGGAGCCTCTGAAAAGGTTTTCATAATTTCTCCTAATGCTCAAAATTTCTCGCATCATATGATTTTGATGCTCTTGGTGCACCACTGACCTTATCTGTCTATATCCATACACTGTTGATTCTGAGCACAGAGAATAGATTTTGAATCACAAATTTTAACATCATGACCAAAAGAATTACTTGAGAAGCCAATCTCTGTCTCTTCGTCATCACTATCGATATGATTTGGTGTCACACGGTTCTGGTACCTCCTACGTCCAACGAGAAACACATTGAAATAATAGCTCACCAAACTTTCCCTCCGCTTATAAGGAAAATTCAAGTAGAGCTGGCCCCAAAAGTTTTTGTTTAGAGATGGACGATTCTGGACGATTATGTCCCTGAACTTCTTTTCTTCTTCCTCTGTCCACGAAAGTGCAACTTCCTCACCCATACTTTCACATTTCCAAGAATGGAAAGTTGCGCCAATTTCACATTTCAATTGAAGCCTCTTTTCTGCAATGTGAAATCTAATACACTCCACAGAGCCTGGCCATTCACACTGACAGGTATTGGGCCTCCCTCGTCCAATAGAAGCATAATCCAATACTGGACTCCTTTCTTGATTTTCAGGAGGCCAGGCCCGTTTGCCCAACCATTTTAATGTATCAGAATCAGTAGACAAAACTGTAGGATGGCTGGTCCAATTTGGCACTTGTGCTTGAAAGCGTGCACCCACAGGTCTCGGGGCCCATTGTTGATCTCTAGAAAGCCACCCAGCAGTTTGAAGCCCCAGATTTGTTTCTGTTGCTTTAACCTGGTTTGTTGATCCAAAACCATTTCCATATACAGAAGTGTGTATCTTTTGCTCTTCATCTAGTACCTAAACATGACATGTTTTTAACCTCAATTAAGAATTTTATCATAAAGTAACATAGCTGAAACTAATAATATTGAACACATGATCATATGCACAACCCCTGAATAATGCAAAACAAGTCTCTCTCATGACTTAGCAGCAGACTTATGTAAGACCAGTTGGCATAAATTGCATCAACATCAGTCAACTCATACAGTATGGTCTATATAGTAGAGCATGGTATGCAATTTCGAATGGTACCACCCGGTATGGGTGGTACGTACCGGTCCGACGGTATATCGGTACGCGGACCGCTTGCTATTGGACGGAACGTACTACAGTGCTATACTGTAGTAGTGTTACAGTGCTATACTGTAGCAGTGTTACAGTGCTATAGTGCTACAGTAGAGAGAAAAAAATATTTAAAATTAGGTGTATCACTCGATACGCCCTGTTGTACCGCTCGATACATGGTACCATACCGTACTGAGCCAACCTCAAAACACCGGAACGGTATGGTATTACATACCTTGTAGTAGAGCACAATAAAAAAGGTTTTGAAGACTCAGTTCAGGTAAAACAAGAAAAGGTAAAAAAGAAGATGGTAGATAACATATAGCACCTCAAGGTATCATTTTCATGATCATGAATATCCAAGTGTTTCTAATTTACCAACTAAGAAAAATTAACAACACCTTGAGGTTCAAAATGCAAAGATATATATTTTACCATTGATTCTTGACATCAAAGAATTTTTTTTGGTTGTACATGATTATGAAATACCCTTGGTATCTTTTGTTATATGAAAATGAAATGTATGATTAGCCTACTACCCGAACTTCTAATCATCAAGGAGTTACCCTTCAATTTCACATTAGTTCCACCAGAAAATTTACATCAGAAATGATAGTCAAACATAATCAGAAGTAATTCTTATTATTATAAATAATTATATGCTTTGCCTCAGATTTTGGAACTTTCTAGAACTTCAATGGTTCAATTAGCATGTGATTTCTAAAAGAGATCTCTCTTTCTTATCTGGTAAGAATAGGCACTGAAAAAGCATTGAAAATTATATATCTAGATAGTACCTCCAGGTGTTAAGGTATCCTTTCTCAAGGTTAAACTATTCATATCCTGAAAATGATCTATAATTTCTGGACTAGTACCTTCAATAGAAATTCTTCATAGATCAAGTGTCTTGTAAGTAAAATCTGCTTCCCAAGGATTTCTCAACACCTACAAGTTACGTCTTTTAATGGAAAGAAAAGAACTTGAAGATTCTGCAGATTATAATGTTCTAGTGACAAACTAATATTTATGTTAAAATGATATATGCCTTTAGACACTTCTGGAAGGCACAGAAAATGAGCAATGCATATTATGAGCTCTGCAAGTAATTCACTAAAATCCAAGGTGCATTAATAAAGGGTTATCACAGACATTGACAAACAAGCAAAAATGTCGATGTCATCAATGGCGAACCTATTTGATCAGTAACACATGATTGTTATTACTGTCATATGCTTTTAATAGCAAGAACTATCATACTGCCCAAAACGGTAAAAAATGAGTGGTACATACCGGTGCCCGGACAGATACACAAACAGTCCCGTTTCGGGCAATTCGGTCCAAATCTTATATAAAAACAAATACATCCTAAAATAAGTGTGATGATGCCCCAATTAGGGCTTGCTACCCATTTCTCACAACGTTGCTACCATCGTTGTCACTGATGCCATCACTACCGTCGCGATGTCACAAACGGTCGTTGCGCACCCGCAACAATTCTGTTCAACGAACCGTCCGTCGCTTGTGTTTATATGTACAGTTGCTTGGCAACATGTTTTGGCTTGGTTTTAGGTCCTTTTGCTTGTAAAAATGTAAGTTCGAACAAGTTGCAGCACTACAGTGCAACCGCTCACTGAACCGAGCAAAACAACCCAAAACAGCTCCGTTTTCGCGTGCCTCGAGCTGTTTTCTACAACCCGCTGCTGCACGCGAAACGTCAGCCATCTCAGCACCCTGGAACCACCCGGGTGGCACCATGGGGGATGGGGCTTCGGTATAGTGTCGGGTGTTGAACAATCTTTCGCAAGTTCGCACGTTACCTTGACGGGAACCTGTTGTCGCGCCCGGCACCCGGTGAGCAGTTGTTTGTGGACTTGCAACTGTTCTTTCAACCTTCTAAAGTCCTTGTTTTCCTCCTCTCTCTCTTTCCTCTTGTGCATGCAAAGTGCTCGCTGAATTGCTTGTAAAGCTTCTCCTTTTCGCAAGACGTCGGGACTTGTCCATCGCTCGTTCTTCGAACTAATCAACTTTCTCTTTTACAGGTCCTTCGGGACCTACGAGAGGTTGCAAGTGGGCTGATCTTTGCGGATGCATATCGCAAGAGTGAGGCGCGACTTAAGCAACATAAGCTAAGTTCGTGTTTTGCCATAAGGATGCCTCACGACTTAGGCAATTCCAACTAAGTCCGTGATAACGAGACACTACTCGCCTGTTCGCCACTGTCGTAGGACATCGCCTGCCCATTTGCTATCGTTTATCTGTCCGGTACACGCCCTCCTATTCTTCCTTCTTCTTCCTCCACTTCTTCCCCCTGTTCCTTCTCCACCACTCTGTCTTCTTCCTTCTCCCTCTACCTCCTCCATCACTCTGTCTTCTTCCTTCTTCTTCCTACTCTTCCTCCATCGCACTGTCTTCTTCCTCGTCTATTTGTCCATTGCCCCTTCCTCTTCTCCTTTTTTTTCTTCCTCTAAAACACTGGTACATACCAGTGTACCAATTGATGGTACACTAGTACTGATCGGTATGTACCAATCCAACCAGAACATCGAGACAGGTTCGGTACCTGAAATAGTGATCTTTGTTCAATGGTACAAAAGTCACACTACATTGGTGCTCACAAATAGTGCACTTCTCAAAAACTGTTTGACAACCTAAACAACGCAACTAATATAAGAAGAAAATGCAGTAAAAACTAAAAATTATTGAAGTTCCTCAATCATTATTAGTGAGTCAAAGAGGGAGAGAATCAATATGATTGTATCATCTAGGAGATCCTCAAGTATCCATGTAGTCAACACCAAATAGTTGGGATATTATAGTTTGATATTATTGTTGTTGTTTCAGAATTCCTCAAATATGCCATTGGATAAAATGAGGCCATGCTTGATGCATTTAAAGCATGGTGAAATGGTTGAACTTCATATTCCTAGTGAAAATTAGATAGAATGTAGAATAATCTTTATGCCCCAAATATGATTTCTATGACCTCCTTATAGTTAACTAGAGTTTAATTTGACCAAACAAAATAAATACGCAATTTCAAGAAGGGTACTTACTAAAAAATACGTAGAAATTAATATCTTAGAGCACTTGCCATGTATTTCTCCCCATGAATAAAAATATTTGATTGATTGATTTCATTTTATATGAAAGTAGAAATTTGTACTGTGAAGCACTTGAGATTCAATCATGAACCACACTGATTATGTTCCTATAGTTGGAAATTCTCTACAAGAACTGGATTTGTTTTTAATATATTTTTATTAACCAAAGGTATCCTAGAGAACAGAAATATATATTTTGCATGACAAGAAAGTTTATCCTGACAAGTTTACTCAAAGATTATATTAAGAATAGCTGACTTTTCCACTGAAATCAGTACTGTAATCAAAACCTACTAATGCACTAAACTATCACAATTCAAAATCATCAGTCTTAGTTCTAAGGTAATCTTAGATGTGAAGCAATGCAACAATGAGAAATAAACTTGGTGCATGAGAAATAAATTTGGTACATGACAAATGAACTTGGTATGTAACTTTGGATCAAGATGCTGATGGAATGTTGGAAATTTTGCTAATTGCCTGCTGGCTAAAGTTCTTGATTATTTGTTTAATTATGAATGTTAACCTTTTAATCAGCATCAGGGCATTCAAGCATTCTAGTGAGCTTCTGGTGTGATCCTCTAACTCATTAATTTTGGCAGTTATCATGTCCATGTTTATCACACTGGATAGACTTTACTAGATGCAGAACCCGGTTGCTTTCTACTGCATGAGTATACTAGTTTGCTTAGTTGCAGTTTCTTAAGTAAAAAATGAATAGACAATGTAAAGTTATGAACCCTGCTAAGGATTAACAACTGCCTTAAATATATTTGAATATCGAATGTAAAGTATGAACCCTGCTAAGGATTAACAACTGCCTTAAATATATTTGAATATCGTAGATCTGGAGGAATTCTTTTGAGATCTAATTACATAAATTCAAGAAACTGATGGTTGCTATTTACTCAATGATGTAAAGTCATATATAGAGAAGAAATAACATAACGGTATTCTTGCTCAAAGAGGTTAAGACTTGTGAGAGTACAAAGATTCTCATAGTGTGGGCAATGTCAAGGTCTCTCATCTAAACTAGTTCAAACAAAACAAATAACATGGAAAATGGAAACATATTTGAACAGAAGCAGAAAAACCAACTTAAAGAATATGCATTAAGCATGGTAATTGATGGGATAAATTAGTCAAATAATTACACTTTCTTGCTAGGTGCCATGTCCTTTTGAACAGTTGCAATTTAGGTTTCCTTTTCAGAAGTTTGGTGCTGACATAAATGCCCACAAGGGACTTATATGTCATCATTCACATAATGTGTGCCAAGTACCATATAGAGTATGAAAGCGTTGAATAACTTTTTACATGCTTACCAAAACCTAGGTACATGGGATACTCATATGTTCACATAATGTGTGCCAAGTACCATAAAGAGTATGAAACCTTGAATAACTTTTTACATGCTTACCAAAACCTAGGTACATGGGATACTCCTATGTTCAGTGACACACCTAACCCTATTGTGTGCACCGATATCAATTAACTTGGGAGTCAAGCAAGAATGTAAAGCAGAAAAGGGCAACAAGTTATTTTAGTCAACATTTGCTTATAATAATCTCAGGTTGGCCTTCAGACAGCCAAAACTCATAAAACATAAAGAATACATTTAATGCATAAGATTTTCAAAAATAGAGAGATCAGCTATAATCTACAGAGTTTGAGAATCATTCAGTACATTTCAACTTCTTATTAGCCAGCACTTTGAATTAGACTTGCCACTTGATGTTTTTGTAGAACTTCTACCACTATGACTTTCGGGGAACTATTTAACATTTGTGAAGCAGAGCCACACATAGGAGGAACTATGGGCGAACAGAAAAAGAAAGGTTACCTGTAAATGCAACTGATTAGGGTTCGTTCGACGAATTCTTCTGAAGAACATTGCCTGCCTGGACAGAATTGCCAGAGCATAGAACTCCCCAGATGCATAAGTCTTACCTTTACCTTTATCTGATGGCCATGCCTTTGCTATGGAAGGATGATCCGCAGGACTCTTTGCCAATTTTCTGACCCAACCCAGCATTCCCGCCAGATCATTCCGCTTCCTCTTATGATGGTTAAACCCCCCATTAGCAGCGTCCTCCAGGATGACAACATCGTCACTATCGGTCCGAACATCACCAAACGGCGTCGAGCATTGATCTTTACTTGCACTTGGGAGCAGCCTAGAATTACAATCACAATCCTTCTTGTGATTCGTAGTCCCTCCAGAGCCGCATCTGGTCACCAAAGAGCTTGGGTTCGTATATCCCGTTCGCTTACGCATTGGCTTCTCGCCCGAACCTCTTTGCAAACACTGGTCCAGCGCATCCAGATACTTGAAGAAGACCAACTTCAACGACGATCCGATGCCCGAGTCGAACCCTATCGCCTTGGCCACCAACGGCCATGCATGTGCATCAGACACCGCATCGTAGCCACCTTTCCCTTGCACTACAGAGTAGAGCTTGAACAGGTCGACCGAGAGTCCATCGCCAAGGACGGCCGGCAGCGGGCGGATCTCCCCCCTCCTGTAACAGATCTCCTTGAGGAAGACCGACAGGATCTGATCAAAGAGACAGCTGAGGTTCTCGCCACCGGGCGGCTCCTTGTTGGAGACATCAAGATCGGAGCAAAAGCCGAGGGTCTGGAGCTTGCGAAGGATCTCCGCGACGGACTCGAAGGGGGCGGCAGTAGAGGGGGAGCATCCGGCCATGGAAGGAGGAGGAGGAGGGCCGGGCGAGGCCGCGCGGCCAGTGGAGGCGCCCGCGGTCTGCCGCTGGCCTTGCGCCACCCCGAGCGGGGCGGGGCCCGAATGAGAGAGGAAAAGGGCTATAAGGCGGAGAGAGAGAGAGGGTACCGACGGCTACAGGAGATGACAGATTTCTTCAAGGAAGTGAAAAGATTAAAAAAACAGGAATGACAAGAGGGGAAGAAGGGAAATTATTTTTTATTTTAATCCCTTAAATCAAGAAGAAGAAAGAAACAGAATAAAAGTTTCAGTTTTTTTTTGTTTTTGTCTTTGCTCATCTTCATATGTATTTACTTTTTATCTTTTCGGTATTTGTTTTGGTATGATTTGTTTAGGACTATTACATAAACAATCTACTATTTATTTTAAGACTAAAGATTTAAAATTTTATTTTATAAATTTTAGTAGTCAATAATATACTTATTTACTTACTTTAGATCAAAAATTTGAAATTTTATTAATTATATTTTTAAAATAAAAAAAATCTATTACCTTGTTCGAAAAATTGTGTTCATAAAAAAAAAAACTCTATTGCTTTATTCAATTCACGTGAAAGCGAAAGAAATTAGTGGATCTTACTAAAACAAACCCAACATGGAGGAAAGAGAGAGGCCAAAGGTTGTACGAGTTGATAGGATACCATTTGCGCCCTAAAGTTTCCTGTTTAAACCTTTCTCCTCTCAATTAGCTATTTAATATAGGAGAGTGGGCCAGTGCATCAAAATTATGAAGTAGTTAGTGGAAATATTGGGACATTGAATTCAGGTTTGACATTGCCAACGCCATGGACACACATCATTGGTATAACTTATCTGTTGGTGTGACAACAAAAGGGTTGCAAGATGAAGAGATAAGAGATTAAAAGGGTTTTTTTTCATGGTGATGGATATTTAGTCTTGTTTATAAAAATAGATTGTGATTATGTTAATAACCTTATTAATCTCATTAGCAAATATATATATATTAAGATATCAAAAATTGATCATGTTAATATTTAAATACTTTATTCTTCTTAACCCCTATATTTAAATGGCCAATACAAACTTTAACTAATAAACAAGATCTGTCATTTATATCTGTCAAATGTAAAATAATTTAACAATTATCACATGATTATCCCCAAAGTAGTAGAATATCCAAATCTCTCATTCCCTTTTTTTTTTTAATTTTTCATTTATTATTTATCCTACTGATAGGGATATAATATCATCCTCGTCCTATGGGCCTAAAGAGAAAAGAAAACAAAACTTTTTATTATTATTTATAATAAAAATAAATATAATTTTTTTTTATCATTTATGATGAGAAAGATAATCACAAGCTTCCTTATCATTAGATTACTTTTCCTTGAATTACTAAGATCCTAACTCGTATATCTCGAGTTACTAACTTGAATATCGAAGAGACTAAATTAGAAAATCTCTCTCAATCTCGATCTTCATGTATATGATACTTCGGGAGCTCGACATTCTCACATTAGAGACATCTTGGACAATCCTATGCATTTGGGTCTTAATCACGTCAAGTTGATTAAGACGTTTATGATATTCTTTTTCTAATATTTTGGCGTTAGAAGAAGGACCCAATATTATAGGAATGTCCGCCTACCCTTTTAACAAATGCCCTCGACCTATAGTATTTTCATTAGGGGTAGCAGCCACTCCTTCCATGTGTGGATGGATCTATCTCGGCACAAATGCTGACGTAATACTAGTGTTCATTTAACAACTCAAGAGCGACCTTGAGTCATCTGCTCATCCCGTTGAGGTATTCCTAATCCTCACCCAATAAGTGCAAATGCTAATGTGTATGATGTAAGTTGTCGTTATGGTCTTGCCTCAACTAACCCAACAAATGATGCTACTGCCTCAACTACAACTAACAACTCAATCGACATCAGCACCAGTACCCGTTGGAGTTCCCCCACCCGACGTAATGCTAATATTTCAAAAGCGCCCAAGGCTCATCGAGCTACCAATTGAGTGAGTACCTCATTCCCCAATTATGAAATTCAATGGATCATTATACCACTATCTCGTTCCACCGAATCCCAAACCCAATTGACATGTTTGATAAATGATTCCTTGAGAATCCAACTATAACAAATGAACCAATATTTGAAAGAAATGAAATGAGAATTCTAACAATCCATAGGAAAAGGGTCCACCAACCCGCAGGGGTGACCGCTTGTAGGGTTGCCAGCCCGAGAGGTGGTATCGCCCGTGGGCACCCTTGCCTACAGGGCGGTGTCGCCCGTAGGTACACCGCCAACGGGCACAGGCAGCAGCCTCGCCCCTCGCAATGGTCGCCGTTGGTAGGGTGGTGACAGCCGTAATGCAACATGGGAGAAGGAGAAAGGGGAATTAGGGTTTTTGAAAAAATAACATATTTTCCCCTCATAATTTCATAAATTTTGAGTATGTCCTTTTGTCCGAATTACCAAAATGCTCTTTACAATTCAAAAAATTTCCTACACATCCTAAATTTCAAAAAATATTAGTTAATTAAAAATTTTAATTAATTAATTATTATTATTATCTACTAGTCTTACATGATGATATTGAGTACATGTGATATATGATATGGACGGATGATCATGGACCATGTGATGTGTGTACATGTGATGTGATATGATTATTATTATTGTTGGGGCTTGTGAGCCTCTAATTTATTTCTTGTTTATTATCGGGCCTACGTGCCCGTGATTAAGTTGTAATTACATAAGGATGTGTAGTGGGAGCGTGGAAGTGATAGCGAGACCTACGAGGCCAAGACGGATGATCACAACACATGGAGATACGCCGAGATGCCAACGAAACCGATGAGGATGAGATGAACGATCACATGGCATGAAGATGTGTCACTACACACATAGATCTTGATGTGAGTGATTAGGCCCACTAGCTTAGGTTTGATCATATTAGGATGTGGCACATAATCATCTGGTGTGATTACTCATGTGATATGTGATTACTTGTATTCATACTATATATGTATATATATTTGCATGCGATGTAGATATATATTAAATATGTATGTGTGTAACACATCATATTAGGAGACCAAATCAAAAATCTTCTCTCTCTATAATATTAAGTCGGTAAATATAAAGCAATTAGATTGACCCACGTGGCCTTTTATCATTATAGGTAGGGATCGATTCCTGACGTAGGTTGAGTTGGTTGAGTCACTTGAGGCTCACCTATTTTACGATTCGTTATTTTGCCTATGACATAGAGATGTCACCGGTGGCCTAAGGATATAGTTTGCTTGGTAGAGTCACTCGATGACATATTGTCGAATTAGACTCATCTTGTAACGATGATGATGACTTAACCGAACACCATAGTTGGTCGAGTTACTCGAGGCCATTATGGTTCAGAGGTCGAACAGGATAGGAATCATAATGAGTTGTGATTGGCAAGAGTTGCCTACTTTTATGGGCTTAGCATAATTAGTCGAGTCACTCGAGATTATGTTAAGACGTCGATTAGATCCCGATTCCCACTATAGATTTGCCGAGGGTCTCTGATTCATATATCGGAGAGAGTTGTGTGATTCACGAGAAAATAGTGGGAGTAGATTAAGATAGAAATCCTTATCTTAATTATTTATTTATTTATAAAATCTACATGTTATTTATTTCTGTTATATATTTATTCTCATAAATATGTCGTATTTAAATCCCTTACGTGGCATACTTAATGTCAACCGCCTCACTGGCCCAAATTACACCGATTGGCTCCACAACCTAAGAATCATTCTCACGGTAGAAAAAAATTGCGTATGTCCTTAATACAGTGATACATACGCCCGAGGAAGGGGCAAGCGAGGATGAGACCACTCGTTACGTGAAGTACATAAACGATTCCATTCTTGCTCAATAATATATGTTGGGCTCTATGACTCCAATGTTACAAAGATAACGTGAAAAGATGGATGCTAGATCCATTGTCCTACATATCCGAAAAGATGAATGCTAGATCGATTCTCCTACATCTCCGTAAACTATTTGAGGAATAGGAAAGAACTCAGCGATATGAGATATCCAAGAGTCTCTTCCATGCTAGGATAATTGAGGGGACACCGGTTCAGAACCATGTCCTAAATATGATTGAGTGGATAGAGAAACTCACAAGTATAGGAATGGTCCTAGAGGATGACATATAAGTAGACCTTATACTTCAGTCTCTATCAGATTCATTTGCTCAGTTCATAATAAATTTTAATATGAACAAGCTTGAGATGACTCTCCCTAAGCTCCTCAATATGTTGAGGGAGGCAAAAAGCACCATCAAGAAAGAGAAGTCAATTCTATATGTTGGTGAGACCAGAAAGAAAAGAAAGATAGAAAAGTCCCTTAAGAAGGGCAAGGGCAAGGGCAAGAGTAGATCAGGTAAAGCAAAGGTTGCTAAAAAAGACCCAACAAAAGATAAAGACTAATGCTTCTACTATGGCAAAGCTGGGCACTAGAAGAAAAACTGCAAAAAACACCTTATAGAGAAGGCGAAATAGAAGCTTAGAGAAGCTTCAAGTATATTCATGATCAGTCTCTATTTGTTAGAATCTTATGATAACACATGGTTATTGGATACCGATAGTATTTATTACATTTGTAATTCATTACAGGTTCTAGCAAGACCTAGGAGATTGGCGAGAGGTGAGATGGATCTCAAGATGGGTAATAGAGCAAAAGTTGTTACAGTGGCTATTGGTGAGATCACCCTACATTTGCTTGGTGGAGCTATTATTATATTAGATGCTTGCTATTTTATTCCTTCTATTATCAAAAATATTATTTTCATTTCATGATTAACAATTGGTGGATATAAATTAGTTTTTTAGAATAATGGTTGTTCAATATTATTAGATGATGAGATCATCAAGAGGAACATTGCATAATTGTTTGTTTATACTAGACACTACCTCCACATATCATGAATGTAAGTGAGCCTAAGAGGAAATGAGATGAGGTGAATAATGTATACATACGATATTGTAGGCTAGGTAATAACTATGAGGGAATGATTCAAAGGTTGCTAAAGGATGGATACTTAGATCCATTCGACTATGAGTCATATGTAACTTGCAAGCCTTGCCTTTGTGGAAATATGACCAACTCTCCATTTAGTGAAACTAGAGAGTGAGCCATTGAGTTGTTGAAACTCATATATAGTGATGTATGTGGTCCCATGTCAACTCATTTCATAAGTGGTTACCTCTTGTTAGGAACGAGTTGGAACTAAAATGGGGGGGTGAATTAGTGTAGTAGTAAAATCATGTTGGTTTCGAAAAATCTTTCATTTGATTAAAACTGATTTCGAAAAGGATGTTAACTTGAAATACTTTCAGAAGGATGTGTAGGAAAAGTAATAAGAAAGTAAAACAGTTTACAATAAAGATAAATATTAAAACAGAAATGCAAACCGTTTTATAATGGTTCGGTCGTCGTGACCTACATCCACTCCACTGATTCCTCTTCCATTGAGGTCATCGACATCCACTATCGATCTTCCTTCAATGAGCGAAGATCAACCACCCTTACAACTTGATTCTCCTTTTGACAGGTTCAAGAGAGAACCTTTACAACCCCCCCTTTCTCCTCTCTCAAACTATACTTACACTTAGAGCTTTGAGAGGAGTTTCATACAAAATTACAACAGAGTTTTCTTTCCTTTTTTTTTGCTCTTGGTTGTGTGTCAGTTAACCAGGGATGAGAGGGATATTGATAGGCTTCAAGTGGATTCAAACTTGGAGCCTAAAAAAATCTCATCTCGGGTTTCCTAGGTCCTGGCAGTACCACCGTCTGCAGCACTACCATTGGGCGGTACCATCGCTTGGGAGGCTGTGCTGGGCGATACCATCGCCTGACACTGACACTACGTGGTACCACCGCCTGACATAGTCTCAGAGACTATACCACAACGGTGGCACCTGTTGGGTCACTGTTTAGGCCTTTCATTGGGCCCAATACAGTCCTTACATGGGCCCAACTGGCCCCTAATTGGGTTGGCCTAAATCCAATCTCAATTATGTGCTACCTACAATTTCTAAGACATTTACTAAGCTAGACAAGTCCGTAAGTCTAGTTTTCTTCCGGCGAGCTTCCAGCGATCTTTTGGCGAACTTCCGACGATTTCTCGGTAATGTTCTAGCAGACTCCAAGCAAGCTCCTAGACTTCACAACAATCTTCTTGGTGAGTTCTGACAAGCTTCTTTGGCAAGTTTTAGGACTTCTCAATTAATTCCGATAGAACTTCCGACAAACGTCCATACTTCCGATGAACTCTCGAACTCCCAACAAAATCACGTTCTTGACTCCGGGACTTCATTTTGCTTGATGCCTTACTATCGTAGTTAATCTTGCACATATAAAACATACTTCGATTTAGACAATTATTACTAAGCATGAATCATATTATTCGGCATGTCATTGGTCCATCGACGCTTCATCCGATTCTTTGGCGCATCATCTTCTCTTGCGGCTTATTGCCCAATCGACCAGTTGACCTCTGCAACTCCGATATCCTTGGCGCAATATCCGCTCTTCTTGGCCCGATGCCCGAATCCATGACCCGAAGCCTTCTATCGATACGTCGATCGATCCTTCGGCGCGATATCCAATCTTCTAACATGTTTTCCTCTAGCCCAACATGATTCTTCTTGCTTTAATTATCTCATCCTGATCGAAGCTTCCTGTATCACTCAAAATGTAGATTAAATCATAAATATTTATCAATTGGTTTTATTATCAAAATCAGAGATTTAATAACTCCTACTTCATTACTTTTACTGATAATTTTTTGACATGTGTACTTGATTAAGTACAAATCCGAGGCCTTCGAGAAATTCAAGGAGTATAAGAATGAAGTGAAAAATTAGACTAAAAAGAGTATCAAGACTCTTCGATCAGATCGAGGAGGTGAGTACTTGAGTATAGAGTTCACCTAATTCCTCGAGGTCCATGGGATTCTGTCCCAATGGATACCTCCTTATACATCTCAACTCAATGGTATATCTGAAAGGAGGAATCACACACTGTTAGACATGGTGCGGTCTATGATGAGTTTCGCCGACCTTCCCGTCTCATTCTAGGGATACACACTAGAGACTATAGCATATCTTCTGAATAAAATTCCAATTAAGTCGGTGGTGTCTACTCCATATGAGATATGGAATGGGAAGAAACCCGATCTTAAGGTTGTTAAGATTTGGGGTTGCCCTGCCCACGTCAAAAGGCACAACCCGATAAATTGGAATCTAGGATGGAATGATGCATATTCGTGGGATATCCCAAGGAAACTAGTGAGTATTATTTCTATCACCTCGTGGATCAAAAAGTATTTGTAGCCAAAAGAGCAGTGTTCCTTGAGAAGGAACACATTCTTAGTGGAGACAATGGGAGCATGGTAGAGTTGAGCGAGATTGAAGAACTTAGGTCAAGCACCATTCCACAACTTGAGTCTGTTCAGGTACCTGGCACACAAGTTCCGACTTTATATAGGTCCGATAGAGTATCTCATCTTCCTGAGAGATATGTGGGACATATTAGGGGAGAGAATGTTGAGGATATTGATCCTCAGACCTATGAGGAGGCTATTACGAGTATAGACTCCGGAAAGTGACAAGAGACCATAAATTCTGATATGGATTCCATGTACTCTAACAAGGTTTGAAACTTAGTTGATGCACCCGAGGGTATTGTACTCATTGGTTGCAAGTGGATCTTCAAGAAGAAGATCGGAGTAGATGGAAAGGTAGAGACCTATAAAACAAGGCTAGTGGCTAAGGGGTATTGTCAAAAGCAAGGTGTTGACTATGATAAAACCTTCTCAACTATAGCCATGCTAAAATCCATTCAAATTCTATTAGCTATTACATCACACTAT
Source organism: Musa balbisiana (assembly GCA_004837865.1). Taxonomy (NCBI): domain Eukaryota; kingdom Viridiplantae; phylum Streptophyta; class Magnoliopsida; order Zingiberales; family Musaceae; genus Musa; species Musa balbisiana. The sequence continues at coordinate 12,412,983 of CM017192.1, read as the reverse complement.
GATTATGAGATCTGGCAAATGAACATAAAAATTACATTCCTCAATGGCAACCTCAAGGAGGAGGTGTATATAATATAGCTTGAGGGATTCATGTCCAAGATAGTCCAAATAAGGTGTACAGGTTGCTTAGGTCCATCTATGGACTAAAGCAAGCTTTCAGAAGTTGGAACATAAGATTTGATGAGGCGATTAGATCTTATGACTTCGTTAAGAACGAAGATAAGCCTTGTGTGTATAGAAAGGTGAGTGGGAGCGCTATCACCTTCTTGGTGTTATATATGGATGACATTCTAATTATTGGGAATGATGTAGGAATGCTATCCATAGTAAAGACTTGGTTATCTAAATACTTCTCTATGAAGGACTTAGGTGAAGCATCTTATATTTTGGGGATTTGGATCTATAGAGATAGATCTAAGAGAATGCTTGGCTTATCCTAATTTAGGTACATAGACACCATTGTTAAAAGGTTTAGCATAAAAATTTTTAAAAGAAGTCTTATACTAGTGAGATATGAGATATCGCTTTCTAGGAGTATGTCCCCAAAGACTCCTGAAGAAAGGGCAGACATAGATATGATACCCTATGCTTTAGTGATAGGGTTTATCATGTATGACATGCTATATACTAGGCCTGATATAGTGCATGCTTTGAGTGTCATGAGCAGGTATCAAGTAGTTCTAGGCTTGGAGCATTGGAAAGCTGTAAAGTGTATCCTTAAGTACTTGAGAAAGACTAATGATCTTTTACTAATATATAGAGGTAGTAGCCTCAGGGTTGAGGGCTACACAGACTTGAGTTTCCAGTCTAATGTCGATGATAGCAAGTCTAATTCTAAGTATATGTTCACCCTGAATGGAAGAGCAGTATGCTAGAAGAGTTTCAAGTAAGATACTACTATTGACTCGATCATAGAGGTGGAGTACATTGTTGCAGTAGAGCAGCAAATGAGGGAGTTTGGATGAAGAAGTTCATCATAGATCTAAGAGTTGTGCTGGGCAACGAAGAGTCGATTCCCTTATATTACGATAACAATAGGGCGATTGCTCAAATGAGATAACTTGGGTCTCAATAGAAGTGTTCTGAGAAGATTCCAACTTTTTAAAGAGATCGTGGCCCGAGAGATATCGTAGTGGAAAGAGTTCCATCCAAAGATAACATCGCAGATCCACTGATGAAGCCATTGTCTCAGATTATCTTTGAGTGTCACAGAGGTCTGATGGGGATCAGACACATAGGTGATTGGTTTTAGGTCAAGTGGGAGATTGCTAGTCATAGATGCCCTGTAAGCCAATCACGTGAGTGATGGCATGTATGACTCGATATGCACTTTTTTTGCTTATTATCATTATTTGATATTTTATCATTTTATCTTACTCTTGCATATATTATGATGTCCATGGATTTGTGCAATGAGAATTGGATCGTAATGAGATCATGATAATGAGATTGATTTACCTTTAAATACAGACCCTAAAAAATCCTAGTTATAGGTTACTCGAGAGGAACATCAAGATAATTGAACAGACTGGTGTGTTGTATACTTGTCCATATGATGGAGGCAGTTGGTATCATAGTTGTTCATGTGGGGACACTAAGGATACAGTGCAGGTGCTTATTAGCGAATGAGTTCACTGATTAATTTACTCACGAAATGTTGAATGGTTGATGATACCTTACTGTCAAACAGTGATTTTATAGTCCTAGTAGTATATCTAATCCTTAGACTTAAGATACTAAGGATGTCTTGTATAAGTACTCCACTCTTTGATACTGGACTTATAGGTTTGGAAGTCTTAAATCTAGTACAACCGGTTATTGGAGTGGCACCCAACCTTACGAGGGCTATTGAGTGTTGATAGAGGATTATCTACTCTTAGTATCATGAGAGAAATATCATGTATGTTCTTGCTCAAACAAATCCTTAGCCAAGGTTATTCAGATTAAGAAAGAGTTCTCCAAGAGAATCCGATTAGAGCGAGACTTGAGGAGAAACCATATGAACCTGACAACACCATGCCCAGTATATGGTCTTTGGGATATTAGATGGATAAGGGACTATAGGTACATGGTAGCTGAGGATAGATAGGTCCAAAGGATTGAATTCCCCTGTATCGTTTAGGGATTGTAGCGTAGTGGCCTAGTACATCCATATTTGATGAGTTGAGTGAATTATTATGGAGAAAATAATTCACTGAGCCAGAAGGAGTTCTGATAGGTATGACTCATGGCCAGCTCGATATTAGGCCTATAGGGTCATACACATATAATAGGTGTTGTAACGAGTAAAGGTTCAGATATGAGATATCCGTTGGAGACCCTATCTTATTGGATATCCAATAAGCCCTGAATTATTAGATCTCATGGATGAGTTCTAATAAGAGCTAATAAGAAATTATTGTGTAGAGACCCACTAATCTAAGAAGCTTGAGAAGATCTAGTACCCAATAGGGCTGAATTCATTAGGGTTAACTGCGGGCCTCTATAAATAGGAGGGAACTAAAGGCCCATAGACTAGGGTTTCTTGGTTGTCATCTCCTATTCTCCTCTCCCCTTCTCCTCCTTAGATAGTAGGCGTGGAGATTTGAAGAGCGACGTCATAGCCTTGCTATGTGGATCACCACTAGAGAGGAGGATGCTTGACCTCCTTTATCCTCTCCTACAGATCTATAGGGATTCAAGGATATACGATCTCCCTAGGTAAAACACATCTATCTCACATGTTGATTTAAGTTTCGTGAGTTTTTGTACATCAATCTTTGCATGACGATGAACATCTTTTAGAAAATTTAATATTTTTATTTTATGTTTTTCCGATGCGCATGTGATGTCGCCCCTAGATTTCCCTATATCCCCCTTGCAAGCAAGAATCCATAGTTATAGGGGCTCTACTCTACTTGGCTGAGAGCAACAAGTTCTGCTCTTGGCCAAGGCTATAAGCAGCCTTCTGCCAATGCTACAGGACTACAACATTTGTTGTCCTTTTTGCCTAATTTTTTGTCAATTATTTTAATGACAAACCAGTGGCCAATAAGGCCTTTCAAGTACTATAATAGATGTAGTTTAAATCTACGATCAATATTAAACGTAAAAACTTTACAAAAAAATTGATTCTATGTGATTCAACACAACATATAATAATTGAAAAACCTTGGGCAGAGCATCACATATGCAGTAGAAGAACAGAAAATAAAAATCCTAGATTTTCTATAGAAAAAGGTTCTCATCATTGTACGATGATTGGTGCATGAAAAACTACAAAACTGAAAACTTCACGTATATGAAAGATATATTACCTAGGAAGATCGTAGATCCCGAAAAACTTTCAGATCTATAGGTGAGGATGAAAGAGGTCAACTGTCCTTCTCTCTGGCAGTGATCCACTTGGTAGATGCAATGAAAACACTCCTCAAATCATTGCATGATCTTTCTCTCCAATGCAGGCGCAATGCCAACACTGCCCAAGATATGTGAGTCAAAAAAACCCAACCCGTATAAAGAAAAATCCACTTTGGGAAAGGCATAAGACCAAATGCACCTGAGATGTGTAAGTCAAAAAAAATCTAACCCACATAAAAATATTATTGTTATAATGAAGTTGCAAGACCAAATACGCCCAAAATGCATCAATTAAGAAAACTCAACCCATATGGAGAGAAATCCATTACATTGGAAGCACAAGGCTAAATACACCTTAGACACATGAGTTAGGAAAATCCAACTTACATAAAGAGATATCTACCACAATAGAGGTGCAACATTAAATGCACTAGAGGCATGTTAGTTAAGATAAACCTAACTTACATGAAAAAAATCTGCCATGGTAGAAATGTAAGGCCAAATATGTCCGAGATGCATGAGTTGGAAAGATGCAACCCATGTGAAGAGAAATCCATCATAACAGAGGCACAAGGGCAAATACACTCAAAACACATGAGTTAGGAAAACCCAACTTGCATAAAGAAAAATCTATCAAAATAGAGCTGATATTAGTTATAAGTGCCCTGTAAGCCAATCACTAAGTGATGACACATGTGACACACTGCATAATCTTTTTGATTATTATTATGACATTTTTATCACTTTATATGGATGATAAATATATATTATAATGTTCTTAGATTTGTATATTGGGAATTAGATCATGATGAGATTATGATAATGAGACCAATTCGCCTATAAACACATACCATAAATATTCCCAACCATAGGCAACTCAAGAGGGATATCGAGATAATTGGATAAATTAGTGTGTTATGCACCTGTTTATATGATGGAGCTAGTTGGTCTCATAGCTGCTTGTGTGGGGATACTAGGGATATAGTGTAGGTGTTTAATGGAGAATTAATTCACTAGATGATCCGCTTACAGAATGCTAGTTAGTTAATGATACCTCATCGTCAAACAGTAATTCCGTAGTCTCAATTATGTGTTTGGTCCTTATACTTGAGATACCAGAGATACCAAGGATACCTTGTATGAGTACTCTACTCTTTGATACTAGACTTATATGTTTGGAAGTTTCAAATCTAGCATAGTTAATCATCGAGAGTGGTAGCCAACCTTATAAGGGCAATTGAGTGTCAATAAAGGATCATCCACTCTCGATATCATGAAAAGAATATCTCGTGTGTTCTCACTTAGGCAAATCCCTAGCTGAGGTTGATAGGATCATGATGAATTTGATAATTATGAGATTCAGATTAAGAGAGAAAAAAATTCTTTGAGAGAATTTGATTAGAGCGAGACTCAAATAGATTTTGTATGGGCCTAACAACATCATACCCAATATATGATCTATGGAATATTGGATAGATGAGGGACTATAAATACATGGTAACTGAAAGCAAATAGATTCAATGAATTAGATCTCTTTGTACCATCTGGGGACTATGGCCTAGTGGCTTAGTACATTTATTGTTGATGAGTTAAGTGAATTATTATGGAGATAATAATTCATTAAATTAGAAAAAGTTCTTATAGATGCAACTTATGTCTAGTTCGGTATTGGGCTTAGAGGGGGAGGGGGTGAATTAGTGCAGCGGATTAAAACGTCGGTTTCGGAAAATCTTTCGTCCGATAAAAACCAAACTCGGAAGTGCTTAACTTGAAAGCGTGTTCATAAAGGTGTGCAGTAAAAGTAATAAGGAAGTAAAGCACGTATGAAGGTTTGAAGTAAGGTAAATAGCAATAAGTAAATGTAAACTAGAGAACATGCCAATTTTATAGTGGTTCGGTCAAATGACCTACATCCACTTGCGAAGCCTTCTTCAATGAGGCTCCCAACTTCCACTAGCAAATCACTTTGAAGGGGAAGGACAAATACCCCTCTTACAACCTTTTACAAGTGGTTCACACTCTTACAAATTTTCAACGAGAAAGATGGAGGTGAACACTCAAGCAATTGAAAACAAGACTTGCTAAAGACTTTGCTAAGGCTTTTATCTCAATCTATTACTTCTCAAAAGTTGTATTCTCTGCTGAGAATTGAGAGGTATTTATAGGCCCCAAGAGGATTTAAATTTGGGATCCAAATTTTGAATTCTCTTGGGTTTCCGAGGCTGGCGGTGCCACCGCTTGTTAATGTCATATTGACCAGTGATTGGCGGTGCCACCGTCTATTAGTGGCGGTGCTACCACATGTCAATTTTCACATTAACAGTGTTCTGGCGGTGCCACCGCCGAAATTCTCAAGTTCTGGGCGGTGCCACCGCCCGAACTCTCGGGTGTTGGGCGGTGCCATCGCCCAGTTCGACGGTACCACCGCTTGATACTTCAGGCTCTGGGCGGTGCCACCACCCAGTCTAGCGGTGCCACCACCCAGTCTAGCGATGCCATCGCCTACACTATTTTAGCTCACTGGTTGGGCTCCAAACTTGGCCCAAACCAGTCCGAACTCGGGCCCAATTGGCCCCTAACCAGGTTATAGGATTAACCCTTAATCCTAACCCTAATTACATGTAAACTACACAATTAAAAATATAGTCCTAAGCAAGTTTTTAACCGACAATGTCGAGTTTTCTTCCGACGAGCTTTTCGGCGATCTTCTGGCGGACTTCCGATACATCCTCAGATTTCTTCTAGCGGACTCCCAGTAGGCTCCCGATTTGGTGATGAGTTCAGTGAGTAGCCGAGCCTTCTCGGTGATCTTTGTGAACCTCCGACGATCTCTTCGGCGGACTTCCGAAAACTCCGATAAGTCCCCGATTTCTTCTCGGTTGGCTCCGGCAGCATCTTCGACGAATCTTTGGACTCTCAAACACCAATTAAACTTGACTTCAGTATCCTTGCTTTATGTTTCAGGCTATCGTAGTTAATCCTGCACACACAAGCCAAAAATCTACTCCAATCTAGACAATTATTACAACGCGAATTGACATTTTGTTGCCGGACACGTCATTGGTTGGCGCTTCGTCCGATTCTTCAGCGCATCGTCTTCTTTTGTGGCTTATTGCCCAATCAGCGGTTGACCTCTGCAACCCCGATATCCTTGGTGCAATTCCGCTCTCCTTGGCTCGATGCCCGACGTCCGAAGCGTTCTGCCGTCCAATATCCTAACGTGATCTCCTCTAGCGCAACATCAATTCCTCTTGCGTCAACTGTCTAATCCTGATCGAGTAGACTTGTATCACTCAAAATGCAGTTAAACATCTAAACACAATCAATTAGTTTCATCATCAAAATCCGAGATTCAACAGTCATCACTCATGTGATTGGCTTGTTAAGCATCTATAACTAGCAATGAGAACAACTAGAAAGGCTTGGCCCTTCTTGTGTCCGCTACTGCGTGGTGGTGCACGAAGGTGAGAAAAGAACATGTCGTAAGAGGAGTTGCGTTGTCGCTTCATCCACTATGTAGATCACTACTAGAGAGGAGTTTGCGAGATCTCCTTCATCCATGGACTGAGATCTATAGATTAGGGATATATGATCTCTCCTAGGTGAGAACGTTTTATATGTGTTACATAGTTTTTGATTTTACAAGTTTTTTGCTCCGACTCATCGCACGAAGATCAAATATGATTCTTTTGAGAAATTAGTTTTATTATTATTTTTTTTTTTGCTACGCATACGATGCTCTTTGCAGTTTCCCAACAGGCACAAGATCAAATACACTTGAGATTTGTGAGTCAAAAAAATCCTACCCACATGAAGAGAAATCTGCCATGATGAAGGCGTAAGGCCAAATGCGCCCAAGACACGTTAGTCGGGGAAACCTAACCTGCATAAAGAAAAATCCATCATGGTAGAGGCACAAGGCCAAATGCACCCAAGACATATGTTAGGAAAACCTGACCTACGTGAAGAGAAATTCATTATGATGGAGGAGCAAAGCCAAATGTGCCCAAGACATGTTAGTTAAGAAAACCTGACTTGCATGAAAAAAAAATTGCTACAGTAGAAACATAATGCAAAATGTACCCAAGATATATGAGTTAGAGAAAATTGATCCACGTTAAGAGAAATGTACCATGATGGAGGTGACAAGCCGACCTATCCTGAATGCTCACATTGTTAGGATTAAGTCAGCATTAAGAGGGGGGGTGAATTAGTGCTTTCATAAAATCACATCGGTTTAGAAAATATTCGTTCAACAAAAGCCATATCAGAAAGACATTTAATCTTAAAACATTTGCAAGTGTAGTAATGAGTAGGTAAAGCAGTTGCAAAATAAGTAAACAAGTAGAAAATGGGAGGCACACCAATTTTATAGTGGTTCGGTCGTCGTGATCTACATCAACTCCCAATTCCTCTTCACTCGAGGCCACCGACTTTCACTATCGATCTTCTTTCCAATGGGTGAAGATCAACTACCCTTACAGCTCTTTTTCCTTTTCACAGTTTTAGGAGAGAACCCTTACACGCTTCTATTACAAGTATTCCCTCACACTCTCCCTTAGAACAACCTCTAAGTATATGGAGGGAACTCAACTTTCTAACAAGGTTTGCAACTTTAGAATCACAAGGTTTTGTTTTTCTTTTCATGTTTCCTTAAACAGAAAAGATTGGGATATTTATAGACCCCAAATGGCTTAAAAAATTAGAGCCAAAATTTGAATCCTCCAGATTTTGGGGTATTGGCGGTACCACCACTAGTACTTTTTGACATTAGGCAGTACCACCACCTAATCTAGTAGTATTATCGCTTGACACCTTAGCACTAGGCAGTACCACCACCTAGTCTAGCAGTACCATTGCTTGACACAATCTAGAAGATTTTGTCTGGGCGGTACCACCGCGGTAATACCATCGCTAGACCTTGCTACAGAACACTGAATGGGCTAAATAGTAGGCCCAATTTAGTTATAATTCAGGCCCAATTGGCCCATAATTGAGTTGACATTGTTTCACCCTAATATCGACTCAATTAGACCAAAACTAACTCGATCTAGATAAATTATTACAAAGCATGAATCATATGTTGTCTGACATGTCATTGGATCTTCCAGCGCTTCGTCTGATCCTTCGGTGTATCATCCTCTCCTTCGACGTATTGCCCAATCGGCATGTCGACTCTCGTAACTTCCGATCTCCTTGGCGCAATATCCGATCCTTTGGCTCAATACCCAAACTCACGGCACGAAGTCCTTCTAACAGCACATCGACAGATCCTCCAGCCAAACATCTGATCTCCTAATATATTCACTCTGGCCCAACGTCTTATTCCTCCTGCTTCAATCAATTTGCCTCTCCTTGATCGAAGCTAGTCCTGCATCACTCAAAATGCATATTAGATCACAAACTTATCAATTGATTTCATCATCAAAATTCGAGATTCAACAATCTCCCCATTTTTTATGATGACAATCAATTGATGATGGATTTTAAACTAAACTTCCCCTATCAATATATCATAATTGAGATAAACTTTGAATTCAAATTGAATTAAAATCAAAGTAATTTTAATCATGAATATTTCATTATTGCATGCATCATTATCATAAGTTGAAGTATTCCATACATAATACCAAATCATCATGTATATTTTCAAAATATAAAATCATCATTACATACATGATTCCAAATCATAAATATTTTAAATTATCATGATATTAAAATATCAAGGTACATTACATCCTACCATGTATGATTATCATGATATCTCATTGTATGCATTATCATAAGATCATGAGTATTTCATGCATAATTTTATATCATCATCATAACTTCTCCCCCTTTGTCATCAACAAAAAGGAGAAAAGTGCAACTAGCAAATTTTTAATTATGCAATCTAGTAAGATAGCAAGTTTGCATCATTTTAGAACATGCAAGCTAGCAAGTTTTTTTAGATGTACAAGTTAGAACATGCATCATGAGTATTGCCTCTCTTAAGATCTACAAGTTTTTCTTCTCTTGATATGTGTAAGATAGCAAATCTTTCTCCCCCTTTATCATTGTCAAAAAGAAGGGAATGGTACAATAGTGCAAAACTTTTCCCTTTACATAATTTTTAAAATCATCACATGAAATATATCAAGAAAAATTAACTTGGTGATGAGATATACAATTCATGAATACAAGGGAGTAATAAGAATAATAATAAACAATCTTGATTCATAAAAATCTCAAGTTATAATACTTGTGAGGAATTCAAAGTCATCATCACTTGAGCTCTGCTCGAGTAGTCTTCATTTATTCTAAGTGCTAAATCTTTTCTATTATTTGGCAGGTTGTTCTCATGTTCATCAAGTTCATCATATGCCTTGCATATTATTTCAAAGATCATTAAAGACCTGATAAGTTCTTCAAGTGAAAAATTATTTAGGTCCTTTGCCTCTTGTATTGCAGTTATTTTCAAATCTCAATTTTTAGAAAGTGATTGTAAAACTTTATTAATAAGTTCAAGATTCGAAAAATATTTGCTAAGAGCTTTTAAACTATTGACAACATCTCTAAAATGGGTGTACATACTAATAATGGTTTCGCTTGGCTTCATTCGAAATAGTTCAAAATCATATATTAAAATATTTATTTTAGACTCTTTAACTCTATTCATGCTTTCATGAGTTACTTCTAATATGTGTCGAATCTCATATGTAGTTTTGTATAAAGAAATATGATTAAACTTATTTTTGCTCAAAGCACAAAATAAAGCGTTCATAGCTCTAGCATTTAAAGAACAAATTTTTTTTTCCAAATCATTCTATTTGTTCATTGGATTAGAAGACTTTTGAAAACCATTTTCAACGATATTCCATAAATTGAAATATAAAGAAAGTAAGAAAACTCTCATTCGAGTTTTCCAATACATGTAGTCCACCCCATTAAACATAGGAGGACAAATGATAGAAAGACCCTCTTGATTGCCGGTAAAAGTTATTTCTCTTGAGTGTTAAATTAAATAAGAGAAATATGACTCTAATACCAACTATTAGGATCAAGTCGGGACTAAAAGGGGGGGTTGAATTAGTGCTTTCATAAAATCATATCGGTTTAGAAAATATTCATTCAATAAAGCTGTATCAGAAAGACATTTAAACTTAAAACATTTGCAAGTGTAGTAATGAGCAGGTAAAGCAATTGCAAAATAAGTAAACAAGTAGAGAAAGGGAGGCACACTAATTTTATAGTGGTTCGATCGTCGTAACCTACATCCACTCCTAATTCCTTTTCACTCGAGGCCACTGGCTTCCACTACCGAACTTTCCAAAGGACAAAGATCAACTACTCTTACAACTCTTTCTCCTTTTCATAGGTTCAGGAGAAAACCTTTATACCTCTCTATTACAAGAATTCCCTCACACTCTCTCTTAGAACAACCTCTAAATATCTGGAGGAGGGAACTCAACTTTTTAATAAGGATTGCAAATTTAGAATCATAAGGTTTTATTCTTTTTTTCGTACTTCCTCAAGTAGAAAAAATTGAGGTATTTATAGACCTCAAATGGCTTCAAAAATTGGAGACAAAATTTAAATCCCCAAGATTTCGGGGTACTAGCAGTACCACCGCTAGTACTAGGTGATACCACCGCTAGTACTTTCTGACATTGGGTGGTACCATCGCCTAGTCTGATAGTATTACTGTTTGACACCCTGACACTACACAGTACCACCGCCCAGTCTGGCGATACCATCACCTAACACAATTTGGAAGACTGTGTTTGGGCGATACTACTGCCTAGTCTGATGGTACCACCGCCTGACATAGTCTAGGAGACTGCAGGACACTAAATGGGCAAACAACTTGCCCAATTTAGCTTTGATTCAAGCCCAATTGGCCCCTAATTGAGTTAGCATTGTTTCACCTCAATACCGACTCAATTAAACCTAAACTAACTCAATCTAGACAAATTATTATAAAGCATGAATCATATGTTATCCAGCATGTCATTGGTTCTTCCGGCACTTCGTTTGATCCTTCGGCACATCATCCTCTCCTTCGGCGTATTGCACAATCGACATGTTGACTCCCACAACTTCCGATCTTCTTTGCACTGTTGAATCTTGGATTTTGATAATGAAGTCAAATATAATTTATTTGATCTAATCTATATGTTGAGAAAATTGTACAGGATTAACTATGACAATAGTAAGACATCAAGCAGGTGTTGTGCCGGAGTCAAGATTGAGATCACGTTGGGAGTTCAAGAGTTTGTCAGAAGTTTGGACGTTCAACGGATGTTCTGTCGGAACTAATCGAGAAGTCCAGGAGCTTGCCAAAGAAGCTCATCGTAAAGTCCGAGAGCTTGTCGGGAGTTCGCCGGAGCATTGCCGAGAGTTCATCGGATGTTTACCGGAAGTACGCCAGAAGCTCGCTGGAATAGCAATTAATGCACCGGAACAAGAAGTGCTATGATCATGTCTTAGTTATCATAGTTAGAGCATAAATTAAATTAGGATTGGGAGGTAATCTCATTAACTTAATTAGTAGCCAACTGGGCCCTTGACAGGGCTGAATTGGGCCGAATTGAGAAGCCCATTTAGCCCCTGAATTATTGGTCAATGATGGCACCGTCTAGAAGACCCAGTCTTCCAGGTGGTCTGGGCAGTGGTACCATCGGTAATTATTGCTGCCAGCGATAGTACTGCTCTTGTTAGGCGGTGGTACCACCAAAGCTCGGTCTCCGAGCTTTGTCAAGCGGTGGTATCGCCCAGACTGAGTGATAGTACCGTCCAGTGTCATACTACATGCAGTAGTACTACCCAGTAATGGCGGGTACCACCAAAGCTCGGTCTCCGAGCTTTGTCAAGCGGTGGTATCGCCCAGACTGAGTGATAGTACCGTCCAGTGTCATACTACATGCAGTAGTACTACCCAGTAATGGCGGTGGTACCACCAAAGCTCGGTCTCCGAGCTTTGTCAAGCGGTGGTATCGCCCAGACTGAGTGATAGTACCGTCCAGTGTCATACTACATGCAGTAGTACTACCCAGTAATGGCGGTGGTACCACCAAAGCTCGGTCTCCGAGCTTTGTCAAGCGGTGGTATCGCCCAGACTGAGTGATAGTACCGTCCAGTGTCATACTACATGCAGTAGTACTACCCAGTAATGGCGGTGGTACCACCAAAGCTCGGTCTCCGAGCTTTGTCAAGCGGTGGTATCGCCCAGACTGAGTGATAGTACCGTCCAGTGTCATACTACATGCAGTAGTACTACCCAGTAATGGCGGTGGTACCACCAAAGCTCGGTCTCCGAGCTTTGTCAAGCGGTGGTATCGCCCAGACTGAGTGATAGTACCGTCCAGTGTCATACTACATGCAGTAGTACTACCCAGTAATGGCGGTGGTACCACCAAAGCTCGGTCTCCGAGCTTTGTCAAGCGGTGGTATCGCCCAGACTGAGTGATAGTACCGTCCAGTGTCATACTACATGCAGTAGTACTACCCAGTAATGGCGGTGGTACCACCAAAGCTCGGTCTCCGAGCTTTGTCAAGCGGTGGTATCGCCCAGACTGAGTGATAGTACCGTCCAGTGTCATACTACATGCAGTAGTACTACCCAGTAATGGCGGTGGTACCACCAAAGCTCGGTCTCCGAGCTTTGTCAAGCGGTGGTATCGCCCAGACTGAGTGATAGTACCGTCCAGTGTCATACTACATGCAGTAGTACTACCCAGTAATGGCGGTGGTACCACCAAAGCTCGGTCTCCGAGCTTTGTCAAGCGGTGGTATCGCCCAGACTGAGTGATAGTACCGTCCAGTGTCATACTACATGCAGTAGTACTACCCAGTAATGGCGGTGGTACCACCAAAGCTCGGTCTCCGAGCTTTGTCAAGCGGTGGTATCGCCCAGACTGAGTGATAGTACCGTCCAGTGTCATACTACATGCAGTAGTACTACCCAGTAATGGCGGTGGTACCACCAAAGCTCGGTCTCCGAGCTTTGTCAAGCGGTGGTATCGCCCAGACTGAGTGATAGTACCGTCCAGTGTCATACTACATGCAGTAGTACTACCCAGTAATGGCGGTGGTACCACCAAAGCTCGGTCTCCGAGCTTTGTCAAGCGGTGGTATCGCCCAGACTGAGTGATAGTACCGTCCAGTGTCATACTACATGCAGTAGTACTACCCAGTAATGGCGGTGGTACCACCAAAGCTCGGTCTCCGAGCTTTGTCAAGCGGTGGTATCGCCCAGACTGAGTGATAGTACCGTCCAGTGTCATACTACATGCAGTAGTACTACCCAGTAATGGCGGTGGTACCACCAAAGCTCGGTCTCCGAGCTTTGTCAAGCGGTGGTATCGCCCAGACTGAGTGATAGTACCGTCCAGTGTCATACTACATGCAGTAGTACTACCCAGTAATGGCGGTGGTACCACCAAAGCTCGGTCTCCGAGCTTTGTCAAGCGGTGGTATCGCCCAGACTGAGTGATAGTACCGTCCAGTGTCATACTACATGCAGTAGTACTACCCAGTAATGGCGGTGGTACCACCAAAGCTCGGTCTCCGAGCTTTGTCAAGCGGTGGTATCGCCCAGACTGAGTGATAGTACCGTCCAGTGTCATACTACATGCAGTAGTACTACCCAGTAATGGCGGTGGTACCACCAAAGCTCGGTCTCCGAGCTTTGTCAAGCGGTGGTATCGCCCAGACTGAGTGATAGTACCGTCCAGTGTCATACTACATGCAGTAGTACTACCCAGTAATGGCGGTGGTACCACCAAAGCTCGGTCTCCGAGCTTTGTCAAGCGGTGGTATCGCCCAGACTGAGTGATAGTACCGTCCAGTGTCATACTACATGCAGTAGTACTACCCAGTAATGGCGGTGGTACCACCAAAGCTCGGTCTCCGAGCTTTGTCAAGCGGTGGTATCGCCCAGACTGAGTGATAGTACCGTCCAGTGTCATACTACATGCAGTAGTACTACCCAGTAATGGCGGTGGTACCACCAAAGCTCGGTCTCCGAGCTTTGTCAAGCGGTGGTATCGCCCAGACTGAGTGATAGTACCGTCCAGTGTCATACTACATGCAGTAGTACTACCCAGTAATGGCGGTGGTACCACCAAAGCTCGGTCTCCGAGCTTTGTCAAGCGGTGGTATCGCCCAGACTGAGTGATAGTACCGTCCAGTGTCATACTACATGCAGTAGTACTACCCAGTAATGGCGGTGGTACCACCAAAGCTCGGTCTCCGAGCTTTGTCAAGCGGTGGTATCGCCCAGACTGAGTGATAGTACCGTCCAGTGTCATACTACATGCAGTAGTACTACCCAGTAATTGGTACCGCTAGTACCCGAAATCCAGGATAAGATACTTTTGGTTCCATTTTTGAAGTCATTGAGGCCTATAAAACCCCACCCTTTTCTGCATGAAAGTGGCACGAAAGCTATTGACATAATCTTGAATTCTTGAGTCTTAAAGTGTTGTAAAAGTGAAGAGTTCTCCTCCTTTATCTCTTAGCCTTGTAACCATCCAAGAAAGAGGAGTGAGATTTGTAAGGGTTGTCTACTAAACCCGACAAAAGGAGATAGAGTTACAAAGGTGGTTGGCCTTCGCCTATTGAAGGAAGGCCTTAGTGGACGAGGCTTTAGTGGACGTAGAGACCTCATCTGAGGAGGAAGCTGAAAGTGGATGTAGGTCACATTGATTGAACCAATCTAAATTTTGGTTTACTTTTCATTTGTACAATTTATATTACTGCAAATCTCCTTAATCCTCTCTTGCACTTTTATGAAATCTTTCAAGTTCATAATTTTCCCAAACGGATTGAATTGAAATCTTTTTCGTCGGAATCAGTTTTAATCGAAATGAACATTTTTTTTGAAATTGGAAAAGTTTTTCGCTGCACTAATTCACCCCCCCCTCTTAGTGTTGCTCTTGATCCTAACAATTGGTATTAGAGCAAGGTTCACTCTCATTTGGTTTAAAACCCAAGAGAGATGACATTTACGGCAACCAAGAGGGCCATCAATTACATGTCTGCCCATATTAAATGAGACGGATTATATATATTGGAAGACTAGAATGAGGATCTTCCTAATTTCAATGGACTTCGAATTATGGAATATTGTAGAAAATGACTTTCAAAAGTCTTCTCTTCCAATGAACAATTGTAACGAGTTGGAGAAGAAGACTTTTGCTTTAAACGCAAAGGTTATGAATGCATTGTTTTATACCTTAGATAAAAACGAGTTTGATCGTGTGTTCATTTGTTAAACTGCTTTTGATATTTGGCACACATTCGAAGTGACTCATGAAGGCACTAGTAGAGTGAAGGAGTCAAAAATTAATCTTTTAGTGCATTCTTATGAGTTATTTCGAATGAAACCGAGTGAGACCATTGGAGACATATACACTCGATTTACAGATGTCGTCTATAGTCTAAAAGAACTTGGTAAAGGTTTCTCGAATTTTGAACTTGTTAATAAGATTTTAAGATCCCTTCCAAAAAGTTGAGACCCTAAAGTAACAGTTATTCAATAGGCCAAAGATCTAAATAATTTTCCTCTTGAAGAACTAATTGGGTCATTAATGACCTATGAAATGACATGTAAAGCTTATGAAGAGCTTGAGGACACCCTTCCAAAGGACAGGAAGGATATAACACTGAGAACACAAGAAGATCACTTGAAAGAAATCCCAAGTGATGAGGACTTTGATAATGACTTGGCACTCTTAACAAAGAAGTTCAAAAGATTCATAAAAAAAAATAAATTTAAAAATGATACTAAAAATAAAGTTGAACCTAAGAAAGAACAAGTGATATTTTATGAATATAAGAAGCAGGGACACTTTAAGAGTGAATGTCCCCAAGCAAAGAGGAGGCAACCAAAGAAGAAGGCTCTCAAAGTTACATGGGACGACTCAAGTGCTTCCGAAGAAGAGGAGCCAACCAACACCGAGCAAGTTGCTCACTATGCACTAATGGCTATTAAAGATTAGGTAACAAGTTCATTAGATACAAATTTAACTTTTGATGAGCTTTCAAGTGCTTTTCATGAATTGTTTGATGAATGTAGAGTCTTGAGTAAAAAGTACAACTCTTTGAAAAAGGAACATGCTTCTCATATTAGCGATTTTGATAGAATAAAGATTGAGCATGAAAATAGCTTAGCTTCATGTACAAAAGTAGCAAATCCTTGAACATGATCCTTGCCAATAAGGGTCACATTTATAGAAGAGGTGAAATCGGATTTTTGAGTAGCTCTCATCAAAATCCAACCACCTTTATTAAAAGCCCTACCTTGCATGTGTCACCTTACACCAAATGCAACTTTTGTTGTAAACTTGGATATGTTATGTACAAATGTCCATTCAAGAAATATAGTCCACATAAATTGATTTGGGTTCCTAAAAGAATCTCAAATAACTCAATGCAATATGATAAGCTATGTAGATCGATTTTTGAGGCACCCAAGGTCAAATGGATACCTAAAAATCATCTCTTTTTGTAGAAAAATGTACAATCACAAGCTAGGAGCAAGAGATGGTACCTTGATAGTGGATACTCAAGGCATATGACCGAAGATCCATCTCATTTCTCTAAGCTCACTAGCCTAGACGAAGGATATTTCACCTTCGGAGACACCAACAAAAGTAAAATCATTGGCAAAGGAACCATAGGTAATAAATCTAACCTTCTTATTAAAGATGTATTATTAGTTGATGGTTTAAAGCATAACCTTTTGAGTATTAGTCAATTATATGATAAAGAATATATCGTTAGATTTGAATCTAATGCTTGCATTATTGAAAAACTACACAAAAACACATCTATGATCGCTCTAAAATAAAATAATGTATACACTATCGAGATTGATGATCTTTGTAATGAAATGTGCTTTTCGATTTTGAATGACGATGCTTGGCTTTGGCATAGGAGATTAGGTCATGCTAGCATGAAACTAATCTCTCAAATTTCATCTAAAGAACTTATAAGAGGAATTCCTCATATCAAGTTCGTCAAAGATAATGTGTGTGATGTATGTCAACTAGGAAAACAAATAAAATGTAGCTTCAAACCTAAAAACCAAATAAGCACCTCTAGACCTTTACAATTGATCCACATGGACTTATTCGGACCAATTGCTACATCAAGCCTAGGAGGTAGCAAATACGTCTTTGTCGTCGTGGTTGATTATAGTAGATACATATGGACTTATTTCTTGGCACAATAAAGTGATTGCTTTAGATATTTTTCTAAGTTTTGTAAACTTGTTCAAAACGAAAAGAGTTTTATGATTTTATCAATTCGAAGTGATCACGGTAGTGAATTTCAAAACCGTGATTTTCAAGAATTTTGTGAATATAATGGATACAACCACAACTTCTCTACTCCAAGAAATTCTCAACAAAATGAAGTAGTAGAAAGAAAGAATAGAAACTTATAAGAAATAGCTAGAACCATGTTAAACAAACATAGCCTACCCAAATATTTTTGGGCCGAAGCCGTCAATACGGTATGCTATGTTATGAATAGGGTTTTAGTAAGACCATTACTTACTAAAATTCCTTATGAGTTGTAAAATAACAAAAATCCCAATGTTTCATATTTTAAAGTTTTTGGGTATAAATATTTTATTTTGAATGAATGATACCTTAGGAAAGTCTGATACAAAATTCGATGAAGGAATTTTTCTTGGTTACTCTTTTATTTCAAAGGCTTTTCGCATATTTAATAGAAGAACTTTAGTTATAGAAGAATCTATTTATGTTGTTTTTAATGAAATTTCTGAAGTTAAGAAAAATGAACTTGATGATTATGTTGATTTTGATGCTTTGAATTTAAATAAAACCCCTTCTCCAAATAACAATTTGGATACATCTTCTTCCGAACCTTCTTTACTGAAGGAATGGAAGTATGTAGATGCTCATCCTAAAGAGCTAATTATAGGAGACATATCGAAAGGAGTTCAAACTCGTTCTTCTCTTAAAAATTTTTATGTTAATGCCGCTTTTCTCTCCCAAATTGAACCTAAATGCATTGACGAGGCCATGAAAGATGATTCATGGGTTATTGCAATGCAAGAAGAGTTAAATCAATTTGAAAGAAATGAGATATGGAAGCTTTTTCCAAGGCTAAATGACCATTTAGTTATTGGTACTAAGTGGGTCTTTAGAAACAAGCAAGATGAATCTGGTATCATGGTTAGAAACAAGACTAGATTAGTAGCCAAAGGTTTCGATCAAGAAGAAAGTATCAATTATGAAGAGACATTCGCTCTTGTGGCTCAATTAGAAGCCATAAGGATGCTCCATGCCTATGCTAGTAGTAACAATTTGAAGTTATTTTAAATAGATGTTTAAAGTGCTTTTCTTAATGGTTTTATTTCCGAAGAAGTTTATGTTGAACAACCTCCCGGATTTGAGAATGATAATCCCCATAATCATGTGTTTAAATTGACTAAAGCTCTCTATGGATTGAAACAAGCCTCAAGGGCTTGGTATGAGAGACTTAGCTCATTTCTTATCAAAAATAATTTCTTTAAAGGCAAGGTCGATACTACATTGTTTATCAAAAATTTTGAAAATAATTTTATTATTATTTAAATTTATATTGATGATATTATTTTTGGTCCCACGAATGAATCTCTATGTGAATCATTTATTAAAAGTATGAGTCTTGAATTTGAAATAAGTTTGATGGGAGAATAAACTTTCTTTTTAGGCTTACAAATCAAACAACTAAGTAATGATATTTTTCTTAGTCAAGCAAAATATGTTTTAGATTTGCTAAAAATGTTTAATATGGATAGCTCAAAGGCTATCAATACTCCCATGAGTACCTCCACTAAGTTAAACATTGATGAAAGTGGAGAAAGCTTTGATCAAAAAGCTTATAGGGGTATGATAGGAAGTTTATTATACTTCACAACAACTAGACTGGATATCATATTTAGCGTAGGACTTTGTGCTAGGTTCCAATCTAATCCTAAGCTATCTCATCTTAAAGCAATTAAAAGAATCTTTAGATATCTTAAAGAAACCACTAATATAGGATTATGGTATCCAAAATCCGAAAACCTTAAGTTAATTGCTTATGCTGATGTAGATTTTGATGGATATAGATTAGATAGAAAAAGCACATCCGGAACATGTCAATTTTTAAGATATGCACTTATTTCTTGGTCTTCCAAGAAACAAAACTCGATCGTACTATCTACAACTGAAGCCAAGTATATTGCAACTAATTCATATTGTGCACAAGTTGTGTAGATGAAAAACACTTTAGAGGATTATAAGATTCATCTTGAAAACATTCCCATAAAATGTGATAACACAAGTGTAATATGTTTAATAAAAAATCTCCTTCAACACTCTATAACAAAACATATTGATATTAGGCATCACTTTATACGAGATCATGTCACTAATCATGATGTAATCTTAGAGTTTATTGATACGAAACATCAATTAGCCGATATTTTTACAAAACCTTTAAGTGAAGAATAATATGATTTTATTAGAAGAGAATTAGGAATGTTAATTTGTCCGAATACATGAGTTGTTATATTTCTTTTTCGGACTATCTTTATGAATTTCTTGAATAGAACTTTCTTGAGTTTATGCCATATCAAGTTTATTCCATATCTTTGCTCTATCACATAATGATGTTTGATACATAGAATTTATTGACAAATGCATCTCTCACAGATTTCATGCTTATGATTTTTTTTTAAGAAATGGATTTGATGTGATGCTCCTCTCGAAGGTTTATTCATGGAATTTCTTTTATCCTTCATATGATGATGAAGGAAGAATTTTTATGAATATTTTAGTATGAGAGTGAGGATTTGATTTCACATGAATGTTTTGATCCTAACACTTGGTATCTTGATCCTTGTAAACATTGAAGCATGATTTAATGAAATTCTTTTATTGTTTTTGACTTGATTCAAATCATTTCACAAAGTTGGTTCTTAATGGATTTCCTCCTTACTTTCCTTCTTCATGTAAAGTTTTGGTGAAAAAAAGGGGAGAAGTTGATAGAAGCTATCTCTTTAATGTTTATAACTTTTGAATGACACCATGTCATGAATGCTTGAAATATGATTGGTATAATTTTTTTTTTACAAATTGAAATGTGGCATGAATTTTTACCACACTTACAAATTCAAATGTAGCATGAATTTTTACCACACTTGTATGAATTTTTACAAGAAATATCTCATTTTTGTTGACGACAAAGGGGGAGAAATAATATCAAAATGTGGTAAATTGATGACAAATGTATGCAATATATTTCATCATAAATACTTGAAATGTTAGCTTGATAAAAATTTTCATTATGATAAGATATCTAGAGCTTAACTTGCTATTTTATAATTGATATCTTGCCATAGAATGATGAATTGCTATCTTTGTCATCTTTCATATTTGAAATATCATACTTGGAAATGAATGTCATACCTTGATATCATTTTGAAAAATGATAGATCATGATAGTAATCATGATGTGTGTATTGATAAGTTTAAATGAACTTAACTTATTAGTTTGATACTTGAATTCAAAGGCTTTGAATTCAAGAATATCTTATCTCAAATATGGCATATAGATAGGGAGAATTAAGGTTAACTCCGTCATCAATTGATTGTCATCATCAAAAAGGGGGAGATTATTGAATCTCGAATTTTGATGATAAAGTCGATTGTAATTTGTTTGATATAATCTATATGTTGAGAAAAGTATGTAAGATTAATTATGACAGTAGTAAGACATAAAGCAGGTGTTGTGTCGGACTCAAGATCGAGATCACATTGGGAGTTCAAGAGTTCGTCGAAAGTCCAGACATTCGTCGGAAATTCTATCGGAACAAACTGAGAAGTCTAGGAGCTTGCCAAAGAAGCTCATCGGAACTCGCCAAGAAGATCATCATAAAGTTCGGGAGCTTGTTGGGAGTCCACCGGAGCATTGTTGAGAGTTTGTCGGATGTTCGCCGGAAGCTCGTCGGAATAGCAATTGACACACCATGTTGTGATCATTTCTTAGTTATCGTAGTTAGAGCATAAATTAAGTTAGGATTGGGAGGTAATCCTATTAACTTAATTAGTGACCAATTGGGCCCTTGACAGGGCTGAATTAGGCCGAATTGAGAAGCTCATTCAGCCCCTGAATTATTGGCCGGCAGTGGCACCGCCCAAAAGACCTAGTCTCCCAGGTGGTTTGGGCGGTGGTACCGTCAGAAATTATTACTGCCAAGGTGGTACCACCCCTGTCAAGCAGTGGTACCGCAAGAGCTCAGTCTCCAAGCTCTGTCAAGCGGTGGTACCGCCCAAACTGAGCAATAGTACCACCCAATGTCAGACTACAAGCGATAGTACCGTCAGTATCCCGAAAATCCGAGATGAGACACTTTTTGGCTCCATTTTTGAAGTCATTGGGGCCTATAAAAATCCCACCCTTTTCTACATGAAAGGGGAATGAAAACTATTAACATAATCTTGAGTTCTTGAGTCTTAAAGTGTTGTAAAAGTGAAGAGTTCTCCTCCATCTCTTAGCCTTGTAACCATCCAAGAAAGTGGAGTGAGACTTGTAAGGGTTATCTCCTAAACCTGACAAAAGGAGATAGAGTTGTAAAAGGTGATTGGCCTTCACCTATTGAAGGAAGGCCTCTAGTGGACGTTGGAGACCTTGTCGGAGGAGGAATTTGAAAGTGGATGTATGTCACATTAACCGAACCACTCTAAATTCCGGTTTGCTTTTTATTTATGCAATTTACATTACTGCAAATCTCCTTAATCCTCTCTTGCACTTTTACGAAAGCTTTCAATTTCATAATCTCTCCGAAACGGATTAAATCGAAATCATTTTCGTCGGAATCAGTTTTAATCAAAACGAACATTTTTCTAAAATCGGGAAAGTTTTCCGCTGCACTAATTCACCCCCCCCCCCTAGTGCTGCTCTTGATCCTAACATGCACAATGTCCAATCCTTCGGCCTGATGCCCAAACTCATAGCATGAAGTCTTTCTGTCAGCACGTCGACGGATCCTCTATCCCGACGTCCAATCTCCTAACATGTTCAACTCCGACCCAACGTCTGATTCCTCCTACTTCAATCAATTTGTCTCTCCTTGATCGAAGCTAGTCCTGCGTCACTTCAAATGCAGATTAGATCACAAATACATCAATTGATTTCATTATCAAAATATGAGATTCAACACACGTGTCGGATGAACTAAACATCGTACTTTGAACCCCTCTTAAAAAAACCCTAAAACATACCTTCATGAGAGGGACAAATGACAAAGAACAAATCATTATCACATGGTGCCCAAAGTGAGAAGAGAAAACAAAGTTTCCTTCTTACTATTTATGGTAAGAAACACAATCACAAGTTTTCTTCTCATCATTTATAGCAAGAAAGATATTCATAAGCTTTCTTCTCACCATTTATGATAGAAAGATAATTATAAACTTCTTTCATACCCTTTAGAACTAGATATAAAAACTTACTTTTGACATAGAAAGAGAGAACTTTTTCTCGAACTATTAACACCCACACTAATATACCTCGAGTTACCGAGTTGAGCATCAAAGGGATTAGATCGAGAAATCTCTTTTGACCTTAGTCTTGTTAAATCTCGGATTTGGATGATGAAGTCAATTGTAATTTATTTGATCTAATCTATATATTGACTAAAGTGTGTAGGATTAACTACGATAGCAGTAAGATATAAAGTAGGTGTTATGTCGGAGTCAAGATCGAGATCACGTTAGGAGTTCGAGAGTTCGCCAGAAGTCCGGACGTTCATCAGAAGTTCAGTCGGAACCAACCGAGAAGTCCAGAAGCTTGCCAAAGTAACTCATTAAAGCTCGCCAAGAAGATTGTCGTAAAGTTCGAGAGCTTACCGAGAGTCCACTGGAGCATTGCTGAGAGTTCGTTGGATGTTCGCCGGAAGCTCGCCGGAAGAGTAATTGACGCATCGGAACATGAAGTACTATAATCATGTCTTAATTATCATTGTTAGAGCGTAAATTAAGTTAGGATTGGGAGGTAATCCCACTAACTTAATTAGGGGCTAATTGGGCCCGAAGTTGGGCTAGTTTGGGCTGGATTCAAGGCCCAACCAGGATGTTGAAAGCCTGGCTGGTGGTGGCACCGCTAGGGAAACAGCACCCTAGGAATTCTGGGTAGTGGTACCACCAACAGTTATTGCTACTAGCGGTGGTACCGCCCCTGTTAGGCTATGGTACCACTAGAGCTTAGTCTCTGAGCTCTGTCAAGCGATCGTACTACCTAGACTGGGCAGTGGTACCGCCCAATAATGGTAGTGGTACCGCTAGTACCCCAGAAATCCGAGATGAGATACTTTTTGGCTCCATTTTTGAAGCTACTAGGGCCTATAAAAACCCCACCCTTTTCTGCATGAAAGGGCACGAAAAGTATTGAGATAATCTTGAGTTATTGGGGTGTAAAAGTGTTGTAAACAAGTGCTAGAGTCCTCCCCCTCCCTTTCTAAGTTTTGAGATCATTCAAGAGAGGTGTGAGATTTGTAAGGGTTCTCTCCGAAACCCGTGAAAAGGAAAAAGCGCTATAAAAGAGGTGGTTGGTCTTCACCTATTGAAGGAAGGCCTTTAGTGGACGTCGGAGACCTCGTCGGAGGAGGAATCTAAAAGTGGATATAGGTCACGTTGACCGAACCACTCTAAATCCTGGTTTGCTTTTTATTTAAGCAATTTACATTATTGCAAATCTCTTTAATCCTCTCTTGCACTTTTATGAAAGCTTTCAAGTTTTTAATCTCTCCGAAACAGATTGAATCGAAACCATTTTCGTCCGGATCAATTTTAATCGAAATAAATATTTTTTTGAAATTGTGAAAGTTTTTCGCTGCACTAATTCACCCCCCCCTCTTAGTGCCACTCTTGATCCTAACAATTGGTATCAGAGCAAGGTTCACTCTCATTTGGTTTTAAAACCCAAGAGAGATGACATTTGCCGGCAACTTAGAGGGCCATTCAATTACATGTCCGCCCATATTCAATGGGATGGATTACACATATTGGAAGACTAATTTAATTAGGTGCCAACTGAGCCCAAAGTTGGGTTGGTTTGGGCCGGATTCAAGGCCCAACCAAGATGCTGAAAGCCTGGTCAACGGTGGCACTACCTAGGAAACAACACCCCAGGAATTCTGGGCGGTAGTATCGCTAGAGCTTAGTCTCCTATCTCTATTAAGTGGTCGTACCGCCTAAATTGGGTGATGGTACCGCCTAGTGTTAGGTGTCAGACGGTGGTCTCACCCAATAATGGTAGTGGTACCACCAGTATCCCGAAAATCCGGGATAAGACACTTTTTGACTCCATTTTTTAAGTCATTAGAGTCTATAAAAACCTCACCCTTTTCTGCATGAAAGGGCACGAAAAGTATTAAGATAATCTTGAGTTATTGGGGTATAAAAGTGTTGTAAATAAGTGCTAAAGTCCTCCTCCTCCCTTTTTAAGTTTTGAGATCATTCAAGAGAGGTGTGAGACTTATAAGGGTTCTCTCCTAAACCCATGAAAAGGAGAAAGCATTGTAAAAGAGGTGGTTGGTCTTTACCTATTGAAGGAAGGCCTTTAGTGGACATCAGAGACCTCGTCGGAGGAGGAATCCGAAAGTGGATGTAGGTCACGTTGACCAAACCACTCTAAATCCTAGTTTGCTTTTCATTTAAGAAATTTACATTACTACAAATCTCCTTAATCCTCTCTTGCATTTTTACGAAAGCTTTCAAGTTCTTAATCTCTCTAAAATAGATTGAATCGAAACCATTTTCGTCAGAATCAGTTTTAATCGAAACAAACATTTTTCTAAAATTGTAAAAGTTTTTCGCTGCACTAATTCACCCCCCCCCTCTTAGTGCCGCTCTTGATCTTAACAATTGGTATCAGAGTAAGGTTCACTCTCATTTGGTTTTAAAACCCAAGAGAGATGGCATTTGCCGGCAACCTAGAGGGCCATTCAATTTCATGTCCGTCCATGTTTAATGGGACGGATTACACATATTAGATGACTAGAATGAGGATCTTCCTAATTTCAATAGATTTTGAATTATGAAATATTATAGAAAATGGCTTTCAAAAGTCTTCTCTTCCAATGAACAATTAGAATGAGTTGGAGAAGAAGACTTTTACTTTAAACACAAAGGCTATGAATGTCTTGTTTTGTGCATTAGATAAAAACAAGTTTAATCGAGTATCGATTTGTGAAACAGCTTTTGACATTTGACACACACTTGAAGTGACTCATGAAGGCACTAATAGAGTGAATGAGTCAAAAATTAATCTTTTAGTGTATTCTTATGAGTTGTTTCGAATGAAACTGAGTGAGACCATTAAAGACATGTACACTCGATTTATGAATGTCGTCAATGGTCTAAAAGGACTTGGTAAAGGTTTCTCAAATTTTGAACTTGTTAATAAGATTTTAAGATCCATTCTAAAAAGTTTGGATCCTAAAGTAACGACCATTCAAGAGGCTAAAGATCTAAATAATTTTCCTCTTGAAGAACTAATTGGGTCACTAATGACCTATGAAATGATATGTAAAGCTCATGAAGAGCTTGAGGACACCCTTCCAAAGAACAGGAAGGATATAACACTGAGAACACAAGAAGACCACTTGAAAGAAAACTCAAGTAATGAGGACTTTGATGAAGACTTGACACTATTAACAAAAAAATTCAAAAAAATTATAAAAAGAAATAAATTCAAAAATGATACTAAAAATAAATTTGAACCAAAGAAAGAATAAGTGATATGCTATGAATGCAAGAAGCCGGGACATTACAAGAGCGAATGTCCCCTAACCAAGAAGAGGCAACGAAAGAAAAAGGCTCTCAAAGCAACATGGGATGACTCAAGTGCATCCGAAGAAGAGGATCCTACCATCATTGAGTAAGTTGCTCACTATATGCTAATGGCTATTGGAGATGAGGTAACAAATTCATTAGACGCAAATTTAACTTTCGATGAGCTTTCAAGTGTTTTTCATGAATTGTTTGATGAATATAGAATTTTGAGTAAAAAGTATAATTCTTTGAAAAAGGAACATGCTTCTCTTATTAGCAATTTTGATAGGGTAAAGATTGAGCATGAAAATAGCTTAGCTCCCTGTATAAAATGCTATAATCTAGAAACACTTCAAAAGGAAAACTTGCTACTCAAAGATACCTTGAAGAAATTTGAGGTTGGTAGCAAGTCCTTGAACATGATCCTTGCTAACAAGGGTCACGTTTATAGGAGAGGTAGAATCAGATTTGTGAGTAACTCTCACCAAAATCTGACCACCTTTGTTAAAGGCCCTACTTTGCATGTTTTATCCCGAAACATATGTAACTTTTGTTGCAAACTTCGATATGTTGCGTACAAATGTCCATTCAAGAAATGTAGTCCACATAAATTGATTTGAGTTCCTAAAAGAACCTCAAATGACTCAATGCAATATGATAAGCTATATAGACCGATTTTTGAGGCACTCAAGGTCAAATGGGTACCTAAAAATCATCTCTTTTTATAGCAAAATGTATCATCACAAACTAGGAGCAAGAGATTGTACCTTGATAGTAGATGCTCAAGGCACATGACCGGAGATCCATCTTATTTCTCTAAGCTTACTAGCCTAGACAAAGGATATATCACCTTCGGAGACAACAACAAGGGTAAAATCATTAGCAAACGAACCATGGGTAACAAATCCAACCTTCTTATTGAAGATGTATTGTTAGTTGATGGTTTAAAGCATAACTTTTTTAGTATTAGTCAATTATGTGATAAAGGATATATCGTAAGATTTGAATCTAATGCGTGTATTATTGAAAAACCACACAAAAACACATCTATGATTGCCCTAAAACAAAATAATGTATACATTATCGAGATTGATTACCTTTATAATGAAATGTGCTTTTCGGTTTTGAATGTCGATACTTGGCTTTGGCATAGGAGATTAGGTCATACTAGCATGAAACTAATCTCTCAAATTTCATTTAAAGAACTTGTAAGAGGAATTCCTCATATCAATTTCGTCAAAGATAATGTGTGTGATGCACGTCAACTAGGAAAACAAATAAAATATAGCTTCAAACCTAAGAACCAAATAAGCACATCTAGACCTTTGCAATTGATCCATATGGACTTGTTTGGACTAATTGCTATATCAAGCCTAGGAGATAGCAAATACACATTTGTCATCATGGATGATTATAGTAGATACACATGGACTTATTTTTTGGCACACAAAAGTGAATGCTTTAGGTATTTCTCAAAGTTTTATAAACTTGTTCAAAATGAAAAGGATTTTATGATTTTGTCAATTCGAAGTGATCATGGTGGTGAATTTCAAAACTATGATTTCTAAGAATTTTGTGAATCTAATGGATACAACCACAACTTCTCTACTCCAAGAAATCCTCAACAAAATAGAGTAGTAGAAAGAAAGAATAGAAACTTGCAAAAAATAGTAAGAACCATGTTAAACGAACATAGCATACCCAAATATTTTTGGGCCAAAGCCGTAAATATGGCATGCTATGTTATAAATAGGGTTCTAGTAAGACCACTACTTTCCAAGACTCCTTGTGAGTTATGGAACAACAAAAAACCCAACGTTTCATACTTTAAAGTTTTCGGATGTAAATGCTTTCTTTTGAAAGAAAAAGATGCCTTACGTAAATTTGATGCAAAATCTGATGAAGGAATTTTTCTTGGCTATTCTTTTGTTTCTAAAGCATTTCGTATCTTTAACAAAAGAACCTTGATTATAGAAGAATCTATTCATGTTGTTTTTAATGAAGTTTTTGAAGTTAAGAAAAATGATTTTGATTATGATGTTAACTTTGATGCTTTGAATTTAAATGATTCCCCTTCTTCATCTAGCAACTTGGATACATCTTCTTCCAAACCTTCTTTATCGAAAGAATGGAAGTATATAGATGCTCATCCTAAGGAGCTAATTATAGGAGACACATCGAACATGGTTCAAACTCATTCTTCTCTTAAAAAATTTTGTGCCATTGCTACTTTTCTTTCCCAAATTAAACCTAAATGCATTGATGAGGCTATGAAAGATGATTCATGGGTCATTATAATGTAAGAAGAGTTAAATCAATATGAGAGAAATGAGGTATAGAAGCTTGTTCTAAGGCCAAATGACCATTTAGTTATTAGTACTAAGTGGGTCTTTAGAAACAAGCAAGATGAATCTGGTATCGTGGTTAGAAACAAGGCTAGATTAGTGGCCAAAGGTTTTAACTAAGAAGAATGTATCGATTATGAAGAGACATTCGCTCCTGTGGCTTGATTAGAAGCCATAAGGATGCTACTTGCCTATGCTAGTAGTAATAATTTTAAGTTGTTTCAAATGGATGTTAAAAGTGTTTTTCTTAGTCAAACAAAATATGTTTTAGATTTGCTAAAAAGGTTTAATATAGATAGCTCAAAAGCTATCAATACTCCCATGAGTACGTCCACTAAGTTAGACATTGATGAAAGTTGAGAAAGCTTTGATCAAAAAGCTTATAGGGGTATGATAGGAAGTTTACTATACCTCACCGCAACTAGACCGGATATTATGTTTAGTATAGGTCTTTGTGCTAGGTTTCAATCTAATCCTAAGATATCTCATTTTAAAGCAGTTAAGAGAATTCTTATATATCTTAAAGGTACCACTAATCTAGGATTATAATATCCTAAATCTGAGAACTTTAAACTAATTGCATATGCTGATACGGATTTTGCTGGATATAGATTAGATAGAAAAAACACATCCAGAACATGTCAATTTTTAGGACACACACTTGTTTCTTGGTCTTCCAAGAAACAAAACTCGGTTGCACTTTCTACGACCGAAGCTGAGTATATTGTAGCTAGTGCATATTGTGCACAAGTTGTGTGGATGAAAAACACTTTAGAAGATTATAAGATTCATCTTAAAAACATTCCCATAAAATATGATAACACAAGTACAATATGTTTAATAAAAAATCTCATTCAACACTCTAGAATAAAGCATATTGATATTAGGCATCACTTTATACGAGATCATGTCAATAATTATGATATAATCTTAGAATTTATTGATACGAAACATTAATTAGCCGATATCTTTACAAAACCTTTAAGTAAAGAACAATATGATTTTATTAGAAGAGAGTTAGGAATGTTAATTTGTCCGAATGCATGAATTTGATGTATATCTTTTTCGGACTATCTTTATAAATTTATTGAATGGAGCTTTCAATAGTTTATGTCATATGAAGTTTATTCTATATCTTTGCTCCATCACTTAATGAATTTTGATACATGGAATTAATTGAAAAATGCATCTCACATGGATTTCACTTTTATGATTTTTTTTTTAGATGAACACTTGCAAAAATGAGGATTTGATTTCACATAAATATCTTGATCCTTATGAAAATTAAAACATAATTTAATGAAACTCTTTTATCGTATCTGACTTGATTTCAATCATTTTAAGCATAATTTAATGGATTTCCTCCTTTCTTTCGTTCTTCATGTAAAAGTTTTGATTAAAAAAAAGGGGAGAAGTTGATGAAAGCTATCTCTTTAATGCTTATATCTTTTAATGTTGAGAACTTTTTAATGATACCATATCATGAATATGATGGGTATGAATTCTTACAAATTGAAATGTGGCATGAATTTGATGTATATCTTTTTCGGACTATCTTTATAAATTTATTGAATGGAGCTTTCAATAGTTTATGTCATATGAAGTTTATTCTATATCTTTGCTCCATCACTTAATGAATTTTGATACATGGAATTAATTGAAAAATGCATCTCACATGGATTTCACTTTTATGATTTTTTTTTTAGATGAACACTTGCAAAAATGAGGATTTGATTTCACATAAATATCTTGATCCTTATGAAAATTAAAACATAATTTAATGAAACTCTTTTATCGTATCTGACTTGATTTCAATCATTTTAAGCATAATTTAATGGATTTCCTCCTTTCTTTCGTTCTTCATGTAAAAGTTTTGATTAAAAAAAAGGGGAGAAGTTGATGAAAGCTATCTCTTTAATGCTTATATCTTTTAATGTTGAGAACTTTTTAATGATACCATATCATGAATATGATGGGTATGAATTCTTACAAATTGAAATGTGGCATGAATTTTTACCACACTTATAAGAATTTTTACAAATTAAAATATCTCTTTTTTGTTAATGACAAAGGGGGAGAAATAATACCAAAATGTGGTAAATGCATGCAATGTATTTCATCATAAATACTTGAAATGTTAGCTTGATAAATTTCTTTCATTATGAAAAGATATCTAGAGCTTAACTTGCTATTTTACAATTGATATCTTGCCATAGAATGATGAATTGCTATCTTTATCATCTTTCATATTTAAAATATCAAATTTGAAAATGGATGTCATGCCTTGACATCATTTTAAGAATGTTAGATCATGATAGGAATCGTGATTTATGTATTGATAAGTTTAAATGAACTTAACTTATCGATTTGTTTCTTGAATTCAAAGACATTGAATTCAAGAATATCTTTTCTCAAATATGGCATATAGATAGGGGGAGTTAAGATTAACTCTGTCATCAATTGATTGTCATCATAAAAAAAGGGGAGATTGTTGAATCTTGGATTTTGATGATGAAATCAATTGTAATTTGTTTGATCTAATCTATATGTTGAGAAAAGTGTGCAGGATTAACTACAATAGTAGTAAGACATAAAGCAGGTATTGTGCCGGAGTCAAGATTGAGATCACGTTGGGAGTTTGAGAGTTCGCCGAAAGTCTGAACGTTCGTCAGAAGTTCTACCAGAACCAATAGAGAAGTCCAGAAGCTTGCTAAAGAAACTCATCAAAGCTCACCAAGAAGATCGTCATAAAGTCTGGGAGCTTGCCGGGAGTATGCCGGAGCATTGCCGAGAGTTCGTCGGATGTTCGCTGGAAGTACGCCGGAAGAGCATGACGCACCGAAACATAAAGTATTGTAATCATGTCTTAATTATCATAGTTAGAGCATAAATTATGTTAGGATTGGGAGGTAATCCCACTAACTTAATTAGGGGCTAATTGGGCCCCAAGTTGGGCTGGTTTGTGCCAGATTCAAGGCCCAACTAGGATGCTGAAAGCCTGGCTGGCGATGGCACCGCTTGGGAAACAACACCCCAGGAATTCTGGGTGGTGATACCGCCAGTAGTTATTGCTGGCAATGATGGTACCGCCCCTATTAGGCAGTGGTACTGCCAAAGCTCAGTCTCCGAACTCTGTCAGGCAATCGTACTGTCTAGATTGGGCGATGGTACCGCCCAGTACCCCGGAAATCCGGGATGAGAATGGATGTCATGCCTTGACATCATTTTAAGAATGTTAGATCATGATAGGAATCATGATTTATGTATTGATAAGTTTAAATGAACTTAACTTATCAATTTGTTTCTTGAATTCAAAGACGTTGAATTCAAGAATGTCTTTTCTCAAATATGGCATATAGATAGGGGGAGTTAAGATTAACTCTGTCATCAATTGATTGTCATCATAAAAAAGGGGGAGATTGTTGAATCTTGGATTTTGATGATGAAGTCAATTGTAATTTGTTTGCTCTAATCTATATGTTGAGAAAAGTGTGTAGGATTAACTACAATAGTAGTAAGACATAAAGCAGGTATTGTGCCGGAGTCAAGATCGAGATCACGTTGGGAGTTCGAGAGTTCGTCGGAAGTCTGGACGTTTGTCAGAAGTTCTGCCAGAACCAACAAAGAAGTCCAAAAGCTTGCCAAAGAAACTCGTCAAAGCTCACCAAGAAGATCGTCGTAAAGCCCGGGAGCTTGCCGGGAGTCTGCCGGAGCATTGCCGAGAGTTCGTCGGAAGTCTGGACGTTTGTCAGAAGTTCTGCCAGAACCAACAGAGAAGTCCAAAAGCTTGCCAAAGAAACTCGTCAAAGCTCACCAAGAAGATCGTCGTAAAGTCCGGGAGTCTGCCGGAGCATTGCCGAGAGTTCGTCGGAAGTCTGGACGTTTGTCAGAAGTTCTGCCAGAACCAACAAAGAAGTCCAAAAGCTTGCCAAAGAAACTCGTCAAAGCTCACCAAGAAGATCGTCGTAAAGTCCGGGAGTCTGCCGGAGCATTGCCGAGAGTTCGTCGGAAGTCTGGACGTTTGTCAGAAGTTCTGCCAGAACCAACAAAGAAGTCCAAAAGCTTGCCAAAGAAACTCGTCAAAGCTCACCAAGAAGATCGTCGTAAAGTCCGGGAGTCTGCCGGAGCATTGCCGAGAGTTCGTCGGAAGTCTGGACGTTTGTCAGAAGTTCTGCCAGAACCAACAAAGAAGTCCAAAAGCTTGCCAAAGAAACTCGTCAAAGCTCACCAAGAAGATCGTCGTAAAGTCCGGGAGTCTGCCGGAGCATTGCCGAGAGTTCGTCGGAAGTCTGGACGTTTGTCAGAAGTTCTGCCAGAACCAACAGAGAAGTCCAAAAGCTTGCCAAAGAAACTCGTCAAAGCTCACCAAGAAGATCGTCGTAAAGTCCGGGAGTCTGCCGGAGCATTGCCGAGAGTTCGTCGGAAGTCTGGACGTTTGTCAGAAGTTCTGCCAGAACCAACAAAGAAGTCCAAAAGCTTGCCAAAGAAACTCGTCAAAGCTCACCAAGAAGATCGTCGTAAAGTCCGGGAGTCTGCCGGAGCATTGCCGAGAGTTCGTCGGAAGTCTGGACGTTTGTCAGAAGTTCTGCCAGAACCAACAGAGAAGTCCAAAAGCTTGCCAAAGAAACTCGTCAAAGCTCACCAAGAAGATCGTCGTAAAGTCCGGGAGTCTGCCGGAGCATTGCCGAGAGTTCGTCGGAAGTCTGGACGTTTGTCAGAAGTTCTGCCAGAACCAACAAAGAAGTCCAAAAGCTTGCCAAAGAAACTCGTCAAAGCTCACCAAGAAGATCGTCGTAAAGTCCGGGAGTCTGCCGGAGCATTGCCGAGAGTTCGTCGGAAGTCTGGACGTTTGTCAGAAGTTCTGCCAGAACCAACAGAGAAGTCCAAAAGCTTGCCAAAGAAACTCGTCAAAGCTCACCAAGAAGATCGTCGTAAAGTCCGGGAGTCTGCCGGAGCATTGCCGAGAGTTCGTCGGAAGTCTGGACGTTTGTCAGAAGTTCTGCCAGAACCAACAAAGAAGTCCAAAAGCTTGCCAAAGAAACTCGTCAAAGCTCACCAAGAAGATCGTCGTAAAGTCCGGGAGTCTGCCGGAGCATTGCCGAGAGTTCGTCGGAAGTCTGGACGTTTGTCAGAAGTTCTGCCAGAACCAACAGAGAAGTCCAAAAGCTTGCCAAAGAAACTCGTCAAAGCTCACCAAGAAGATCGTCGTAAAGTCCGGGAGTCTGCCGGAGCATTGCCGAGAGTTCGTCGGAAGTCTGGACGTTTGTCAGAAGTTCTGCCAGAACCAACAAAGAAGTCCAAAAGCTTGCCAAAGAAACTCGTCAAAGCTCACCAAGAAGATCGTCGTAAAGTCCGGGAGTCTGCCGGAGCATTGCCGAGAGTTCGTCGGAAGTCTGGACGTTTGTCAGAAGTTCTGCCAGAACCAACAAAGAAGTCCAAAAGCTTGCCAAAGAAACTCGTCAAAGCTCACCAAGAAGATCGTCGTAAAGTCCGGGAGTCTGCCGGAGCATTGCCGAGAGTTCGTCGGAAGTCTGGACGTTTGTCAGAAGTTCTGCCAGAACCAACAAAGAAGTCCAAAAGCTTGCCAAAGAAACTCGTCAAAGCTCACCAAGAAGATCGTCGTAAAGTCCGGGAGTCTGCCGGAGCATTGCCGAGAGTTCGTCGGAAGTCTGGACGTTTGTCAGAAGTTCTGCCAGAACCAACAAAGAAGTCCAAAAGCTTGCCAAAGAAACTCGTCAAAGCTCACCAAGAAGATCGTCGTAAAGTCCGGGAGTCTGCCGGAGCATTGCCGAGAGTTCGTCGGATGTTCGCTGGAAGTATGCCGGAAGAGCATGACGCATAGAAACATGAAGTATTGTAATCATATCTTAATTATCATAGTTAGAGCGTAAATTAAGTTAGGATTGGGAGGTAATCCCACTAACTTAATTAGGGGCTAACTGGGCCCCAAGTTGGGCTGGTTTGGGCCAGATTCAAGGCCCAACTAGGATGCTGAAAGCTTGGCTGGTGATGGCACTGCTTGGGAAACAACATCCTAGGAATTCTGGGTGGTGATACCGCCAGTAGTTATTGCTGCCAATGATGGTACCGCCCAGTACCCCGGAAATCCGGGATGAGAATGGATGTCATGCCTTGACATCATTTTAAGAATGTTAGATCATGATAGGAATCATGATTTATGTATTGATAAGTTTAAATGAACTTAACTTATCAATTTGTTTCTTGAATTCAAAGACGTTGAATTCAAGAATGTCTTTCTCAAATATGGCATATAGATAGGGGGAGTTAAGATTAACTTTGTCATCAATTGATTGTCATCATAAAAAAGGGGGAGATTGTTGAATCTTGGATTTTGATGATGAAGTCAATTGTAATTTGTTTGCTCTAATCTATATGTTGAGAAAAGTGTGCAGGATTACTACAATAGTAGTAAGACATAAAGCAGGTATTGTGCCGGAGTCAAGATCGAGATCACGTTGGGAGTTCGAGAGTTCATCGGAAGTCTGGACGTTTGTCAGAAGTTCTGCCAGAACCAACAGAGAAGTCCAAAAGCTTGCCAAAGAACACTCGTCAAAGCTCACCAAGAAGATCGTCGTAAAGTCCGGGAGTCTGCCGGAGCATTGCCGAGAGTTCGTCGGATGTTCACTGGAAGTATGCCGGAAGAGCATGACGCATAGAAACATGAAGTATTGTAATCATATCTTAATTATCATAGTTAGAGCGTAAATTAAGTTAGGATGGGAGGTAATCCACTAACTTAATTAGGGGCTAATGGGCCCCAAGTTGGACTGGTTTGGCCAGATCAAGGCCTAACTAGGATGCTGAAAGCTTGGTGGTGACTGGCACTGCTTGGGAAACAACATCCTAGGAATTCTGGGTGGTGATACCGCCAGTAGTTATTGTGCTGCAATGATGTACGCCCCTGTCAGGCAGTGGTACTGCCAAGCGATGGTACCGCCCCTGTCAGGCAGTGGTACTGCCAAAGCTCAGTCTCCGAACTCTGTCAGGCAGTAGTGGTACTGCCAAAGCTCAGTCTCCGAACTCTGTCAGGCAGTCGTACCGCCTAGATTGGGTGATGGTACCGCCCCTGTCAGGCAGTGGTACTGCCAAAGCTCAGTCTCCGAACTCTGTCAGGCAATCGTACCGCCTAGATTGGGTGATGGTACCGCCCCTGTCAGGCAGTGGTACTGCCAAAGCTCAGTCTCCGAACTCTGTCAGGCAATCGTACCGCCTAGATTGGGTGATGGTACCGCCCCTGTCAGGCAGTGGTACTGCCAAAGCTCAGTCTCCGAACTCTGTCAGGCAGTCGTACCGCCTAGATTGGGTGATGGTACCGCCCCTGTCAGGCAGTGGTACTGCCAAAGCTCAGTCTCCGAACTCTGTCAGGCAATCGTACCGCCTAGATTGGGTGATGGTACCGCCCCTGTCAGGCAGTGGTACTGCCAAAGCTCAGTCTCCGAACTCTGTCAGGCAGTCGTACCGCCTAGATTGGGTGATGGTACCGCCCCTGTCAGGCAGTGGTACTGCCAAAGCTCAGTCTCCGAACTCTGTCAGGCAGTCGTACCGCCTAGATTGGGTGATGGTACCGCCCCTGTCAGGCAGTGGTACTGCCAAAGCTCAGTCTCCGAACTCTGTCAGGCAATCGTACCGCCTAGATTGGGTGATGGTACCGCCCCTGTCAGGCAGTGGTACTGCCAAAGCTCAGTCTCCGAACTCTGTCAGGCAATCGTACCGCCTAGATTGGGTGATGGTACCGCCCCTGTCAGGCAGTGGTACTGCCAAAGCTCAGTCTCCGAACTCTGTCAGGCAGTCGTACCGCCTAGATTGGGTGATGGTACCGCCCCTGTCAGGCAGTGGTACTGCCAAAGCTCAGTCTCCGAACTCTGTCAGGCAGTCGTACCGCCTAGATTGGGTGATGGTACCGCCCCTGTCAGGCAGTGGTACTGCCAAAGCTCAGTCTCCGAACTCTGTCAGGCAGTCGTACCGCCTAGATTGGGTGATGGTACCGCCCCTGTCAGGCAGTGGTACTGCCAAAGCTCAGTCTCCGAACTCTGTCAGGCAATCGTACCGCCTAGATTGGGTGATGGTACCGCCCCTGTCAGGCAGTGGTACTGCCAAAGCTCAGTCTCCGAACTCTGTCAGGCAATCGTACCGCCTAGATTGGGTGATGGTACCGCCCCTGTCAGGCAGTGGTACTGCCAAAGCTCAGTCTCCGAACTCTGTCAGGCAATCGTACCGCCTAGATTGGGTGATGGTACCGCCCCTGTCAGGCAGTGGTACTGCCAAAGCTCAGTCTCCGAACTCTGTCAGGCAGTCGTACCGCCTAGATTGGGTGATGGTACCGCCCCTGTCAGGCAGTGGTACTAAACCTACCCTTTTCTACATGAAAGGGCACGAAAGTATTGAGATAATCTTGAGTTATTGGGGTGTAAAGGTGTTGTAAACAAATGCGAGAGTCCTCCTCCTCCCTTTCTAAGTTTTGAGATCATTCAAAGAGGTGTGAGACTTGTAAGGGTTCTCTCCTAAACCCATGAAAATGAGAAAGCGCTGTAAAAGAGGTGGTTGGTCTTCACCTATTGAAGGAAGGCCTTTAGTGATGTCGGAGACCTTGTCGGAGGAGGAATCCGAAAGTGGATGTAGGTCACGTTGACCGAACCACTCTGAATCCTGGTTTGCTTTTTATTTGAGCAATTTACATTAGTACAAATCTCCTTAATCCTCTTTTGTACTTTTACGAAAGCTTTCAAGTTCTTAATCTCTCCGAAATGGATTGAATCGAAATCATTTTTTGTCAGAATCAGTTTTAATCGAAACAAACATTTTTCTGAATTTGCGAAAGTTTTTCGCTACACTAATTCACCCCCCCATCTTAGTGCCGCTCTTAATCCTAACAAGTCTTTATATATGTGACACTTTGAGAGCTTGGTATTCTTACCTCAGACACATATGATAGTCCTATGCATCTAAGTCTGAATTATGTTGGACTAACTAAGAGGTCAATGATATTTTTTTCCTAATACCTATAACCCTGATTGATGGTAAGGTATCTTTCTTTTATTCACACTTGGCTTATACTATAATATATTATGTTAGATTAAGGCGAATCATATGTCATTTGGGATTATATTTCTTCTCAAATTTCAAGATGAGGTGTGATTTATTATAGGACTTAAATTAATACAATAGGTGAGACACAAAAATACCATAAGTGAAATCTATGGTTTCATTACTCTCTTGATCAATCTCATTTCTATTTGTGTGGAAATATTCTCAAAATCGAATCTCCTATGTTTGTTTGGACCTTAGTATCTGATTTAGATAATGATTAAGGTTATTGTTATTGTTGTGCTAGGAGTCATGACATTAATCAAAAATCAAGATGATAATTATGTCATATCCTATTTTTAATATATTAATGTCTATTTTTGTTTGAATGTTTCATTATTATTTATGGTGGACATGCATATACTGTCTTTACCTATATTCAATATAGGGTTATTGTTATCATTCTATTGCTAAAATTTTATAGGATTTAATTATATTTATGGTATTGGTTTCTTATGTTCATTCACACTATTCAAAATATAGAGCCAATAATGGACAGTATATTGGAGTTCAAAAAAATAAGCCCATTAAGTTAAAGTTATTATTTACACAAGAATCACATAAAATGTGATGGCCTCCTAATAATCCTATTTGAAAGATTATCCAATGTGTTGTGATCTAATCAAATAACTGATTC
This sequence comes from Musa balbisiana, assembly GCA_004837865.1. Taxonomy (NCBI): domain Eukaryota; kingdom Viridiplantae; phylum Streptophyta; class Magnoliopsida; order Zingiberales; family Musaceae; genus Musa; species Musa balbisiana. Next base: position 12,374,740 of record CM017192.1, on the reverse strand, counting down.
ATTATTTTATTACTCATAAACTAAAAACTTAAAATACTTAAGTATGGATTAATAATATTAAACTCGTCAAACTTTTATACCCATTTTGAAGTAGGAATAAATTTAGGATGTTACAATATCCCCACTTAAGAATACATATCTTACGATCAAACATTCTTATATTATATATGAGGCTTATCATACTAGTGGTTCCATTATTGTAATATATCTCTAGTTTTCTAGTTTCATCTAAAGGTAGCTTATTCCTATTTAAGCCTCTCAGCCTAATAGGATGGCAGCCTTGATACCACTTGTAATGTTATATTTGTTAGGACTATGATGGCACTAAGAGAGGGGGTGAATTAGTGCTTACGTAAAATCATCGGTTCAAAAAATTCTTATTCGATGAAAATCGATATCGAAAAAATGTTAACTTGAAAGCATACGAAAGCATAGTAATATTAAGAAATCAGTTTGCAATATAAAAAGAAGCATGAAGGAAATGTAAATCAAGTTTTATAGTGGTTCAGTCGTCATGACCTACATCCACTCCTGATTCATCTTCACTCGAGGCCATCGGCTTCCACTACTGATCTTCTTTTAATAGGCGAAGATCACCTATCCTTACAACTCTTTCTCCTTTTTATAAGTTCAAGAGAGAACCTTTACACCTCTCTTATATAAGTGTTCTCTCACACACCTCCCTTAGGACTATCACTAAGCTCTTGGAGGAGGAACTCTATACTTAAAAGAGTTTACAACCTTGGAATCACAAATTTTTGCTCAATTTTTGTGTGTCTTCAAAGCAGGAATTTGTTGTTAGGTCAGTATCGGACTAAGAAGGGGGGGGTGAATTAGTGCCGCGGATAAAATCACATCGTTTTCGGAAAAACCTTCGTACATACGAAAACCGATTTCGGAAATATTCGTAGATTTTAAAGCCTATAGAAAAGTATTGAAATGGGCAGTAAGCGCTTTGAAGGGGGTTTTGTAGTAAGGTACTAGCACTAAGTAAATGATTTAAACCAGAGTTTTTAGCGTGGTTCGGGTCAAACGTGACCTACATCCACGTTCGCGCTTCCTCCTTGCACGAGGGTCACAGGACGTCATTGGAAGGCCTTTCCTTCAATAGGCGAAGGCTAAATCACCTTTTACACCCCCTCTCTCCCTGTTACCGGGTTAGGAGATAACATCTTACAAGCACTCACACGCCTCTCTATAGAAATCTAGCACTTTAGAGTAGAGGAGAAATTCTAAAAGAGGAGTACAGCAGCGTTCTTTGTTTTTAGACTCGTCTTGTGCTTGTGCTCTTTACCCAGTGTGTTCCTTTACCAGGGCATGGGAGGGGTATTTAAAGGCTTCAAGTTTATTCAAACTGGAGCCTAAATCATTTCCCATCCTGGGTCCCCGGGTATGGGCCGAGTAGCCACCTGCCTGCGTTGGGCATAGTACCACCGCCCAGTGTGCAGTTTGACTACACTGTCCTGGGCGTGGGCTACCACCGCGTGGGGTCCAGTGTTGATCATAGCTAGACATCTACTGCCCAGACTGGTGGTACCACTGCCTGACACCTTGCCATGGGGTGGTACAACGGCCCAGCACTGGCAGTAGTACCACCGCCCAAACATGGCGGTATCCACTGCCCTGGCACCCTGCCAGGGTGGTACACATGGCCACTAGGCGATAGCCCGGTAATCGCCCTACACAGTCTCGAAGACTATGCAAATTTTTGCTCAATTTTTGTGTGTCTTCAAAGCAGGAATTTGTTGTTAGGGTCAGATCGGCACTAAGAAGGGGGGGGTGAATTAGTGCAGCGGATAAAATCACATCGTTTTCGGAAAAAAAAAACCTTCGTACATTGAAAACCGATTTCGGAAATATGCTTAGATTGAAAGCATATAGAAAAGTATTGAAGGCAGTAAGCTATTGAAGGGGTTTGTAGTAAGGTAATAGCAATAAGTAAATGTAAACCAGAGTTTTAGAGTGGTTCGGTCAAAATGACCTACATCCACTTGCGAAGCCTTCTTTGATGAGGCTCCCAACTTCCACTAGCAAATCACTTTGAAGGGGAAGGACAAATACCCCTCTTACAACTTTTTACAAGTGGTTTACACTCTTACAAAGTTTCAACGAGAAAGAAGGAGGTGAACACTCAAGCAATTGAAAACTAGACTTGCTAAAGACTTTGCTAAGGCTTTTATCTCAATCTATTGCTTCTTAAAAGTTGTTATCTCAGCTGAGAATAGAGGGATATTTATAGGCCTCAAGAGGATTCAAATTTGGGCTCCAAAATTTGAATTCTCTTCGGTTCCCGAAGCTAGCGGTGCCATCGCCTGTCAGTGGCGGTGCCACCGCCTGGCTATTTCAGCTCATTGGTTGGGCTCCAAAATTTGAATTCTCTTCGGTTCCCGAAGCTAGCGGTGCCATCGCCTGTCAGTGGCGGTGCCACCGCCTGGCTCTCGGGTGCTGGGCGGTGCCACCGCCTGGCTATTTCAGCTCATTGGTTGGGCTCCAAAATTTGAATTCTCTTCGGTTCCCGAAGCTAGCGGTGCCATCGCCTGTCAGTGGCGGTGCCACCGCCTGGCTATTTCAGCTCATTGGTTGGGCTCCAAAATTTGAATTCTCTTCGGTTCCCGAAGCTAGCGGTGCCACCGCCTGGCTATTTCAGCTCATTGGTTGGGCTCCAAAATTTGAATTCTCTTCGGTTCCCGAAGCTAGCGGTGCCATCGCCTGTCAGTGGCGGTGCCACCGCCTGGCTATTTCAGCTCATTGGTTGGGCTCCAAAATTTGAATTCTCTTCGGTTCCCGAAGCTAGCGGTGCCATCGCCTGTCAGTGGCGGTGCCACCGCCTGGCTATTTCAGCTCATTGGTTGGGCTCCAAAATTTGAATTCTCTTCGGTTCCCGAAGCTAGCGGTGCCATCGCCTGTCAGTGGCGGTGCCACCGCCTGGCTATTTCAGCTCATTGGTTGGGCTCCAAAATTTGAATTCTCTTCGGTTCCCGAAGCTAGCGGTGCCATCGCCTGTCAGTGGCGGTGCCACCGCCTGGCTATTTCAGCTCATTGGTTGGGCTCCAAAATTTGAATTCTCTTCGGTTCCCGAAGCTAGCGGTGCCATCGCCTGTCAGTGGCGGTGCCACCGCCTGGCTATTTCAGCTCATTGGTTGGGCTCCAAAATTTGAATTCTCTTCGGTTCCCGAAGCTAGCGGTGCCATCGCCTGTCAGTCGTCAGTGGCCGGTGCCACGCCTGTCAGTTGTGACACTGACAATGTACTAGGCGGTGCCACCGCCTGGCTCTCGGGTGCTGGGCGGTGCCACCGCCTGGCTATTTCAGCTCATGGTTGGGCTCCAAACTTGGCCCAAACCAGTCCGAACTCGGGCCCAATTGGCCCCTACTTGGGTTATAAGATTAACACCTAATCCTAACCTTAATTAACATGCTAACTACGAATTTAAAGACATTTCCTAAGCTATTACAAAGTCCACAAGTCAAGACTTCTTCCGACAATCTTCCGAGAAACTCTCGGAAACCATTCTGCGGACTCCCGGCAAGCTCCTAGACTTCACGATTTGATCTTGGCGAGTTACGATGAGCTTCTTTGGCAAGCTATGATCTTTCTCGATGAGCTCCGCGAACTTCCGACGTACATTCTGGCGAGCTTCCGAAAACCCTTCGGCAAGCTCCCTACTCATTCTCGGCTAGTTCCGGCAGCATTCCCGACGAACCTTCAGACTTCCGTCGGACTCTCGAACTCCCAACGAATCCTTCACGCTTGACTCCGATACTTTGTTTTGCTTTATGTCTTCATCGTTATCGTAGTTAATCCTGCATACATAAGCCAAAACTCTACTCCGATCTAGACAATTATTACAACGCGAATTGACATTCTGTTGCCCGGCACGTCATTGGTTGGCGCTTCGTCCGATTCTTCAGTGCATCGTCCACTCTTGCGGGTTGTTGCCCAATCGGCGGTTGACCTCCGCAACCCCGATATCCTTGGTGCAATTCCGCTCTCCTTGGCTCGATGCCCGACGTCCAAAGCGTTCTACCGTCCAATATCCTAACGTGATCTCCTCCGGCGCAACGTCAATTCCTCCTGCGTCAACTGTCTAATCCTGATCGAGTAGACCTACATCACTCAAAATGTAGTTAAACATCTAAACATAATCAATTAGTTTCATCATCAAAATCTGAGATTCAACAATCTCCCCCTTTTTGATGATGACAACTAATTGATGACTACCGGAGTTAACCTTAACTCCCCGGAGTTTAACAAACTCCCCCTATCAATATACCATTGATAGAACACTTGGATTATCCCAAATCCAAGCAACATTCATCACATGTTATGAAAAACATTTAAACCATCATGCAATATATAAAATATTCAATTCAATGCATGAAGTCATCAATATACTTCTCCCCCTATGTCATCAACAAAAAGGAGAAGTCCCAACTCTTATGTGTTTAGAGATATGAGTTCTAATCATTGCATAATAAACATAGTATCCAATTTTATCATCATGCAATTTAGCAATTAAAGATGTGCAAGTTTAGCATGTTTGCTTTTCTTGAGACAGCAACTGTTTGCTTCTCTTTAGACTACAAGCTAGCAATTTTTACGATATGCAAGTTTTGCTACATACAAGCTAGCAAAAATTTTGAAAGCAAATGCAAGATAGCTTTCTTGTGTAAGCCCATGATTCTTGCTTCCTATTGCAATTTACAAGTTTTTGAAATATCCAAGTTCAACACATTGCATAATTAGCATAATCTCCTAGTTTTATCATTATGCAATTTTGCTATCATCATAGATATGCAAGGTAGTATGATAGCAATTTCTATAACATACAAGCTAGCAAATTTTACAATATTTTTAGAACATGCAAGCTAGCAGTTTTGAGATGTTCAAGAAAGCAACCCTTGCTTCTTAAAATATACAAGTTTGCTAGATGTGCACGTTAGCATATTTTGCTTATTGAGATAGGCAAGATAGTGATGTTCAAGAAGACAACTTTTGCTTCTTGAAATAAGCAAGTTAGCAATCTTTGCTACTTAAGATAGGCAAGCTAGCAATCAAGTTTTTGCATCTTCTTGACTTGTACAAATTAGCTATCTCCCCCTTTGTCATTGTCAAAAAGAAGGGAAGACCCTTTACATCAATTATGACAAAGGTAAGTATCAATCTTATTTGTGCATCAATATCATACGTTAAAGTATTGCATGCATAATACCAAATCATCAAATTCATCAAAATCTCAACATTACTCTTAAGATATTCAAAATGGTATACATAGATTTATCATAAAGCAAATTAATTTTCAATCATCACATAAGGCATTTAAAGAATTTTTGAAACATAGGAGAATGATTAATTTAAGCATGCAATATTTCAATCAAATTCAAGTCATGAATACCAATACTTTCATATTGTGAGTATCAATTCATGAATACCAAAAGATATTATTTGTGATTCCAATTTTGCAAGATCAAGATGATGATTTAGATAAAACTTATTCAAATCAAATCGTTAACTTGAAACTCGTAATCAAGTCATCAAAATCAATTTCGAGATTCACAAAATATCATGAAATCATTAATCTCGATCAGATGGGAAAAGCATTTTTTAAGTAATTCTTTTTCATCTAAGCATGCCTTAAGTCTTTATATGCCAAATCAAGATAAGCATGAAAGTTCAAGACATAAAGGCAAAATCTTATAAAACAACTCATCAAGCAAGATTTTAACCATCTATTCTCAAGCCATATAAAGAGTAAGTCAAGGATTCAATTATCTCATGTCATGAATTCCAATAGGCATCTCAAATTATCAACATCACATTAAAAAGATATTTCAAAAAGATATAACATGATTGAAGCATAAGTGATTCTTTGTATTATTTCATTCATTCGGAAGATTCTCCTCTTTGGTAAATAAATCTAGGAGAACAACATGAATTAAGGGAGATATAACATGATTGAAGCATTGAACATGATTCATATTTAAAATGTGTCTCTATGTCATAAGTATGAATCAAGCATTTGTGAAATCCGAAATCATCCTCAATGTCACATCAATAAATTCATACATGACAAGCATAGATTTATTGAAAAGTCGATAAGATAGAGGATCGCATTCATTTTTTATAAATTTCTATTCATGTGATTTGTTTCTTATAAGATGCCTTTACCTTTAATAAAACAAGTGTCAACATTTTAAGACGGAAAGGTAAATTTCATAAAACATAATCATCAAACATGATTCCATGATAACATCCTTTTAATATCTGATATTCATCATCAACTATGATTTCAAAGTATGAATCAAGCATTTGTGAAATCCGAAATCATCCTCAATGTCACATTCAATAAATTCATACATGACAAGCATAGATTTATTGAAAAGTCGATAAGATAGAGGATCGCATTTCATTTTTATAAATTTCTATTCATGTGATTTGTTTCTTATAAGATGCCTTTACCTTTAATAAAACAACTCATCAAGCAAGATTTTAACCATCTATTCTCAAGCCATATAAAGAGTAAGTCAAGGATTCAATTATCTCATGTCATGAATTCCAATAGGCATCTCAAATTATCAACATCACATTAAAAAGATATTTCAAAAAGATATAACATGATTGAAGCATTGAACATGATTCATATTTAAAATGTGTCTCATGTCATAAGTATGAATCAAGCATTTGTGAAATCCGAAATCATCCTCAATGTCACATTCAATAAATTCATACATGACAAGCATAGATTTATTGAAAAGTCGATAAGATAGAGGATCGCATTTCATTTTTATAAATTAAATTTCTATTCATGTGATTTGTTTCTTATAAGATGCCTTTACCTTTAATAAACAAGTGTCAACATTTAAGACGGAAAGGTAAATTTCATAAAACAAATCATCAAACATGATTCCATGATAACATCCTTTTAATATCTTGATATTCATCATCAACTATGATTTCAAAAAGTATGTTCAAGAGAAATCATTAAGACCAAATGTATGATACACTCATTTATTTTCAAAATATTCATCATGTTTATTTTTATGAGATTCACAAGATTGGTAAAATAAATTCATTAATCTCAATAGGATAGAAAATTCATTTCCATTTCATACAATTGATTTCATGTGAGGGTATTCAAGTCTTTTGTGAAAACATGTATCATCATTTAAAATCGAAAGTGTAAAATTTATTACAATAAAGATCAATAAGGCACTTTCATTTTGATAAAATCAATAATACGTAAATCACAAGATTCATCATCATATTTTCAAATTGCACAATTTCAAAACTATACCTTTCATTTTTCATGCATGATACAGATAAATCAATCATCATTATGAGCATATTATACATGATATTCAAGCATTCATGATACATTATTTTGGCAACATGATCATAGCTTTTCCAATGATGGTATCTAAATGTCAAAGTTCATTACATCTTATCATGCATGATAATTAACTTCTCATTTGTATTTCATACATAATTTCATTTTATCATATAAGAAATATCAAGAAGAATTAATTGGATGATGAGATGAATATTTTCATGAACACAAGCAATTGCATAAAAATCATATCATGAAGGATTAGAATATGTGTATACTAAAAGGCATGATTTCTTTTTGAAGAACCTCCTCATAAATAATCAAAAGAAAATCTTAGGAGATTGATTAAAGAAAAATCTTGATTCATTATAAAATTTCATATATCAAATATCGAGAAATCAAGATACTGATTCATAAAAAAATATCACAAGTAATATTCAAGAGAAAATTCATCATTCATTTTCAATTCATTCAATTTGTTAAATCAACATTTCTTGGGTATGCATGATATCAAAACATGGTTTTAAATCTTCAACATATAACATGTATAAATTTAAAAATCGAAGGGAAAAGGGAAAGAATTCAAAGGTACAAAGATTTCAACCATCTCATAAACAAATGAAGGATCAATTCATGAATCCAAAATTCTATGAATCATTTCGACAAATCTCCTTTTAAATAATCAAAATGATCGTCAAAGGAAATCTCATGTTATTCCAAGAAATCAAGATCATGATTTTGATAAAACTCATTTTTAAGGTTCACAAAATTCATAACATAAATAGATTCATGATTTCATTGATAATATATTTTTCCCCTTTTTTAAGTGTCTCATTTTAAGTGATTGATTTCATGTTAGCATGTTTTTTCATTTATGTCAAATAAAAACATGCATCAACGTTCAAGATCGAAAAATGAATTTCGTCATAAAACCATCAAGACCAATAAATCACAAAAATCATCATGTGTAACTTTAAAATTTTATACATAAAATCGTTATATCATGGTATCACAACTTTAATATTTTCATTACAACATTAAGCAAGGTTTCATTGAACATAATTTTGAATGATTCTTATAAATACCTAAAACTTCTTTAGTTTTAATTTATATGATTGATTTTATAATAGCATGCTCAAATTTTGTTCTTATGTCAAAACCATACATCATGTTTGAAAAACAAAGATAATGTACATAAAAAATATCAAGCCTTTCATACAAAAGCCATGCATCTTTATTGAAAAGCAATATGAAAATCTTCAAAATACACATTCTTGCTTCTCAAGCATATATATAAGATTAATCTCACTAGGTTTACAATCATTAGATTTATATCTAACTTTTTATTCCATTAACATAAAACATGCAATTTTCAAGAAAAATAATTATTTAGAAAAAAAATGCATCATGGAAAACATCAAGTAATTTCAAAATAAATTAAGGGAGTTGAGTTACTTACCTTGTAGTCGAAGCCCGTCAAAGTCCAATTCACCGTTTCACCTTTGGAAGTTCTTGATTCATCCTTGGTTGCCTTCCTCTTCTTTGGCCTCTTCCTCCATTCAAGTTCATTGTTTATTTTAGATTTTTGTTTAATGAACTTATTAAGATTTAGTGTTCGAAGTTCAAGTTCATCATTGTCCTCATCACTTGAGTCATCGCTCAAGTGGTATTCATTTGTCCGGAGTTCCAAATCCTTCCTATTCTTTGGAAGGTGGTTCAAGTGCTCATTGGGTTCAAAATGTTCCAAAAGTGTCATTTCATAGGTCATTAGTGACCCGATTAATTCTTCTAATGGAAAATCATTTAAATTTTTTGTCTCTTATATTGCGGTTATTTTAGGATCCCACCTTTTTGGAAGGGATCTTAAGATCTTACTTATGAGATCAAAATTCGAAAAAGATTTACCAAGAACTCTTAGATTATTGACGTCATCCGTGAAACGGGTGTACATGTCGCCTATAGTCTCGCGTGGTTGCATTCGAAAAAGCTCAAAATCATGCAATAAAATGTTAACTTTCGAGTCTTTGACTCTACTAGTTCCCTCGTGTGTGATTTCAAGTGTTCGCCAAATATCAAAAGCTATTTCGCACATAGAAATCCGATTGAACTCATTTTTGTCCAAAGCGCAAAATAAGGCATTCATAACCTTTGCGTTTAAAGAAAAATACTTCTTCTCCAAATCTGACCATTCGTTCATCGGTTTAGAGGGAAGTTGAAAACCGTTTTCAACAATATTCCATAAATCCAAATTCATAGAAATCAAGAAAACTCTCATTCGAGTTTTCCAATAAGTGTAGTTCAATCCGTTAAACAACGGTGGACGAAAAACGGAAAAGCCCTCTTGAAAGCCATGAAGAGCCATTTCTCTCGGGTGTAAATCCGAAATGAGAAATACAGGGCTCTGATACCAATTGTTAGGATCGGAGCGGCACTAAGAGGGGGGGGTGAATTAGTGCAGCAGATTAAAACGTCAGTTTTGGAAACTTTTTTGTACGATAAAAACCGAACTCGGAAGTGCTTAACTTGAAAGCGTGTTCATAAATGTGTGCAGCAAAAGTAATAAGGAAGTAAAGTAGGTATGAAGGTTTGCAGTAAGGTAAAGTGCAATAAATAAATGCAAACCAGTGAACATGCCAATTTTAAAGTGGTTCGGTCAAAATGACCTACATCCACTTGCGAAGCCTTCTTCGATGAGGCTCCCAACTTCCACTAGCAAATCACTTTAAAGGGGAAGGACAAATACCTCTCTTACAACTTTTTACAAGTGGTTCACACTCTTACAAAGTTTCAACGAGAAAGAAGGAGGTGAACACTCAAGCAATTGAAAACTAGACTTGCTAAAGACTTTGCTAAGGCTTTTATCTCAATCTATTACTTCTTAAAAGTTGTTATCTCAGCTGAGAATAGAGGGGTATTTATAGGCCTCAAGAGGATTCAAATTTGGGCTCCAAAATTTGAATTCTCTTCGATTCCCGAAGCTAGCGGTGCCACCGCCTGTCAGTTGTGACACTGACAGTGTACTGGGCGGTGCCACCGCCTGGCTCTCGGGTGCTGGGCTGTGCCACCGCCCAGACCGGCGGTGCCACCGCTTGGCTCTCGGGTGCTGGGCGGTGCCACCGCCTGGCTATTTCAGCTCATTGGTTGGGCTCCAAACTTGGCCCAAACCAGTCCGAACTCGGGCCCAATTGGCCCCTACTTGGGTTATAAGATTAACACCTAATCCTAACCCTAATTAACATGCTAACTATGAATTTAAAGACATTTCCTAAGCTATTACAAAGTCCACAAGTCAAGACTTCTTCCGGCGAACTTCCGGCAATCTTCCGAGAAACTCTCGGAAACCATTCTGCGAACTCCCGGCAAGCTCCTAGACTTCACGATTTGATCTTGGCGAGTTACGATGAGCTTCTTCGGCAAGCTACGATCTTTCTCGATGAGCTCCGCGAACTTCCGACGTACATTCTGGCGAGCTTCCGAAAACCCTTCGGCAAGCTCCCTACTCATTCTCGGCTAGTTCCGGCAGCATTCCCGACGAACCTTCAGACTTCCGTCGGACTCTCGAACTCCCAACGAATCCTTCGCGCTTGACTCCGGTACTTTGTTTTGCTTTATGTCTTCATCGTTATCGTAGTTAATCCTGCATACACAAGCCAAAACTCTACTCCAATCTAGACAATTATTACAATGCGAATTGACATTGTGTTGCCCGGCACGTCATTGGTTGGCGCTTCGTCCGATTCTTCAGTGCATCGTCCACTCTTGCGGGTTGTTGCCCAATCGGCGGTTGACCTCCGCAACCCCGATATCCTTGGTGCAATTCCGCTCTCTTTAGCTCGATACCCGACATCCGAAGCATTCTACCGTCCAATATCCTAACGTGATCTCCTCCGGCGCAACGTCAATTCCTCCTGCGTCAACTGTCTAATCCTGATCGAGTAGACCTGCATCACTCAAAATGCAGTTAAACATCTAAACATAATCAATAAGTTTCATCATCAAAATCCGAGATTCAACACCTAGCTGACCCCTAATTGGGTTGGTCCTAATCCAAGCCCAATTACGTGCTAACTACGAAATCCTAGGACATTTGCTAAGCTAAACAAGTCCCTATGTCTATTCTTCCGGCGAACTTCCGGCGAACATCCGACGAACCCTCGACAATGCTTCGGCGGACTCCTGGCATGTTCCTGGACTTCATGACAATCTTCTTGGTGAGTTCCGACAAGCTTCACGGTTGGTTCCTCCAGAACTTCTGACGAATGTCCGGACTTTCGATGAACTCTCGAACTCCCAATGTGATCGCATCCTTGGCTCTAGGACTTCATTTTGCTTCATGCCTTGCTATCGTAGTTAATCCTGCACATGTAAAATATACTTCGATCTAGACAATTAATACTAAGCATTAATCACATTGTCCGATCATGTCATTGGTCTCTCGACGCTTCGTCCGATTCTTTGGCACATCGTTCTCTCTTGCGGCCTATTGCCCAATCGGCCAGTTGACTCCGCAACTCCGATATTCTTCGCGCAATGTTCGCTCTTCTTGGCCTGATGCCCGAATCCACGGCCCAAAGCCTTCTATCGATACGTCGACCGATCCATCGGCCCGACATCCAATCTTCTGACATATTCCTCCGGCCCAACATGATTTTCCTACTTTAATTGTCTCATCTTGATCGAAGCATCCTGCGTCACTCAAAATGCAGATTAAATCATAAACATATATCAAGTGATTTCATCATCAAAATATGAGATTCAACATTTGTGGGGTATTTATAAACCTCAAATGATTTTAAAACTTAGAGCCAAAATTCAAATCCCAGGGTTTTTGAGGTACTGGAGATGGGGTGGTACCACCGCCTATCAATCTGACACTAGATGGCACCACCGCATGACATACTAACACTGGGTGGTACCATCGCTTAGTCTGACGGTACGACCGCCTGACACAATCTTGAAGACTATGTCTAGGCAGTACCACTGCCCAGTTTGGGTGGTATCACCGCTAGACCCTACTATATGATACTAAATTGGCCAAACAGTAGGTCCAATTTAGTCCTATTTCAGACCCAATTGGTCTCTAATTGAGTTGGCACTATTTCACCCCAATACTGATTCAATTAGACCTAAACTAACTCGATCTAAATAAATTATTACAAAGCATGAACCATATGTTGTCCGACATGTCATTGGTTCTTCCGGCACTTCGTTCGATCTTTCGGCTCATCGTCCTCTCCTTCGACGTATTACCCAATCAGCATATTGACTCCCGCAACTTTTGATCTCCTTGGCGCAATGTTCGATCCTTCGACCTGATGCCCGAACTCACGGCACAAAGTCCTTCTATCAGCACGTCAATCGATTCTCCAACCCAATGTCCAATCTCCTGACATGTTCAACTTCGGTCAAATATCTTATTCCTCCTGCTTCAATCAATTTGCCTCTTCTTGATCAAAGTTAGTTTTGTGTTACACAAAACGCAGATTAGATAACAAACTCATTAATTGATTTCATCATCAAAATCCAAGATTAACAATCTCTCCCTTTTTGATGATGACAATCAATTGATGATGGAGTTTAAACTAAACTCTCCCTATCAATATGTCATATTGACAAAAACTTTGAATTCAGAAAATCATGACTATTTCATCATTGCATGCATCATTATCATATGTTGAAGTATTGCATGCATAATTCCAAATCATCATGTATATGATTTTAAAATATAAAATCATTATTACATATATGATTCTAAATCATCATGGTATCAAAATATCAAAGTACATTACATCCTACCATGTATGATTATCATCATACCTTCTCTCCCTTTGTCATCAATCATATACTAGAAGTTTTGAGATATAATTTCAAACTATTACATTATAAACATAATTTGAAGTTTTTGAAATATCATTGTATATATCATCATGTAAGCTAGCATCTTTTGAGATGTACAAGATAGAATGTTTTTGCATCTTTTTTAAATTTGCAAGCGAGCAAACTTTGCTTCTCTTTTGAGATGAGTAAGCTAGCAAGTTTGCTTTTATTTGTGATGTGCAAGCTAGCAAGTTTTACTTCCTTTTGCAATCTGCAAGCTAGCAAATTTAATAAATTTTACATCATTTTTGAACATGCAAGCTAGCAAATTTTATCTCTTACTTTGTCATTGTCAAAAAGAAGGGAAGAATACAATTTTGTAATTCTTTTCCCTTTACATCAATTTTCACATCTTGACAAAGATAAATTTAAAACAAATATAATGAGGTATACAATTTATGAATAAATCATAATATGAAAGACATAATATCAAAGATCATTTGAATAGCAAAAGACATTATTCATTTTGACAAATCTCTTCTTTTGTAAATAACAAAAAGAAATATAAAAGAATAGAATGGTAAAATATCTTGATTTATGCATAAGAAATCTCATGATTCATATAGAAAATCTCCTCTTAAATAAAATGCAAGAATCATATGAGAATAAAGAGTAAGAGATCTAGATTCAAAAGAAAAATTCCAAGTTATAATTATGAGGAATCAAGAGAAAAATCATCATTCATTTAGATAATACTCCTCTTTAGTAAATAACGAAAAGAAAACTTGGGAGATCAAAGATCTTGATTTATAAAAAAAATATCAAGTATTTTCAAGAAAAATATCAAGTTGATTATTTGGATAAAACTCATTCACATTTAATTTATAAAATCATAAAAATCACTTTCTTAGCTCAAGAGATTCATAAAATAGATTTATCACTAAGAATCACTTGTTGAAAAATTGAAAAGCTTTAAAGATATTTTCAAGAAAAATATATTCTCCCCTTTTTTTTCAATTTAAGTGATTTGATTTCATACAAGCATGCCCAAGTATTTTTATATCAAATCAAAACATGTATCATTGTTTAAAACTGAAAAAGTAAATTTCAGTATAAAAATCATCAAGATCAGTAAGCCATAAATCATAAAAATCATCATACATAACTTCAAAATATAAGCTAATTAAGCATGATTTCATTAAACATAAAGTATATTTAATCAAAATCATTTTGTTTCGGTTGGTGAGCTTTATGAAGTGTGTTAGATCTTCAGTCATAAGTCTTGAGCATCCACTATCAAAATTTTATTTTTGCTCCTAGCTTTCGATTTTAGAGATGTCTACAAGAAGGATGGATTTGTTCTAGGTACCCATTTAGCTTTGGGTCCCTCATGATTAGATCTATCTATCTTGATTTTTGGCATAAAGTTATTTAGTTCCTTTAGGAACCTAAACTAATTTATACAAATCATACTTCTTGAATGGACATTTATATGCAAAGTGTCCACACCTACCATAAAAATTATATTTATTTTTATGTGAAACTTGTAATGTGGGTCCCTTAACAAATAAAGTCAATTTTGGTTGAGTGTTGCTACTCACAAAACCGATTCCTACTTTTCTTTGTGTATAACCCTTATTGGCAAGAATCATATTTAATGATTTGCTACTAATTTCAAATTTTTCTAACATTTGTTTAGTAATACATTTTCATTCTTAACTAAGTCTAACTCTTCACATTTTGTGCAAGGACTAACATACTACCATTATACTCATTTCTTAATTTATCAAATTCATTAACAAGAAAAGCATGCTACTTTTTTAACAACTTATATTTTTTACCAACTAGCTTACATTCATCAAATAAATCATAGAAAGCATTTAGTAACTCATCGTAAGGTAAAGACATTTCGGTTGAGTCATTTACCTCATCGTCGAGAGCCATCAAAGCAAAGTTCATCACTTCGTCTTCATTGGTTTGCTCCTCATCTTCGGATGTACTCGATTCATCCCATGTCGCCTTGAATGCTTTCTTCTTCTTTAGCAGCTTCTTTGATTTATATCAAGTTGTTGTATTATTTTGAAGTTCATTTTTAGAATTAGTCTTTTTCATAAACTTTTTAAGTTTATTTGTCAAAAGTTCTATGTCATCATCACTTGAGCTTTCGCTCGAGTGATCTTTTATTGTTCGAAATGTTAAATCTTTCCTGTTCTTTGGAAGGTTGTTCTCATGTTCATCAAGTTCATCATATTCCTTGCACGTCATTTCATAGGTCATCAAAGACCTGATAAGTTCTTCAAGCAAAAAATTATTTAGGTATCTTGCTTCTTGAATGGCAATTACTTTTGAATCCCAGTTTTTAGGAAGAGAACATAAAATTTTATTCATAAGTTCAAGATTCAAAAAACTTTTACCAAGTGCTTTTAAACCATTGACGACATCCAAAAAATGGGTGTCATGTCTCTAATAGTTTCGCTTGGTTTCATACAAAACAATTCAAAATCATGCATCAAAAGATTAATTTTTGAATCTTTAACTATATTAGTACCTTCATGTGTGATTTCAAGAGTGTGCCAAATGTCAAACGCAGTTTCACAAAAGAAATATGATTAAACTTATTTTTATTCAAAGAACAAAATAGAGCGTTCATAACTCTAGCATTCAAAGAAAAAGTTTTCTTCTCTAAATCATTTCATTCGTTCATTAGATTAGAAAACTTTTGAAAATCATTTTCAATGATATTCCATAAATTAAAATATAAAGAAAGCAAGAAAACTCTCATTCAAGTTTTTCAATATATATAGTCCGTCTAATTAAACATAGGAGGACGAACGATAGAAAAACCCTCTTGATTGTCGGTAAAAACCATTTCTCCTAAGTGTTAAACCAAATTAAAAAAACGTGGCTCTAATACCAACTATTAGGACCATGATGACACTAAGAGAGGGGGATGAATTAGTGCTTATGTAAAAACGTAAGTTCGAAAAATTCTTGTTCGATAAAAACCGATATCGAAAAGATATTAACTTGAAAGCATACGAAAGCGTAGTGAGATTAAGAAATCTATTTGCAACATAAAGAAAAAGCATAAAGGAAATGCAAACCATGTTTTATAGTGGTTTAGTCGTCGTAACCTACATCCACTCTCGATTCCTCTTTGTTAGGAAAAGAGTCAGCACTAAGAACAGGGGGTGAATTAATGCAACGGTAATAATTACTTTGATTCAAAACTTCATTGCGATTAAATCCGTTTCCGACGAAAAACTATTTCGTAAAGGTATTAACTTTGAAAGCGTATAGAAGAGTATAGTAGATGTAAAGCAAATAAAGTGGTTTGTAGTTAAAGTAAATAGCAAAACAGAAATGCAAACCAGATTTTTATAGTGGTTCGGTCGTCGTGACCTACATCCACTCCACCGATTCCTCTTCCGTTGAGGCCACTGGCATCCACTATCGGTCTTCCTTCAATAAGCGAAGACCAACCACCTTTTAGCTTGATTCTCCTTTTACCGGGTTTAGGAGATAACCCTTACACCCCCACTTACTCCTCTCTAAAACTATTCTAACACTTAGAACTTTGAGAGGAGTTCACACAAGATTGCAACAGCGTTTTCTTTCTTTTTCACTCTCAATACTTATGTATGTTAACCAGGGATGAGAGGGGTATTTATAGGCCTCAAGTTGATTCAAACTTAGAGCCTAAAAATATCACATCCTGGGTTTCCTGGATATTGGCGGTACCACCACCAGTGTTAATCTAATATTGACACTGCACTAGGCGGTACCACCGCCTGGCTCCCTACCACTGGGTGGTACCACTGCTTGACAGCCTCTCGGAGACTGTGTCTGGGCGGTACCACTGCCCAGACCGACGGTACCACCACCTGACACAATCTCGGAGATTGTGCCATGACAGTGCCACCTCTTGGGTCATTGTTTGGGTATTTCATTAGGCCCAACACAGTCTTTACATAGGCCCAACTGGCCCATAATTGGGTTGGCCCAACTCCAATCCTAATTATGTGCTAACTACAAATTCTAAGACATTTACTAAACTAAACAAGTCCATAAGTCAGGTTTCTTCCGACGATCTTCCAGCGAACTTCCGACGATCTCTCGACAATATTCCAGCGGACTCCCGGTAAGCTCTTGAACTTCATGACGATCTTCTTGGCGAGTTCCGATGAGCTTCTTTGGTAAGCTCTTGGACTTCTCGGTTGGTTCCGGCAGAACTTCCACCGAACATCCGAACTTCCGATGAACACTCAAACTCCCAACAAAATCGCGTTCTTAACTCCGGGACTTCAATTTGCTTTATACCTTGCTATCGTAGTTAATCCTACACATGTAAAACACACTTTGATATAAACAATTATTACTAAGCTTGAATCATGTTGTCTAGCTTGTCATTGGTTCATCGACGCTTCGTCCGATTCTTCAGTGCATCGTCCTCTCTTGTGGCCTATTGCCTAATCGGCCAGTTGACAACTCTGATTTCCTTAGCATAATTTCTGCTTTTCTTGGCCCGATACCCGAATCCATGGCCCGAAGCCTTCTGTCGATACATCAACCAATCCTCCGGCTCGACGTCCAATCTTCTGACATGTTCTACCGGCCCAACATGATTCTTCCTTCTTTAATCGTCTCATTCTGATCGAAGCTTCTTGCGTCACTCAAAACGCATATCAAATCATAAATACTATTAATTGGTTTCACCATCAAAATCTGAGATTCAAAAATCTCCCCCTTTTTGATGATGACAACCAATTGGTGACGGAGTTAAAACAAACTCCCAGAGTTTAACCAAACTCCCCCTATCAATAAGTCATATTGATAGAATTCTTGGATTCAAAAATCCAAGCAATATGTTATCATAAACTTATGCATAACATCATACTTCCCCTTCTTTGTCATCAACAAAAAGAAGTCCAACTATCAAGTGTTTAGGATATACAAGTTCAACTCATTGCATTATAAATCTCAAGTTTTATCATCATGCAAGCTAGCAATAATTTTGAGTTTTGTAAGTTTGTAAGTTTTGCTAGATGTGCAAGTTAACATGTTTTGCTTCTTGAGATAGGCAAGATAGTACTTTTGCTTTTCTTGAGATTACAAGATAACAATTATTGGTGATATTCAAGATAGCAAGTTCTACATCATGCAAGCTAGCAAATTTACATCATTTAAGAACATGCAAGCTAGCAAGTTTATATCATTTTAGAGTATACAAGTTAGCAAATTTTACATATATGAAAGTTAGCAAAATTTTACATCTTTTGAGATGTGCAAGATAGACTATTTTTGCATCTTCTTGAAATGTGTAACTTATCAATCATTACTTCTCTTGAGATTTACAAGATAGCACTTTTTGCTTTTCTTTTTGAGATGAGCAAGCTAGCAAGTTTTGCTCCCCCTTTGTGCAATACAATGGTGCAATTCATTTCCCTTTATTTCAATTTACATATTATGACAAAGATAAAGTGTCAGTCTTATTTCAATATGTCATAATTGAGATAAACCTTCAATTCAAATCAAGGCAATTTTAATCATGATTCACATCATATGCAATACATCATATACATCATCATAATAAAATCATAAGTATTGCATGCATCATTTCAAATCATAAATAATTCAAATCATGATGGTATCAAAATGTTAAATTATATTACATCCTACCATGCATAATCATAATTTCTCATTTGTTTACATTAACATAAATTCACGAGTATTTCATGCATAATTTCATATCATCACATGAAAAATATCAAGAGAATTTTGGTGATGAGATATACAAATCATGAAGACAAATTGTGAATATCAAGAGACATATTGTAATTCTTTTTGGATAACTCAAATAACGAAAAGAAAGAATCATAGTAGACAATCTTGATTTATAAAAAGAATTTTCAAGTTATAATTCTGAGAAATCAAGAAAAACCATGATTCATTTTAACAAATCTCCTCTTAAATAAATAACAAAAAGAATTCTTAAAAGATCATGATGTAGATAAAATTCATTCAATCTTGTAGGAGAACAAGATATTAATTCATGCATAAAAAAATCTCTCAATTCATTATGACTTATAAAAATTATAATTCCAAAAAATCATGATTCATTTAGAAACTTTTCTTTAGTAAACGATAAGAAGAAACATGTGAGTTCAAAAAACAAGATATTGATTCATAAATAATTTCAAGTTATAAATCACGAGAAATCAAGATCATGATTTCAATAAAATCCATTAAATTTAAATCATTTTCATAATCCATGAGATTTACAAAAGCATAATATACATGGATTCATTAATCTTTTATCGAAAAATTAATAAGATAGAGATGTTTCATTTTAAGTTGTTTGATTTGAACAAGCATGTCTTTGTCTTTTTATGCCAAATAAAAACATGCATCAACGTTTGGATCAAAAAATAAATTTCATCATAAAAACCATCAAGACCAATAAATCACAAAAATCATCATGTATAACTTTAAAATATCATACATAAAATTGTCAATTATGGTATCAAAACATTTAATATTTTCATCACATCATTATGCATTATTAAACATACAATCATCATGACACTTACACTATTTCATATAAGCATACCTTTTTCATTTATGCCAAATCAAAACATGCATCATTTTTAAAACCGAAAAAGTCACTTTCATTACCGTAAAAATCAATAATCTATACATCTCAAGAATCATCATGCATAATTTTGAAATATAAACTCATTAAGCATGATATTAAATCATTACTTCAAATCAAACATGATTTCATTAATCATAAAGCATCTTCAATCAAAATCGAAAAACAATATGATTAATCTTGTTAGGTGTACAAGCACTAGATTTATATCAACATTTTATTGTATTATTACATCATTAAAACATCAAGCAAGATTTCATAAGGCATTTTTAATCAAAATCATTTTATTTGTTTATCATAAAACATGTCATTTTCATGATTTTTTTTTAAATCACTAGAAAGGTAAGCATGATCCAATTTTATTTTTGCATTTTCATTTCATTTTTAAACATGAAATTGTCAAGAAAAATAATTATTCTAAACTAAATTAAAAATAACTCATGAAAAGCATCATGTAATTTCGAAATAAATTAAAGGAGTTTCATTTGAGTTGTTTATCTTGTTGACAAAAGTTGTTAACGTGTAGTTTGCCACCTCGTCTTCATCGGTTTGCTCCTCGTCTTCGGATGTACTTGTTTCGCCTCAATTTGTATTCTTTTTATTCTTAAATTTTTGTTTTATGAACTTTTTAAGTTTCATAGTGAGGAGTTCAAGGTCACCATCACTTGAGCTTATGCTCGAGTGGTCTTCGATTGTTCTAAGTCCAAAATTCTTCCTTCTCTTTGAAAGGTTGTTCTCAAGTTTGTTTTGTGTCAAATTAGTCATTTTGTAGATCATTAAAGACCTAATTAGTTCTTCGAGTGGAAGGTTGTTGAAGTCTTTTGCCTCTTGTATAGCAGTTATTTTTGAATCTCAGTTCTTATGAAAAGAACGTAAAATTTTGTTTACAAATTCAAAATCTGAAAAACTTTTACCAAGTGCTTTTAAACCATTGACGACATCCATAAAACGGGTGTACATGTCTCCAATGGTTTTGCTTGATTTCATATGAAACAATTCGAAGTCATGTATTAAAAGATTAATCTTCGAAACCTTTACTTTATTAGTGCCTTCGTGTGTGATTTCGAGAGTGTGCCATATATTGAAAGTCATTTCACAGGTAGAAACTCGATTAAACTCAGTTTTATCTAAAGCGCAAAATAGAGCGTTCATAACTCTAGCATTTAAAGAAAAAGTCTTCTTCTCCAAATCATTCCAATGGTTTATTGGAAGAGAAGACCTTCAAAAATTATTTTTCACAATATTCCATAAATTTAAATCCAAAGAAAGTAAGAAAACTCTCATTCGAGTTTTCCAATATGTGTAGTCCATCTCATTGAATAAGGGAGGACGAATGAGAGAAAGTCCCTCTTGAAAGTCGAAAAGAGCCATTTCTCTTGGGTGTTAAACCAAATGAGAAATACATGGCTCTGATACCAATTGTTAGGAAAAGAGTTGGTACTAAGAGGGGGAGGGTGAATTAGTGCAGTTGTAATAATTATGTCAGTTCAAAACTTCATTGCGATTAAATCCGTTTTTGATAAAAAACTATTTTGTTAAGGTATTAACTTTGAAAGCGTACGGAAGAATGTAGTGGATGTAAAGTAAAGTAGTTTGCAGTTAAAGTAAATAGCAAAACAAAAATGCAAACCAGATTTTTATAGTGGTTCGGTCGTCGTGACCTACATCCACTCCACTGATTCCTCTTCCGTCGAGGCCATCGACATCCACTATCGGTCTTCCTTCAATAGGCGAAGACCAACCACTATTTACAGCTCGATTCTCCTTTTACCAGGTTTAGGAGATAACCCTTACACCCCTAGTTACACCTCTCTCATACTATTCTAACACTTAGAACTTTGAGAGTTCACACAAGATTGCAGCAGCATTTTCTTTCTTTTTCACTCTCAATACTTGTGTCTGTTAACCAGAGATGAGAGGGGTATTTATAGGCCTCAAGTTGATTCAAACTTGGAACATAAAAATATCCCATCCCGGGTTTCCTGGGTACTGGCGTTACCACCGCCTATGCTGGGTGGTACCACCGCTAGTGTAAGTCTGATAATAACACTACACTGGGCGGTACCATTGCTTGGCACCTTGCCACTGGGCGATACCATCGCCTAACAGCCTCTCGGAGATTGTGTTTGGGTGGTACCATCGCCCAGACCGACGGTACCATTGCCTGGCACCTTACCACTGGGTAGTACCACCACCTGATAGCCTCTCGGAGACTGTGTCTGGGCGGTACCACTGTCTGACATAGTCTCGAAGACTGTGCCACGACGGTGCCACCTCTTGGGTCATTGTTTGGGCCTTTCATTGGGCTCAACACAGTCTTTACATGGGCCCAACTGGCCCATAATTGGGTTGGCCCAATTCCAATCCTAATTATATGCTAAATACGAATTCTGAGACATTTACTAAGCTAAACAAGTCCATAAGTCAGGTTTCTTCCGGTGATCTTCCAACAAACTTCCGACGATCTCTCGGCAATGTTCCAATGGACTCCCGACAAACTCCTGGACTTCACGACGATCTTCTTGGCGAGTTCCGATGAGCTTCTTTGGCAAGCTCCTGGACTTCTCGGTTAGTTTCGGTAGAACTTCTGACAAACGTCCGAACTTCCGATGAACTCTCGAACTCCCAACAAAATTACGTTCTTGACTCCAGGATTTCATTTTGCTTTATGTCTTGCTATCGTAGTTAATCCTGCACATGTAAAACACACTTCGATACAGACAATTATTACTAAGAATGAATCATGTTATCTGGCATGTCATTGGTCCATCGATGCTTCGTCCGATTCTTCGGCGCACCGTCCTCTCTTACGGCCTATTGCCCAATCGGCCAGTTAACCTCTGCAACTCTAATTTCCTTGGCACAATTTTCACTCTTCTTGGCCTGATGCCCAAATCCATGGCCCGAAGCCTTCTGTCAATACGTCGACCGATTCTTCAGCTTGACGTCCAATCTTCTGACATGTTCTACCTGCCCAATATGATTTTTCCTGCTTTAATTATCTCATCCTGATCGAAGCTTCCTGCATCACTCAAAACGCATATCAAATCATAAACACTATCAATTGGTTTCATCATTAAAATCCGAGATTCAACACTTTTCACTTGAGGCCACCGACTTCCACTACCAATCTTCTTTCAACGGGCGAAGATCAACTATCCTTACAACTCTTTCTCATTTTCACAAGTTCTGGAGAAAACCTTTATACCCCTCTTTTACAAGTGTTCCCTCACATACCTCTCTTAGGACTATCACTAAGCTCTTGGAGGAAGGACTCTAACTTAAAAGAGTTTACAACCTTGGAATCATAAAGTTTTTGCTCTATTTTCATGTGTCTTCCAAACAGAAATTTGTAGGATATTTGTAGATCCTAAATAGCTTCAAAACTTGGAGCCAAAATTTAAATCCCCGGGTTTTCGGGGTACTAGCGGTACCATCGCCTACCAATCTAACACTGGGCGGTACCACCACTTAACATACTGACATTGAGCAATACCACCACCAAATATGGCAGTATCATCGCTTGACACAGTCTTGAAGATTGTGTCTGGACGATACTACTGCCTAATTTGGGCGGTACCACCGTCAGACCTTGCTACAGGACATTAAATGGGCTAAACAATAGGTCCAATTCAGTCCTGATTCAAACCCAATTAGTCCTTAATTGAGTTAGCATTGTTTCACCCCAATACCGACTCAAGACCTAAACTAACTCGATCTAGACAAATTATTACAAAACATGAATCATATGTTATCCAACATATCATTGGTTCTTCTGACGCTTCGTTCGATCCTTCGATGCATCGTTCTCTCCTTTGGCATATTGTCCAATCAGCATGTTGACTCCCATAACTTCCAATCTCCTTGACGCAATGTCTTATCCTTTGGTCCAATACTCGAACTCACAGCACGAAGTCCTTCTATCGGCACGTTAACCAATCCTTCGGCTCGACATCTAATCTCCTGATATGTTCATCTCCGACCCAATATATGATTCCTCCTACTTTAATCAATTTGTCTTTTCTCGATCGAAACTAGTCTTACGTCACTCAAAATACAAATTAGATCACTAACTCATCAATTGATTTCAGCATCAAAATCTGAGATTCAATAATATTATGATAAGATAATTACTTTATTAATTTGTTGAGTATGAATCACTGACTTAAAATATTTATTTTTAACGTAACAATATTAAGAAAACCTAAATTAAAAGCTCATACCAACAATCAATATTACCACTATCATCCTCTTCTCTTGTCATTACATGCAAATAGCATGCAAATCCTATGCATAAGAAAACTTGAAAATAGGTCTTTCTTCAAAACCATTAATCTTGTCCTTTATATCATTTTAATAATTAATTAGATTATTTTTTTAATCATTTCATTTTCAAAGAACGGTATATTTTTATTACAAATCATAGTATTTATTACAATATTCTTATAGCCCAATAGGTTGTACGCGTTGCTATAAAACTATGAATCCTTATATCTTGTTAAAATTGATATTCAGAAAACTTATAATAAGCTTTCTTGCGAGGCTGTTATTATGATGCTTAAACTACCCAAATTTTCTTAAGTCATATGCTATATTTATTCATGTATTTCTCCATTTGCTTGAGCAAAAGTAAATCCTCTCATTTCTTTAAGGGAAGATATGGCATTGGACAAAGGATCTATTATATCTTTTTGTGCTTTTAAATCAAGCTTGTGAGAGGAATCTAATCATTCTATTTTGCGTCAAAAATATATACAAATTATATCATCTTATATCTTCTATATGCGGATGACATCCTCCCATATATTTTCGTGTGATGGTTAATGGTTTTGGATAAACTAACAAATTAGGTTCATGGTGAATGGTTTTAGATGAACTAACAAATTAGGTTCTTTGACATAATCCGAGTAAGGTGTTTATTGCTATTGTTCTTTGGTTTATTTGGAAAGTTTATAATGTGAAATTATTCTTGAATACTTATTCGCATCTTTAATCTATTACATATAGGATTTACCCTATTTCACTCTACAATGCTAGTTAACCAATTTGAAGGAAATGATAGTATAGATTAAATCCTTATTAAATAGATTCCACCAGCAAAAGAATTCTTTAAACTTGGGATCATAATAAGTTGGGAGAATATGATTTTATTTTGAGGAATTCTAATAGCTCTTATATTTTGTGTGGTATGAAATTAGATTCTAAAGTTATTGTTGATATCTTAAATAATAACTCAATACTGTTTTAGAGGATTTCTTCTTTAATTAAAAAATATACTATTACTCATGTATGGTGTGAGGGCAATCATACAACCAATTGACTTGTGAACTTTATTAGAAATTTGAGTTTTGATTGTAATTAGCAGAAGGATTTACCTCTTGATCTAGATTTGTTGGTTCATAGTGAAACTAATGGGGAAGGTAATATCAGATGATGTTAAGTTTTAATTTATAATTTTTTTCTTAAAAAAATTGATTGAATCAAAATATTTTTTTATTTAAAATGATAGGATGATTGAAATGCCAAGAAAGGAAAGAAGATTGGTTTTGAAACTTGCATTTCTCACCACATCATTCAAATACATTGTGAAATTATGTATTTCATTCGTAGGCATATATTGATTATTCACGTTGGTAATTTAGGACCAAATGTAAATGTTTCTTATAGATTATATCTCACATTTCTAAAATCGTTAGTGATCATGAGATTGGAGTTAGAATTTGTATTTACTAGCAAAAAAATGGGTTTATGGTTCTAAGAAGCATGATACATCAAACTCTAGTCTCTCTCTCTCTCTCTCTCTCTCTCTCTCTCTCTCTCGGTTCTAACATTACATCACATTAGGCCTACCTTACAACTTCAATGTGTCACCTAAGTGATAATTTCTAGTAAAGGGTTAGCTAAATCGCAATCTTGTGCAATAAAAAACAAAACAAAACACACAAAGAGAAAGGATTAGTAAGAGAAATAAACAACAAATATATATATATATATATATATATATATATATATATATATATATATATATATATATATATATATATATATACTTTTGTTGTTCCACAAAGAGATAGAAAAAGTAATGAAATAAGATTAGAATCTTGTTAATACTAAAAAGAACACCAGTAAGAGATCAAGATATTCTAAAAGTGTTCATTGTAAAATATATTTTGTGATATAAAAGAAGAGGGGATCGATCATTGCCCTCAATTGCTCCTTTTGAATTGATAATAAACATTTAGATAACTTTGCCATGATTTAGAAATTTTTAATAGCTACGATGAGGCTAGATTTTGATGTTTATCAAAGGTAGAAGACTGGAGTTGACATTGTCTCCTCTCTGGAATTGCAGTACCATAAACTACCAGAGGAATTTGTGGGTGGAGGAAGGACTATGGGATCTAAAGATGAGTCTTGTAATTGAACAAGTATTCAAAACAAGGAGGATATCAAGAATGCATTCAATGGAATCCTCCTTTGATGAAAGCAAACCCTTAAGAAATCAGAAGCAAGATAATGAAACTTTAGAGTGTCCAAAAGTCTCATTTACGATGACAGGAGATCCTTTTCATAATACCAAGAGAATTACTGTCATATGTTGTCATCATAAATTTTTACAGAATTTTTTTTATTTTTATTTATATTTTGCTGCAGATCTTGAGGCGATCAAACAAATAAAATCAGGAGGAAGTCCTGTCTCCAAAACGTATCTGAATCTTAGCATAGTTTACTAGTCAAATTGTTGGGTGATTTTTTTTTATTTTAAATTTAGGCTCCTGAAATAAAATTAGAATATTCAAAATATTCCTGATAAGATTCCTTAAATGTTATGATGGCTCTAAGCACTGATTGATAAGTAATATAATAGCAAAAGATTCTAACTTTTTCGAGATCCTTCGCACGACATAAATTCTCTTCGACTGCAATTGTTTCATTGAAAACTATCAATCTGTCAACTGATAAAACCATTTTTTAGGTTATGATGAAACATATATATGCAGATTTAGTATATGCAATTCCTTCGCGGTGAAACTTTCAAATCCAACATATGATGAGGAAAGAACCTTTTTAAGTTTAAAGACCTTCTCAGCAAGCATAGCATAGCATAGCATATGTCAAAAGGCCAAATCAAGCAAGGATATATTCCGATATGAATAAATTATAGACAAACAAATTATCATTTAATAAACTAACATTAAAAATATATATATAGATCTCATGCAAATATGAATGTCGAAAATCTAAGTATCCTTGTAAACATCAAGGAAGCTCTCCCTTTCCCAACAAGCCTAAAGTACCCTTGTCTAATCCGAACTGCAGCAGCAGCAGCCAACAACAACTTTCAAACCCAACTCACCTTCTTAGGCTTTAGTGCTACTCCACATCATATTTGACATTAACCATAAGTTGATCTCCCCATTAAGAGAATTGTTAAATCTTTTATTTTAAATGACAGCTCTAGTGTATCTACGTTCGCTCTAAGCCGCCATCAATTTTCCTTCGTTTCATTCGAATATTCATCCTCTCTCAAACAAAAATAAAATCCCTCACAATATTAATATAATATTTGTAGCTACAAGATGTACCGCCTAACTTACACGAGGCCGTGTGGGTTAACGCTGTAGGTGGGGTGGGGGGGGGGTGGGGGGATTTGAATGATGGTTGGTTTTAAACGCTGTCGGGGCTCTTCGGTAAAGCATTTTCATCTTTTCCCACCCGTTTCGAAAATCCCGCCTTGTCTACCTGTGTAACCATTGGATCTAAAATGTGGGTTCGGAACTACTTTGTTTTGCGGGTAACGTCTTCCGGCAAATAAACTCAAAGATTATTATTAATTTCCTTTTTTTTTGGCTGACATGGCAACCTTACTTTACGTTGTAGGTGGGACTAAGCTGCTTGCTGTTTTTAGCTGGACAGCAGATCAAATCAAGAGCAATGGCTGCAGTATGGTAATTCGTGAATGATGCGATTCGGGTGGCAACTACAAAAGGGGTCGTCGCTCGGACTCGGTGTGATGCAAGCGAGAGGCGGCGAGGTCGCAGCACTTTGCGAGAGTTCTCTTCCTCGCTCGAAATCGCTCTTGGCTGGCGATTTCGAGGACGGCAGAGAGCGATGAGGATTCGAAAGCAAGCCTCCAAGATGTTGATGATCCCTCGGCCTCCTCCTCCTCCTCCTCCTTCCACCTCTGTGCTTGATCCGCCGCCATCGCACGAGGTTATTCATCGAAGGCACCGTCACTTCTCTGTTCTTGATCCGTATCGGCATCGTTTCATAGTCCTCGCCCTCTTCGATGTTCTGGTCTTAGATCTCCTCGCAGCCTGTGTTCTTTTTCTTGAAAACGGGATGACTTCCACTTTTCATTTCATAGTCTACTTTGTTCTGGTTTTCCGATCGTGCACTGAACACTTGGAGAAATCCCCAGTCGATCTCACTGTTCGAAGTTTGAACTGATCAACATCTGCTTTTAAGCAGCCGATAGGATCAAAGCGATCGGAGCAGACGACCGATCTGACGGGAAACGAGAGTCCGATGGTGCCTCAGATATGGTGCTTGAACTAAACCGACCTTGTTCTTGTATTTCCTTTAGGGTTTTATTGCGTCGTATCGGATGATTTTAATGTCATACTCTTGTCCTTGATTAAGAGAACAAACTGTAGAACATCTCACGCGGACTCCTATTTCTTGTAGCATGATGGAGCCACCGAAATCAGAATCCGACGCTGAGGCCGAGGCGGGGAAGGCGAAGGAGAAGAGGAACTCGGTCGCGCAGATCACTTGCAAGAGGAGCAACGGGAAGGGGTGGCAGTGCAAGCGGGTGGCGGCGGAAGGGAGCTCCCTCTGCGACCACCACCTTTCTATGTCGCGGGCACGCAGGTCCTCGTCCTCCGTCAACATAGAGATGAACGCGGCGAAGCGGGCACGGAAGAAGGCGGAGGGTGAAACCGTGGCGGATGACGGGTTCAAACCGATGAAAGCGAGACGTGGACCGGCGGAGGAAGATTTGGACGGCGGGGATGACAAAATGGACGGTCCTGATCGAGATGGTGTCCACTTCGATGCCTATTGAGAGTGGCCTCACTTCGCTTAAATAGCCACTCGTCTCTTTCTAGCCGTAGGGAGATTGGGGGAAGTCGCAGGTATCACCGTGAAGAGAAGTCGTATTACATACAATATATTGCTGAAATGTAGAAGCGAAAATGAACTATGCAAAAGAATGTAGCTCACACAAACATGCGCAACATGGAAGGACCTACCACCAAGCGAGCAGGATGACTCTGTTTTGATCGTGAACTTTTCCTGTGTTAACCGATTCAGACAACAGGGGAATTGCCCGGGTGCCCGCACGGCTTGAAGATGAACTTGGAAGGTACGACACGTGGATTAAGGCTTCTCGAGGAGATTCCGTGTTCCCTGCCTTGGTCCTCACAGGTAAGCCGAGCTGAAATTCTCGAGGCATGCGCACTTCAAGCTTCCCTTCACCTTTTGGCCATTAGGCTAAACGACACATCGCCTCATAAAGAAACTGTTGATGGATGTGTGCAGGGCGCCCCCGAACCCCAAACCCCAAACGGTGCTCGCCCGGTGAGCAGTGAGGAGAGAGAGGGCTCGTCGATGGCACCGCGGCCGCCAACTCGGTGGACCAAGCACCGGCCTCCGGAACGGCGGATATGGCTCCCCCTACTCCTCCTTTCCTCCCTCCTCCTCGCCGTCGCTTCCCTCCACGCCGTCGCCGCGTTTCTCCGCCGCGCCAACGATCTCGGCCGGCGGTGCGCGCCGCAGCCCGCGGAATGCACCGCCGGGGATGTGGCGAGCCCGCGTCCGAGGATCGCGATCGTCAGCTTCTCCGACGAGTCCGAAGGCGGGGGACGGCGGTCGTTCCGGGGAGTTAGGGCGGCGGTGGAGGGGAACAAGCGGGCGTACGCGGAGCAGATGGGGTACGGGTACGTCGACGCGCGGGATCTGGTGGATCGCAGCCGCCCGCCCAACTGGAGCAAGATACTGGCCGTCCGATCGCAGCTCCCGCTCTATGACTGGGTCTTCTGGAATGACGCCGTGAGTCGCTCTCACTCCGTCTCATTCAAATCTAACAAGAAAGAAAAAATGCGGGCATTTAATCCGGTTAATTTTGTTTTCTGTGGGTTTTAGGACACGGTGGTGACGAATCCCAATACATCGTTGGTAAAAGCAACAAAAGCTTTTGTTTCGATATAGTTTTGGCACTAATCTACCGCTATCAACTGAGTTCTTGAGCAAAAGAATTGTTTGATCTATGGGTTTACAGGACAGTATTCTGCAAGCCGCACTTGAGCACGGAGACTTCGATTCATCACCAGACTTGGTGGTAACGGAGGATTTTAATGGAGTTAATTCAGGTGATTTCGATCCCTCTCAAGTATTCGTATTTCAGACATAACTCTCCTAGCGTTTACTACTTGTATGGAAACCCCTAAGTTGGATTGGTTCGGGTTCGGGTTCGGGTTCGGGTTCAGATGTGGTTGTTAGGCTTGGCTTTGGCGTCGACCTGAAACCACCACATTTAGTTTTGAATTGGCTTCAGATATCTCAACCACGCATAAAGCATCAAATTTGTCAGGCCAGGCCAATCTTGTTCCGTGGGCTGCCCAAATTTGTCACATTATAAACCATCAAATTTGGGCAATAACAATTTTTATTTTGTTGTGGTTTCTGTGTAGGATTGTTCTTTGTTCGAAGATCCAAATGGAGTGAGAATTTCTTGGACGCATGGTGGAACCAAACATCGTTTGTTCAGTTTGGGTCCACCAAAAGTGGTGACAATGCTGCGATGAAGTACCTCATCAACAGCCTCTCAGCAGAGGAATTGAGTGTCCATGTTCACATATCTCGGATGCAGTGCCTGTTCAATTCCTATCCATGGGTTCCTTCTTGGAAGTCTGTGTATCGATTGATTTCCTCGCCTTTGGTCACTTGGCAAGGTAGTCTCTACACCACTCCTACAATTTGGTTATATGGTGATGGAACTGAATTAATTAAAATGGATGTGCTTATTCTATGGCATTTAGGAGTGTACTCTGATGGGGACTTCATGGTTCACCTTGCTGGCTTAGATGAGAAGAAGAAATGGATTGAGGTGATACTAGAACAGTTGAGAGCTGCGGAATAGAAAAGGAGATGCAACCTTTTCACCTCAGCCAACAGGTTAGCGGTTTTGACTTTTGAGTAGGTTATGTTACAGTAGCCATGTTGTGTTGTATGAATTGGTTGGATTTACAGACATGACGCGCTTGGACTCACTCCCTGACATCTCTAATGTTCCACTACTAAAAATATGTGCCCATCTTGTAGAGTATGATGATGCATAAGCTGACTGATGATATGATGGAAGAAAATTAAGTATTGTCTAAAGATTAAAATTTATGGCAGATTGTACTGCATGAAATTGCATTATAATGACAAAAGTGAAGATAATGACAAAAGTCATAGAATGGATAGGTCAAAACCTCGTCGATCCGATCATGATTGAATCGGATGCTTGGAGCAAATAAATCTAGCAATGTTGAAACATTTGGCCTAACATATTTGCAGCAGATAAGGCCCCATTAGCAGGTTCAGCTGTAGAAAGATTTTTAGTAATCCAGAAGCAAATCGAGAGTGCAAGATGAAAACCTTTTGCCCAACGTATCTGCAGATGGTTGGTTCTGGTGGTTGAGCCACTGTCAAACTACAAATCAGCTCCAAATTCACAATGTGTAGATCCTTAAATTCCTACAGAAAACCTAACATCTACCGCAATAACATAACTTCACCATTTAAAGTATCTGAAATCCCCAAGAAGCAAACAAAGAGAGTAATGTTTAGCAACTTGATACAATCAGCAGCAGAAAATATGGTGAACCCTACTAAAAGAACAAATTCGGATCAACAGTTGGGAGTTTAGCTCACCCAAGGATGGTTGGAAGCAAAACTGAACCCTATAAACAGCCATGAGACCCTATAATTATTATTAGATAAAATAATAATTATCATCATATTCCGGAAATTTTGAACATAAGATACAGATATAAGGTCAGAATCTAGAAATTGCATTTTCTTGAGAAATACTCTCGCAAAACAGAAAAGTAAGTGGCACCAAACACACAACCGTATAGTAGGAACTCGAAGCTTTTGATCGACTTCCAAAAGGCATTGCCACCTTTGAAAAACTCGATAAATATGGCTCTTTCTTTTCCAAGTGGTCCATTGGCATCTTTAACCTATCAACCCTTCACATCAAATAGTCATCCAATAAGGTTTTCCACGAGGCACCAAATCCTGATTGTTAATATTTTCTCATCTGGAGTAGTACATTTTCTGGGCAGTTGTGGACCGTCATGATCCTTTCAGAATCTTTTATACGATCAATATGCTTAAGCCTTTTTGTTTCTACTTTTTCTTTTCTTTGTTTTGAGGATATTACTCCTATAAGTTCTCGACCATTCACCCTCTGGATGAGATTTCCATTACGGAGACAGCCCTGTCGAGCTCTTTGGGTTAGTAGTATTCACGTCATACAGTGGCTTTCAAGCACCACTTTTTGACTTTTTGGGTGTAGAACAGACATGTTCCTATCGAATCCAACAAGTTCAAATACCTCAAAATAGGAGACTTTGAGGTATCAAGTTCTTTCTACTTGGAAATTAATCACAATTATTCTGCCAGATTTTGCAAGATCAATGGGATGTTGGTATCAAATCCTGATTGCTAATATAAATTACAGTTCGCTTGCCCAAAGTATTCCTGTCTGAGAAGTGAAAACTGAAGCAAAAACATATCTACGCCATGCTGTTTCCATCGTTTATGATAGTAAAGGACCAGTTTCCATGACCTAGTGCGTGCGTGTCCTCTACTTTCTCATTTGAAGCTTCGCCAAGCCAATTGTTTTAGTCACTTCTGGATGTTTCATTCCATGGTTTCCCACTCGCAACATGTCACCTCAAGGGCTTCGACTCTCTTCAGACGCTAGGTTGCTTTGAACTTTGTACATTACCTGCAAATTCTAGGTTAAGATTGAGGGCAATGCTTTTCTTCAGTAGGATGTGGATTGAGGTATGTATTTGAGGTGTGACAGCTACTGAATCGAGGACTCATAAGCTTTGCTTCTCTTATCTTTGTTTCATCTATTTCATGAGGATTATTCTGTCATGTTGGTGACAGCACCAGTCTGAATCATCCAGTTAGGTTACAATGATCTTTTAGAACCCTAATCATCCAGTTTGGTTACAATGATCTCGTGTTTCTTCTTTCTTTCTCTTCTTCTATATCCACAAAGCATGACGATGCTTTTGTGTAAGCACAATTCAGTCAACTGATAAGCTGTGTCAGATTACTGCACCCTCCTTCCTGAAGCAGCAGACAAACGATCTTTATGATGATGCATATAAATTCTGCAAATGTTCCATTAGAGTGAACATGAACTCTAGATTTCATTACCTTTGCCTGCTTGCACAGTTTAGGTAAGAGAGAGAGGTCATCCACGGATGCGACAGCCTCTGACCTTGGCCAACAATCTTTTCTTTGGCCCCTTGTTCCCGGTGCTTCAAGGAACACTGACACTAAAAGCTCTGAGCTTCTCTTCAGCAGCTCTATCAATCCACGATTCAAAAAGAAAGGAAGCAAGGTCAGCTTTGAGAGTTCACAAAGTAGAACTTGGCCTCTCATGGCCCATTTTTGAGTCACACCATAGGAGATTTGGACCACCTTCATTTGTTTTCTTCTGTCAATTTGGTCTAAAATGTGCAGCTTGACTTCTGCTATATCTTCTTTGAATATTACTCCACTATACTACTCAACTTGGATTGCGTTAACTTCAACGATTACTCCACTATACTACTCAACTATTTTTGACTCATGCTTGTCTCAATTCTCCGTCATATTTTACTTGTGGAACAAATAATGCTATTCAAATTTAAGATAGTGTTTGAGTAGGGCCATTAGATCCTTATGAATAAACTCCAAAGAAAATTTATATTTTAAAAATGATCAATCAAAATATTACCTATGTGCTTTGTCATATTGACAACCTTTATAAACTTTATTACCACTAAAAGTAGTAAGAATGGAAAGATCATTCACTAAGGTTTTGTACATCATAATCTTTAATTTAAAAAAATTTATATGTTCAAGTCTGTTATGCCAAATTAATGCACAATCATTTGTACTCATATTATCAACATAAGAGGTTGATGCTGATAAAATATATAAATCTTTGATCTTGTTACCAATATATATTATGTCTCATTTAATTCTTTTATATTATAAACAAACTTGATTTCATTAGGACAAAAAAGAATATAATTTCTAGCATTAATTGTATTTGCAATATAGAAGAGATTTTTCTTCATACTTGAAATATGATATACACTTTTCAATGTAATAAGATTATTGTCTTTATCTAATATTATGATAGTGCCTTCCTTTCCCACTTAGTGAACAGTATTATCTACCGTAATAATTATATCATTACTTTCATATTGATGAAGATTGGTGAATTTGATACTATCATCAATATTATCTACCGTCATAATTATATCATTACTTTCATATTGATGAAGATTGGTGAATTTGATACTATCATCAATGAGATGATAACCACATCTTGAATCAATAATCTAGTTATTTTCTAAAATTGATAGATGTGATGACCTTAATAGTTTGAACTATAGAGCATTTGCCCCGATCTTTATCAGTACAATTAGAATAATTTTTTATTTATAATATTTCACCTTTAATCTTTATACGATAATTTTTCTTAATATAGCCTAACTTGTCATACCTATAACACTTAGATTGTTTTTCGATTTGTACCATTATTTAAATAAGGCTATTACTTAATGTAATCACCGATAATTTCTCCTTTAACATAAATTAATTATTATAAATGATGTATTACTTTATGATTAACTTTTATATTTGTATATTGTAGTTAAGGAAATAATTAAATTTAGTTTCCTTAATCATATGGATAAGTTAGAAATTCTACTAATCAATTAAATTATTAATTGATTTGTTTTCTAATAAGTGATTTGATATTTAGGAAGTAAATAGTTTACATTCCATTTTTGTGGGTGAATTATAAGAAATAAATATTATATTACTTTCTGTATGTGAAAGCAAAAGAAAAATAAATAAAAAATAAAAATTAAATTATTACTTATCTTTCAGGGAGATCTTATCTTCTCCTATATAAGGGGGCTACTCCTCTCTCATTCCCCACCAAGTCTAACAATGGAAAGATTGAGGATAGGACTTCCTAGGGATATAATATCGAGGAAGGGATAGTCAAAAAGAGATCATTTTTTTTTTCAATTAGCTTTGATTTATGTTTTGAAATCTTGATATTGAGATTATTATTATTCTATGATACATAATGATATTTTACTTTCAAAATTTTATGATTAATAAATAATGATAATTGATTTGTGATGTTAGAATGATTATTTGATTTATCTTGATCTCTTAAGCTTAAATGAATTTTAATATTGATTTAATTATTAAAACTCTTATTTTGGATTAACATAATAGTTCTAATTTATTTAATTAGATATATCTATGCTTCAAGAATTATATATGAATTTTTATAATGTAATTAGTTTTAAATTTAAGATCATGAATTTAAAGTTTTAATTAATGGATTTAAGTCATTCTTTAATAATTTTAAATGTTGAAATCTAATTTGATAAGAGGAATCTAATTGGGGTCTGACTTGAGTCAAATTGATCGATCAAATCAAATCAACTCAGCCCATATGGCTATGTATGACCTACCTCATATGACCAAGTACAACCTAGCTCATGTGACTCGGCGTGACTCAACCTATGTGGTCGGGTAAGAGCCAGCCCATATGGCAAGGTACGACCTAACCCATGTGGCCAAGAATGACCCAACCTATATGGCTATGTACGATCCAATCCATATGGTCATGTATGACCCAACCCATGTGGTAAGTTATGACCCAACCATGTGGCTAGGCATGACTCAACCATGTGGTTAGGTATGGGTCACCTCATGTGGCTAGGTACGATTCAATCCATGTTGCTATGTATGACCCAACTCATATGGTAAGGTACGACCCAATCATGTGGTCAGGCATCGGCCAGCTCATGCTAGGTACGATTCAATCCATGTTGCTATGTATGACCCAACTCATATGGTAAGGTACGACCCAATCATGTGGTCAGGCATCGGCCAGCTCATGTGGCTAGGTACGATTCAATCCATGTTGCTATGTATGACCCAACTCATATGGTAAGGTACGACCCAATCATGTGGTCAGGCATCGGCCAGCTCATGTGGCTAGGTACGATTCAATCCATGTTGCTATGTATGACCCAACTCATATGGTAAGGTACGACCCAATCATGTGGTCAGGCATCGGCCAGCTCATGTGGCTAGGTACGATTCAATCCATGTTGCTATGTATGACCCAACTCATATGGTAAGGTACGACCCAATCATGTGGTCAGGCATCGGCCAGCTCATGTGGCTAGGTACGATTCAATCCATGTTGCTATGTATGACCCAACTCATATGGTAAGGTACGACCCAATCATGTGGTCAGGCATCGGCCAGCTCATGTGGCTAGGTACGATTCAATCCATGTTGCTATGTACAACTCAATTCATATTGTTAGATACAACCCCAACTCATGTGTCTATAACCAACTCGCGTGTCAAGCAAGGCCTAATTCAATGGCCAAGGCTCAGCCCAACTTATAAGTGAGGCTTAACCTAGTTCATGAAGTTAAGCCTGCCTAGCTACGTATTAGACATATCGTCACTCCTTTTATATAGCTTGTCATACCTCAACTCAACCTAGTACCTACCTAGAACAAGTATATGCAGTGTATGTGACCTATCCAAGACTTAGGTGGGTTAGTTCAGTTTGAGTTAGCATTATACGACATAGTCCAATTTCCTCTCTCTTTATTGGTTTAAAATTATTAATTGACTAAATCAAATAGGTTTGATCAGTTAAAGTCGGTTTAGGGTGATTCCAAACTAACTTGACTAGTTCAAACCTATCTGACCTAATTGAGATCGATCAAATCTAAATTAGACTAGTCTAGGGTGATTCTAGACTGGTTCTATAAGGATTCGATGTTGGTTCCGTTATATCATAATCGAACTGAGTTTAGTTTAAGTCAATTGAGCTATTCCAATTAAGGTTTTAATTGATTGAGGACTATTGAGATATTGATGTTTCATACTTCTATAATTTGATGAATTTAAAGATTTTATCTGAATTGAAAATGATTATTAGTTTTCTATTTTCTTATGTTTATGATATTGATATGATGAGTATCATGTAGTATATGTGACTAGACTAGCAGTTCACATTGGGAGTACAACCTGTGAGAGGAGCTATGGGCCCCTCATAGTGCGAAGCCACCAATGAACATAGTCTAGCAAATTTACATCAAGTATGGTCTCTCATAATATTTAATCATATTGATTTCTTGATGTATGTGTGAGTGAATGGATGAGTGTAATGAATGATTATGAATATTATGTATCCCTTCGGAGATTTGCGGGCCGTCAGACGTGATGGTTAGACGGTTCCTTCATCCGCTATTGGGAGGAACGTGTCCCCACTTAGGCGAGTGAGGGATACCACTCCATACGTTATTGGGAGTGCGATATGGATTATCTCCATTCGCTGTTGGGAGGAGGAATTCATCCCGTGGAATATGCCTCTCCATTCGTTGTTGGGAGAGTGCACCATCGAGTGATGTACGTCGTTGTTATCATGTATGTGTTGCATGTGGCTGATGCATGATTTTATTTATTATGTAAGAAATTATCATCATTTTTCTGATACATAAGTTTTATGATGAATATATATATTTTTTCTTATTGAATTATTGATATTTGT
Organism: Musa balbisiana; assembly: GCA_004837865.1. NCBI lineage: Eukaryota > Viridiplantae > Streptophyta > Magnoliopsida > Zingiberales > Musaceae > Musa > Musa balbisiana. The sequence continues at coordinate 12,337,056 of CM017192.1, read as the reverse complement.
TTATATTTCATGAATATTGAATATTATTTTTATGATTTTTTTAAGGTTCCTACCAGCATTTGTGGTTGTTGATATGTTTTTATTTTATATTTATTTTCAGAGTAATATACTATTATGTAATAGATCTGAATCTTGGGTGGAAGAGACTTGTGACCCTACGAAGAAGATATTGTTATTTTTCTAGTTAATAAAATATTTAGTACTGTAAAGACAATAATTTGAATTACGAATGAAAAGAGAGAGAGAGAGAGAGAGAGAGAGAGAGAGAGAGAGAAAGAGTTTATTATGTAAATTATGGATAATAAATTAATAATTTATTATTCTTTTTATAAATCCGAGATGTGACATTTACTGTCAACATCATCTTTTTTTTATCGTTATTATTATTCTTTTTCTTCTTTATAAAAATGATATTTCCATCTCGAAATAGGAGCTTTCACCATTTGATGAGCTAAGAATTACTAAGAAGTACAAAGATTTTTCAACTCTACTAAGAATCGTTGGCCCTGAATAGATATAACATAAGGATTTTTTTTTTGAAGACCATAAATAATATAATATTCTATTTGTGCATCAGAAATATATTCGTCTAGATCTAAGAGTGATATGTCTGAGCATAAATTTTTAATTTAAGAAATTGAGAGATCGCCTTGGATAGTATTTACTAAAACATTCTCTAAATACTAAAGCCGAGCCATATTCTTTTTGTTGAATGATACATCAAGAGTAATCTAAATATCTTTTTATTCATTTGCAATGAAATAGATCTTTTTAATACAAAATTTACATTTAAAGTTTTCCATATCTTCTTGGGGTCTTTATCTACAAGGTGTATTGTTATCAATCACAACCCATAGATTTTTCTTTGTGAGATAAGATTCCAAATAAGTCTTTCAGATCTTATAGTTAGATTGATTGAGAAGTTCAATACCAAATTCACCAACTTGACTATAATTTTTTATTATTAAAAAAGATTATCTTTTTCACCAAAAATATCTTGAAACATATATTACCCCCAGATCAAACTAAATAAAAGAAAAAAAAACTAAGACAAAAAAAATTATTAAACTCCTCAAAAAGAAAAATATTTATGGATTTTGAATGATTCTTAAATTTGACTTGAATACTTGAGACTTGAATTTAGATACCACTTACAAAATATAAGAGTCCCTAATCTCTATAACTCTATTTAATTTTATTTAAAATCTTTTAAAATATATTTTAAACTATGAATTTCTTATTCCTAAAACTTTATCTAATCATATTTAATAATTTATATTACTTTTAACTTATTAACAGTTAAAACAACAAACAATAAAACTGTTAAAAAATCGTACAGTTCCATTAACGATGCAAGTGTGCTCAAAAATATACTTTGAAATGCCAAAAATGGAACAAGGAGTCTTCCGATCAAGTTGACAATTGCAAGCGATAGTCGACCGACGGGTGAAGACTCTGACTTTCGTCTATTGCGGCGCTGAAAAGCCATAAAAGATTAGAGGATACAACAAATACAAAAAAGAAATTGAGCATGAAAAGAAGAAACTAAATGCTAAAAACACTTCCCACGTACGTACATTCGGATTCGCCGAAGTCAAAAAATAACACGACTTTTATATGTTTCCTCATCTCGTTGTCGTCTATCTTTATTATTTTCTTCGATAGTCAACCATTCACCAGGCACTTTTGGTAGTTATGGTGACAGCTCGGTTGGCATTGACTTTGTGTACATGTATAATATTTGAATCTCGATATATAGCTCATGTAGAAGTCCTCTAAAATTACACCCAAACGGTAAGAAGCAGCTTGAGTTGACTCTAAGCTCACTGAGTTGAAAACTAACCGAGTATAATGAATGGTGTCAACAAGTTGTCATGACACTGGGAGCTTCTTGTCCCATTACCCACTTCAATATGGCATCTGTCCTATAGCTGGCGTTCAAGCTTGGGATCGACGTCCACGCCAGTGTAGTTGACTTACTGAGGCGTTCATGCTAACGTTAGGCTTTGGGATCATCAACTTCGCGAGGTTTGTCTCCTCCACACTCTCAAGAAGCAATACCTTTTTGATGCTGGGAATAATCCGTGACACCACCGAGGAACCATTGTGGCCTGAGCCGATAAGAATGAAGCGGGTGATGAACGCCATGGCTGTTTCCTGATCTTTTGTGACTAATAAAATATTTGCCATTGCCATTACCTTTTGACAATTGATTTCTGCCATATACGCAAATTTGGAAAGATTTCTGCTTGCCAAATTTCCTCACGCCGCACGCGTACGTTGGGTCTCGACGTTACTTACGCGAACCTGTCTCACCAATAGGCAGGCCGGAGAGGTTGCCACGTGGGATGAGTAAGTTCATGAGGAGTGATCTTTGGGACATTGTAAGTTCGGCTCTTTGGGTTCGGAGTGTCCGCAAGTACTGGGGCCCACGCGGACGCCAAGGTTGACTTCAGAGTCGGCGAAGCGCGTCTCGGGAGACCAAAGCATTTAATTCCACGGGATATTATTCTACCCATAAATTCCATGGAATTCGATAACATCAAGAAATAGAATAAAATAAAATAACATCAAGAAATAGAAAAGCAGAGAAAAGTGATAATGGAACTATAAAATAGTAATAACATCAAGAAATAGAAAAAGTGATTGAAGCAGAGAAAGAAAAGCAAAAAAAATAAAATATTAATCCCCGATTTTTCGGGCGTCAGATTAATTTTTAGTCTTTAAATTGCAAGAACTATCTGAGCTTTTACTTGATGTCGACAATATGTTCGAAAGACTCCGAATGGAAACAAGAATTTCCTACCTCCATAATTTCTACAAATAATGGAACTATATTTAAATATAAAGGGGGAAAAAAAAGAGTGAAATAAATGAAAAATGAATTTTTTGGTTTGTTTTTGCGCCAAGAATCGACAGACAGCACCAGATTGAGGTCACGCTAACGTCATCATCGTCGAATCAAGGCTGTAGCGTTGGAATCAGTCAACATCGGAAACAGGCTAAGCCAATCGATCTAACTCATATGCCAATGCTCTATGGCATCAGTGATCGGGTGGCCACGACGAATCCGCTTGCGTCGGCTGCACATTCTTCATCGTCTCGATTTTGCGGAGGCTTCAATGATGACACTCGACAACCCGAATGAAATCGACATGGCACAGATTGCCATCCTTTAGTTTGCAATGTTTCTAAAACATTTTTTTTTTATTTTATTATCATTCTTCGTGAATTATTTTCATAACGTTATTTGTTTTTATCCTGCATGGTTAAAAAAAATATCATCATAATAGTTAATCTAAATAGGCCATCGAGTTAATTCCGAGGTTATTATATAAGGCATCTAAACAAAGATATATTATCTAACTCTTGTGAGACATCAAAGATGTTTAATCTGTTTATATAATTTTATGGGGTATTTATTGCATAAGGCTTGTAAATTGATAAAAATTTAAGTTGGTAGGAAAAGTCTCGAACTATTTATAATGATTAAACGAGAAGAGGAAAACTTATTGCACTGGTAATGATTAAACACCAGATGATAAAATAAAAAGAGAAAAGCAATACCGGTTTCGACCATACGACCTGTTCTAGTTAATCATCATAAAAAAATTCGATTTGGTGATCAAAAGAGAAAGTAATATATTTAAATGCCATTATTCGAGTAAGTATGTGTGCCCCATCCATACTTGGCTTCAAGTTTCTCGGAGAAGCTTTCCCGGTGGGTCATATCCGATGGATGGGCATCCACAAGCTGCCAAGGCAAAAAGTGATAAAGACAAGCAATGCAAGTCACCAAGTCGAATGAAAAGTAGAGACGAGGTTGTAAACTTCTCTTGTTTGATCGAACGAACAAGAAAGATCATTTCATATTCCGATTTAACCAATGTTATTAGATAATTTAGATTTTTAGATTCCAACGGTTTTCCTAATAGGATTAGGGTTTGTTTAGATGACTTTGAGTTGGAGTAAGAATAGTAGATTGCTTGCTTAGCTAATGACGGAGTTCCATTTCCCTTGTGAACTCCTCTCAGATCATCGACGAGAGCGACGCTAACCGCAGTATAAGTATAATGTGTGCTTGCTTGACCACTGGGCTGCCATCGAAGATTCTTGCGACCGCTTGGATTGCTGCTGACGCTGGTCTTGTCCTACTTGTATGACCCTATTTCTTATTTCTTGGGATGCTATAATAGTCAAGGCTCCTAAAGGGATATCATTCATGCTGAAGACGGGACTCGAAAAGCTTGATCCATAATATGAGAAACTCTACAAAAAAAAAAAGCACTTTTGAAATCAAAAGAAAGGGAAAGGCAGTGCTTGTGATTTATTCCATCTTTCATATTCTACGTAATGATTTATGAAATAATAGATGATACGAGTAAATGGTGCCACTTTGTGTGGTTATAACGTATTTGGCAATACAACGTAACACGTCGAAAAAATAGCGTTATTTTATGAATGGCAAATTTTCCTACCCGTCCCACTTACCTTTCTGGTGGGGTTTTGATAGACGTGCAGTGGGGCAACTTTAGCGGGACCCGCACCTGCTAGTGGTTGGTAAGGCGGGTTAGACGATCATGCGGGTAAATATTACAAAATTTATGACTAAACCGCATGTCAGCAACGGACGTCTCATTCATTACTACCAAAGTTAGAAGAAGATGTGCCTATATATATATTCTCCGTATTAAAAAAAGAATAAATAAATATAAGAAACTTTTACTGCAGAGTATCTCTATTTTTTATCTTTTTATTTTTATTTTTTTTGTGGCAGAGCATCCTTTGTCTTCTCGATGATAATGTTTTAATTCAAAAAATCCTTAGTTATATCAGTTTAAATTCATTCACACTAAAGAGTAAAATCATATTTTAAAATCAATAATACGGTCCCAGTATGTTATCTGAACTCAGTATTCACTGTAGTATGATCTAAAATTTTTTTAATGTATTATTTTTAAATATAAAACTAGATTTTTTTAGTATTTCATCATAAAAAACCTTCATTATTAGCTTTTTACCATATTAGGTGTCTCTCATATTTTAAAAATTAGTTTTTCGGATGATTTTTCTTTTAAATTATGATAATTAATTATCAAAATTAGAGATTTTTTGAATAACATATGTGATCAAATTATTTTAATATAAAATATAAGGATATTTTTATCTAAATAAAAAATGACACCCTAAGGTAGAAACGAATATTAGAGTATCATTTGGTAAAAAAAAAAATCAATAGAGAAGATTTTTTAATAAAATATTTATTTTTTTGTATTTTTAGTGAATATATATATTTTTTATATTTTTAGTGTGTGTGTGTGTGTGTGTGTGTGTGTGTGTGAGAGAGAGAGAGAGAGAGAGAGAGAGAAAAAAAAAGTCATAGGATAGAGGGCAGAAGGGGAAAGAGGGAGTGGGCGGGCAAGTAGAGGAAGGGTCCACTGTCTGCGTCTGCGCATCGTTGACTTGACCTTGTGTGGACATGGCGAGCGATGTATGCAAAGATTCAGCCGTGCTTATTAATAGGCCCATCTACCCCTTTCAATTTATCTCAGAGCCTCCTGCGGCTTCCCCCTCCTCTCTTCCGCTCCTCCCCATCTCCGCTTCTTCTTCTTCTTCTTCTTCTTCTTCTTCTTCCTCCTGTGATCAACCCTGGGTTCCATCTTCTCCTCTTGCTCCACTTGCAGAGCAGGTACCAAGGCTATGATCTTATTTTGCTTCTGTTCAGTTTACTTCGGCCCAATTCGTAGACGAAAATGAACTAGTTAGGATCACTATGGATCTCGTCGTAAGCGGTGAGAGAGACTAACCTTTAGTGCCTTGGTTGTTCGACGGCTTCTCGTTCTCTTTTCTCTTCGAAGATATTTTTCTGACATAAAAAGGGTTTCTCTTTTGTTCTTTATAAGCAAACATACAGAATATTCCTTCATTGATTCTTGTTTGCTTCTTGAGTTTTCTGGGTTCTACCTTTTGGGGAATCCCTACATCTTCGGAGGCTGTGGATTCCCAATTGTCTCTGGCTTTCCCTGTCACACTAGCGAAGGGAGATTAGAACTCTTTCTGCTCGTCTTAAGGAACTGTCGCACAACATACATCAAACTTCGAGTGATTTAACTTCGACCATAGCTGCAGAGCTTTCACGATTGCTTTGTTCTACTACAGCTACTGTTTGCGGTCGTGTGCACTGCTAAGAAGGTGGGAAGCAGAGGAGAAGTGCTGCCACAATGGCCGGAGACCAGCTCCAAGTGCTCAACGCCCTTGATCTAGCCAAGACGCAATGGTACCACTTCACGGCCATCGTCATCGCTGGCATGGGCTTCTTCACCGACGCCTACGACCTGTTCTGCATCTCCCTTGTCACCAAGCTCCTTGGCCGCATCTACTATTTCGACCGCGACTCGCCCACCCCCGGCACGCTCCCGCCCAAAGTCGCTGCGGCCGTCAATGGCGTGGCCTTCTGCGGCACCCTCTCCGGCCAACTTTTCTTCGGGTGGCTTGGCGACAAGCTCGGTCGCAAAAAGGTCTACGGCATGACTCTCATGCTCATGGTCATCTGCTCCCTCGCTTCCGGCCTCTCCTTTGGCCACGACCCTAAAGGCGTCATAGCCACACTCTGCTTCTTCCGCTTTTGGCTGGGCTTCGGCATCGGCGGCGACTACCCGCTCTCCGCCACCATCATGTCGGAGTATGCGAACAAGAGGACCCGCGGAGCCTTCATCGCTGCCGTCTTCGCCATGCAGGGCTTCGGCATCCTCACCGGCGGCATCGTCGCCCTCATTGTCTCCGCCGCCTTCAAGAGCCGCTTTGATGCGCCGGCCTACGAGTTCAACCGGGAAGGCTCCACCGTATCGCAGGCCGATTACATCTGGCGCATAATTCTCATGATGGGAGCCCTCCCGGCCGCCCTAACCTACTACTGGCGGATGAAGATGCCAGAGACCGCGCGATACACCGCCCTGGTAGCCAAGAACGCGAAGAAGGCGGCCGCCGACATGTCCAAGGTCCTCCAGGTGGATATCGTCGAGGAGCAGACCAAGGTGGAGCAGCTGACCATGAAGGAGGCCAACAGCTTCGGCCTCTTCTCCAGGGAGTTCGCTCGCCGCCACGGTCTCCACCTCGTCGGCACCACCACCACGTGGTTCCTCCTCGACATCGCCTTCTACAGCCAGAACCTGTTCCAGAAGGACATCTTCAGCGCCATCGGGTGGATTCCGAAGGCGGCCACCATGAACGCCATCGAGGAAGTGTTCAGGATCGCCCGGGCGCAGACCCTCATCGCGCTCTGCGGTACCGTACCGGGCTACTGGTTCACCGTGGCCTTGATCGACACCATAGGCCGGTTCACCATCCAACTCATGGGCTTCTTCTTCATGACCGTCTTCATGCTCGGCCTCGCCATCCCCTACAACCACTGGACCACTCATCACGTCGGCTTCGTCATCATGTACGGCTTCACCTTCTTCTTCGCCAACTTCGGGCCCAACAGCACCACCTTCATCGTGCCGGCGGAGATCTTCCCCGCGCGGCTGCGGTCCACATGCCACGGCATCTCGGCGGCCGCGGGCAAGGCCGGGGCCATCGTGGGCGCCTTCGGGTTCCTGTACGCGGCACAGAACAGCACGGACCCGACGAAGAGGGACAAGGGGTACCCGGCCGGAATCGGCGTCCGCAACGCGCTCTTCGTGCTCGCGGCGTGCAATTTTTTGGGCGTGATCTTTACCTTCCTAGTGCCGGAATCGAAGGGAAGGTCGCTCGAGGAAATGTCGGGCGAGAACGAAGAGGAGGAACAGATGGAATCCGCAGCCCCTCACAACAGGACGATGCCTGCTTAATATTATTATACATCCCTCCCTCATTGGCTAGTAATATCATCTTGATATGTGTAATTTTCTCTATTCCCTCCAAACTGCTCCGACGCAGCTCTTCCCGGTGGAAGAAGAGACGGTGTCGCAGGTAAATGTGTGGAAGTGCTCTTTGGCTGTTGGGAAAAAGTGTTTAGGATAATTTTTTTTCTTTTATGTATCAAAATGGTTCCTCATCAAATTACCAACTTAATATTAAAATAAAAATATCAATCAGTATAGTATAAATAATAAAATAATAAATCAATCACACAGAGACTAAATCTTTAACATGAAAAATTCAATACGAAATAATTATGGAATCGTACTCTACCTCAAACTTCCACTATCAATAGTAATGATAATATAATAAGTCTTCTCTAGAATAACTAGAGGATCACAATAATATCAAGAACATAGATCTTGACTCAAGAATAGTATATCATCATTACATAGGATGGATCATATTAGAAGAAAATTCTAGGTCTCACAAAGTGGATATAATAGAAAAGTACCTTAGAGAGGGTAAACTATAGATCAACACCGTTAGGATTGTAGAGTTTATTACAAGGATTCTCCACATAAAATTTGGAACAGTTTGGCCACAGAAAACTCAATATTCTAATCTTTCTCTCTCTGCACCGTCGCTTGCTGCACACGTTCCGTTGCCATCTCACTAACTTCACAGCCCTATCTCTCTCTCTTTTTAATTTCTTTTATCAATGATTTGGGCTCAATAGGCTCAATTGTCTAAGCCCACATATGAGCGGGAACCAACAAATTTCTCCCTCTATCTCATATGGTGGGTTGTACCAAGCTCACTCTTCGCCTACATGCTTTAAGCTTCTCCTTAAGCAAAGACTTTGTCAACATATCTGAACCATTCTCATTGGTATGCACTTTTTTCAATTGTAATTCTTTCATTTCAAGCACATCACGAATCCAGTAATATCTCACATCAATATGCTTGGATCTAGAATGATATATTGAATTCTTGGAGAGGTGAATGTCGCTCTGACTATCATAGTAAATAGTATATTCTTCCTGTTTCAAGCTCAATTCCTGTAGAAACTTTTTCATCCATAAAGCTTCCTTACAGGCTTTAGTAATTACTATGTATTCTAATTCTGTAGTTGATAGAGCAACATAATTATATAACTTAGATTGTCAAGAGATTGCTCCCCCTGCAAATGTCATAAAGAACCCCGAAGTGGACTTCCTGGAATCAGTATCACCTGCCATGTCTACATCTGTGTACCCTTCTAACACAAGTTCATCACCTCCAAAACATAAACACAACCTGAAAGTACATCTTAGATATCTTAATATATATTTCACTGCTACCCAATGTTCCTTTCTAAGATTAGAGAGAAATCGGTTGACAACTCTAACTACATGAGCTATATCTGGCCTAGTACAAACCATAACATACATCAAACTGTCTATTGCAGATGAGTAAGGCACTTTGGACATTTCTTTTTTTTCTTTCTTACTTATAGGACATTATTGCGAACTAAGCTTGAAATGACCTACAAGTGGAGAACAAACTGCTTTGGCTTTACTTATGTTAAATCTTTTAAGAACCTTTTCAATATAAGTCTCCTAAGATAGCCAAATCTTCCTTTTTTTCCTATCACGAAGAATCTTCATACCAAGATTTTGTTTCACTGATCCCAAGTCTTTCATGGCAAAAGACTTACTTAACTCTCTTTTAAGCTTTTCAATTTTACCAGCATCATGACCAACAATCAGCATATCATCAACATATAGTAGGAGAATAATGAAATCATCATCTGAAAATTTCTGCATAAACACATAATAATCAAATGTGGTTCTATCATACCCTTGGCTTATCATAAAGGAATCAAACTTCTTGTAACATATAAACTTTTCCTAAGCTTATACACTAAATTTTCTTTTCCCTTGACTTTGAAACCTTATGATTGCTCCATGTAAATTCCTTCTTCTAAGTCACCATGAAGAAATGCTGTTTTCATATCAAGTTATTCAACTTCTAAATTCAAACAGGTAGTCAAACCAAAAACAACTCGGATAGAGGACATTTTCACAATTGAAGAAAATATTTCTTCAAAGTCAATACATTTCTTCTGATTGAATCCTTTCACACTAGTCATGCCTTATATCTTTGTTGTGAACTATTATTTTCAGTCTTTAATTTGTAAACTCACTTATTTTTTAGAGCTTTCTTCTCTTTAAGTAACTTTACTAAGTCATACGTGTGGTTTTCAAGCAAGGATCTCATCTCTTCTTGCATGGCTTTAACCCACTCATTCTTATACTCATGTAGAATAGCTTATTGGTAAGTTTCTGGCTCTCCCCCGTCAGTAAGCATAACATACTCATGTGGAGGATATTTGGTAGATGGTTGTCGCTCTCTAGTGAATCTTCTCAATGGAATTTCAACTAGTGGTGGAGGTGCTTGTTCAGTTGGTTCAACATCATCAACTGTAGGAGTCTCATCACTGATATTCTCACCACAATCTTCTTGTTCATCTCCCCTATGATCATTATGAACGACAGGTGAAGGAATTGGACCCAGACTCCAAGGAACATAAACAGAGGTTTCTAGCTTCTTAATATTATCACCATCATCAAACAATTGGTCTTCAAGAAATACAACATCTTTGCTTCTAATAATCTTCTTATTCACTGGATCCCATAATCTGTACCCAAACTCATTATGACTATATCCTAAGAAGATACATGCTTTTGCTTTATTATCAAGATTGGACCTCTCATCTTTGGGTATATGAACAAATGTTTTACACCCAAAGACTCTCAAATGATTATAAGATATATCTTTTCATTTTCATACTATCTTTGGAACATCACCTTTCAGAGGAACTGATGGAGAAAGATTTATAAGGTCAATTGTAGTTCTCATAGCCTTCCCCCAAAATGACTTTGGTTACTTGGCGTGAGAAAGCATACATCTAATCATTTCTTCAATTATTCTGTTCATCTTTTCTATCATACCATTATATTGAGAAGTTTTATGAACTATTTTCTCAAGCTTGATACCATGGAACCTACAATAATTCTCAAAAGGACCCCTATACTCGCCACCATTATCTGATCGAACACACTTTAGCTTTCTGCCAGTTTCTCTTTCAACATTGACATGAAACTCCTTGAAAACATCGAGTACCTAGTCTTTAGATTTCAAAGCAAAAGCCCACACTTTTCTAGAATAGTCATCAATAAAAGTACCAAAATAAATAGCACCTCCAAGAGTTCTAGTTTGCATAATAAAGACATCAGTATGAACTAAATCAATAACATCTGATCTTCTAGATGATGGATATATATGAAATGCAACTCTATGTGTTTTTCCAACTAAGCAATGATCACAAGATTTAAGAGATATACCTTGTAACTCTAGTAAGAACTGCTTTCTAGCAAGAGTTTGAAGTCCCTCCTCTCCTCGCTGATATATCCAAGCCTCTTGTGCCAAAGATCTATACTTTCACCTTTTGAAATTGCATTAATCTCTCTTTTGTATAGCTTAGCTTCCATGACATAAAAAGAGTTAAGCTTCTTTTCTCTTGCCATAATTAGAGAACCTTTAGTGAGTTTCCATTTATTTTCACCAAAATAATATGCGAAGCCCTCTCATCATCAAGTTTGCTTGTGGATATCAAGTAAGACGAATATCTAGAACATGCTTTACATCTTTGAGTATCAATTTGCTCCCAATATTGGTCTCCAAGCAAATATCTCCAATACCCACAATCTTAGATGTACCACTGTTTCCCATTCTGACATTACCAAAATCACCAACAGTGTAAAATCTAAAGAAATCACCATGAGAAGTAACATGAAATGAAGCACCATAGTCAATTACCTAGTTACTGTCCTGAGCTACAAGATTGACACAACCGTCATCACAAACAATAGTGATATTACCTTCAGCAGCAATTGTATTGGTCTCTTTCTCATTTTTTTTTTCATTTTATTATGTTCTCACTTCCAAAACCTATACTCTTTCTTCATGTGACCTAGTCTGTTACAGTGGAAATATTTGATATCTCTTCTAGACTTGAATTTTCCTCTAAAACCATGTAAATTTCTACTATGACTTCTTCCACGACTTTCTTATTTTTCAGTAACAAATGCACCAGAAGAATATTCACCCTATTCTTTCCTTCTGGCATCTTCATTTAGCAAACTATCTTTAACCATATCTATAGTTAGAGTCCCATCTGATGTGGAGTTACAAATTGTCACCATAAACGTTTCCTAATTTTCTGGTAAAAAGCTGAGAAGTAATAATCCTTACATCTCATCATCTATATTCATTTTCATAGCTACCAACTTGTTTGAAAGACTCTGAAATAGGCTTATGTGCTCAATAATGTTACCATCATATTTATATTTCAAATTTACAAGCCTTCTAAGGAGAGAAATTCTATTTCCCACTATCTTTTTCGTAAAGAGGTTTTCTAACCTTTGCCAAATAACATCAGCTCTGGTTTCATTAAAAATATACTCATGCAAGTTTATATTCATCCATCTTCTAATATAAGCAATAGCTTTTCTATGTAGAAGGTTTATCTTTAACCTTGAACTTCCCATTCTTCATCGTCCATAGTAGAAGGTTTATCTTTAACCTTGATAGACTTATACAAATCTTTGCAATAGAGTAAATCTTCCATCATATGCTTCCAAGTGGAATAATTTGATGAGTTCAATTTAATCATATCATTTGTCTGCTCCATTTCAATCACACAATAAAAACTAGCACCAAACAATATGCTACTCTGATACCACTTATTGGAAAAAACCTATTAAAGCGAAATAATTCTTTTATCTCTTTGTATATCAAAATGGTTCCTCATTAAACTACCAACTTGATATCAAAATGGAAATATCAACCAGCACAACATAAATAATATAGCAATAAATCAATCATACAGTGAGACCAAATCTTTAACGTGAAAAACCCAATACGGGAAAAACCATAGGACCGTAGTCTACCTCAAACTTCCACTATCAATAGTAATAATAATATAGTAAATCTTCTCTAGAATAACTAGAGGATCACAATAACATCAAGAACATATATCTTAGCTCAAGAATAACATATCATCATCACATAGGATAGATCTCTTTAGAAGAAAATTCTAGGTCTCACAAAGTGAATATGGTAGAAAAGTACCTTAGAGAGGATAAACTACAGATCAACAACGTTAGGATTGTAGAGTTTCTTATAAAAATTCTACACATAAAATTTGAGTCAATTTGGCTATAGAAAACTCAATATCCTAATCTTTCTCTCTCTTTCTGCACCGCACTTGCTGCACACGTTTGCTGCCCTCTCACTAACTTCACAGCCCTATCTCTCTCTTTTTAATTTATTTGATTAATGATTTGGGCTCAATAGGCGCAATTGTCGAAGCCCAATTGACATTAAGTTTACGCTCGGTTCATGCTTCATAGAGTTGACATTGTGGTCAGCAGCACAAGGATGTGCATATGTGGGCCTGCGTTGGAATCACGGCCGTAGAGTTGACTAAGCGCCACTCCCTCCTCAATATCGATCCTAATAAGAAACTAGGAATAGAAGCTTTCGGAGATAAGAACCCACCTCCTTAGCACTTCCAGGGAAGTTAGCTCGGTTGAAGGAACTGTGAGACACGGCTACTCCATTCTTTCCGTGGATTTCTAAGGAGAATATGACGATAAAACTACTTGTGAACAGTTTCTCGTATTAATTAGACTACAAGTCATGTCGCTTTGGTTTCTTGAACAGGCAAGAAATGTCACATTCTGGAATTTTTGGCTGAAGTCTTTAGGTGGAAGTCAGTTGTTGGAGGCTGCCGTCCCACCAAATCCACAGAAACTTTTGCTCTTCAATATATAATAATTTTGGGGCGTTGAAATCGATTCAAATTGAACCCAATCGATTCGGATCTATTTAATTAAATTGGTTAAAAATCAATTAATCCGATTCAATTAACTGATTAATCAATTGATAATTTTAAATAACTTTTTTTAAATTAATCGATTCAGTTAGTTAGTTTTGGCGAATCAATTTGGTTCGATTGGAATCTTTATCCAATTAGATCAATAAGACTTGAACTTGGGCTAACATCGCTCCCTATGGAACTGTAGTTTGATCATCAATTCATAGAACCCAAAAATAATTTTGTAATTGGATGCTATAGGATTGGTAAAATTACTATCGAAAGATATAGTAGAGATGGATATGACCAACGCATTCCTTGGAAGAATCGACAACCTAGTTGAATTCACCTTCCACCAATTCAACAAATTTAATTTGATATTAAGCTTGAACGACTCATGGTTCTCCTTCAAGTACTTCTTCTAGCTTTCATTTGTGCTCTCAACTGCTCGTAAAAACATATTCTTCATCTAAATTGGCGTTTGCATAAATACCAAAGTTGACACAAATAAATTTTAAGCCCCTATCTCGATAATCCTATATTGCTTGTACAATGAATGACTCGATTATCTTATCATCATTATCATTGATGTTGATGAACCTTTATGCCGTGATCGAGGTGTTAGCACAATTTGGTTCGGTCTTGAATGTACAAGGTTGCCCACATGGATGCTCGGGTGGTGAGAGCGAGCGTCGGGTCGGATCAAGTTTGATCTTCGTCCCTCGAGCGTAGTCTTCTCTCTTAGCGAGTGGCTTGCTTCTCCATTGCTGGACTCTTACAAACAGGTCGAGGTTGGGAGGGCGATTTCCCGACTCGACCCCTCCGAAGCTTAAGTTAGCTTTTGGTGAAATGAAATAAAGTTAGAGTGTTCGAAGTCCCCTCCCTCTTAATCAAGGAGGGTTAGCTTTTCTACCTATGAGGATGAGTTGGTCGTACCTACGGCTGGCTCCTTGGGCGGCCGACTTTAGCTTCTGTATGAGCGTCGATTGACCTACACGGATCGGCGTCACGCGGTGCCGCCTTGAGCTTTCTAGGATGATTGTACCATGATGATGTCATTCGTACGGAGGGGGCGTCAAGCGACTACCCGTGTGTGCTGCACGCGACATCGTACTTGAGGTTCCACGTCTGCATTGTCGTGTCTGCTTACTTGGGTCTATGTGGGCAATGCCAAAATATGCCTTATCATTCTCTCTCTCCCCCCCCCCCCAAAAGAGGAGTGCCCCGGGTTCCGCGTGGGGGGGCTCGGGGCATGGCTTGGTGCCTTTTGTTGGTGGTTTGGTTGTCGTGCTGGGATTGGTGGTTTAGTTGTCGATTGCTCAGGAGCTTCTATTCGGGAGCTAGATTAGTCGATTGCTCAGGAGCTTCTATTCGGAGCTAGATTAGTCGAGCAACATAACTCAAGGATTAGGCTGGCCGAGCAACACTACTCAGGCACTGGACTGGCCAAGCTACACTACTTGGGCATGTGACTCAGATATTGGACTGGCTGCGAGGCATGGCTCAGGCATTGGACTGGTCGAGACGTGCCTCGGACATTGGACTGGCCGTGAGGGGTGGCTCGGGCGTTTGGATTGGTCGGGGCGTGACTTGAACATTGGACTGGCCGTAAGGCATGACTAGTGTTAGTGTCAACACCTTTATGTCGTGGCCTCGGGGCTGACACGGCTTGGTTCAGATCCGAATGATCGGGGATCTCGTTGGGCAACCCTTGAGACCGATGAGGAGGCCAACTTCAGTAGTCCGATCACAGTTGGGTCACTTCTATCTCCGACGAGGGCCTCTGCGCCTGGTCGTCAGCTAGAGGGGCGCTCTGTCTTCGTTCCTGCACATAGGTCGGGTCAGGAAAGCTCGGCCCGACCCCTCTGACGTGTTTCTCCTGAAGTGTTCCTTTTCTCCTCCCTTTTTGTTCCGAACGCGATGGTTTTTATAGGGAAGGTTACCGTTTCCTGATGTGTCTGACTGCAGGGAGCAGTGTCATACCTTGGATAGCGTCTAACACCAGTATTGGCGTTGTGTGAAGGACCGGGCTTCTATAGGATGGCGATGTGCCTTGGTCGACGTTCTGGTTTGCTTCAGCCAGGCGTTGTCAAGTCAAACCGAGACAGGCAACCCCCGTGGCTCCTCGGTCTACGTGACCTAGGAAACATCACCCCGGAGCAAGTGACGTTAGTTCGCGTCCCATCATTGCAGGTAATGTTGGTTCGTGTCCCATCATTATTATTACCCTCATCATTCTCCCCCCCGGAGGAAGCCATGCATCGGTTGTTGCCAGGGGGTCCGAGGCGTGGCTTTTGTCCTCTGGTCAGTGCCGGGGAGGTTTCCCAGAGGATCGCCATGGTCGATTGCTGGCTGTCATGCGATGTACCTTGGATAGCGTCTAACACCAGTATTGGCGTTGTGTGAAGGACCGGGCTTCTATAGGATGGCGATGTGCCTTGGTCGACGTTTTGGTTTGCTTCGGCCAGGCGTTGTCAAGTCAAACCGAGATAGGCAACCCCCGTGGCTCCTCGGTCTACGTGACCTAGGAAACATCACCCCGGAGCAAGTGACGTTAGTTCGCGTCCCATCATTGCAGGTAATGTTGGTTCGTGTCCCATCATTATTATTACCCTCATCATTCTCCCCCCCGGAGGAAGCCATGCATCGGTTGTTGCCAGGGGGTCCGAGGCGTGGCTTTTGTCCTCTGGTCAGTGCCGGGGAGGTTTCCCAGAGGATCGCCATGGTCGATTGCTGGCTGTCATGCGATGTACCTTGGATAGCGTCTAACACCAGTATTGGCGTTGTGTGAAGGACCGGGCTTCTATAGGATGGCGATGTGCCTTGGTCGACGTTTTGGTTTGCTTCGGCCAGGCGTTGTCAAGTCAAACCGAGATAGGCAACCCCCGTGGCTCCTCGGTCTACGTGACCTAGGAAACATCACCCCGGAGCAAGTGACGTTAGTTCGCGTCCCATCATTGCAGGTAATGTTGGTTCGTGTCCCATCATTATTATTACCCTCATCATTCTCCCCCCCGGAGGAAGCCATGCATCGGTTGTTGCCAGGGGGTCCGAGGCGTGGCTTTTGTCCTCTGGTCAGTGCCGGGGAGGTTTCCCAGAGGATCGCCATGGTCGATTGCTGGCTGTCATGCGATGTACCTTGGATAGCGTCTAACACCAGTATTGGCGTTGTGTGAAGGACCGGGCTTCTATAGGATGGCGATGTGCCTTGGTCGACGTTTTGGTTTGCTTCGGCCAGGCGTTGTCAAGTCAAACCGAGACAGGCAACCCCCGTGGCTCCTCGGTCTACGTGACCTAGGAAACATCACCCCGGAGCAAGTGACGTTAGTTCGCGTCCCATCATTGCAGGTAATGTTGGTTCGTGTCCCATCATTATTATTACCCTCATCATTCTCCCCCCCGGAGGAAGCCATGCATCGGTTGTTGCCAGGGGGTCCGAGGCGTGGCTTTTGTCCTCTGGTCAGTGCCGGGGAGGTTTCCCAGAGGATCGCCATGGTCGATTGCTGGCTGTCATGCGATGTACCTTGGATAGCGTCTAACACCAGTATTGGCGTTGTGTGAAGGACCGGGCTTCTATAGGATGGCGATGTGCCTTGGTCGACGTTTTGGTTTGCTTCGGCCAGGCGTTGTCAAGTCAAACCGAGACAGGCAACCCCCGTGGCTCCTCGGTCTACGTGACCTAGGAAACATCACCCCGGAGCAAGTGACGTTAGTTCGCGTCCCATCATTGCAGGTAATGTTGGTTCGTGTCCCATCATTATTATTACCCTCATCATTCTCCCCCCCGGAGGAAGCCATGCATCGGTTGTTGCCAGGGGGTCCGAGGCGTGGCTTTTGTCCTCTGGTCAGTGCCGGGGAGGTTTCCCAGAGGATCGCCATGGTCGATTGCTGGCTGTCATGCGATGTACCTTGGATAGCGTCTAACACCAGTATTGGCGTTGTGTGAAGGACCGGGCTTCTATAGGATGGCGATGTGCCTTGGTCGACGTTTTGGTTTGCTTCGGCCAGGCGTTGTCAAGTCAAACCGAGATAGGCAACCCCCGTGGCTCCTCGGTCTACGTGACCTAGGAAACATCACCCCGGAGCAAGTGACGTTAGTTCGCGTCCCATCATTGCAGGTAATGTTGGTTCGTGTCCCATCATTATTATTACCCTCATCATTCTCCCCCCCGGAGGAAGCCATGCATCGGTTGTTGCCAGGGGGTCCGAGGCGTGGCTTTTGTCCTCTGGTCAGTGCCGGGGAGGTTTCCCAGAGGATCGCCATGGTCGATTGCTGGCTGTCATGCGATGTGTGACCGTGGGGCATGTCTTGAGAGAGATGGAAAACTCGAGCGAGCAAGCGGCGACGAGGTGTAGGAAACATGCAGGCTTCGACCGAAGTATGGGGCTGAGGGCGGGCAGGCTGCACAGAGGTGGCCTCGGGCAGATCGTGCCGAGGGACACGGCTCAGGCGGGCAGGCCGCGCAGAGGTGGCCTCAGGCAGATCGTGCCGAGGACACGGCTCAGGCGGGCAGGCCGCGCAGAGGTGGCCTCGAGCATATCGTGCCGAGGGACACGGCTCAGGCGGGCAGGCCGCGCAGAGGTGGCCTCGGGCAGATCGTGCCGAGGGACACGGCTCAGGCGGGCAGGCCGCGCAGAGGTGGCCTCGGGCAGATCGTGCCGAGGGACACGGCTCAAGTGGGTAGGCCGCAGAGGTGGCCTCGATCAGATCGTGCCGAGGGACACGGCTCAGGCGGGCAGGCCGCGCAGAGGTGGCCTCGGGCAGATCGTGCCGAGGGACACGGCTCAGGCGGGCAGGCCGCGCAGAGGTGGCCTCGGGCAGATCGTGCCGAGGGACACGGCTCAGGCGGGCAGGCCGCGCAGAGGTGGCCTCGAGCATATCGTGCCGAGGGACACGGCTCAGGCGGGCAGGCCGCGCAGAGGTGGCCTCGGGCAGATCGTGCCGAGGGACACGGCTCAGGCGGGCAGGCCGCGCAGAGGTGGCCTCGGCAGATCGTGCCGAGGGACACGGCTCAAGTGGGTAGGCCGCAGAGGTGGCCTCGAGCATATCGTGCCGAGGGACACGGCTCAGGCGGGCAGGCCGCGCAGAGGTGGCCTCGGGCAGATCGTGCCGAGGGACACGGCTCAGGCGGGCAGGCCGCGCAGAGGTGGCCTCGAGCATATCGTGCCGAGGGACACGGCTCAGGCGGGCAGGCCGCGCAGAGGTGGCCTCGGGCAGATCATGCCGAGGGACATGGCTCAGGCGGGCAGGCCGCGCAGAGGTGGCCTCGAGCATATCGTGCCGAGGGACACGGCTCAGGCGGGCAGGCCGCGCAGAGGTGGCCTCGGGCAGATCGTGCCGAGGGACACGGCTCAGGCGGGCAGGCCACGTAGAGGTGGCCTCGGGCAGATCGTGCCGAGGGACACGGCTCAGGCGGGCAGGCCACGTAGAGGTGGCCTCGGGCAGATCGTGCCGAGGGACACGGCTCAGGCGGGCAGGCCACGTAGAGGTGGCCTCGGGCAGATCGTGCCGAGGGACACGGCTCAGGCGGGCAGGCCACGTAGAGGTGGCCTCGGGCAGATCGTGCCGAGGGACACGGCTCAGGCGGGCAGGCCACGTAGAGGTGGCCTCGGGCAGATCGTGCCGAGGGACACGGCTCAGGCGGGCAGGCCACGTAGAGGTGGCCTCGGGCAGATCGTGCCGAGGGACACGGCTCAGGCGGGCAGGCCACGTAGAGGTGGCCTCGGGCAGATCGTGCCGAGGGACACGGCTCAGGCGGGCAGGCCACGTAGAGGTGGCCTCGGGCAGATCGTGCCGAGGGACACGGCTCAGGCGGGCAGGCCACGTAGAGGTGGCCTCGGGCAGATCGTGCCGAGGGACACGGCTCAGGCGGGCAGGCCACGTAGAGGTGGCCTCGGGCAGATCGTGCCGAGGGACACGGCTCAGGCGGGCAGGCCACGTAGAGGTGGCCTCGGGCAGATCGTGCCGAGGGACACGGCTCAGGCGGGCAGGCCACGTAGAGGTGGCCTCGGGCAGATCGTGCCGAGGGACACGGCTCAGGCGGGCAGGCCACGTAGAGGTGGCCTCGGGCAGATCGTGCCGAGGGACACGGCTCAGGCGGGCAGGCCACGTAGAGGTGGCCTCGGGCAGATCGTGCCGAGGGACACGGCTCAGGCGGGCAGGCCACGTAGAGGTGGCCTCGGGCAGATCGTGCCGAGGGACACGGCTCAGGCGGGCAGGCCACGTAGAGGTGGCCTCGGGCAGATCGTGCCGAGGGACACGGCTCAGGCGGGCAGGCCACGTAGAGGTGGCCTCGGGCAGATCGTGCCGAGGGACACGGCTCAGGCGGGCAGGCCACGTAGAGGTGGCCTCGGGCAGATCGTGCCGAGGGACACGGCTCAGGCGGGCAGGCCACGTAGAGGTGGCCTCGGGCAGATCGTGCCGAGGGACACGGCTCAGGCGGGCAGGCCACGTAGAGGTGGCCTCGGGCAGATCGTGCCGAGGGACACGGCTCAGGCGGGCAGGCCACGTAGAGGTGGCCTCGGGCAGATCGTGCCGAGGGACACGGCTCAGGCGGGCAGGCCACGTAGAGGTGGCCTCGGGCAGATCGTGCCGAGGGACACGGCTCAGGCGGGCAGGCCACGTAGAGGTGGCCTCGGGCAGATCGTGCCGAGGGACACGGCTCAGGCGGGCAGGCCACGTAGAGGTGGCCTCGGGCAGATCGTGCCGAGGGACACGGCTCAGGCGGGCAGGCCACGTAGAGGTGGCCTCGGGCAGATCGTGCCGAGGGACACGGCTCAGGCGGGCAGGCCACGTAGAGGTGGCCTCGGGCAGATCGTGCCGAGGGACACGGCTCAGGCGGGCAGGCCAGGATCGCTACTAGCGAGATCCTCCCTATAATAGCGCGCAGTTGGTTTCTTGCATGCCTTTATACTGGAAATCTGTTCAGTCATTTCTTTCGGACCCCGTCGCTTCCGTTCGATGTCGACCCTCCTACCTCACCTTCCAAAACAAAGGTCGGTAAGAATGGCCTTCCCTTCCTCCGCAACTTCACCCCCTTCTCCTTTCACTCTAGTAAGGTCGGGGGAGAAGATGTTGCCGCCGAGCCCCGACTCGTCATTCGACGAGAAGGCGGCGCGACGCGCTCAAAGCCTTGGTGTGGCCACACGATCTCGACTCCATGGTGAGCGAATCATTGCTAGGCAATCTCCGGGAGCACTACTGCATCCCGAGGATTATGTTCTCCTTGCTCCCGAGCCGGGGCAACGGGCTTATGACCCGATTCCCAAGGGTTTTGCCCTAACCCTAGATGCCCTCGAGGCGGGATTACTTTCCCTTTGCACCCCATCATCAGTTCCTGCATTTCCTAGTGGCGCATTTCCCCATCGTAGATGGTGCCGAACTCCTGGCACTATCTGGTGGCATTCTTGGAGGAGTGCCACTATGCCGACATCACCCCAACACAGTCCCTTTTCTCGTCTTGCTTCCGCCTTTCCAAGGGGTCCAGGGGTTACTATTTGTCAGCCCGATCGGGTTTCCGGGTTAGCGGGGTCCCTTCCAGCAATAAGGGATAGAAGGGGCGTTTCTTTTATATTTGCTGCGCAAAGGACTAGGGGTTCGGGCTCCGGTGGTCGGCACGCATGATCGACAACACCGCCCCGGCTCTAAATGACGATGAGTACAGGGACCTCCGGAGGCTCAAGGAGATTCTTCCGTCCTCTCGAGCCATCCGGAACATGACTGAGCGTTGGTTGATTAAGGCGGGACTTAGCCCGACGCCTCGAGGTATGTCCGTAGTGGGTAGTTTAGGGTTCCTACTAATCATTCAGGGTGCTGACTAATGTCTGTATTTTTGCGCAGATATGGTGAATCTTAGGTCCGTGCACGAAGGGCGGGCTTCGTCGGTTTCGTCCTTGCGCCCACAAGCCGAGCCGAGGATCAGCTCGAAAGATGCGCCGGTGGAGGTCGAGACCGGTCGGCCTCGGAAGAAAACGAAGACCTGTGTCGCGAAGGCATCCGATGCGGCAGCGGCCCATCTGGAAGGAGCCACTACTGAACCGGCCGACCATGCGGGGAGGAGCCTCGAGCGAGGCGAGGCCGGACCCAGTAGGGAGAGGGTGGGGAAGGCACCTCGGGAGCCTTCCATTCGCGAACTCTGCCGCCTTCCTACGGGTACGAAGGACGAGCCCTACCATGTTCGGGCAGTGGGCAACCTCCCTGAGGGCGAAGCCTCTGACCCACTAGGGGGGCTTGTCCCGCGGGGAGCGGATATCGGCCGACGGGAACTCCGCAGCCTTGTTCATCCGCAGAGGGCTTTATCCTGACAAGGCTTGGGAGTTGTACACCTCATCATTCGAGGTCTTACTTGGCAAGTCTGCCAAGTCGCTGCTGTGGGTAAGCATCTTTGCCACTGGCTTCCTGTCTGTACTTGGGCAGTATTTGTTGTGATTCCTTTCCTTGCAGGGCCAGCACTACGCCATGGCGCTAATGGACTGTGTGCGTGACACTGGCCGGGTCATCGGCCACTTGGGCGACCGCAACGTCGAGTTGCGTAGGGAGATCGAGGAGATCCTTACGGGAGCGGCTCCTGAAGCGGTGGCTGCAGCCAAGCAGCATGCGTCGGATCTAGAGGTGGAAGCGACGCATCTCAGGTCCGAGCTTAAGGCAACCGAGGAGCAGAACAAAGGACTTCAGGAGCTTCTGAGGTCCACTAAGTTCGAGGTTCGCTTGGCGAGGGGTGAGACGCTTGCCCTAAACCAGAAGTTGGAAGAGGTGTGCGCCAAGGTACGAGCGGCTTCCGAGGCCCTAGTTGACGAGATTCATCAGCGGCTAGAGAAGGATAGGAAGTTGATCGAGGCCTATAAGAAATCCTCAAGCTTTGAGCTCGAGCTGACTCGGACGGGGCAGGTCACCTATGAATACGGGTACCGGATCACCCTGGCCCATTTCAGAGCACGTTACCTGGACCTCGAGGTCCCGGGAGACCCCTTCAACTCCTTTCCTGAAGACTTGGGCGTCGATATGCCCGAAGAAGTCCCTTTTGATGACAATGTTGAAGCCCCCGGGAAGTAGAGTAATCCAATTGTAATTGTTATAATGGGATTAGTCGTGCGTCGGCTGACGCTGTAATGCATAGTCTGGTCCTGTAACCGATTTTTTTTCTATTCAGACTTCTTCCTTATCCTTCTTGTCTCTATTACACGAAAAACTTTTTTAGGTTTTGTACGTTCCATGCCCTTGGCAGGGGGTGGCCCTGCATTGTCGCAAGTCGGTACATGCCGATCTTGACGACGCCGACCACCCAATAAGGTCCTTCCCAGTTGGGCGCGAGCTTGCCGCGCGCTCGAGTCGGGTCACTGACTTCGGCTTTGCGTAAGACTAGATCACCCAACTTAATCGGTCGGGGATGTACTTTCTGGTTATAGATTCTGGCAACAGCTCTCTTGTAAGAGAGGGCTTTTAAGTGTCTATCAGCACGCCATTCCTCGAGCATGTCGAGATTGGCTCAAAGTACTTTGATTGACGTCCCTTCCTTATAGTTTTCCGTCCGAGGGGTCGGGATAATCACCTCGGGTGGAAGGATGGCTCGATCTCAAATGCGAGGCTGTAAGGGGATTCTCCGGTCGCAGTTTTGGGGGTGGTCCGCAAGGACCACAAGATGCTAGGGAGCTCGTCCACCCAAGCCGAACGGGCTACGGATACTCTTCTTCTGAGGCCATCCAGAATGGATCAATTGGTTATTGTTAGGACCCTTTTCTGAGCTTTTGAATAATGTTTATCGAGTCTGTTTAGTCCAGTTGTTTATCGAGTCTGTTTAGTTCAGTTAGAGTCGGGTAGAGGTTTATTTAATATTTATTTATTATTAAGAGTCCAAGTCTTGGTGGACTCTAGGTGGAACTCTATAAATAGTGATGTAACCCTTTCTTTGAATCAATTAATGAATGAAATATTATTCCACTCTGTGGACAAACCCTAGGAGGTCGATCCCCTCGAAGTGATCAAGGAGGGTCGATCCCCTCGAAGCGATCAAGGAGGCCGATCCCCTCGAAGCGATCAAGGAGGCCGATCCCCTCGAAGTGATCAAGGAGGCCGATCCCCTCGAAGCGATCAAGGAGGCCGATCCCCTCGAAGCGATCAAGGAGGCCGATCCCCTCGAAGTGATCAAGGAGGCCGATCCCCTCGAAGCGATCAAGGAGGCCGATCCCCTCGAAGCGATCAAGGAGGCCGATCCCCTCGAAGTGATCAAGGAGGCCGATCCCCTCGAAGTGATCAAGGAGGCCGATCCCCTCGAAGTGATCAAGGAGGCCGATCCCCTCGAAGTGATCAAGGAGGCCGATCCCCTCGAAGCGATCAAGGAGGCCGATCCCCTCGAAGCGATCAAGGAGGCCGATCCCCTCGAAGCGATCAAGGAGGCCGATCCCCTCGAAGCGATCAAGGAGGCCGATCCCCTCGAAGCGATCAAGGAGGCCGATCCCCTCGAAGCGATCAAGGAGGCCGATCCCCTCGAAGCGATCAAGGAGGCCGATCCCCTCGAAGTGATCAAGGAGGCCGATCCCCTCGAAGCGATCAAGGAGGCCGATCCCCTCGAAGCGATCAAGGAGGCCGATCCCCTCGAAGCGATCAAGGAGGCCGATCCCCTCGAAGCGATCAAGGAGGCCGATCCCCTCGAAGCGATCAAGGAGGCCGATCCCCTCGAAGCGATCAAGGAGGCCGATCCCCTCGAAGCGATCAAGGAGGCCGATCCCCTCGAAGCGATCAAGGAGGCCGATCCCCTCGAAGCGATCAAGGAGGCCGATCCCCTCGAAGCGATCAAGGAGGCCGATCCCCTCGAAGTGATCAAGGAGGCCGATCCCCTCGAAGCGATCAAGGAGGCCGATCCCCTCGAAGCGATCAAGGAGGCCGATCCCCTCGAAGCGATCAAGGAGGCCGATCCCCTCGAAGCGATCAAGGAGGCCGATCCCCTCGAAGCGATCAAGGAGGCCGATCCCCTCGAAGCGATCAAGGAGGCCGATCCCCTCGAAGCGATCAAGGAGGCCGATCCCCTCGAAGCGATCAAGGAGGCCGATCCCCTCGAAGCGATCAAGGAGGCCGATCCCCTCGAAGCGATCAAGGAGGCCGATCCCCTCGAAGCGATCAAGGAGGCCGATCCCCTCGAAGTGATCAAGGAGGCCGATCCCCTCGAAGCGATCAAGGAGGCCGATCCCCTCGAAGCGATCAAGGAGGCCGATCCCCTCGAAGCGATCAAGGAGGCCGATCCCCTCGAAGCGATCAAGGAGGCCGATCCCCTCGAAGCGATCAAGGAGGCCGATCCCCTCGAAGTGATCAAGGAGGCCGATCCCCTCGAAGCGATCAAGGAGGCCGATCCCCTCGAAGCGATCAAGGAGGCCGATCCCCTCGAAGCGATCAAGGAGGCCGATCCCCTCGAAGCGATCAAGGAGGCCGATCCCCTCGAAGCGATCAAGGAGGCCGATCCCCTCGAAGCGATCAAGGAGGCCGATCCCCTCGAAGCGATCAAGGAGGCCGATCCCCTCGAAGCGATCAAGGAGGCCGATCCCCTCGAAGCGATCAAGGAGGCCGATCCCCTCGAAGCGATCAAGGAGGCCGATCCCCTCGAAGCGATCAAGGAGGCCGATCCCCTCGAAGCGATCAAGGAGGCCGATCCCCTCGAAGCGATCAAGGAGGCCGATCCCCTCGAAGCGATCAAGGAGGCCGATCCCCTCGAAGCGATCAAGGAGGCCGATCCCCTCGAAGCGATCAAGGAGGCCGATCCCCTCGAAGCGATCAAGGAGGCCGATCCCCTCGAAGCGATCAAGGAGGCCGATCCCCTCGAAGCGATCAAGGAGGCCGATCCCCTCGAAGCGATCAAGGAGGCCGATCCCCTCGAAGCGATCAAGGAGGCCGATCCCCTCGAAGCGATCAAGGAGGCCGATCCCCTCGAAGCGATCAAGGAGGCCGATCCCCTCGAAGCGATCAAGGAGGCCGATCCCCTCGAAGCGATCAAGGAGGCCGATCCCCTCGAAGCGATCAAGGAGGCCGATCCCCTCGAAGCGATCAAGGAGGCCGATCCCCTCGAAGCGATCAAGGAGGCCGATCCCCTCGAAGCGATCAAGGAGGCCGATCCCCTCGAAGCGATCAAGGAGGCCGATCCCCTCGAAGCGATCAAGGAGGCCGATCCCCTCGAAGCGATCAAGGAGGCCGATCCCCTCGAAGCGATCAAGGAGGCCGATCCCCTCGAAGCGATCAAGGAGGCCGATCCCCTCGAAGCGATCAAGGAGGCCGATCCCCTCGAAGCGATCAAGGAGGCCGATCCCCTCGTGCCCAGCGAAGCACCACTGCGCCGGCAGCGACTTCGCCTCCTCGCTGCCTGCATCTCGCTCGAGCGAGAAGGGCCGCGGCCCCCGTTTCCCAGCCAGCGGACCACCCATCTTCGCTTCTACCATCGGCGACGCTGCCCTAGCCGCACTGCCATCGCTGCCTTCCCTTGGTTGCAGCTTTGGCCGTGCGATCTGTCGGCATTGCTGTTTTCTGTGGTGCGATAGAAACAGAGCAGCCGCCGGTCCCTCTGCTGCCACAGGCGCCGGTTACCTCTACCGCCGCCGCTGCTTCCAGGAAACTTCAACGCCACCCCTCTCCTTAATTGCCGAGCTACCACCGCTGCCAGCCACCGTGCGACGACCGCCGCACGCCTCCCAGCCGCGGATCCCCCTTGCCCTGCCCTGCATCCGTAGTGACAGAAACAGGGCAACTCACCGGTTGCCCTTGTTCCCAACCGTGACACCGCCGACTCCTCCTTCTCCACCGCCGGCGCTGCTAGCCGCAGGACCCTCCTCGGCGATCGTTGGTGACGCTGCACCCAGCTGCGCCACCACCGCTGCCTCCTTCTTCACCGCCGCACCGCCGTTGCCAGCATCGCCAGCAGCTCTAGCTGTGGTGCGATAGAAACAGAGCTTCCTCTGTTGCTGCAGCCCCGTCGATCCCTGCCGCGACCCTCGCTGCCTCCTTCTCCACCGCCGTCGCTGCACTCCGGCCAGCGACCACCGCGGCTGCCAGCCACCGCAGCCTTCTCGTCAACCGCTCGTGATCCTTCCGGCCAATCCCTTCTGTGGTGCGACAAAAACAGAACACGCAGCAACCACCGCCGCACGCAGCAACAAAAAATAGTGGCACCCTCTACTGCAGCAGCCGCCGATTGTAACCACCGCCGCCGCTGCTCCCAGCCAACGACCAACCCCTCATTCTGCAGCAGCTGCCCTTTAGCAGCGCACGCAGCAACCACAGCAAGGACGCTGCCTTGCCTCAACCCCAGCAGCGCACGCACCATCGATTCCTCTTCTCAACCCCGGCCGCTTCAACGCCGCCTCCCCCTGCTTAGCATCTTCTATCACAACCGCAGGTTGCCATCACCACCGCAGCCTCAACCCCGCTACCCGGCGATCGCCCTTTGGGTCCAGCAGCTACAACCACATCGACGTAGTCGCCTTTCAGCCCCGGCACTCTCACCCCACACGGCAACAGAGATAGGGCAACAACTCTTCCTCAAACGCCGCACTGCCCTCGGCGTCCACCTCCTCGACAACTTCGCATTGACAATGCTGATGCCCTTGACCGACATCAAAAACAGGAGTTGAGAACCCAGATTTGCAGTCTTACGCAATGGCCACCGATAACACAGTGAAAGCACAAATGGAAGCATGGGAAATCAGAATTGAGAACCGGTTGCAAGAAACACTTAATGATTTCAAAAAGAGCCTACTGGAGAGTCTCAGCAAATTTCAACAAGATAGGAGCTCAAGTTCTATGTTGCATAGATCTGAAAATACAAGAAAATGGCCCCAAGATTGTGACACAAACTACTCACACATGAAGGTGGAATTTCCGAGATGGAAAGATGGAGATCCGACTAGTTGGATCTCTAAGGCGGAAAATTTCTCTCATTTTCACAGAACCCCAAAAGAATCGAAGGTAGAAGTGGCCTCAATCCAGCTCGATGAAGATGCAATCTAGTGGTACAATTGGTATGAAACTTGCTATGGAGTTCCTTCGTGGGAGCAGTTCAAAAGAGGGCTTCTTGTTCGCTTTAGTCCATCCGATTATGAGAATGTTGATGACCAGCTTGCCAAAATTTGTCAAACTTCTACAGTGTCAGAATATCAAAGTAGGTTTGAAAGATTATCAAATCAAGCTAGAGATTGGTCGGAACGACAACTTCTGGGTACATTTATTGAAGGGCTTATTCCAAAGATCCGGTGTGAAGTTAAGGCTCGTCAACCCCGCACTATGATAGCTGCGATCTCATTCGCATATCTACATGAGAAAAAAATTAGCAAGGAAATATCAGCAAGGGGTTTGTGCTATGATGAAAAGTGGAGTATAGAGCACCGATGTAAACAAGGGCAACTTCTAATGATTGAACCAATTGGAGAGGAGCCGAAAGCTAAGAATGTGGACTCCGATCATGAAGGTATAAATTCTAACGAAGATGTTGAACCTACCATACATACAATGCATACATTAGCCGACTACTCTAACCCGCAAACTATGAAAGTTGGCAGAACTCTGGAGCATCAGCCTATTATAGTTTTGATTGATACTGGTAGCACTAACAATTTTATGGACAGTTAGACTATTGACCGATTGGCCCACCACATTGAAGACTATGACAGATTTGAAGTAAAGATCGTTGATGGACGGATTTTCACTTGTGATAGCAAAGGTTCAAAGATAAAATTGATTATACAGGGCCAACAGTTTCTTGCAACGATTACTACACTGAAAGACCGACCTGTTGCTTACACTATCAAAAGGTAGAGACCCTACTTACTTGATCAATGGGTTGTGATGCGTTGCAGATAGTCTATGATTAAAGAGAAGCTCCCCGAGATTGATGCTGCTCAGCCTTGAGGACAAGGCTGATTTGAAGAGAGAGGAACTATTAGGACCCTTTTCTGAGCTTTTGAATAATGTTTATCGAGTCTGTTTAGTCCAGTTGTTTATCGAGTTTGTTTAGTTCAGTTAGAGTCGGGTAGAGGTTTATTTAATATTTATTTATTATTAAGAGTCCAAGTCTTGATGGACTCTAGGTGGAACTCTATAAATAGTGATGTAACCCTTTCTTTGAATCAATCAATGAATGAAATATTATTCTACTCTGTGGACAAACCCTAGGAGGTCGATCCGATCCCCTCGAAGTGATCAAGGAGGGCCGATCCCCTCGAAGCGATCAAGGAGGGCCGATCCCCTCGAAGCGATCAAGGAGGCCGATCCCCTCGAAGTGATCAAGGAGGGCCGATCCCCTCGAAGCGATCAAGGAGGCCGATCCCCTCGAAGCGATCATTATCATTATCATTCCCTTTTCTTTCCTTTCTTCCACGATAAGACTTTAGGGTCTTATCAGTTATCTCTGCAAGACCATTCGTCTGGGGGTGGGCTACCGAGCTGAACCTTTATCCGTGATGACGGTCCTGGGCAAGCCGAACTGTGTCACTATACTCTTCCACAAGAACTTCTCCACCTAACGTTCTGTGATCATTGCTAGTGGCTCAGCTTCCACCCACTTGGTGAAGTAATCCACTCCCACGACGATGTATCTACGCTGCCCCGAGGCTGGCGGGAAGGGTTCGAGGAGGTCCAAGCCCCACTGTGAGAATGGCCATGCATAGTCAATGGGGGCCAGCAGAATTGCGGGCTGCCGTGGTGTCCGGGCGTGCCTTTGGCACGGAACGCATCATAGTACATAAGCTTTTGCATCTTGATGCATGGTGGGCTAGTAGTACCCTTGGCGAAGGATCTTGTACGCTAAGGTTCGCCCATCGATGTGTTCTCCACAAATCCCTTCGTGGACCTCGACTAGAATAGACCGAGCTTCTTCAGGTTCTAGGCACCGTAGGAGGGGATGCGAGAAAGACCTCTTATAGAGTCGTCCGTTCATCTTGGAGTACCACGCCTGCGTACAGCGTAGTCGCCGAGCCATGGCATCGTCGGCGGGAAGGATCCCATCACGCTTAAAGCGTAACATCTCCTGCACCCATGTAGTTTGTGGGTCAATCGAGGACGCAGCCGCGATCATGATTGCGCGGTAAGGGAGCTCCTCGACCTCAAGCTGAACTTCGGGATCCGATTTCGATGCCAGCTTAGCCAGCATGTCTGCTCGTTCGTTCTCAGCCCTCGGGACCCTGGATAACGTAAAGCGGGAGAAGTTGGTGGTCAAGCTTTTTACGTCTGCCAGGTACTTTGACATGGTTGGGTCCCGGGCCTTGTATCCATCGCTGAGGTGTTCGGCCACCAACTGCGAGTCGATGAGGATGTGTATGGCATCCACCTGCATCTCAACGACCAACCTGAGTCTTGCTAGGAGTGCCAAATATTCCGCCTCGTTGTTCGTGGCTTGAAAGCCAAAGCGGAGGGAGTGTTCAAATGAATGCCCATCAGGGGCTTCAAAAACTAACCCTGCACCTGCGCCCCTTGAGCTGGCTGATCCATTCACGCGCAGGACTCACACTCCTTTGATCGGTTCGGGATCCTTGTCCTCGGGCTAAGTTAGGTCTGAGATGAAATCAGCCACAGATTGGGCTTTGATGGCGGTCCTCGGTACATATTGTATGTCAAATTCGTCGAGCTCCACCGACCATTTGAGGAGGCGACCTACGACGTCAAATTTAGATAGAACTTACCGGAGCGGTTGGTCAGTAATCACCTCAATCAGATGGGCTTGGAAGTAGGGGCGTAGCTTTCGGGTTATTAGGATGAACGCCAGCGCCAGCCTTTCGATCGGCTGGTACCGCTCTTCGGGTCCACATAGGACATGGCTGATGTAGTAGACGAGAAGATGTTTTCCTGAGGTGTCCTTGATCAGGACGGAGCTAACCGCTTGGCAGGAGGCGACCAGGTAGATACTGAGCTTTTCCCCTGAAGAGACTGAAGCAAGGTGGGGGAGGCTAGCCAAGTGTTGCTTTATGCATACCAGGGCTTCCTCGCATTCCACTGTCCATTGAAAGTTCTTCGGGTTCTTTAGGGCCCGGAAGAAGGGGAGGCATCGATCACCCGATCGGGAAAGGAACCGAGATAAGGCGGCGAGCCTCCCGTTAAGCCATTGCAACTCCTTGACTGTCTATGGGGCCTTCATGCTGAGGATGGCCTCGACCTTCTCTGGGTTGGCGTCGATTCCTCTTTCGTGTATGATGAAACCGAGGAATCTTCCTGAGCTGACACCGAAAGCACACTTCGTCGGGTTGAGTCGCATGTCGTACCTTCGCAACGTGGCAAACGTCTCGGCCAAGTCGGTCAGGTGGGCCTCTGCCATTTGGCTTTTTACGATTATGTCATCGACATAGACCTCTATATTGTGCCTGATCTGTCGGGCGAACATCTTATTTACGGTCCTCTGATATGTAGCCCCAGCGTTCTTTAGACCGAACGACATAACTCTGTAAAAGTATACCCCCTGATTGGTAACGAAGGCCATATGCTCTTGGTCTTCGGGCACCATCCTGATCTAGTTGTAGCTAGAGAAGGCATCCATAAACAAGAGGTGAGCGTGCCCGGCTGTTGTATCGACCAACTGGTCGATCCTCGAAAGGGGGTAGTAGTCTTTCGGGCACGCACGATTAAGATCGGTGTAGTCAACGCACATTCTCCGGTTCCCATTAGGTTTTTTGACGAGGACTGTTAGGATCGGAGCGGCACTAAGAGGGGGGGGGGTGAATTAGTGCAGCGGATTAAAACGTCGGTTTTGGAAACTTTTTCGTACGATAAAAAATGAACTCGGAAGTGCTTAACTTGAAAGCGTGTTCGTAAATGTGTGCAGCAAAAGTAATAAGGAAGTAAAGCGCGTATGAAGGTTTGCAGTAAGGTAAAGTGCAATAAATAAATGCAAACCAGTGAACACGCCAATTTTAAAGTGGTTCGGTCAAAATGACCTACATCCACTTGCGAAGCCTTCTTCGATGAGGCTCCCAACTTCCACTAGCAAATCACTTTGAAGAGGAAGGACAAATACCCCTCTTACAACTTTTTACAAGTGGTTCACACTCTTACAAAGTTTCAACGAGAAAGAAGGAGGTGAACACTCAAGCAATTGAAAACTAGACTTGCTAAAGACTTGGCTAAGGCTTTTATCTCAATCTATTGCTTCTCAAAAAGTTGTTATCTCAGCTGAGAATAGAGGGGTATTTATAGGCCTCAAGAGGATTCAAATTTGGGCTCCAAAATTTGAATTCTCTTCGGTTCCCGAAGCTAGCGGTGCCACCGCCTGTCAGTGGCGGTGCCACCGCTTGTCAGTTGTGACACTGACAGTGTACTGGGCGGTGCCACCGCCCAGTCCAGCGGTGCCACCGCCTGGCTCTCGGGTGCTGGGCGGTGCCACCGCCCAGACCGGTGGTGCCACCGCCTGGCTATTTCAGCTCACTGGTTGGGCTCCAAACTTGGCCCAAACCAGTCCGAACTCGGGCCCAATTGGCCCCTACTTGGGTTATAAGATTAACACCTAATCCTAACCCTAATTAACATGCTAACTACAAATTTAAAGACATTTCCTAAGCTATTACAAAGTCCACAAGTCAAGACTTCTTTCGGCGAACTTCCGACGATCTTCCGAGAAACTCTCGGAAACCATTCTGCAGACTCCCGGCAAGCTCCTAGACTTCACGATTTGATCTTGGTGAGTTCCGATAAGCTTCTTCAGCAAGCTACGATCTTTCTCGGTGAGCTCCACGAACTTCCGACGTACATTCTGGCGAGCTTCCGAAAACCCTTCGACAAGCTCCCTACTCATTCTCGGCTAGTTCCGATAGCATTCCCGACGAAACTTCAGACTTCCGTCGGACTCTCGAACTCCCAACAAATCCTTCGCGCTTGACTCCGGCACTTTGTTTCGCTTTATGTCTTCATCGTTATCGTAGTTAATCCCGCATACACAAGCCAAAACTCTACTCCGATCTAGACAATTATTACAATGCGAATTGACATTCTGTTGCCCGACACGTCATTGGTTGGCGCTTCGTTCGATTCTTCAATGCATCGTCCACTCTTGCGGGTTGTTGCCCAATCGGCGGTTGACCTCCGCAACCCTAATATCCTTGGTGTAATTCCGCTCTCCTTGGCTCGATGCCCAACGTCCGAAGCGTTCTACCGTCCAATATCCTAACGTGATCTCCTCCGGCGCAACGTCAGTTCCTCCTGCGTCAACTATCTAATCCTGATCGAGTAGACCTGCATCACTCAAAATGTAGTTAAACATCTAAACACAATCAATTAGTTTCATCATCAAAATCCGAGATTCAACAATCTCCCCCTTTTTGATGATGACAACTAATTGATGACTACCGGAGTTAACCTTAACTCTCCGGAGTTTAAACAAACTCCCCCTATCAATATGCCATTGATAGAACACTTGGATTATCCCAAATCCAAGCAACATTCATCACATGTTATGAAAAACATTTAAACCATCATGCAAATATATAAAATGTTCAATTCAATGCATGAAGTCATCAATATACTTCTCCCCCTATGTCATCAACAAAAAGGAGAAGTCCCAACTCTTATGTGTTTAGAGATATGAGTTCTAATCATTGCATAATAAACATAGTATCCAATTTTATCATCATGCAATTTAGCAATTAAAGATGTGCAAGTTTAGCATGTTTGTTTTTCTTGAGACAGCAAGTGTTTGCTTCTCTTTAGACTACAAGCTAGCAATTTTTACGATATGCAAGTTTTGCTACATACAAGCTAGCAAAAATTTCGAAAGCAAATGCAAGATAGCTTTCTTGTGTAAGCCCATGATTCTTGCTTCCTATTGCAATTTACAAGTTTTTGAAATATCCAAGTTCAACACATTGCATAATTAACATAATCTCCTAGTTTTATCATTATGCAATTTTGCTATCATCATAGATATGCAAGGTAGTATGATAGCAATTTCTATAACATACAAGCTAGCAAATTTTACAATATTTTTAGAACATGCAAGCTAGCAGTTTTGAGATGTTCAAGAAAGCAACCCTTGCTTCTTAAAATATACAAGTTTGCTAGATGTGCACGTTAGCATGTTTTGCTTATTGAGATAGGCAAGATAGTGATGTTCAAGAAGACAACTTTTGCTTCTTGAAATAAGCAAGTTAGCAATCTTTGCTACTTAAGATAGGCAAGCTAGCAATCAAGTTTTTGCATCTTCTTGACTTGTACAAATTAGCTATCTCCCCCTTTGTCATTGTCAAAAAGAAGGGAAGACCTTTTACATCAATTATGACAAAGGTAAGTATCAATCTTATTTGTGCATCATTATCATACGTTAAAGTATTGCATGCATAATACCAAATCATCAAATTCATCAAAATCTCAACATTACTTTTAAGATATTCAAAATGGTATACATAGATTTATCATAAAGCAAATTAATTTTCAATCATCACATAAGGCATTTAAAGAATTTTTGAAACATAGGAGAATGATTAATTTAAGCATGCAATATTTCAATCAAATTCAAGTCATGAATACCAATACTTTCATATTGTGAGTATCAATTCATGAATATCAAAAGATATTATTTGTGATTCCAATTTTGCAAGATCAAGATGATGATTTAGATAAAATTTATTCAAATCAAATCGTTAACTTGAAACTCATAATCAAGTCATCAAAATCAATCTTGAGATTCACAAAATATCATGAAATCATTAATCTCGATCATATGGGAAAAGCATTTTTTAAGTAATTCTTTTTCATCTAAGCATGCCTTAGTCTTTATATGCCAAATCAAGATAAGCATGAAAGTTCAAGACATAAAGGCAAAATCTTATAAAACAACTCATCAAGCAAGATTTTAACCATCTATTCTCAAGCCATATAAAGAGCAAGTCAAGGATTCAATTATCTCATGTCATGAATTCCAATAGGCATCTCAAATTATCAACATCACATTAAAAAGATATTTCAAAAATATATAACATGATTGAAGCATTGAACATGATTCATATTTAAAATGTGTCTCATGTCATAAGTATGAATCAAGCATTTGTGAAATCTGAAATCATCCTCAAGTCACATTCAATAAATTCATCTCCATTTCATATAATTGATTTCATGTGAGGGTATTCAAGTCTTTTGTGAAAACATATATCATCATTTAAAATCGAAAGTGTAAGATTTATTACAATAAAGATCAATAAGGCACTTTCATTTTGATAAAAATCAATATTACGTAAATCACAAGATTCATCATCCTATTTTCAAATTGCACAATTTCAAAAACTATACCTTCATTTGTTCATGCATGATACAAATAAATCAATCCTCATTATGAGGCATATATACATGATATTCAAGCATTCGATGATAACATTATTTTGGCAACATGATCATAGCTTTTCAAATGTTGGTATCTAAATGTCAAAGTTCATTACATCCTATCATGCATGATAATTAACTTCTCATTTGTAATTTCATTGAACATAATTTTGAATGATTCTTATAGATACCTAAAACTTCTTTAGTTTTAATTTATATGATTGATTTTATGTTAGCATGCTTTTTCATTTATGTCAAATAAAAACATGCATCAACGTTTAGGATCGAAAAATGAATTTCGTCATAAAACCATCAAGACCAATAAATCACAAAAATCATCATGTATAACTTTAAAATTTTATACATAAAATCGTTATATCATGGTATCACAACTTTAATATTTTCATTACAACATTAAGCAAGGTTTCATTGAACATAATTTTGAATGATTCTTATAGATACCTAAAACTTCTTTAGTTTTAATTTATATGATTGATTTTATGTTAGCATGCTTTTTCATTTATGTCAAATAAAAACATGCATCAACGTTTAGGATCGAAAAATGAATTTCGTCATAAAACCATCAAGACCAATAAATCACAAAAATCATCATGTATAACTTTAAAATTTTATACATAAAATCGTTATATCATGGTATAAATTTAAAAATCGAAGGGAGAAGGGGAAAGAATTCAAAGGTACAAAGATTTCAACCATCTCATAAACAAATGAAGGATCAATTCATGAATCCAAAATTCTATGAATCATTTCGACAAATGTCTTTTTAAATAATCAAAATGATCATCAAAAGAAATCTCATGTTATTCCAAGAAATCAAGATCATGATTTTGATAAAACTCATTTCAAATTTAAATCATCAAAATCATTTTTAAGGTTCACAAAATTCATAACATAAATAGATTCATGATTTCATTGATAATATATTTTTCCCTTTTTTAAGTGTTTCATTTTAAGTGATTGATTTTATGTTAGCATGCTTTTTCATTTATGTCAAATAAAAACATGCATCAACGTTTAGGATCGAAAAATGAATTTCGTCATAAAACCATCAAGACCAATAAATCACAAAAATCATCATGTATAACTTTAAAATTTTATACATAAAATCGTTATATCATGGTATCACAACTTTAATATTTTCATTACAACATTAAGCAAGGTTTCATTGAACATAATTTTGAATGATTCTTATAGATACCTAAAACTTCTTTAGTTTTAATTTATATGATTGATTTTATAATAGCATGCTCAAATTTTTGTTCTTGTGTCAAAACCATATATCATGTTTGAAAAACAAAGATAATGTACATAAAAAATATCAAGCCTTTCATACAAAAGTCATGCATTTTCATTGAAAAGCAATATGAAAATCATCAAAATACACATTCTTACTTCTCAAGCACATATATAAGATTAATCTCACTAGGTTTACAATCATTAGATTTATATCTAACTTTTTATTCCATTAACATAAAACATGCCATTTTCAAGAAAAATAATTAAAAAAGAAAACGCATCATGGAAAACATCAAGTAATTTCAAAATAAATTAAGGGAGTTGAGTTACTTACCTTGTAGTCGAAGCCCGTCAAAGCCCAATTCGCCGTTTCACCTTTGGAAGTTCTTGATTCATCCTTGGTTGCCTTCCTCTTCTTTGGCCTCTTCCTCCGTTCAAGTTCATTATTTATTTTAGATTTTTGTTTAATGAACTTATTAAGATTTAGTGTTCGAAGTTCAAGTTCATCATTGTCCTCATCACTTGAGTCATCGCTCAAGTGGTATTCATTTGTCCGGAGTTCCAAATCCTTCCTATTCTTTGGAAGGTGGTTCAAGTGCTCATCGGGTTCAAAATGTTCCAAAAGTGTCATTTCATAGGTCATTAGTGACCTGATTAATTCTTCTAATAGAAAATCATTTAAATTTTTTGTCTCTTGTATTGCGATTATTTTAGGATCCCACCTTTTTGGAAGGGATCTTAAGATCTTACTTACGAGATCAAAATTCGAAAAAGATTTACCAAGAACTCTTAGATTATTGACAACATCCGTGAAACGGGTGTACATGTAACCTATAGTCTCGCTTGGTTGCATTCGAAAAAGCTCAAAATCATGCAATAAAATGTTAGCTTTCGAGTCTTTGACTTTACTAGTTCCCTCGTGTGTGATTTCAAGTGTTCGCCAAATATCAAAAGCTGTTTCGCACATAGAAATCCGATTGAACTCATTTTTGTCTAAAGCGCAAAATAAGGCATTCATAGCCTTTGCGTTTAAAGAAAAATACTTCTTCTCCAAATCCGACCATTCGTTCATCGGTTTAGAGGGAAGTTGAAAACCGTTTTCAATAATATTCCATAAATCCAAATTCACAGAAATCAAGAAAACTCTCATCGAGTTTTCCAATAAGTGTAGTCCAATCCGTTAAACAACGGTGGACGAAAAACCGAAAAGCCCTCTTGAAAGCTATGAAGAGCCATTTCTCTCGGGTGTAAATCCGAAATGAGAAATACCGGGCTCTGATACCAATTGTTAGGATCAGAGCGGCACTAAGAGGGGGGGGGTGAATTAGTGCAGCGGATTAAAACGTCGGTTTTGGAAACTTTTTCGTACGATAAAAAACGAACTCGGAAGTGCTTAACTTGAAAGCGTGTTCGTAAATGTGTGCAGCAAAAGTAATAAGGAAGTAAAGCACGTATGAAGGTTTGCAGTAAGGTAAAGTGTAATAAATAAATGCAAACCAGTGAACACGCCAATTTTAAAGTGGTTCGGTCAAAATGACCTACATCCACTTGCGAAGCCTTCTTCGATGAGGCTCCCAACTTCCACTAGCAAATTATTTTGAAGGGGAAGGACAAATACCCCTCTTACAACTTTTTACAAGTGGTTCACACTCTTACAAAGTTTCAATAAGAAAGAAGGAGGTGAACACTCAAGCAATTAAAAACTAGACTTGCTAAAGACTTTGCTAAGGCTTTTATCTCAATCTATTGCTTCTCAAAAAGTTGTTATCTCAGCTGAGAATAGAGGGGTATTTATAGGCCTCAAGAGGATTCAAATTTGGGCTCCAAAATTTGAATTCTCTTCGGTTCCCGAAGCTAGCGGTGCCACCGCATGTCAGTGGCGGTGCCACCGCCTGTCAGTGGCGGTGCCACCGCCTGTCAGTTGTGACACCAACAGTGTACTGGGCGGTGCCACCGCCCAGTCCAGCGGTGCCACCGCCTGGCTATTTCAGCTCACTGGTTGGGCTCCAAACTTGGCCCAAACTAGTCCGAACTCGGGCCCAATTAGCCCCTACTTGGGTTATAAGATTAACACCTAATCCTAACCCTAATTAACATGCTAACTACGAATTTAAAGACATTTCCTAAGCTATTACAAAGTCCATAAGTCAAGACTTCTTCCGGTGAACTTCCGACGATCTTCCGAGAAACTCTCGGAAACTATTCTGCGGACTCCCGGCAAGTTCCTAGACTTCACGATTTGATCTTGGTGAGTTCCGATGAGCTTCTTCGGCAAGCTACAATCTTTCTCGGTGAGCTCCGCGAACTTCCGACGTACATTCTGGCGAGCTTCCGAAAACCCTTCGGCAAGCTCCCTACTCATTCTCGGCTAGTTCTGGCAGCATTCCCGACGAAACTTCAGACTTTCGTCGGACTCTCGAACTCCCAACAAATCCTTCGCGCTTGACTCCGGCACTTTGTTTCGCTTTATGTCTTCATCGTTATTATAGTTAATCCTGCATACACAAGCCAAAACTCTACTCCGATCTAGACAATTATTACAACGCGAATTGACATTCTGTTGCCCGGCACGTCATTGGTTGGCGCTTCGTTCGATTCTTCAGTGCATCGTCCACTCTTGCGGGTTGTTGCCCAATCGGTGGTTGACCTCCGCAACCCCGATATCCTTGATGCAATTCCGCTCTCCTTGGCACGATGCCCGACGTCCGAAGCGTTCTACCATCCAATATCCTAACGTGATCTCCTCCGGCGCAACGTCAGTTCCTCCTGCGTCAACTATCTAATCCTGATTGAGTAGACCTGCATCACTCAAAATGCAGTTAAACATCTAAACACAATCAATTAGTTTCATCATCAAAATTCAAGATTCAATAAGGACTACATTGGATATCCATCGTGGGTACTTGACCTCTTCTATGAAGCCTGCCGCCAAAAGTTGCTCTACTTCCTCACAGACAGCTAGTTGTCGGTCGGGAGCCTATCATCGGGGCTTTTGCTTCACTGGGCGAGCATCGGGCGAAATGTTAAGGCGATGTTGTGCAACCTTAAGGTCGACGCCCGTCATGTCAGCTGGTGACCAGGCGAAGACGTCGGTGTTCTCCTGTAGGAAGCCTACAAGCTACTCCCTTTCTTGCTCATGGAGTTCCAATCCGATCTTGATCGTCCGATCCGGTCAAACCTCTAGTAGGGGTAAGCCACAGGTGGACTCTACTGGCTAGGATGTTGGGTTGGTTTCTTTGCTTCTTGGTGGTCCCCCAAGGTTTGTTCAGCCCTCCCTCTTTGGTGCAATGAGACAGCTATCAAGTAGCACCGTCTTGATTCGCGGGGGGCTTCCCATGACTTCCCCAACCCCAGCATGGGTCGGGAACTTCACTGTCTGGTGGTAAGTGGAGACGACAGCCCTTACCTTGTTGAGGGTCGGGCGGCCGAGGATCGTGTTGTACGTAGTTGGGAGGTTAACCACCAAGAAGGTCATTATCACTGTCTTCATCCTTGGCGGGGCTCCCAGGGTTAAGAGCAAAGTGATAGCTCCCAACGCTGACATCGAGTCGCCAGTGAACCCGGTGAGTGCCGAGCACATCGGCTCTAGGGCATCCCTAGTTAGCCCGAGCTTCTGGAAAGCATCCAGATAGAGCACGTTGGCCGAGCTCCCTGTGTCGATCATGATCCGTCTCACCTGGGCGTTGGCAATCCGGGCCGCTACTACAAGCGCATCATCGTGTTCGGCTCGTTCAGCCCCCTCGGTCGGGAACGTGACCTCGGGCTCGGGCCCATGCCTAGGGCCTTCGGCCGGGTTGAAACGGGCGTATGCCTTCCGTCCGAACATATTGTTCCCACCGGAAGCTGGGCCGCCTATTATCACGTCAATCTGCCGCTCGACAAGACCCTCTGGGCGGGGCGAAAGTTCCCTCCCTCGTTGGAGGTTTCGGCCAAGGTGTCCTCCATGAATGAGCTCCTCGATCTGCTGCTTTAGTTCGCGGCACTCCTCAGTGTCATGTCCATTTTGTCGACGAAAGCGACAATACTTTGATCGGTCCGCCAGTTCCCACGGACTTCTCATCGGGTTGGGGGTTCTGAGCAATCCCTTATCTCTTATTTGGAGAAATATCTCCATTCAGGACATGCCCGAGGCGGGATGAGGGGACCTCCTTCCTGCTGGTGGGTTGGGCCAGTCCAACCTGTGCCTTGGTGTGGCGGATTGTCGCACCCGAGGTGGCTCCGACCTTGTTCTCTTCCCGCCTCCCGACCATCCAGGCCTCCACCGCGATGTACTGGTTGGCTCGCTAGAGCATCTCCGATACCACGGTGGGGGGTCACTCCACGAGGGACCAGAAGAACCTGGAAGGTCGCAGGCCTATCATAAACGCCTGCATTAACAGGGAGGGATGAGCGTCCGACAACACCCGGATTTGGGTGGCAAAGCGATTTACAAACCGGGAGGGGGCTCATCCTCCCTTTGATTGAGTCCGAGGAGCATGGCAACGAATGACTTCAGGCGGGCGTAAGCTAGGAAGTTGAGCTCGAAGTTGTTGGCGAGCTGATCAAAGGAGGTGATCCCCCCGGGCTTCAGGCTGCTATACCATGCACAGGCCGGCCCCCTCAGAGTTGTGGGAAACGCCCTGCACATCAAAGCATCAGAGGTTCCGTACAGCACCATTTGGGCGTAGAAGGCGGCTATGTGGTCCGCTGGGTCGATGGTGCCGTCGTATGCATCGAGAGAGGGGAGCCGGAAGTTCGAGGGGACTGCCTAATCTTGTATCTCAAGCGCGAACGGTGACCCCCGGCGCGCGTCCTCCCCGAGTTCTTCCTTTGACTTATGAACCTCCCTCTGTACTTCGCCGAGTTGCTGGTTAACAAGGCACAGTTGGGTTCGCAAGGATCTTGTTAGATCTGTAGATAACACCTTGGGCTCCGAGCGGGCGCTTGGATGTCCCGTTGCTCGATCGTCGAGCAGGGCTGGTCGGGCCCGAGGCGACGCGGGGAGCTCCGGGAGTCTTGTGTGAGCCCGAACGGGCGGCTCTTGCTGCCACAGCTGTTGGACCACAGGCGGGTGCGTCAGATGAGAAACGAGTGGGATGATGGTCTGCACCATCCCAGTCAGAGTTCAGACTTGATGAGCGAGGTCCTGAAAGGCCTCGGACGATACTGGGGACGGGTCTATTGTGGCGCCCTCGGGCGGCGACAAGCCCGGGTCGTTGAATAACTACTAATAGCGCTCGGAGGTCGCGGCGGGGTGCTCAGTTCGAGGTCCACCATGCGGGGGGTGTTCCCCCAAAGCCCCGAGCAATTGCGACCCCTTGGCTATGGGTTCGTCTGAGTCAATTTGGTGATCCCTTGACATTCGGCCCTTCCTCTAGTGCCAAAATGTTAATGTCAACACCTTTATGCCACGGCCTTGGGGCCGACACGGCTTGGTTCAGGTTTGAATGATTGGGGATCTCGTTGGGCAACCCTTAAGACTGCTGAGGAGGCCGACTTCAGTAGTATGGTCGCAGTTGGGTCACTTCTATCTCCCGGGAGGGCCTCCACGCCCGGTCGTTAGCTGGGGGGGCGCTCTGTCTTCATTCCTGCGCATAGGTCGGGTCAGAAAAGCTCGGCCCGACCCCTCCAACGATCAAGTTAGTCGAGGTTTATGGGGGTTTCTCCTGAAGTGTTCTTTTTCTCCTCCTTTTTTGTTCTGAACGCGATGGTTTTTATACGTAAGGTTATCGTTTCCTGATGTGTCTGACTGCAGGGAGCAGGGTCATACCTTGGATAGCATCTGACACCAGTATTGGCGTTGCGTGAAGGACCGGACTTCTGCAGGATGGCGACGTGCCTCGGTCAGCGTTCTGGTTTGCTTCGGCCAGGCATTGTTAGGTCGAACCGAGGTAGGCGACCCCCATGGCTCCTCGGTCTGCGTGACCTAGGAGACGTCACCCCGGAGCAGGTGACGTTAGTTTGCGTCCCATCATCGCAGGTGACGTTGGTTCATGTCTCATCATTATTATTACCCTCATCAACTAGTACAATGGATTGGCCGAGCAATACTACTCGGGTACTGGGGACTGGCCTAATCGAGCAGCGTCACTCAGGCCCATGTTTGGCTGAGTAGCTGCTCAGACATCGACTAAACCGACTTGCTGTGCATGAAAAAACTGAGCTGCATTGCTCGAGCAGCACTAGCTTGGCTGAGCAACATCACTCGGGCCCATGTTTGGCCGAGCAGTTGATCGGATCTTAACTGAACTGAGTAGCAATTTGCTGCACATGACTGAATTGAGCAGCGACTTGCTGCACATGACTGATCCAAGTAGCTATTTGTTGTACATGACTGAACCGAGCAGCAACTTACTACACATAATTGAATTGAGCTGCGCTGCTTGAGCAGCACTGCTCGAGCACTAGCTTGGCTGAGCAGAATCACTTAAGCCCATGTTTGCTTGGAGCAGCGGCTCGGACCTCGACTAAACTGAGCAGCGATTTGCTGCATATGATTGAACCAAGCAGCAACTTGCTGCACATGACTGAACCGAGTTGCGTTGCTTGAGCAGCATTGCTTGAGCACTAACATGGCCGAGCAGTGGCTCAAACCTTGACTGAACTGAGCAGCAATTTGCTGCACATGACTGAACCGAGCAGCGACTTGCTGCACATTGTTGAATCTCGAATTTTGATGATGAAACTAATTGATTGTGTTTAGATGTTTAACTGCATTTTGAGTGATGTAGGTCTACTCGATCAGGATTAGACAGTTGACGCAGGAGGAATTGACGTTGCGCCGGAGGAGATCACGTTAGGATATTGGACGGTAGAACGCTTCGGACGTCGGGCATCGGGCCAAGGAGAGCAGAATTGCACCAAGGATATCGGTGTTGCAGAGGTCAACCGCCGATTGGGCAACAACCCGCAAGAGTGGACGATGCACTGAAGAATCGGACGAAGCGCCAACCAATGACGTGCCGGGCAACAGAATGTCAATTCGCATTGTAATAATTGTCTAGATTGGAGTAGAGTTTTGGCTTGTGTGTGCAGGATTAACTATGATAACGATGAAGACATAAAGCGAAACAAAGTGCCGGAGTCAAGCACGAAGGATTCGTTGGGAGTTCGAGAGTTCGACGGAAGTCCGAATGTTCGTCGGGAATGCTGTCGGAACTAGCCGAGAATGAGTAGGGAGATTGCCGATGGGTTTTCAGAAGCTCGCCGGAAGGTTCGTCGGAAGTTCGCGGAGCTCACCGAGAAAGATCATAGCTTGCTGAAGAAGCTCGTCGGAACTCGCCAAGATCAAATCGTGAAGTCTCGGAGCTTGCCGGGAGTCCGTAGAATGGTTTCCGAGAGTTTATCGGAAGACCGCCGGAAGTTCACCGGAAGAAGTCTTGACTTGCGGACTTTGGAATAGCTTAGGAAATGTCTTTAAATTCGTATTTAGCATGTTAATTAGGGTTAGGATTAGGTGTTAATCTTATAACCCAAGTAGGGGCCAATTGGGCCCGAGTTCGGACTGGTTTGGGCCAAGTTTAGAGCCCAACCAGTGAGCTGAAATAGCCAGGCGGTGGCACCGCCCAGCACCCGAGAGCCAGGCGGTGGCACCGCTGGACTGGGCGGTGGCACCGCCCAGTACACTGTTAGTGTCACAACTGACAGGCGGTGG
The DNA here is from genome assembly GCA_004837865.1 of Musa balbisiana. Lineage (NCBI taxonomy): Eukaryota > Viridiplantae > Streptophyta > Magnoliopsida > Zingiberales > Musaceae > Musa > Musa balbisiana. The sequence continues at coordinate 12,293,136 of CM017192.1, read as the reverse complement.
CACCGCACTGACAGGCGGTGGCACCGCTAGCTTCGGGAACCGAAGAGAATTCAAATTTTGGAGCCCAAATTTGAATCCTCTTGAGGCCTATAAATACCCCTCTATTCTCAGCTGAGATAACAACTTTTGAGAAGCAATAGATTGAGATAAAAGCCTTAGCAAAGTCTTTAGCAAGTCTAGTTTTCAATTGCTTGAGTGTTCACCTCCTTCTTTCTCGTTGAAACTTTGTAAGAGTGTGAACCACTTGTAAAAAGTTGTAAGAGGGGTATTTGTCCTTCCCCTTCAAAGTGATTTGCTAGTGGAAGTTGGGAGCCTCATCGAAGAAGGCTTCGCAAGTGGATGTAGGTCATTTTGACTGAACCACTTTAAAATTGGCGTGTTCACTAGTTTGCATTTATTTATTGCACTTTACCTTACTGCAAACCTTCATACCTGCTTTACTTCCTTATTACTTTTGCTGCACACATTTATGAACACGCTTTCATGTTAAGCACTTCCGAGTTCCGTTTTTATCGTATGAAAAAGTTTCTAAAACCGACGTTTTAATCCGCTGCACTAATTCACCCCCCCCTCTTAGTGCCGCTCCGATCCTAACAATTGGTATCAGAGCCCGGTATTTCTCATTTCGGATTTACACCCGAGAGAAATGGCTCTTCATGGCTTTCAAGAGGGCTTTTCGGTTTTTCGTCCACCGTTGTTTAATGGATTGGACTACACTTATTGGAAAACTCGAATGAGAGTTTTCTTGATTTCTATGAATTTGGATTTATGGAATATTTTTGAAAACGGTTTTCAACTTCCCTCTAAACTGATGAACGAATGGTCGGATTTGGAGAAGAAGTATTTTTCTTTAAACGCAAAGACTATGAGTGTCTTATTTTGCGCTTTAGACAAAAATGAGTTCAATCGGATTTCTACGTGCGAAACGACTATTGATATTTGGCGAACACTTGAAATCACGCACGAGGGAACTAGTAGAGTCAAAAACTCGAAAGTTAACATTTTATTGCATGATTTTGAGCTTTTTCGAATGCAACCAAACTCGAACCACCTTCCAAAGAATAGGAAGGATTTGGAACTCCGGACAAATAAATACCACTTGAGCGATGACTCAAGTGATGAGGACAATGATGAACTTGAACTTCGAACACTAAATCTTAATAAGTTTATTAAATAAAAATCTAAAATAAACAATGAACTTGAATGGAGGAAGAGGCCAAAGAAGAGGAAGGCAACCAAGGATGAATCAAGAACTTCCAAAGGTGAAACGGCGAATTGGGCTTTGTCGGGCTTCGACTACAAGGTAAGTAACTCAACTCCCTTAATTTATTTTGAAATTACTTGATGTTTTCCATGATGCATTTTTTTTTTGAATAATTATTTTTCTTAAAAATTGCATGTTTTATGTTAATGGAATAAAAAGTTAGATATAAATCTAATGATTGTAAACCTAGTGAGATTAATCTTATGTATGTGCTTGAGAAGCAAGAATGTGTATTTTGATGATTTTCATAATGCTTTTCAATAAGATGCATGGCTTTTGTATGAAAAGCTTGATATCTTTTATGTACATTATCTTTGTTTTTCAAACATGATGTATGGTTTTGACATAAGAACAAAAATTTGAGCATGCTATTATAAAATCAATCATATAAATTAAAACTAAAGAAGTTTTAGGTATCTATAAGAATCATTCAAAATTATGTTCAATGAAACCTTGCTTAATGTTGTAATGAAAATATTAAAGTTGTGATACCATGATATAACAATTTTATGTATAAAATTTTAAAGTTATACATGATGATTTTTATGATTTATTGGTCTTGATGGTTTTATGACGAAATTCATTTTTCGATCCTAAACGTTGATGCATGTTTTTATTTGACATAAATGAAAAAGCATACTCACATGAAATCAATCACTTAAAATGAAACACTTAAAAAAGGGAGAAAATATATTATCAATGAAATCATGAATCTATTTATGTTATGAATTTTGTGAACCTTAAAAATGATTTTGATGATTTAAATTTGAAATGAGTTTTATCAAAATCATGATCTTGATTTGACAAATTGAATGAATTAAAAATGAATGATGAATTTTCTCTTGAATATTACTTGTGATATTTTTTATGAATCATTATCTTGATTTCTCGATATTTGATATATGAAATTTTATAATGAATCAAGATTTTTCTTTAATCAATCTCCTAAGATTTTCTTTTGATTATTTATGAGGAGGTTCTTCAAAAAGAAATCATGCCTTTTGGTTTACACATATTCTAATCTTTCATGATATGATTTTTATGCAATTGCTTGTGTTCATGAAAATATTCATCTCATCATCCAATTAATTCTTCTTGATATTCCTAATATGATGAAATGAAATTATGCATGAAATACAAATGAGAAGTTAATTATTATGCATGATAGGATGTAATGAACTTTGACATTTAGATACCATCATTTGAAAAGCTATGATCATGTTGCCAAAATAATGTATCATGAATGCTTGAATATCATGTATAATATGCTCATAATGATGATTGATTTATTTGTATCATGCATAAAAAATGAAAGGTATAGTTTTGAAATTGTGCAATTTGAAAATATGATGATGAATCTTGTGATTTACGTATTATTGATTTTTATCAAAATGAAAGTGCCTTATTGATCTTTATTGTAATAAATCTTACACTTTCGATTTTAAATGATGATACATGTTTTCACAAAAGACTTGAATACCCTCACATGAAATCAATTGTATGAAATGGAGATGAATTTATTAAATGTGACTTTGAGGATGATTTCGGATTTCACAAATGCTTGATTCATACTTATGACATGTGACACATTTTAAATATGAATCATGTTCAATGTTTCAATCATGTTATATCTTTTTGAAATATCTTTTTAATGTGATATTGATAATTTGAGATGCCTATTGGAATTCATGACATGAGATAATTGAATCCTTGACTTACTCTTTATATGACTTGAGAATAGATGGTTAAAATCTTGCTTGATGAGTTGTTTTATAAGATTTTGCCTTTATGTCTTGAACTTTCATGCTTATCTTGATTTGGCATATAAAGACTAAGGCATGCTTAGATGAAAAAGAATTACTTAAAAAATACTTTTCCCATCTGATCGAGATTAATGATTTCATGATATTTTGTGAATCTCGAGATTGATTTTGATGACTTGATTATGAGTTTCAAGTTAACAATTTGATTTGAATAAGTTTTATCTAAATCATCATCTTGATCTTGCAAAATTGGAATCACAAATAATATCTTTTGGTATTAATTCATACTCACAATATGAAAGTATTGGTATTCATGACTTGAATTTGATTGAAATATTGCATGCTTAAATTAATCATTCTCCTATGTTTCAAAAATTCTTTAAATGCCTTATGTGATGATTGAAAATTAATTTGCTTTATGAAAAATCTATGTATACTATTTTGAATATCTTGAAAGTAATGTTGAGATTTTGATGAATTTGATGATTTGGTATTATGCATGCAATACTTTAACGTATGATAATGATACACAAATAAGATTGATACTTACCTTTGTCATAATTGATGTAAAGGGTCTTCCCTTCTTTTTGACAATGACAAAGGGGGAGATAGCTGATTTGTACAAGTCAAGAAGATGCAAAAACTTGATTGCTAGCTTGCCTATCTTAAGTAGCAAAGATTGCTAACTTGCTTATTTCAAGAAGCAAAAGTTGTCTTCTTGAACTTCACTATCTTGCCTATCTCAATAAGCAAAACATGCTAACGTGCACATCTAGCAAACTTGTATATTTTAAGAAGCAAGGGTTGCTTTCTTGAACATCTCAAAACTGCTAGCTTGCATGTTCTAAAAATATTGTAAAATTTGCTAGCTTGTATGTTATAGAAATTGCTATCATACTACCTTGCATATCTATGATGATAGCAAAATTACATAATGATAAAACTAGGAGATTATATTAATTATGCAATGTGTTGAACTTGGATATTTCAAAAACTTGTAAATTGCAATAGGAAGCAAGAATCATGGGCTTACACAAGAAAGCTATCTTGCATTTGCTTTCGAAATTTTTGCTAGTTTGTATGTAGCAAAACTTGCATATCGTAAAAATTGCTAGCTTGTAGTCTAAAGAGAAGCAAACAATTGCTGTCTCAAGAAAAGCAAATATGCTAAACTTGCACATCTTTAATTGCTAAATTGCATGATGATAAAATTGGATACTATGTTTATTATGCAATGATTAGAACTCATATCTCTAAACACATAAGAGTTGGGACTTCTTTTTGTTGATGACATAGGGGGAGAAGTATATTGATGACTTCATGCATTGAATTGAATATTTTATATATTTGCATGATGGTTTAAATGTTTTTCATAACATGTGATGAATGTTGCTTGGATTTGGGATAATCCAAGTGTTCTATCAATGGCATATTGATAGGGGGAGTTTGTTTAAACTCCGGAGAGTTAAGGTTAACTCCGGTAGTCATCAATTAGTTGTCATCATCAAAAAGGGGGAGATTGTTGAATCTCGGATTTTGATGATGAAACTAATTGATTGTGTTTAGATGTTTAATTGCATTTTGAGTGATGCAGGTCTACTCGATCAGGATTAGACAGTTGACGCAGGAGGAATTGACGTTGCGCTGGAGGAGATCACGTTAGGATATTGGACGGTAGAACGCTTCGGATGTCGGGCATCGGGCCAAGGAGAGCGGAATTGCACCAAGGATATCGGGGTTGCGGAGGTCAACCGCCGATTGGGCAACAACCCGCAAGAGTGGACGATGCACTGAAGAATCGGACGAAGCGCCAACCAATGACGTGCCAGGCAACAGAATGTCAATTCGCGTTGTAATAATTGTCTAGATCGGAGTAGAGTTTTGGCTTGTGTGTGCAGGATTAACTATGATAACGATGAAGGCATAAAGCAAAACAAAGTGCCGGAGTCAAGCGCGAAGGATTCGTTGGGAGTTCGAGAGTTCGACGGAAGTCCGAATGTTCGTCGGGAATGCTGTCGGAACTAGCCGAGAATGAGTAGGGAGCTTGCCGATGGGTTTTCGGAAGCTCGCCGGAAGGTTCGTCGGAAGTTCGCGAAGCTCACCGAGAAAGATCATAGCTTGCCGAAGAAGCTCGTCGGAACTCGCCAAGATCAAATCGTGAAGTCTCGGAGCTTGCCGGGAGTCCGCAGAATGGTTTCCGAGAGTTTATCGGAAGACCGCCGGAAGTTCACCGGAAGAAGTCTTGACTTGCGGACTTTGTAATAGCTTAGGAAATGTCTTTAAATTTGTAGTTAGCATGTTAATTAGGGTTAGGATTAGGTGTTAATCTTATAACCCAAGTAGGGGCCAATTGGGCCCGAGTTCGGACTGGTTTGGGCCAAGTTTAGAGCCCAACCAGTGAGCTGAAATAGCCAGGCGGTGGCACCGCCCAGCACCCGAGAGCCAGGCGGTGGCACCTCCCAGTACACTGTCAATGTCACAACTGACAGGCGGTGGCACCGCTACCTTCGGGAACCGAAGAGAATTCAAATTTTGGAGCCCAAATTTGAATCCTCTTGAGGCTTATAAATACCCCTCTATTCTCAGCTGAGATAACAACTTTTGAGAAGCAATAGATTGAGATAAAAGCCTTAGCAAAGTCTTTAGCAAGTCTAGTTTTCAATTGCTTGAGTGTTCACCTCCTTCTTTCTCGTTGAAACTTTGTAAGAGTGTGAACCACTTGTAAAAAGTTGTAAGAGGGGTATTTGTCCTTCCCCTTCAAAGTGATTTGCTAGTGGAAGTTGGGAGCCTCATCGAAGAAGGCTTCGCAAGTGGATGTAGGTCATTTTGACCGAACCACTTTAAAATTGGCGTGTTCACTGGTTTGCATTTATTTATTGCACTTTACCTTACTACAAACCTTCATACCTGCTTTACTTCCTTATTACTTTTGCTGCACACATTTACGAACACGCTTTCAAGTTAAGCACTTCCGAATTCGATTTTTATCGTACGAAAAAGTTGCTAAAACCGACGTTTTAATCCGTTGCACTAATTCACCCCCCCCTTTTAGTGCCGCTCCGATCCTAACACACATGACCGAACCGAGCTTCGCTGCATGAGCAGCACTGCTTGAGCATTGGCTTGGCCGAGCAGCGGCTCGGACCTCAACTGAACCGAGCAGCGACTTGTTACACATGATTGAACCGAGAGTAGCATCACTCGGGCTCATGTTTAGCCGAGCAGCAGCTTGGACCTCGACTGAACCGAGCAGCGATTTGCTGCACATGACTGAACCGAGCAGCGACTTGCTGTCACATGACTGAACCAAGCTACGCTGTTGGAGCAACACTGCTCGAGAACTGGCTTGGCTGAGCAGCATCACTCGGGCCCATGTTTGGCCAAGCAACGGCTCGGATCTTGACTGAACCGAGCAGCGATTTGCTGCACATGATTGAACCGAGCAGCGACTTGCTGCACATGACTGAACCGAGCTACGCTGCTTGAGCAGCACTGCTCAAGCACTGGCTTGGCCGAGCAGCATCACTCGGTCCATGTTTGGCTGAGCAGCGGCTCAGACCTCGACTGAACCGAGCAGCGATTTGCTGCACATGAATGAACCGAGCAGCTTGCTGTACATGACTGAACCGAGCTGTCCTGCTTGAGCAGCACTGCTCGAGCACTGGCTTAGCCAAGCAGCATCACTCGGGCCCATGTTTGGCCGAGCAACGGCTCGGACCTCGACTAAACCGAGCAGCGATTTGCTGAACATGATTGAACCGAGTAGCGACTTACTGCACATGACTGAACCAAGCTGCGCTGCTTGAGCAACATTGCTCGAGCACTGGCTTGGCCGAGCAGCATCACTCGGGCCCATGTTTGGCTGAGCAGTGTTAGGACTCTAGCTAGGAGAGTCCTAATTGATAAGGGGCATTCATGTAAAACCTACCTAAGTCGATCCTTATTAAAGAGGTGAAGAGGCCGGCTAGGGTTTGGAGGTTATTTCTTAGAGAAGAATTAAGAGTTGTAAAGGAATAAGAGTCTTGAGTATGAGTCCTATTTGGAGTCTTGAATAGGAGTCCTATTAGGAGTTGGTTAGAAGTAGGAGTCTTGAGTAGGAGTCATATTATGAGTTAGGGTTTAGAAGCCCTATAAATAGTTATGTATTCCTCTTCTTTTCATAAGCAATATATGAAAATTTTCTGCAGTCTTTGAGCAGCAACTTGGAGGAAGGAACCCCTATAGAGTTCCAGGAGGCCGATCCCCTAAAGAGATCAACCCCAAGCTTAGAATCTGTAAGGGTTCTAACACTTGGTATCAGAGCAGCGTTCTTGGCATCTCGCTGCCCTTCCACAGCCATCCATCATCTCTCCACAACCTCCCAAAGCAATTCCCACAATTGCTTAAAAGATCGTCGCTAAATTCCGCCATCATCTCCACCACCGCAGATCATCCTTTGATCTCCTCGTGAATTGCAACAGGTTCTGGTTTCCTACCTTACTACTGCTGCAATTTAGTTATCCTTATTCAAAAATCCAAAAAAAAAATTTGTTCCTATATTGCTGCATAAACTTTTCGTCGCAAAGTTTTCATCTCTACGACGAAAGATACATTGCAGAATTCTAATCGCATAACATAATCTGTTTGATCTTGCTACTGTGTTTTTTCTATCCAAATCTCTACGAAATGTTTATGACAGATTTGACACTTCCTAATAGTAGATTTTCCTTTGGCTTTATCAAAAAATTCTCAATATAAACCATTGATCTTTTACATCTAATCTGCTGTAATTGAAAATCTGCACTGTAAAATTTCAGCCGCACAACACAGTTTGTTTAATCTTGCTACTGTATTTTTTCTATCCAAATCTCTACGAAATTTTTATGACAGCTTTGACACATCCTAATAGCAGATTTCCCTTTGGTTTTGTCAAAAAATTCTTAATATAAACCATTAATCTTTTACGTCTAATCTGCTATACTTGAAAATCTGCACTGTGAAATTCCAGCCGCGTAGTACAAATTGTTTGATCTTGCTACTACAATTTTCTGTCCAAATCTCTATGAAATTTTTATGATAGCTTTAGCACTTCCTAACAGTGGATTTTCCTTTGGTTTCGTTGAAAAATTCTCAATATAAACTACTGATATTTTATGTCCAATCTGTGACACTTGAAAATCTATGCTGCAAAAAATTTCAGCAGCATATTGTTGCCTTAACTGATCTATTTGCAATCTTTTTGAACAAAATTTCTTATATATTTCATAGATCATCTTGGCTTCCATCTAAGATTGATCTATTAAGGAATTCACCTCTAAAAATGATTTTGTGTTGCTGTAAATTTTCCTCGCAAACCGCTGAAATTTTTCGACGAGAATTCTGCTATTGCAACTTGCACCAATTTCTTTGCTATTATACTGCCGAAATTTTCTTGATTAAATTGGACATACTTACTGTCATATACACTAAGAATTTGCTATCAATTCCCTCCTCAAATCTCTCAAGTTTTATGTGGAAATTTCGTTGAGAAACCGCTATTTCTTCGACGACAATTCTGTAGCAAACTTCCACTGATTTCTATCAAACCTTTGCTGCCATCTATCACAGATCTAAAACTTTCATCCATAGCCCTAAAACTCCACCAAACCACACCCTCAAACTACACCCAAAACAGCCACAAAACAAGCCTAAACCGTAGCCTATATCCATCAATCCACCAACCCTTTCGACCACCACTTCTCTCAACCTATATATGCCTTTAACCCGATAACAAAAGAGAGATCTTAATATCACAGATTTGGAGGCATGTACTATGGCATCTGAGGTGGCAATCAATGCTAAATTCGAAGCCTTCGAGGCACAAATGGAGGATAAGATTCGGACGCTCTTTACTGAACTGAACTCAGATTGGGCTGACCACCAAGCCCGAAAAAATCACATCAAGGAGAGAGCTCTGCCCAATCGTACCAAGCCCGAAGAGATGACTTCCAAGGGAGGGGAGGCTCTATGATTGATCCCAACTATCCACGCATGAGGGTGGACTTCCCTAGATGGGAAGGAGACCCGATTGGTTGGATCTCGCGCGTGGAGCGATATTTTCGGTACCACAAAATTGCGGATGCATCTATGGTGGAAATTGCAGCTATACATCTTGAAGGGTATGCCATATAGTAGTTTGACTGGTTTAAATATACTCATGGAGTCCTCTCATGGCGACAATTCAAAGAAGAACTATTAATCCGTTTCGGACCAACCGATTACGAGAACATTGACGAACAACTAGCAAAGATCCAACAAACCTCTACCATTCAAGAGTACCAAACTAGGTTTGAAAGGTTATCTAATCAAACTTATGATTGGTCTCAAAAACAGCTATTGGGGACCTTCATTTGAGGGCTTGAAGCCGGAGATCCAGGGAGAAGTTAAAGCACAACAACCATACACGCTTATGGCAGCCATCTCTTTTGCACGACATCAAGAGGAGCGATTGAACAATGAAGCTCAGAGGACTAGGATTGCTTCTCAACCTGCAATGTAGAAGCCCTCAGCCCCCATTACTATCAACCGAGTCCCTGCACCAAAAATGATGACAAGAGAAGAGCTTCAGGAGCGATCTACGAAGGAGTTATGTTGGCACCGCGACGAGCCGTGGAGCCGTGAGCATCACTGTAGAAAAGGGAGACTTCTTATGATTAAACCAGTAGAAGAAGAGGTCGTTGAACATCTAGAAGAGAGCCTTGATAATGAAGAAGAAGATGTAGAAGAAGAGCCACAACCGACCGAAGTTATGGTACATGCACTAACCGGCTACTCAAACCCGCAAACGATGAAAGTTGAAGGCCTTCTCAAACAACAATCGATCACTGTTCTCATCGACACGGGCAGCACTAATAACTTCCTAGACAGTAAAGTTGCTGTTCGGATGGCCTTACCTATCGAGTATTACAGTAAGTTTAACGTCAAGTTTACCAACGAACGGATTTTGAAGTGTGATCGTAGGCGCCCGTGGGAGAAACTATTACTGCGGGAACAAGAGATAATTGCAGATTTCTTCCTCCTCCCTCTTGATGATCATGAGGCCATGCTCAAAATTAAATGGTTGATGACATTAGGTGATGTTTCCTGGAATTTTATGAAACTAATTTTGAGATTTTACAATAAAGGGAAACAGGTGATTCTATACGGGAAACGTGGGGGCGACATAACGACGATTTGCACACAACAAATGGAGAAGGTTTTGCATAAAGCATGCAGCAACTTTTTGGTACAACTTGAGCAGCAAACTAAGGGAGAGCCAATAGAATTTGAAGATCCAAACCTACTTCCTTTGCTTGCTGAATTTTCAGATATATTTGACGAACCACACAACCTACCTCTTACCCATCGGTATGATCATTATATAACGATTCTTCCAGGCAAACCTCCAGCAAATACTCGGCCATATCAATATCTACATCTCCAGAAGGATGAAATAAAAAGGATTGTAAAAGAGATGCTCGAAACAGGAGTTATTCGGCCAAGTTGCAACCTTTACTCTTCACCAATGCTACTTGTACGCAAGAAGGATGGAACATGGCGAATATACGTTGATTACCGAGCTCTCAATGGCATAACCATCAAGGATAAGTACCCTATTCCAATAGTAGATGAATTTCTAGATGAAAGGGAGCACAAATCTTCACAAAGCTGGACCTTCGATTCGGGTATCATCAAATATGAGTGTGCAAAGAAGACATACCGAAAATCGCCTTTCGAACACACAACGACCACTATAAATTTTTGCCAGAAGGTAGAATATCTTGGGCATATCATATCAGAGGAAGATGTAGTAGTGGACCCCTCCAAAATAAAAGCAATGCAGAACCGGCCGACCTCGAGGAACATAAAATTGTTACATGGCTTTCTGGGTTTAACAAGCTACTACCGTAAGTTCATGAAAAATTATGGAAAGATCAGTGCACCACTTACTTCCTTACTAACAAAAGATGTCTTCCAATGGTTGGACAAAGCCTTCATTGCCTTCGACAAACTTAAGGCAGCCATGATGACGCCGCCGGTGCTAGCACTACCAGATTTCAATCGACCCTTCATTATTGAGGCCGACGCATCTGGAGTCGGAATCGGAGCTATTCTCATGCAAGATGGTCGACCACTCGCATACAGTAGCAAGACATTGTCTCCCTCCCATCAAAACATGTCAACACATGATAAGGAAATGCTCACCATTGTGCACGCAACAACGAGGTGGAGACCCTGCTTGATCGGTCGATGATTTCAAATTAAAACCGACTATAAAAGCCTCAATTACTTTTTGGAGCAAAAGATATCATCCCTCGAGCAGCAAAAATGGGTAACAAAACTTCTTAGATTTGATTATGAAATAACTTACAAAAAGGGGAAAGAGAATGTTGTTGCAGATGCACTTTCGCAGCTAGCTGAGCAAGCTGAACTTTCGGCCGTTTCGCTTCCAACCAGTGACTTCCTTGAGGATATTAAGATGGAATGGCAGGATGATCCAGAGACCAGTAAAATCATAAAAAAAATTGGAAGAAGCATCAAGCTCCGTGGCTCATTACAATTGGAACTAAAAAGAATTACACTATAAAGGACGCACTGTGCTTATGACAAATTCTACTTGCATCTTCACGAGCAAATTTTGGACAAAGTTATTTCATATGCAGGGTACTAAATTGAAAAGGAGTATGCAATATCACCCACAAACCGACAGCCAAACGAAAGTTGTAAATAGGTGCTTGGAGACAGCCCAAAGTCACCCTTATTAAAGAGGTGAAGGGGCCGGCTAGGGTTTGGAGGTTATTTCTTAGACAAGAATTAAGAGTTGTAAAGGAATAAGAGTCTTGAGTATGAGTCCTATTTGGAGTCTTGAATAGGAGTCCTATTAGGAGTTGGTTAGAAGCAGGAGTCTTGAGTATGAGTCCTATTAGGAGTTAGGGTTTAGAAGCCCTATAAATAGCTATGTATTCCTCCTCTTTTCATAAGCAATAGATGAATATTTTCTGCAGCCTGTGAGCAGCAACTTGGAGGAAGGAACCCCTATAGAGTTCCAGGAGGCCGATCCCCTAAAGAGATTAACCCCAAGCTTAGAATCTGCAAGGGTTCTAACAAGCAACTGCTCGAATCTTGACAGAACCGAGCAGCAACTTGCTGCACATGACTGAACTGAGCTGTGCTGCTCAAGCAGCACTGCTCGAGCACTGACTTGGCCGAGCAACGTCACCCGAGCCTATGTTTGGCCGAGCAGCAGCTCGGACCTCGACTGAACCGAGCAGCAATTTGTTGCACATGATTGAACCGAGCAGCAACTTGCTGCACATGACTGAACCGAGCTGCGCTGCTTGAGTAGCACTGCTCAAGAACTGGCTTGGCCGAGCAGCACCACTTGTCCCATGTTTGGCCGAGCAATGGCTTGGATCTCGACTAAACCAAGCAGCAAATTGCTGCACATGACTAAACCGAGTAGCGACTTACTGCACATGACTGAACTGAGCACGACTTACTGTACATGACTGAACTGAGCTGCGTTGCTTAAGCAGTACTACTCGAGCACTGGCTTGGCTGAGCAGCATCACTCAGGCCCATGTTTGGCCGAGCAGCGATTTGCTGCAGATGACGAAACCTGCACTGCTACGATTTGCTGCACATAATTGAACCGAGCAGTGAATTGCTGCACATGACTGAACCGAGCTGCGTTGCTTGAGCAGCACTGCTCGAGCACTGGCTTGGCCGAGCAGCGTCACTCGGGCCATGTTTGGCCTAGCAGCGGCTTGGTCCTCGACTAAACCGAGTAGCAGCTCAGACCTCGACTGAACCGAGCAGTGAATTGCTGCACATGACCGAACAGAGCAGTGACTTACTGCACATGACTGAACCGAGCTGCGTTGCTTAAGCAGTACTACTCGAGCACTGGCTTGGCCGAGCAACATCACTCAGGCCCATGTTTGGCCGAGCAGTGGCTCAGACCTCGACTGAACCGAGCAGCAACTTGCTGCACATGACTAAACCGAACTGCACTGCTTGAGCAGCACTGCTCGAGCACTGGCTTGGCCGAGCAGCACCACTTGGTCCCATGTTTGGCCGAGCAGTGGCTCAGACCTCGACTGAACCGAGCAGCGATTTGCTGCACATAATTGAACCGAGCAGCGACTTGCTGCACATGACTGAACTGAGCTACACTGGTTGAGCAGCACTGCTTGAGCACTGGCTTGGCCGAGCAGCGTCACTCGGGCCATGTTTGGCCTAGCAGCGGCTTGGTCCTCGACTAAACCGAGTAGCAGCTCAGACCTCGACTGAACCGAGCAGTGAATTGCTGCACATGACCGAACAGAGCAGTGACTTACTGCACATGACTGAACCGAGCTGCGTTGCTTGAGCGCACTACTCAAGCACTGGCTTGGCCGAGCAACATCACTCAGACTGAACTGAGCAGCGATTTGCTGCACATAATTGAACCGAGCAGCGATTTGCTGCACATAATTGAACCGAGCAGTGAATTGCTGCACATGACTGAACCGAGCTGCGTTGCTTGAGCAGCACTGCTCGAGCACTGGCTTGGCCGAGCAGCGTCACTCGGGCCATGTTTGGCCTAGCAGCGGCTTGGTCCTCGACTAAACCGAGTAGCAGCTCAGACCTCGACTGAACCGAGCAGTGAATTGCTGCACATGACCGAACAGAGCAGTGACTTACTGCACATGACTGAACCGAGCTGCGTTGCTTGAGCAGCACTACTCAAGCACTGGCTTGGCCGAGCAGCGTCACTCGGGCCATGTTTGGCCGAGTAGCTGCTCATTCCTCGACTGAACTGAGCAGCGATTTGCTGCACATAATTGAACCGAGCAGTGACTAATTGCATATGACTGGCTGAGCAACACTGCTCGGGCATTGGGGACTAGACTGGCCGAGCAGCATAGCTCGAGCATTAAATGAATTGAGCAGCAACTGATTGCACATGACTGGCCGAGTAACACTGCTCGGGCACTGGAGACTGGACTGGCCGAGTAACATAGCTCGTGTGAACAACTTTATGTCGTAGCCTCGGGGCCGACACGGCTTGTTCCGAGTCCGAATGGTGGGGATCTCGTTCAAGGTCTCTCAGGGTCGCTGATGCGGGTGGCTGCGTGGTTCGATCGCTGTGGGGTTCGTCAGGACATTTCGTCTGGAAGGATCTCCCTCCTCAGCCTCGGGGGAGTAGCTCTGTCTTCGTACCTACACATAGGTCGGGTTGGAGCTCGGCCCGACCCCTCCGATGATCAAGTCAGACGGGATGAAGAAGTCTCTTTTTTTTTTTTATGTGTGTGTGTGTTCCCTTCCGCCCCTTTTTCTTCTCAGGGGCGCGGTTTATATAGGGTGACTTACTGTGTCTGACGTGCCTATTTTGCAAGGAGCAGGATTGTACTCCTGGCAACGTCTGACAGCGATGTTGGCGTGGCGTGAAGGATCGGGCCTGAGCAGGTCGTTAATGCGCCTTGGCCGGCATTCCGATCCTTTTGATCAGGTGCTGCCGGGTCGAGCGAAGCGTGGGGCGTTATCTGGAGCAGCTGACGTCAGCCCGTCTCATCAGCATTATTATCCTCATCATATCCCCCCCCCCAAAGGACCTATGCGTCGGTGCTATGAAGGGGGCGTCGAGGCATGGCTTTCGGTATTAAGAAATTATACTTACCGAGCGGTTACCGGTCCGTCACTGGTGGTGAGGGGATGGAGTTGATACTGGAGGAATGGGCTGACCTTTGCCTCAGGCGACATGTGCCGAGGGGCACTACTTGGGTGGGCATGCCGCGCAGAGTTGGTGGCCACGGGTGACATGTGCCAAGGAGCACGGCTCAAGCGGGCAGGTTACGTAGAGGCGTACTCGGGCAATCGGCGGTCGAGGTACATGCTCTGGCAGGCAAGCTGCGCAGAGGCGTACTCGGGCAGTCGGCGGCCGAGGTACATGCTTTGGCAGGCAGGCTACGCAGAGGCGTACTCGGGCAGTCGACGGCCGAGGTACATGCCCTGGCAGGCAGGCTGCGCAGAGGTGTACTCAGGCAGTCGGCGACCGAGGTACATGCTCTGGCAGGCAGGCTGCATAGAGGCGTACTCGGGCAGTCGGTGATCGAGGTACATGCCCTGGCAGGTAGGCTGCGCAGAGGCGTACTCGGGCAATCGGCGGCCGAGGTACATGCTCTGGCAGGCAGGCTGCACAGAGGCATACTCGGGTAGTCGGTGGCCGAGATACATGCCCTAGCAGGCAGGCTACGCAGAGGCGTACTCGGGCAATCGGCGGCCGAGGTACATGCCCTGGCAGGCAGGCTGCGCAGAGGTGTACTCGGGCAGTCGACGGCCGAGGTACAACTTGTGCTGTTGTCCCTTCATACCAACTTACTCCTGGTGGGGGGCTGAGAACTTCTTTGTCTTGTGAGCTCTTGGGGTCCGGCTCTTCACGTCAGCATGATGCTTTCAGGCATCGAGGTTGAGGCGCCAGGGCTTTGCCGTTTACTCTGCTTGCCCCTGAGTCGCCATGTCATTTATTGCGGGGGTGTCTTTTGGGCTCCCTGATGCAATGTGGCATGCGGGCAAGCGCGTGAGCGGGCTGTGCCCACTCTTGGGAGACGAAGGGACGCTGGTTTTGGTGGGGTCCCTTCTTTAGATAGGGCACGGGCGGCTTCCTTCCCATTTCTCGCTGTCGAGCTTTCTTTTTCGGATCTCGTCGCACCCTCTTCGGTCGTCTTCCTCGCCTTCAGTGTCTCTGCTCTTCCTCAAGTAGATCTTTCCTGTTTCCTTTTAAGGTCAGTGAGGATGACCTCCTCCTCTTCTTCCTCTTCCTCATCTCCCAATGAAGTTAGGGCGAGACCAGTTTCGCCATCCTCTGAACGGTCCTCCGACGGGGAAGCGACGCGGGCCCTCGAGGCCTTAATGTGGCCGCATGACCTCGACTCCACCGTGAGTGGGTCATCGCTGAGGAGGCTTCGGGAATGCTATAGCATCCCGGAGGATTATATCCTCAGCGCCCCTGAACTGGGGCAACGGGCCTACAACCTGATCCCAAAGGGCTTCGCATTGACCCTAGACGCGCTGGAGGCAGGGCTGCGCCTTCCCCTTCCCCTTCACCCCGTCATAGTCTCTTGCCTCTCCCTGTGGCGAATTTCGCTGTCCCAGGTGGTGCCGAACTCGTGGCGCTACCTAGTGGCGTTCTTGGGGGAATGCCACTATGCAAATATCACCCCCACCCGAAACCTTTTTCTTTCCTGCTTTCATCTTTCTAAAGGTTCGAGGGGTTACTTCCTATCAGCCCGAACGGGCTTTCGAGTCAGCGGGGCCCCTTCCAGTAATAAAGGGTGGAAGGGGAGGTTTTTCTATTTAGTTGTGTAAGGGATTGGGGTTTTGAGGTTCGGTGGTCCGCAAGGGTGATAGATAACACCGTCCCGAGCTTGAGCGACAGAGAGCATAGGGATCTGGGAAGGCTCCGAGAGATTCTCCCTAGGTCCCAATCCGTCCAGAACATGACCGAGTGGTGGCTGATAAAGGCGGGTCTCAATCTGATGCCTCAAGGTACGTTCACAGCGTCCAGTCCATGTATTTTATGGTTCGCCTTAAGCTCTAACTCTTCCCCGGTTTATTACAGGAATGGTGAATCTTCTATCCGTTCGAGGCGGTCGGGCGTCTTCCACATCTTCCCCGCGTCCGTCGGTGGACACGCAGCCCAGGTTGGAGGGCGCTCCGCTCGAAGTTGAGGTCGGGCGTCCCCCAAAGAAGGTGAAGATCACCGCTTCCGAGGGAGTTGAGGCGGTTCCGGTCCAGCCGAGGGCTGTTGTCGCAAGGCGGGCGGATCGGGGAGGGGTGGACCTCCTCCGAGGTGCGGTGGGGCCCAGCCGGGAAGTGACAAAGAAGGGTCCACGTCCCCCCGTCGTGCACGACCTGTGCTGACTACCTATGTGTGTGCCAACGAGCCCTTTCTATCGCGGGCGGTTGGCGAACTCCCGACGGGGGAGGCAAGCGACCCCTTGGTCACCCACTAGGGGGGCCTGTCTCGGGGGGACAAGGTGTGGGCTGGAGGAGATTCCTTCACCGCATTCCTCCGAGGTGCGCTACATCCCGACATGGCTCGAGATTTGTCCACTTTGCCCTCGGAGGCTCTGCTTGGGAAGTCGGCCAAGTCATTGACGTTGGTACGCATCGCACCCGCTTCTTCCTGTTACCCATTTGACAGTATCCCTCCTGACCTTTCTTCTTTCCTATAGGGCCTACATTATGCGATGGCACTAATGGATCGGGTGCGTTACGCCGGCCGGGTCATCGGGGACCTCAGCGAGCGCAACTCCGAGTTGCGTTGCCAAGTGGAAGAGATCAGGGCCAAGTCGGGCCCGGAAGCCGTGGCGGCCGCCGAGAAATGCGCGGTGGATTTGGAAGCAGAGGTGGAGTGCCTCAAATCGGAGCTCCAGACATCAGAAGGCTTGAATAAGGAGCTCCAAAAGCTTCTCCGAGTAGACCGGGCCGAGCTCCGATTGCTGAGGTCAGAGGCGTGTACTCTCAACAAGAAGCTGGAAGAGGCAAAGGCCGAGGCAAAGGTAGCTTCCGAGGCGCTTGCCGAGGAGACCCATCTCCAACCAAAAAAGGACAAGGAAGCGATCGAGACTTATAAGAAGTTCAAGGGGTTCGAACTCGGACAGGGCGGGTTTCCTACAAATATGGATACCGAATCGCCCTAGGCCACTTCCGTACGCGCCACCCCGGCTCGGAGGATCCTTTCTCCTCTCACCCCGAGGACCTAGAGATGGATATGCACGAGGATGTTCCCTTCGATGACCACTTAGAGGTCCCGAAGGAATAGAAGGGCCCTGTAATTTTTGTCGTTTTTTCTAAGGGGTCGGTCAGTCTGTAAGTCAGGATCGGGTCTTGTAACCCCAATTTTTCTTTAATGAAAGAAAGTTTTACTCCAGACTCTCGCACATTGCCAACGTTTGTCGTTTCACATGAAAAACTTCTTAAGGTTTTGGACGTTCCATGTCCTTGGCAAAGGATAACCAGCCATCGTCGTGAGCTGGTACGTGCCCGGTCGGACAATCTTGACGACCCGATAAGGTCCTTCCCATTTGGGAGTAAGTTTACCGTGTGCTCGGGTCGGGTTACTTACCTCGGCCCTGCGCAGCACTAGATCGCTCAGCTTGATAGGTTGGAGACGCACCCTCCTGTTATAAATCCTGACGACGGCTCTCTTGTAGGAGAGGGCCTTCAGGTGCGCGTCGGCCCGTCTTTCCTCGAGCAAGTCCAATCCAACTCGGAGCCCATCGGCTGATGTCCCTTCTTCGTAGGACTCCGTCCGTGGAGTGGCGATCTCCACCTCAGTCGGTAGCATGGCCTCAACGCCGAATGCTAGGTTGTATGGGGATTCCCCAGTCGCAGTTTTAGGCGTGGTCCGCAGGGACCATAAGACGCTCGGGAGCTCATCAACCCAAGTGGATTGGGCTGCGAGCGTCCTTCTTCTAAGTCCACCGAGGATAGCTCGGTTGGTCACTTCGGCCAGCCCGTTTGTTTGGGGATGAGCGACCGAGCTGAACCTCAACTGTATCCCGTGGGTCGCGCAGAACTCCTTGAATCGAGTATTGGCAAACTGTGTCCCATTGTCAGTGATGATGACTCTGGGCAGGCCGAACCGGGTAATGATATTCCTCCATACGAATTTCTCAACCTGACGCTCCGCGATCATTGCCAACGGTTCGGCCTTGACCCATTTGGTGAAGTAGTCTACCCCGACGACAATATCTCTTCGTTGCCCCGAAGCTGGGGAAAAGGGCCGAGGAGGTCCATCCCCCACTGCGCGAAAGGCCATGCGCAATCCACGGGTGTCATCGGTACTGTCGGCTGTCGGGGTGCTGGTGTGTGCCTCTGGCATGCATCACACTTTTGCACATACGATCTCGCGTCCCAACACATGGTGGGCCAAAAGTACCCTTGACGGAGCACCTTGAACGCCAGGGTGCGCCCGCCTATGTGTTCTCCGCCGATCCCACCGTGGACCTCGGCGAGGACTGACTGAGCCTCTTCGGGCTCCAGACAGCACAGGAGGGGGCGTGAGTATGCCCTCCTATATAACCATCCGCCGATTTCGTAGTACCAGGCTTGGGTCCAGCGGAGGCACCGAGCCACGGCCTCGTCCTCGGGGAGCATTCTGTGACGTTTGTATTGCAACATTTCCTGCACCCATGTTGTTGGCGGGCCAGCGGCGGCGACTACAGCGACCGTGATGGTGCAGGTGGGGAGCTCCTCTACGTCGGGCTCACCCTCGGGACCCAATCTGGAGGCCAGTTTCGCCAGTGTGTCTGTCTGCTCGTTCTGCCATCTCGGCACCCTAGATAACATGAAGCGGGGCAAGTGGTCGGCGAGAGCTCTTACTTCCGCTAGATATTTCGACATGACAGGGTCCCGGGCCTCATAGTTGCCAGTGAGCTGCTCGGCTACCAGTTGCGAGTCGGTGAGGACATGTATGCTGCCCACTTGCATCTCGATGGCCAATCTGAGCCCCGCCAGCAATGCTTCATACTCCGCCTCATTGTTGGTGGCCTCGAATCCGAAGTGAAGGGAGCGCTCGAACAAGCGCCCGTCGGGGGCTTGTAGCACCAGTCCGGCCCCCGCGCCTTTTCAACCGGATGATCCATCCACACAGAGGAGCCACTCTGCCTTCACGCGTTCCAGATCCTCACCCTCCGGCTGGGTCAGCTCTGAGATGAAGTCGGCCACCGCTTGTGTTTTGATGGCGGTCCTCGGTAAGTATTGAATATCGAACTCACCGAGCTCTACTGACCACTTAAGGAGGCATCCTGCAAGGTCAAATTTAGACAAAACCTGCCGGAGCGGCTGATCGGTGATTACCTTGATCGGATGAGCTTGGAAGTAGGGGCGCAACTTCCAGGCAGTCAACACGAGCGCCAGCGCCAATTTCTCAATTGGGGGGTATCGTTCCTCGGGTCTGTTAAGGACATGACTGGTGTAGTAGACTGGTAGCTGCTCTCTAGAGGCTTCCTTGATCAAGACAGAACTTACTGCATGTCGAGAGGCAGCCAGGTAGACATCCAGCTTCTCCCAAGGGGACACCGAGGCGAGGCGAGGGAGCGACACTAAGTGCTCCTTAATGTGGGCGAAAGCCTTCTCGCATTCCACCGTCCACTCGAAGCCCTTGGGGTCCTTTAGTGCCCGGAAGAAAGGAAGACACCGATCGCCCGATCGGGATAGGAACCTAGACATGGCGGCGAGCCTCCCGTTCAGGCGCTGTAACTCCTTGATGGTCCAAGGGGCCTGCATGTCGACGATTGCCCACACCTTTTCGGGGTTCACATCGATTCGCCTTTCATGTATCATGAACCCGAGGAATTTGCCCGAGTTAACACCAAAGGCACATTTGGCGGGGTTTAGTCGCATGTTGTACCTTCGCAGTGTGTCGAAGGTTTCGGCCAGGTCGGACAAGTGAGTCGTAGTCGTGCGACTTTTCACAATCATATCGTCGACGTAGACTTCCATGTTTCTTCCTATCTGGTGAGCAAACATTTTGTTCACAGTCCTCTGATACGTTGCCCCAGCGTTCTTTAACCCGAACGGCATAACCTTGTAGAAGTATGCCCCTTGGTCGATGAGGAATGCGGTGTGCTGCTGATCCTTGGGCGCCATCCTAATCTGGTTGTAGCCGGAGAAGGCGTCCATGAACGAAAAGTGGGCGTGACCGACCGTTGCGTCGACCAACTGGTCGACTCGGGGGAGGGGATAGCAATCCTTTGGACAAGCACGATTGAGATCGGTGTAGTCAACGCACATCCTCTAGCTTCCATTAGGCTTCTTTACGAGGACTACATTGGATAACTAGCGTGGGTACTTTGCCTCTTCAATGAAGCCTACCGCAAGCAGTCGCTCTAACTCTTCTCGGACGGCCTACTGTCGTTCGGGAGCAAGACGTCGGGGCTTCTACTTCACTGGCCATGCGTCGAGAGAGATGCACAGGTGATGTTGAGATATCTCTGGATCGATGCCTGGCATGTCAGCGGGCGACCAGGCGAAGGCATCGATGTTCTCTTGGAGAAGATTCATGAGCTGGGCTCACTCCCGCTTAGGAAGCTCTGACCCGAGCTTAACCGTTCGATCCGGGCGTCCCTCCTGCAGTGGTATATCTACCGTGGGCTCTGTCGGCTCAGGGTGCACGAACGGCCTTTTTGCTTCTCGGGGATCTTCAAGGGGCAGTTTAGCCTTCTTCCTCTTATGCAGGGAGACCATGGCCAGGTAACACCGCCTCGACTCACGGGGATTCCCTTTGACTTCCCCGACCCCAGCACGAGTCGGGAACTTCATGTTCCGGAGGTAGGTGGAGACAACCGCTCTAAACTTATTGAGGGTAGGGCGCCCCAGGATGGTGTTGTAAGCATTAGGAAGGTCTGACTACCAAGAAGGTGCTCATTGCCATCTTCGTCCTCGGTACTTCCCCGAGGGTCAGGGGCAAGGTGATTGCGCCGAGCGGTGAAATTGACTCACCGGTAAACCCGGTGAGCACAGAGCTCATAGGCTCCAGGGCGTCGCGGAAGAGCCCGAGCTTTTGGAAAGCGTCCAGATAAAGGATGTCGGCCGAGCTTCTAGTGTCGATCATGATCCTTTTTACTTGGGTGTTGCGATCCTGGCGGCCACCACCAACGCATCATCGTATTCGGGCTGCTCGGCTCTCTCGGTGGGAAATGTGACCTTGGGCTCGAGATCGGGCCCAGGATCTTCGGCTGCAGCAGCACAGGCGTATGCTTTCCGCCCAGACATACTGTTTCCCCCAAACGCCTGGCCGCCTGTGATCACGTCGATCTGCCTTTCAATGGGGCCCTCGGGCCATGGGGAAGGCTCTTTATCCTATCGTATATAACAGCCGAGGTGCCCTCTTCGGATCAGCTCTTTGATCTATCTCTTCAACTCACGGCACTCCTCTGTGTCATGCCCGTTTTGCCGATGAAAACGGCAATAACGCGTTTGGTCTGCGACCTCCCACGGGTTCCTCATCGGGTTGGGGGTTCGGAGCAGCCCCTTCTCCTTTATCTGTAGGAATATTTGCGTTCGGGACGTTCCTAAGGTGGGGAGTGGCGACCTTGACGCGGTCGGGTCGGGCCGGTCCGATCTACGCCTCAGCGGGCCCGGTAGCTGCCCTCGTGGTGGCTCTGTCCAGGGCCTTTTATGCTCCTCTCCCCTTCTCGACACCCAAGCTTCCGTCGCAACATACTGGTTGGCTCACTGAAGCATTTCCGAAATTGCGGCGGGGGGTCTTTCCACGAGGGACCAGAAAAACCTGGAGGGGCGGAGACCCGCCATGAACGCTTGCATCAACAAAGAAGGATGAGCATCCGACAAACCCTGGATCTCCGCGGCGAATCGATTTACAAAACGGGAGAGGGATTCGTCCTCTTTCTGGTTTAGTCCAAGGAGTAGGGCGACGGATGGCTTCGGCCGGGCCAAAGCCAGGAAGTTGAGCTCGAACTCCCTGGCGAGCTGATCGAAGGAAGCGATTTCCCCAATCTTCAGGCGCTATACCATGTACGAGCTGGTCCTCTCAGGGTTGTAGGAAACGCTTTGCACATTAGAGCGTCTAAAGTTTCGTATAGCGCCATCTGAGCCCGAAAGGTGGCTACATGATCCGCCGGGTCGGTGGCGCCGTCGTAAGTGTCCAGGGAGGGAAGTCGAAAGTTTGCGGGGACCGGCTGGTCCCGTATTTCAACCACAAACGGCAACCCCCGGTGCGCATCGTCTCCAAGCTCTCCCTTCGAGCTACGGACCTCCTTATGTACTTCTTCGAGTCATTGATTGAAAAGGTGCAGTTGGGCCCGGAAGGAGTCCGTCGAGCCCGAAGATATCATCTCACGCTCGCATTGGCCGGGAGGGTTTCCCACTGCTTGGTCTCCAAGGGGAAATGCCCGGGTCTGAGTTGAGCCGGGGAGCGCCGAAGTGGTCTCGCGAGTTGGTGCAGATGGCTCCATTTGACATGTAGGTGGGGCCGCCGATGCGTTTGCTGATTGGGAAATGAGCGGAATAATGGTCTGTACGATTCCCGCCAAGGTTCAGACATGATGGGCAAGGTCCTGAAAGGCCTCGGACGACACAGGCGAAGGGACGCTGGGGAGGCCTTCTGGTGGCAGTAGGCCTGGCTCGTTGAACAGACGCCAATAGCGTTCCGAAGTCATGATGGGGTCGTACGCCTATTGCCCATTACAAGAGGGGTGCTCGGCCGGCGCCCCCGTTAACAACGATCCCTCGGCTAGGGGTATGCCAGGGTCAGTATGAGGATCCCTCGACATTCGGGCCCTCCTTCTAGCGCCAATCTATTGAGTGTGAACAACTTTATGCCGTGGCCTCGGGGCCGACACGGCTTGTTTGGAGTCCGAATGGTGGGGATCTCGTTCTAGGTCTCTCGGGGTCGTTGATGCGGGCGGCTGCGTGGTTCGATCGCTGTGGGGTTCGTTGGGACATTTCGTCTGGAAGGATCTCCCTCCTCGGCCTCGGGGGGAGTAGCTCCGTCTTCGTACCTGCGCACAGGTCAGGTCGGAGCTCGGCCCGACCCCTCCGACGATCAAGTCAGACGAGATGAAGAAGTCTCTTTTTTTTTTTTTTTTGTTCCCTTTCGCCCCTTTTTCTTCTCAGGGGCACGGTTTATATAGGGTGACTTACTGTGTCTGACGTGCCTGTTTTGCAGGGAGCGGGATCGTACTCCCGGCAACATCTGATAGCGATGTTGGCGTGGCATGAAGGATCAGGCTTAAGTAGGTCGTTAATGCGCCTCGGTCGGCGTTCCGGACCTTTTGATCAGGTGCTGCCAGGTCGAGCGAAGCGTGGGGCGTTATCTGGAGCAACTGACGTCAGCCCGTCTCGTCACCATTATTATCCTCATCAGCTCGAGCATTGAACGAACTGAGCAGCGATTGATTGCACATGACTAGCTGAGCAACACTACTCGGATACTAGGGACTGGATTGGACGAGCAATGTAGCTCGGGCATTGGCTAAACATCTTAGGAAACACCTCGTCTCTCTTTTTTTTTTTATCTGCACATCTTGGGCTCTTCTTCTAGTCTTGTCATGGCGGGCCTTCTTCTTTCTCCGATTTGCTCACATGGGTAGCTCTTGGCGGGGTCTCTTGTGTGATTCCTTACACTTTCTTGCCACTAGTGCCTCTGTAGCAACATACTAGTTGGTCCATTGGAATATCTTGGGAACAGTCGCTAGTGGTCTTTCGACCAATGACCAAAAAAACCTTGAAGGTTATAGACCCGTCAAGAACGCCTGCATAACGAAAGAGGGGTGGGCATTTGGAACCCCTCGGATCTCAGTGGCAAATCGGGTGACGAAGAGGGAGAGAGATTCATCCTCCTTCTGCCTTAGCCCGAGGAGCATGGTCATAGACGATTTAGGTTGTGCGCTAGCTAAGAAGTGAAGCTCGAGTTCCCTTGCAAGCTGATCAAAAGACAAGACCGATGATGGCCTCAATCGACTATACCACATCCAAGCTGGGCCTCGGAGGGTGGTTGGAAATGCTCGACACATCAGGGCGTCAGAAGTACCATATAGGGCCATCTGGGGCCGGAAAGTGGCGACATGCTCTGTTGGATCAGAGCCACCATCATAGGCCTCTAGCATCGGGAGGCGAAAGTTGAGGGGGATAGGCCTGTCCTGAATATCTTAGGCAAAGGGAGACCCAATCAAGGTATTTTCCCTGAGCTCCTCCTTGGATTTATGGAGTTCCCTTTGAACCTCATCCAGGCGCCGATTTGCCAACTACAACTAGGCCTAAAGCGAGTCATCTGTCGAGTCGGGCGATAGGGTGTTGGCTTTGGGGAAGGTCGAGGCACCGCATCTGGACATAGGGACATTGTGCTCTACCGTTAGCCTTGGGTGTCTCGATTGCTCCCTGATTGGGGAGTGGGCATTTGGAGCCAGAGGTGGCTGGTCGACTAGGGTGGCATTGTGAGGTGTAGGGATAAGCATAGGTTGGATCACAGGCGACGATCATGGGGGGTGAATCGTCTGCTAAGCTAGATGGGGTATGAGAGGTGCGATGGTCTACATCATCCCAACTAATACTTGCACTTGGCGGGTGAGGCTGAGGAATGCCTCAGTTGAGACAATAGGTTGCCCCATGATGGTCTCGGGAGGCGACAACCCGAGATCATTGAATAACCGCCAATAGCGGCTCAGGGTCACGGTCGAGATATTCTCTTCTATGCTCGGAGGAAGTGAGAGTTGCCCCCCAAACCCGAAGGTCGGGTGAGTTGGGGGTGGCTCTTCTCTGGGATGCTCTCTCGGGTTGCTCAGTTGGGGGCATCCTTGAGACATCAGGCCCTCATTCTAGCGCCAAAATGTTAGTGAACCTTTACGCCATGGCCGATGTGTCAGCACGGCTTAGTCCAGTCCTGAATGTATAAGGTTGCCCATGTGGATGCTCGGGTAGTGAGGGCGAGTGTCGGGTCAGGTCAAGTTCGAGCTTCGTCCCCCGAGCACAGTCTTCTCTCTTGGTGAGTGGCTTGCTTCTCCACCATTGGACTCTTGCACACAGGTTGAGGTTGGGAGGGGGATTTCTCGACTCGACCCCTTTGAAGCTTAAATTAGCTTTTGGTGAAATGAGATAGAGTTGAGTGTTCGAAGTCCCCTCCCTCCTAATTAAGGAGGGTTAGCTTTTATACCTGCAATGATGAGTTGGTCGTATGGGGTCAATTAAAGGTGGCCGGCTCCTCGAGTAGCTGACTTTAGCTTCTGTACGAGCGTCGACCGACCTATAGTTGACTAACTGGAATTGCCTAAGTCATGAGGCACCCTTGCGGCCAAGACATGAACTTAGCTTGAGTTGCTTAAGTCGTGAAGCGCCCTTGCGCCAACTTCTTGGACTCAGATGGGACTGCCTAAGTCATAACGGGCTCTTGTGATATGCGTCCACAAAGGTCAACCAATTTGCAACTTTACTCAGTTCCCGAAGGACTTGTAAAAGAGAAAGTTGATTAGTTTGAAGAACGAGCGACAGACAAGTCCTGACGTCTCACGAAAGGGAAAGCTTTACAAGCAATTCAGCGAGCACCTTACGTGCATAAGAGAAAAGAGAGGAAGGAGGAAAATAAGGACTTTAGAAGGTAGAACAAATAGTTGCAAGTCCACAAACAATTGCTCACCGGGTGTCGGGCGCGAAAGCATGTTCTCATCAAGTTAACGTGCGAACTTGTAAAGAGTTTTTCAATACCCGACAATATACCAAAGCCCCATCTAGCCCTGTGCCACCCAGGGGGTTCTAGGGTGCTGAGATGGCTGATGTTTCGCGCACAGCTATGGCTTGCAGAAAACAAGCTGTGGCATGCGAAAACGGGGCTATTTTGGGCAGTTCGACCCGACGCGACGAGCGGTCGCACTGCAGTGCTACATCTTGTTCGAACATGCATTTTACAAGCAAAAACACACAAAACTAAGGCAAAATATGCTGCCATGTCTAGGTACAAGCATGCAAAAGCGACGAACGGTTTGTTGAATGAAGTTGTTACGGGTGCGCGACGATCGTTCGTGATATTTTCCCCCACTTAAACTATCGACGCCCTCGTCGACGCTTGTTGGTAGTTGTTGATGATTGTTTTTTCATATCATAGGGCATCTTTGTGCTCTCAACTGGCTTCAGTTCGAGGAAGCTTTTGCCACTTCACCAAGTACTCAGTCTACTCAGCTATATTGGGTAGCTTTATCTTGCGATCTGCCAGAATGGTTTCAACTCACTTCTCATAGGAGGCTCTGGTGGGGGGTAGCCAAGTTAGAACACTTCGGGAAGCATCTTGCGGATATGAGTGGTAGGCCTTTAAGTTGCTGGCATGAAAAACATTATGAATTTTGAGCCACGTTGGCAACTGCAACCTGTAGGAGACGTTGCCCACCCTACTGATAATTGGGAAGTGCCCTTCATACTTGCGTACTAATCCTTTGTGTACTTTGTTCCTAAAGAATTGGAGTAATGCTGGTTAGAGCTTCACCAGGACCAAATCGCTGACTTTGAACTCCTACAGTCGCCTTCCCAAGTCGACCCACTTCTTCATCCTTTTGGCCGCCTTCTCCAAGTAAGCCCGCGCGATATCTGCATTTCGATGTCATTCTTTTGCAAAGTGATATGCTAACAGACTACTCCCAGTATATTCGATAGCTAAGGTGTGAGGAGTCGACGGTTGTTGTCCTGTGATAATCTCGAAAGGGCTCTTGTTGGACGCAGAGCTTCGCTGCAAATTGTAGGAGAATTGAGCTATGTCCAACAGCTTCACCCAATCTCGTTGGTTGGCACCCACGTAGTGCCAAAGATATTGGTCCAGGAGCAAGTTTATCCTTTTGGTTTGGCCATCCATCTGGGGGTAGAGACTGGTGGAGAAATATAACTTAGACCCCAACAATTTGAATAGCTCGATCCAGAATCATCCCAGGAACTAAGCATCTCGATCACTGATGATATTGTATAGGACTCCCCAATACTTCACACATTCTTCATCATCAGCTTGGCCACCTCTTCTGCTGAATAGTGTAAGGGTGCAACAATGAAAGTTGCATACTTTGAAAATTGATCGACCACCATGAGTATCGATCTGAGTCCCCCTACTACGACAAACTTGATATGAAATCCAAGAAAATGCTCTCCTACGGCCTTTTCGATATAGGCAATGGCTCCAAAAGTCCCACCGACTTCCGTTGCTCCACCTTGTCTTGTTGGCAAGTGAGGCACGTTTGAACATATTTCTCCACATCAATCCCCATCTTCAACCAATAGAAGGCCCTCTCCATGAGAGCCAAGGTTCTATGAATGCTTGGATGTCCAGTCTAAAGGGAATCGTGACACTCTCTTAAGAGCTCACACCTCAAATTGTCCATTCGAGGGACATAAACCCTATTCCCTTTTGTGTAAATGAGTCCCTCTTGGACCCAAAATCATCGTGTCTTACCTTCTTTAATGAGCTGTATCAGGGTTACTGCTTAGGGTTCACTATACAGTCTATCCCTGATCTTGGAAAGGAAGTTAGAGTGTAGGGCATCGAATCGGTGATGGCTCCATTCGGATGGACAAATCGAAGGTGCAAGTGGTTACATAATTGTGAACTCCAAAGAAAGTGCTAGAGTTGAGATCCTTCCTTAGTTTCATCAACTACTATCGATGCTTCATAGTGGGGTATTCAAAGCATGTAACTCCACTGACGAAGTTGCTGAAGAAGGAGTAGCCTTGGAAGTGGTCTGATAAATGTGAAGCTGCATTCCAAGATCTGAAGGCTACTATGTTGGAAGAACCGGTGCTCAAATTGCTGAACTATGGGAAGCCCTTCGAAGTCTATACAGATGCTTCAAACTTCGCTATTGGAGGAGTACTCGTGCAAGAGGATTATCCGATTGCCTACGAGTGTCGTAAGCTCAACGAGATCAAGCAACGATATCCAGTGCATGAGAAGGAGATGACAACGGTGGTCCATTGTCTACGAGGTTGGCAACACTGCCTTCTTGAATCGCAATTTATGCTGAGGACAGACAACATCGCTTTGAGCTATTTCCAAACTCAGAAGAAACTCTCCCTAAAGCAAGCACGATGGCAGGACTTCCTGGCTGAGTTTGATATGGCAATAGAGTACAAGCCTGGAAAGACAAATGTCATGGCCGATGCATTGAGTCAGAAAGTGGAGTGTGTGAATGTCGTACAATTGGAGGGCAAAGGCTAAGAAAGTCAGTTTGAGCAAAGTAGCATTTCTCCCTTTTCACGAACAAAGTGTTCTTCCTGAGAACCTTGAAAATTGTCCGAAGGTGCTCGACATGCTCCTTGAGCATTTGGCTGTAGACGACAATATCATCCAAGTAGATGACCACGAACTTATCCAAATACTCTTTGAATAGTTGGTTCATAAGAGTACAGAACATGGCCGGAGAATTGGTTAAGCCGAAAGGCATCATCAAGAACTAAAATGCTTCATACCTGGTTATGCAGGTAGTCTTCGCTTCATCGCCTTCAGCAATGCGCACCTACCAGTACCTCGACCAGAGGTTGAGTTTTGAGAAATACTTAGTTTTGCCTAATTGGTCGAACAAGTCCGCGATGAGCGAGATGGGATACTTATTCTTCACCATCACTTTGTTAAGGGCTCGATAATCGACGCATAGTCGGAGACTCCCATCTTATTTCTTTTGGAAGATAATTGGAGCTTCGAATAGTGCTTTAGAACTGCGGATGAGACCACCGCTTAGTAGTTCACCTAACTGCTTTCTGAGCTCTACCAACTCTGTAGGGGGCATGTGGTAGGGTGGTCTCGCTGGAGGCTTTACTCCTGGCTCCAGCTCGATGTGATGATCCACGCCTCTGCATGGTGGTAAAGTCTTCGGCAACTTGGGTGGCATAATACTCCTTCAGGACATTCGCCACCACAGCAGGTTCATGAATGGCCTTCTCGTCGAGTGGCTCTAGCTTCATAGTAGCCACGAATGTTAATTCACTTTTTCGTACCCCTTTCTTCAATTATAATACCGATATTTGTTGGGGTTCCCTGGTTCCTCTCTGAGAGACGAGAAACACACAGGGGTCATCACTTGGAAGTCATCCAGTGGCACTACCATCATGTTCGTGCTCCTACTCCATGTTCAGATCTTGATGGGGACTCCTTTTGCCAACCTAGAGATTCGCTTGGCCTCTAAGTTCACCGCCTTCATTCAACTTTGGTTCTTCTCCAAGATTAACCAAAGTCGCTTTGCTTCTCAATCGGTAATAAAGTTGTGGGTAGCGCCCGTGTCCACCATCACACGAGTCGTTTGACTATTGAGCTTAATGTTTACGTACATTAGCTCATTGTTTCTTATTTTTTGTGGCCTTGTCTTCGTGTTCTCCCCCACTTGATCCCATATAGCGTTTAGCAAACGCATTGCTCCCATCCGGGGTCCTTGCGACTCCTCATCGTCATTGTTGGATTCTGAACTACTCAAACTAAGAGCGATAGCCTTACCCTTGTTTGATCTGGGGGGATGGATAGAAGCTATTAAAGCATTGAGTGCCTGTTTCTGTGGGCACTCCCTCACCATGTGCGGCCCTCCGCACAAAAAGCATCCGCCAGGTTTCAGGGCCTTGCCTTTTGAGCTTGACCCTTTGTGGGAACTCTTCTTCCTTTATTCACCCCCGGGCTCCTTCCCTCGAGAATATTTTGGAGGGTAATTTCCTGAAGATTATTTCCTTTTTCCTGGGTCTTTAGAGGAAACAAAGTCAGTGAGCCTTTCTGCGGCAGCAATTGCCCCGATCACATCAGTGAATGTAATTCTTGTTGAGCCCATGACTTTAGACCATTGAGGAAGTTGAACAAATTATTCTTTTCGGACATGTCTTATATGTCTAGCATTAGTGTAGAAAATTACTTCACAGTCTCGAATGGAAGTACTTTGGCGGAGTTGTCTCAACTTCCTTCTTGCGACGAACTCTGTGTTCTCCGATAGGAACTGAGTTCTCAACTCCCGCTTTAAGTCCTCTCATGTGTCCACTCAACATCGACCTTGTTGGATCTCCTCCCAACGGGTTTGCCACCAAAGTTTTGTATCCTCATTCAAATACATGGTTGCTATCAAAAC
This sequence comes from Musa balbisiana, assembly GCA_004837865.1. NCBI lineage: Eukaryota > Viridiplantae > Streptophyta > Magnoliopsida > Zingiberales > Musaceae > Musa > Musa balbisiana. The sequence continues at coordinate 12,262,534 of CM017192.1, read as the reverse complement.
TTTGGTTTCTTCAGAATCAGGCCTCGTAGCTCAAAAATATTGTTCCATGTCGAATAGGAAATTCTCAAGCTCTTTAGCATCTCGGGCACCTCCATAACAATGCGGCTCGGGTGCCCTCAAGTTTTGTGATGGTGCAATATGGGTGTTGTTTCCTCCCGCATTTAGTGCCCTTGTGAGCATGGTCACCCTAGAAGTGAGTTTTGCCATGACTTCTTGCAAATGTTGCACGGAGTCTTTGGTGTCATCTGACAGTCAGTCGACTAGGGCCTCAACCTTGTCGACCTGGGATTTAGCTTCTTCTTGCGAGCTCTCTACCCCAACAAGCCTTCGTTGGCCATAATAGAGTTCTTCCAAGCTCACTTCAAGAATATCCAAGCAGATTTCTGCCACTGTGAGTCTCTCCTTATGGCTCTTCTTCCCGATTGGAGCTCTAAATTGTGCCTCATCCGCTTGCGGAGAGTAGCCAACTTCTCGCTCATCATGTTCGCTGTCGTGCTCCTCTTAAGCGGCTCTAATAGCATGAGAGCGAGTATGCACTTGTAGCCCACCTGCAGCTACTTGGGGCAAAGGTCCGGTTTGCCCCGTCTTGCTTGATTTGTCACGATGCTTTGCCATGGCGAAATTATGAAGTTCCTTCGCTGGTCACTTGAATTGCTTACATGCTCTGATACCACAATGTCACGGACTTAGCTGGAATTGCCTAAGTCATGAGGCACCCTTGCGGCCAAGACGCGAACTTAGCTTGAGTTGTCTAAGTCGTGAAGCGCCATTGCGCCAACTTCTCGGACTCAACTGGGATTGCCTAAGTCATGACATGCCCTTACGATATGCGTCCACAAAGGTCAGCCAATTTGCAACCTCACTCAGGTCCCGAAGGACCTGTAAAAGTGAAAGTTGATTAGTTCGAAGAACGAGCGACAGATAAGTCCCGATGTCTCGCGAAAAGAGAAGCTTTACAAGCAATTTAGTGAGCACCTTGCGTACATAAGAGAAAAGAGAGAAAGGAGGAAAACAATGACTTCAGAAAGTAGAACGAGCATTTGCAAGTCTACAAACAACTGCTCACTGGGTGCCGGGCACGAAGGCAAGTTTCCGTCAAGTTAACGTGCAAACTTGTGAAGAGTTTTTCAACGCCTGACAATATACCGAAGCCTCATTCAGCCCTATGTCACCCGGAGGGTTCTAGGGTGCTGAGATGGCTGATGTTTCGTGCACAGCTGCGACTTGCTGAAAACAAATCGTGGCACATGAAAACGGGGTTGTTTTGTGCAGTTCAGCCCAGCGCAATGAGTGTTGCACTACAACGCTGTAACTTTTTCGACCATACATTTTTACAAGCAAAAATATATAAAACTAAGGCAAAATATGCTACCATGTCTAAGTACAAGCATGTAAAAGCGATGAACAGTTCGTTGAACGAAGTTGTTGCGGGTGCACGACGACCGTTCGTGACAGCGTGGCACCGCCCCGAGCTTTCCGGGATAACTGTACCATGATGATGTTGTTTATACGGAGGGGGCGACAAGCGACTGTTGTGTATGCTTACTTGGGTCTATGTGGGCAATGCCAAAATATGCCCTATCAATTGAAAAGACCAATGAAGTAATTAACATACTGTAATTTATGCCTTGAATCAGACACCGCAGCAATCAACAACGATATGTTTATAGAATTGGGGTTTCCCCAATGTATGTTAATAGTATGGGGGTTTCTCCAATATTTGTCAAACTCTGTCTTCATTTTGTTGGCCAACAAACGAATGCTTTTGATCATCATGTTGACAATATCGATTAATCTTGGTCTCAATGCCAAAAACTTCCTTCATCTATCTGTTGCCCGTGACATAAGAGGAACAAAAAAATACGCATAGTAGCAACATAAAAGATCTTTCAATGGCACACTCCTTTTCCTATGTCTCCTTCACCCTCTTTATCAAACTTTCTATCGTACAATTCAAGCAACTGAAATGTTTTTTGATACTTCAAAGCAACACGAATTCTAAAAATGGATTCATCTAACTCCTTCAATCCTTCTTTCACAATTAAATTTACAACTTATGCACAACAATGCAGGTGGAAATGACACTTTTGAGAAACATGAGCAGTAGCATAATTTTTATTATTATATTGAGAACTTCTTTCATTTCCTAACTACTTAAACGCATCTTCTAACTACCAATAATGTTAGATGTAGAAGATGTGTCGATAGATATAGGAGTATATATGTCTAGAGCAGAAGGTGTAGGGGTAGAAGAATCAATCATCCTGATGCATTGGCCCTCCATATTATTGTCAAGTGACGATATATGGTCTATTGATATAAGAAAGAAATTAATAATGCAAACACTCAAAATGAAGGAACACTTCGGTATAGAAAAATATATATGCAATTAACTAACAAAAATATATTCACTATTCTATACAAGCTGAGTAAGGTAAACAAAAGAAGAGCATGCAAGCAATTTTTTTTTTTTTTTTGAGGCACATTCCATGGTGAAGTTATGAGAGGGCTTTTATATATCATCTATAATGTAATCATCACACTTTTTGTTCACCATTCCAAATCATGTCTTATTAAAAAAATAACAATATTGCATGTCCATGAGTGAATTGATATGTAAGTATTTAGTAGCACAAAAGAATTGTTCTTCTTTCTCTCTCTTCAAAAACTAACTAGCTTTATTTTCTTCTTTTATAAACCAAGAATAATTGAGTAGAAAGCTAAAAAAATAGATTTCATACTTGATACGAGAAAGCGAGGCCAAGAAGGGGGTGGCTGACGACGAAGGAGGAGCTGCGCAGATGAGAGAATGAGCCGTGAACTCATAGATGCCAAGTTTGTGAAATGCGACACCAACGCAAGAGAGAGAGAGAGACACACACACACACACACACACATTTTGAACCTTTAACGAAGTACAAATAACATACATATATTATCATCACTTAAAGATATATTTTATGATATCTATGCTTCAAAAACATGATATATGACATGCTTATATTATCAATTTTTAAAATTAAAATATATGCTTTCAAAAATATTATGTACAAAGTCCTTCCAAATGATATTTGAAGTATGTATAAGTGTTAGATGCATATTTTACGTATGTTTTGTAGCAAAAAGGTATGGTCCTCTGGCACGATAAGTCTAAATGCACTAGCAAATTTAAGCATGAGATTAAGTTGTGACAATAAGCATGCATATAGTGATTAGGAGATACCTTTACGATCATAATAATTCTCAAGGTTTAAATAAATTTGATTATATTTAAGGTAAATGAGTTTGAGGTCTAAACATCATATGTGTGGAGGATAACAAATTGATTAACTTATATTTAAATGTTATAATGGATAATTAATTGGAGATGAGAATAGAAAAAGAGTGCTACATAAAAATATTAAAATACATAGGTAAAATTGAAGGATGAATTTAGACCAAAATCATTATTGTCAATCCAAATTAAGCTCAAGTTAAGTTATAATAATCCTAAAATTATGTAAAAAAAGAAAAAAACCTAAAATAAGACTTAATGGGATTAAACCCAAGACCTTATGGCAACCTCTTAAGTACCTTATCTCTATGTTAGTTTTATCCTCCTCATCAACCTAAAGGCATAGCCCCTTTCTCTTCGCCATCCATTCTCCCAGCTATTTATCCTCCTCATCAACCTCTTCGACATATGATATGAGAGTAGATGTACGTACATATTTTGACGTATAATATAAGAGTGCATGTATATGTTATAAAATATGTTATGAAAGTTCATAAAAGTATTATGATTTTCTATTGCATGTATGATGAATTATTCTTGCACATGTGTGTTCTGATTTACTTTAAATCAGAATTTTATCTCCTTATTAGATATTTGTTATGCTATGATATATTTGTTATGAAAAATTTTATGTATTTATATAAACTACGTACGGTCTGAGAGTACATGTATATATTATGATATATAATGTGGGACTTCATGGATGTATTGCAATTGTCTATTGCATATACTATGACTTACTCTGGCACATAGATATTCTGATTTACCTTGAATCAGAATTTTACTTTCTTATTATGCATTTGTCATATTATGAGATTATATGATCATAAGAAGATGTAATTGTCATGAAATATATTATATGTTTATATATATAATGGGCGGTGTAGATATGCACACATATGTGATGATATATGGTATGAGAGCTTAGAGATAATTTATGAATTTTAGTTATATGTACTATAACTTACTCATGCACAAATATATTATGATTTACTTTGAATCAAAGTTTTACCTATTTATTATGTATTTATCACATTATAAGATTATATGTTGTTAAAAAGATCATAAGAACATTAATGTATCATAAAATCTTGTATGTATATGATTTAAAATATTACATATATGACAGGATACATGTTCACCTAGACGAAGTTATAAATGTTTATACTGACTGAGTTATCACTCATTATATATTCTATGTTGTAGCTAATGACACTATTAATCTATCCATGTGATGAGCAAGAAGATGAGTAGGAATATGCTCATGTCAAAGTAGACATAGGTGATTTTTTTTTATGTATATGAAGTTTGGATAATATATGAATGTGTGATTTAAGATTATGCATTTATAATAGATGTATAACTATCAAATGCCATTGTATATAGGAGATTTTTCTATGATATTATTATTGATAGCATAAGTGAATTGATATCTCATAATCGAATCAAAATTATTTATAGTCTTTAAAATAAAAATATTATTGAACTGAATTGGTTCGGATCATTTGAACACCTCTGGTAGAAATATATTGAAGGTTATATAATAAGTATAGAGCTAAGCAAATATATTACATCTTTTAAAATATTTGATTGGACAAAGTCCGAGGGCCTAATTGTGGCCTCACAGAGACGTCGTAGATTGTTTTTTGTTTTTTGTTTTTGTTTTAGGATTAATAAGTTCCGAAGATTGGATTGGAGCCCAAACTTTTTAGCAGATAAATTAGTCAGTACCCTTTTATATCGTTGAATTCGAACTGCAAAATAACATGAGCGAAGGCACAGCGGAAAAGAAATAGCTGCATGTGTGTGAATGGGAAACTTGCAGACGACAGAAGAAGAAGAAGAAGAAGAAGAAGCTGCACTACGCCATGTAAAGAAAGGTGTACAGTATTGAGCTTTAAATGCAGCCATTAATTACCAGAGAATATAAATAGCCATACAGACCAGCAGTAAAGAATATAAATAGTTAACCAGCATAGGAAACGGGACTCACAACCCACATATTTGGATTCAAAGACCCAACACAGCAACATGATGAGCACAGCAATGACACTTCAACAACAAAGGCACGCCAACAGAAGCAGCAGACGAGAAAGTTTAGACCCCCAGCCACGCATATCAATCAAAATCACGCAGCTTCTTCTCGCTCATGCTCCTTGGCCATCTCCTCCAGCGACACGCCCTTCGACTCCGGCACCAACAGCGAGAACAGCAGCCCCAGGAAGTTTGTGACGACTAGCACGAAAAGCGCGTTGCGGACGCCGATGCCGGCCGGGTAGCCCTTCTCCCTCTTCGCTGGGTCCCTGCTCTGCGCCGCGTACAGGAACCCGAAGGCGCCCACGATAGCCCCGGCCTTGCCTGCGGCCGCCGAGATCCCGTGGCACGTGGACCGCAGCCGCGCGGGGAAGATCTCCGCCGGCACGATGAAGGTGGTGCTGTTGGGCCCGAAGTTGGCGAAGAAGAAGGTGAATCCGTACATGATGACGAAGCCGATGTGATGAGTGGTCCAGTGGTGGTAGGGGATGGCGAGGCCGAGCATGAAGACGGTCATCATGAGGAATCCCATGACCTGGATCCGGAACCGCCCCATGATTTCGATCAAGGCCACGGTGAACCAGTAGCCTGGCACGGTGCCGCAGAGCGCGATGAGGGTCTGCGCCCGGGCGATCCGGAACACCTCCTCGATTGCGTTCATGGTGGCCGCCTTGGGAATCCACCCGATGGCGGTAAAGATGTCCTTCTGGAATAGGTTCTGGCTGTAGAAGGCGATGTCCAGGAAGAACCAGGTGGTGGTGGTGGCGACGAGGTGGAGGCCGTGGCGGCGGGCGAACTCCTTGGAGAAGAGACCGAAGTTGTTGGCCTGGTCTGTGACCAGCCTCTCTGCCTTTTCCGCGTCCTCCTCGAGTTCCATGTTGAGCACCTTCGACATGTCGGCCGCCGCCTGCTTCGTGTTCTTGGCCACAAGCGCGGTGTAACGGGCCGTCTCCGGCATCTTCATCCGCCAGTAGTAGGTGAGCGCCGCGGGGACGGCGCCGACATGAGGATGATGCGCCACACGTAGTCCGCCTGCGGCACGGTGGAGCCAATCGGGTCTGACGCTGAACGGCGGGACGTCATACCTGTTCTTGAACCCCGCAGACACGACGATGGCGACGATCCCGCCTGCGAGGGATGCCGAAGCCCTGCATGGCGAAGACGGCCGCGATGAAAGCCCCGCGGGTCTTTTGTTGGCGTACTCCACATGTGCGGGAGCGGATGAAGCCCGGGCGATCCGGAACACCTCCTCGATTGCGTTCATGGTGGCCGCCTTGGGAATCCACCCGATGGCGGTAAAGATGTCCTTCTGGAATAGGTTCTGGCTGTAGAAGGCGATGTCCAGGAAGAACCAGGTGGTGGTGGTGGCGACGAGGTGGAGGCCGTGGCGGCGGGCGAACTCCTTGGAGAAGAGACCGAAGTTGTTGGCCTGGTCTGTGACCAGCCTCTCTGCCTTTTCCGCGTCCTCCTCGAGTTCCATGTTGAGCACCTTCGACATGTCGGCCGCCGCCTGCTTCGTGTTCTTGGCCACAAGCGCGGTGTAACGGGCCGTCTCCGGCATCTTCATCCGCCAGTAGTAGGTGAGCGCCGCGGGGACGGCGCCGAACATGAGGATGATGCGCCACACGTAGTCCGCCTGCGGCACGGTGGAGCCAATCGGGTCGACGCTGAACGGCGGGACGTCATACCTGTTCTTGAACCCCGCAGACACGACGATGGCGACGATCCCGCCTGCGAGGATGCCGAAGCCCTGCATGGCGAAGACGGCCGCGATGAAAGCCCCGCGGGTCTTTTTGTTGGCGTACTCCGACATGATGGTGGCGGAGAGCGGGTAGTCGCCGCCGATGCCGAAGCCGAGCCAGAAACGGAAGAAACAGAGGGTGGTCACGACGGCCTTGGGGGAGGAGCTGAAGGAGAGGCCGGAGGCCACGGAGCATATGACCATGAGGACGAGGGTGAACCCGTAGACCGTCTTGCGGCCGAGCTTGTCGCCAAGCCACCCGAAGAAGAGCTGGCCTGAGAGGGTGCCGCAGAAGGCGACGCCGTTGACGGCAGCGGACACATTGGGCGGGAGCGTCCCGGGGGACTTCGAGTTGGGGTCGTAGTAGTAGATGCGGCCGAGGAGCTTGGTGATGAGTGAGATGCAGAAGAGGTCGTAGGCGTCAGTGAAGAAGCCCATCCCGGCGATGACGATCGCCGTGAAGTGGTACAATTGGGTCCGAGCGACGTCGAGCGCGCTCAACACCTTAAGCTGTTCTCCCGCCATCCCTGCACTCCTCCTCCTCCTTGGACGTACAATTCTTTACCCTGCAACATACACACATGCGAGAGAGAAGGTTCATATCTCAAAAAGTATTTTACATATGAAGTGCAAAGCAATACATGTACATATGTATATAGCAAACTGTATACGGTGCGTCTCTCAGTATATGTAATGTGGAGGACAAAGAAAAGAAGAAGAGCAAACATAAGCCCAATGCAAAGATGTGAGGTTTCACCTGACCTCTGGGAGCGGAGAGAAAGGGAACGCTGGGCCAACAGGAGAGGAGAGCAAGTGATGGTGGTTGTCTCGACACGTTAGGGCTTATATATTACGTGAGATAACGTCGAGAAGATAAGCTAAATCACTTAATTAAAAGCCAGGAAATAGAATATTTAGGTCAACTATCTCCTAACTAAGTCATGCACTCAACCCAATATGTTTCTATTGGCGAAGTCAAAAGGGTTGCTTTAGGGTAACTGAGAGAATATTCTCTACTTAGTAGTCGGAGAATGAATAAAGTAGAGAGAAAAATTGATTGTCCAATTATTTTACGTAGTTTGGGAGAGATATGTGCATGCATGTCTACTTTGCCAGTAGCTGTCGGATTTGATAGCTGACCACTATCAATCTTCTTTTCTTATTCTCATTTAATTCCGAATATCGGTTGCCATAGAATTATTATCTGATATGAATTTAAGCAAGATAAGATCACACTCTCAATTCCTCGTTGCAGACTGCACATAAATGGATCGACTCAGCAAACATGTTCTACTTGATTAATCAGTGAATAAAGTTTTATATGTGTATGTATGACATGTTTATTAATTAAATGACATAGAACATCATCTCCTTTCTAGGAATTGACTTTTGTTTCTTACTTCTAAAGCAGATAGATTGCTACTTGGATTTTTGCTGATCGTGCTCATGTTGGATATGACTAATTTGATAATGACTGGTATTCTTTCTTTTAGATAAATTATTGTTTGACTTTTTTTGTTTTTATTATTTATAAATATTTTATTATTATGTTCTATTTGACTTATCCCGATACCCGAATGTCAAATCTTCTCCGAGCTTTTCTATACTGAAAAATTATGAGAAGGGTGATAACAAAGAGATTTCCTCAACTATATAGCATATGAGATATCTTAAACTGCACGAGGAAATCTTATTGCTCAGTTGAGAAAAATTTTCTCTTTCATCATTTCATCATGTATAAATAGACATCATATGATACTAATTGAAGTGTACTTTTTATCTTTATATTTTCCTCTTCATTTCATTCAATCAAGGAGGATTCGCTTTTATTACATATAAAAAATATTTGTTTCTTTTTCGTCCTCCTCTTTCATTCCCTTCGTTCGTAATGCATAATATATTCTCCCTTTGCCTTTATTACTTCATTTTGCTGCTTTATTTATCTTTTGTATAGGTGATCGAAGATGGATGGCTGACCCTAAAAGCTCAAAACAAAAGCAACATGCAGCGGACGTCAACGGAGCATCAAGAGAGCAACAAGTACGGAAACTCCTCCTTCGTTGAATGATGAAGATAACAATTAAGACAAAAACATCGGCCCATTTACAGACAACTCTATGTGCCTTTTTCCGAAATTAGAAAGAATGGTCAACGAGTTCTCTTTATCATCTTTTTTTTATCCTTTTATTCAACTAAAAAATAAAACATTAAACTTTTCTTCATTTCTTTTGTTGCTCTCTGAGATTGTGTTTAGATTCCGGAATTATGCCGTGGGAGAGAAGATTGTGGTGCGATCCAGTTGGATGGGTTTAGGTTGAAGGATTCATCCGAGGAATAGAATAATTCCTTATAAATTGATTTTTGAAAACTCTATCGTTATTAAATATTTATGTATTCAAACAAATAAATAAATTTAAAGAGAGTTGGATAAGTATTTGAGTTAATTATCCACGTAAATAGTTTGATTCAGACTCGGATATTGAAGATATATATATATATATATATATATATATATATATATAGCTTTCATCTCAACATTATTCTCCTTATGGTGATTTAATGAAATGATAAAGCAGCTGTTGCGGTTTAGGCTCCGGTAATCGTAGCAAATAAGGACCCCTCGATTCAAGTAGGCTGGCAAAGCGCGTGGGCTTGCAAGCAAGCAAGCGATGGGCCTGCATGGGGGCAATTAAGTAAATAATTAATTTTTATTTTTATTTTTTGTCTCAATTAACTATTTTTATTTATAATACGTCCAGGAAAACGAAATAGCAAAATATGATAAGAGGAAATGAAATCTCCTTCCATAGGTTTTTCTCAAATAAAATGCAAAAGATGGCTATAATTCAAAATAATTTGTATGCTTTGTATGATTCTCAATTTTTTATGATTAAAAATATAATTTTATAGAATTAAAAATCAAGAAAGAGGAAGATTTTATTAAAACAATAAGTTAAATGTTTCACTTTGATAAGTATAAGGATATTATTGTAAATTTTGAAAATATAGGAATCGAAATGCTAAATGTAATTAAGTACAAAAGTGATATATAATTAACCCTCTCAAATCACCATTGTAATCAACATTATAAGATATAACAGAATAAATTTTAAATAAATAATAAATAATTTTCTGTCTTCCCCCTCGATCCTATTTTAAAATTTACTAAAATCATAATTTTATCTTTTTAAATTTAATTTAAAATACTTTTCAATTTTAACTCTACCTCATAGCATTATACCATGTAGCCTAATTCTAGAATTAGGAATCTAACCTAAACTCAAACTAATTCATTTTTATGCAAATCGAGAATTAGTATTCTAATCACTAAAATCTCTGATGCTTGCCTAGAATCTGTATGTAACAAACAGTCTTGTGTTTTCAATCAGTCAAAATTTTATTGGGTGAAAATTGGGTTATGTTGATTAATCTGGTGTCGTGGTCGATGAGTGACTTGATCCGTGGGTCAATGTCCAGAGCTCTTGATCATGTGAAGGAAGTGCTTAGGCCAGTAGGGTCGGGGAGTCGAGATGTTGACGTCGCTTTCAGGAATGCACGTCTCGGTTGGGGGGTTGACGTCGCCTCCTGAGAAAACGTCTCCCGGTTAGGGTGGTCGCGCCTCCGAAAGTCGTCACATTCCTGCACACAGACCTTGGTCAGGGGGTTCCTGACTTGGGCCCCTCATAGATGGAGTTAGTGATCTCTTTTGTTTTTGTCTCTTTTCTCTTATGCCTCTAACCGGATTTCGATCAGGAGCTTTTATACCTTTGCCCGAGGATCGACCGTATGTGGATTTGGCATTGTGGCCGATCCCCGAGTAACGAGAGGGTACTAATGTTCGGCCACCGCCCGAGAGAGGAGGCGCCCCCCCTGTACGGGCCTCGGCACGACACGAGAAAGTACCCCCTTGTGTTGATTTGCAAGGGCATGATGTGGCATGGGTCCAAAACATGCCTTATCACTTCTTCCCCCACCTCGCGCGTACACCCCCCCCCGGTCGAGGCATGTCTCGAGATGACTTGCAAAGATTGGGCGATCGTACCAATTTGCCACGGGAAGGTTCGATGGACTGTGCCTTGTGTCTTGGGCGAAGGCTAGACCTGTTGGTTGAGTAGCTGAACTTGGGCTCAAGTCGAATCTGGCAAGTTGTTGGTCGGGGGACCGAGCTGTACGACTCGGGCAAAGACTGGATCTGTTGGCTGAGTAGTTGAACTCAGGCTCAAGTTTAATATGGCTAGTCGCTAGTCGAGGGACTGAGCTATGCGACTCGGGCAAAGACTGGACCTATTGGCTGAGTAGCTGAACTCGGGCTCAGGTTGAATCTGGCGAGTCCCTAGTCAGGGAACCGAGCTGCGTGACTCGGGCAATGACTAGACTTGTTGGCTCTCGGGCTCAGGTTGAATCTAGCGAGTCGCTAGTCGAGGAACCGAGCTACGTGACTCGGGCAAAGATTGGACTTGTTGGACAAGTACCTGAACTCGAGCTCAAGTTGAATTTGGCGAGTCGCCAATTGGGGAACCAAGCTACGTGACTTGGGCAAAGACTGGACATGTTGGCCGAGTAGCTGAACTCGTGCTCAGGTTGAATCTAGCGAGTCGTTAGTCGGGGAACTAACCTGCGCGACTTGGCCTCAGACTGGACTTGTTGACCGAGTAGCTGAACTCAAGCTCAGGTTGAATCTGGCGAGTCGCTAGTCGGGGAATCAAGCTGCGCGACTTGGGCAAAGATTGGACCTATTGGTTGAGTAACTGAACTCGGGCTTAGGTTGAATCTAGTGAGTCGTTAATCGAGGAACCGAGCTACCGACTCACGCAAAGATTGGACCTGTTGGCCGAGTAGCTGAACTCGGGCTCGGGTTGAATCTGGCGAGTCGCTAGTCGGGAAACCGAGCTGTGTGATTCGGGCAAAGACTTGACCTATTGGCTTAGTAGTTGAACTCGGGCTCGGGTTGAATCTGGCCAGTCGCTAGTCAGGGAATCGTTCTACGTAACTCGGGCAAAGATTGAACCTATTGGTCGAGTAGCTGAACTCGGGCTCGGGTTGAATTTGTCGAGTCGCTAGTTGGGGAACCGAGCTACGCGACTCAAGTAAAGACTTGACCTATTGGCCGAGTAGCTGAACTCGGGCTCGGTTTGAATCTGATGAGTCGCTAGTCGGGGAACCGAGCTATGCAACTCGGGCAAAGACTAGACCTGTTAGCCGAGTAGCTGAACTCAGGCTCGGTTTGAATCTGACGAGTCGCTAGTCGAGGAACCAAGCTATGCGACTCAGGAAAAGACTAGACCTGTTGGCCGAGTAGCTGAACTCGGGCTCAGGTTGAATCTGGCGAGTTGCTAGTCGGGGAACCGAGCTACACAACTCGGGCAAAGACTGAACCAGTTGGCCGAGTAGCTAAACTCGGGCTCAGGTTGAATCTGGCGAGTCGCACAGCGTGACTGGGGTAAAGATGGGACCTATTGGCCGAGTAGCTGAACTCGAGTTCAAGTTGAATCTAGCGAGTCGCTAGTTGGGGAACCAAGCTACGCGAATCAAACAAAGACTAGACCTATTGGCAGAGTAGCTAAACTCGAGCTCAGGTTGAATCTGGCGAGTCGCTAGTTGGGGAACCGAGCTGTGTGACTCAAGCAAAGACTGGACCTGTTGGCTGAGTAGCTGAACTCAGGGTCAGGTTGAATCTGGAGAGTCGCTAGTCAAGGAACCAAGCTGTGCGACTCGGGCAAAGACTAGACTTGTTAGCCGAGTAGCTAAACTCGGGCTCAAGTTGAATATGGTGAGTCGCTAGTCAGGGAACCAAGTTGCATGACTCAGGCAAAGACTGGACCTGTTGGCTGAGTAGCTGAACTCAGGCTCAAGTTGAATCTAGCAAGTCGCTAGTCAGGGAACCGAGCTGCGCAACTCGGGCAAAGACTGGAGGCCTAGTAGCTGAACTCGGGCTCAGGTTGAATCTAGCGAGTCACTACAGAACTCACGTGCAGCGGCACACGCAGTTTCTGGCAAGAAATTTTTCTATCATGAGCAGGCTTTTGGTGGGAGCTTGAAACTGGGGAAGTTGGGGAGATCCCGGGAGTTATGGCTGTCTTAAATGCTACAATCAACTCTTCCCTCGGGGAGCCCAAACGTTGCCTCAGATGGAGTCGTACCTCCTTTATAAGTTCCTCCTGCAGCAATTGTCGTAACATTGTCTAGTCTCCTATTCCACGCCTCGGCTCTTCCCTCCTAACCTCGAGGTTGGGATGTCTTCGTCTTCTTCATCTTCCTCTTTCTCCTCGGGTCGGTCAGTTGCCGGGGCACATGAGTCGTCCTTTGGGAAGCCCAGGGTAGAGATTATTAGTTTGTCCTTGGGTGGCATGCTCTCGGGAATCATGAAGGCCTCTACTGTCCTCGAAATAATGAAGTCATGGCATGACGTAAACTCGGTGGTGACCGAGGAGGAACTTTTGGGTCCGATTCAGGATCGCTACTACATCCTGAGGAGTTATGGGCTCTATGACCTATTGCCTAGTCAGGGACCGTATGATCCGTTTCCCAACGGGTTTGGGCTAACCGTGGATGCCATCAAGGCGGGACTACGGTTTCCTTTGAATCCCGTCGTCGAGGAGTGTCTCAGTGGATTGGGGATTTCGCCATCCCAGATGGCGCCGAACTCTTGGTGCTATATGGTAGCTTTCCTTGGGGAGTGTCGGGGAGCGGGAATCAAGCTGACCCGGACACTCTTCCTATCCTACTTCCGTCTATGTAAGGGGCGAGGGAGGTATCACCTGGCCACCTGTGGCGGGTTCAAAATTATCGACGCTCCTTCCAACAACAAGGGTTGGAAGAGTCGTTAATTTTTTGTGTGTTGTAGCTCGGGATGAAGTTTTAACGTTAGATGGACCTCTCGAACCATCAACAATGTTCCCCCCTTCCTTTCTAATGGGGAGTCCAAGAGCATGGAGCGTTTAAGGGAGATTTTGTCTTCCTCTTGAGTAATTAGAGGAATAACCAAGGAGTGGCTGGTCGAGGTAGGACTAAGTCCAACCACTAAGGGTATAGTCACCTTCGTGTTTCGGGGTATGTTTGCCTTGCTTCTGGTGCGGCTGACCTACCGATTTGTACTTGCAGAGATGGTGAACCTCTAGTGGTTGAAGGGGATGCCCCGCCCTAAGGTCGTCGTACAGTCATCTCAAGAGGCGGAAGGTTCTGGCCCTGGGGACACTTCGAAGGGAACCACACCAAGGCAAAAGTCGAGATTGCCAGAGGCGAATCAATCGAGGAAGAAGGCTAAAACAGGAACCCGGAAGATGTCTGAGGCCTTGGTTTCCTCAAGTGGAGAGTTCTACGAAAGGAAAGGGGGGAGTCGAATCATCAAGTGATGACCCTCTGGGGAGGTCATCAGCTCACCCGAAGTCGATGCGGGACTTATGCCACATTCGACCTCGCTCCGAGAGCGAGCCATTTTAGGCCTTAAATGTCATATCTTGGATTTTTTTTTTCTACATACTCAAGCTAAATAGATAAACATCACTTTATTCATCATTTATAATCATTTATTACAATTTATTTGTTCATCAAATTTCAAATAGAAAAGTAAACATAGTGATGTTAACTTCAAGAATCATCCAAGTAGCTCTACCTAGCGGTAGAGGAAGGTCCGCTCTCCACTGGAATCCGACTTAGTACTAGAGGGAGGCTGCTCTGAAAGTCAAAAACAAAGAAAATTCAACAACGCTGAGTAGGAACCCCAAAAGTCAAATCAAAATGAATACATGATCAAAATTTAATCAATCATCCCATTGGCGTATATCAAATACCCAAAGGAGCACTCTCCCAACAGCGGATGGAGAGGCTTTATCCTACGGGATGAGTTTGTGTTCTCCCAACAGCGGATGGAGGTAAACCCATGTCGCACTCCCAACAACGGATGGAGTGGTGTCCCACACTCGCCAAAGTGGGGACACGTTCCTCCCAACAGCGGATGGAGAAACCGTTTAGCCACCACGTCTGACGGCTCGCTAACCCCCGAAGGGAATCGCCCTACCTACTCTTAGCAGGGAAATAATATAGTCTCACACTAGTCATGTCCATTTCGGGATAAAATAACATATTTAAAATATCTCTTTCAAATATCATCAATATCAAATAATACAAATTGGCCCTCAATTGACTTGAACTCTAGTTCAATCGATTCAATTGAACTCAATTTACTAGAACCTAACTGAACCGATCTCTAATCCTTATTTAACTGGTCTGGAACCACCCTAGACTAGTATAATTTGGACTAGATTAAGTTTAATTTAGGTTAAACTAACTTGAATAAGTTAATCAATTCAGAATCACCTTGAATTGATCTAGACTAATCAAGCCTAGTTTAGTTCAATCAATATTTGGGCTCAAAACCAACAACAATGTTGGGCTAGATTGAGCCAGCCCATCTACCGATCATGTGCATTATACATGACTGAGCATGCATCACACAAAGCTGGCCCAACCCTGGCCCATGGACTGGTCACATGAATCGCATGTGACCGCCCATGATGGTTGGGCTGGGTTAGCCTACGGGCCTGACCCGTGGGGTGGGCCTGGTTGTGAGTAATTTCATTCTAATATCTAATTTCACATCGCAGAATATACACATTAACAATATAAATAGAAATATAATAATGCATTAAAAGATAAATAAGAAAAAAAGCTTTAATACAAGGAATTAACATTCTAAATTTGAATAGAAATCATAACACATTAAAAAATAGACTAGGAGATAAGTTTTAATGAAAGGAAATAACCTTCTAAATTCAAATAGAAATCATGATTTCAACATATCTTAATCAAATTTTAAATCATTTAGAATAACATGTTTTAAATTTCAAATCAAAGAATATCAAAAAAAGATTTTTGATAACATATTTCAATTTAATAAGATTTTAATCCAAATAAGATTAAAGATGACTGTAATGCTAGAAAATATCATATAAAACATATGAATTTTTAACATATTTAAATCTATAATAAAAATCTTAATCATGGGTCAAAGAACATTATAAAAACTTTAACTGATTACTTTAATGCAATAATAAAAATTTTGACATTTAAAGGATTGATACATATTTTTCGAACTACAAAACTTTCCACATTTAAAGAATCAAAATAAAAACTAAAACTTTTATATTCAAGAAAAGTAGGGAAACCTACCTCTCGTTAGTAAGATGTAACTCCTCGTTCCTCCCGTTGTTAGGCTCGACTAGGTGAGTAACGAATGAGAGAAATCCCTCTCCTTAAATAGGAGGAGGTAAGCCTCTATTAAAGGAAATATATTTTCATTTTCATATTTATTTAATATAAATTGTTTTCATTTAATATATTAGCAAATATGATATCATCCTATTTGGAATGCTTAATAGTTATTTCCTTAATTCGAATTAACAAACAAGGAAATAGATTGAGATTTCCTTAAATTACAATGACAAGTAAGGAAAGAAAATCAATTCATAACTTAAATATTTGATGTGATTACATTAAACATGGCCAACCTTCTAGAGGGGGAGCCAAGGGCTCTTTATGCTTCACGGTGGCCAACCCTCAAGATTGACAATTAGATCTGATCCAACGGGTCGGCTGCTCAAGAGTTTTCTCGAGGGGCGCTTCATCTAGTGCTGGTGAAGCAGCTCTACTGCTCTCCCTCCGTGGTGCTGATGGATCGAGCAGCCAAATCTCTCGTCTGGGTAAGTAGAGGTGTTCCCCTTTTCTTTCGCTTTCCCTTCTGCTCATGGATTCTGACACTGATCATGGTGTAGTGCAGAGCCAGCATTATATCATGGCACTGATCGATTGCGTGTATGACACCGACCGGGTGATTGAGCATCTAGCGGATACCAATTCTAATCTCCATCGAGAGGTCGAGGAGCTAAAGAGCGGGCCTGGTCCGGAGGCTGTAGTCATGGTCGAGTAGCGCGCCTCGGATCTGGAATAGGAGGTGAACGATCTGAAGGCCAAGCTAAAGGAGAGTAGGGCCCGCGTGCAGACGCTCTATGATGAGTTGCTTACTCTTTCTCGGGATGTCAAGGCCACTAGAACTACCTCCTAGGCTGCTAAGGAGGCGCTGAAGGAGGAGCGCCTGGTGCTGCCTGAGAAGATCAAAGGAGCAATCACCAAGTAAAAGAAGTCTCCCGAGTTCGAACTCGGTTTATAGAGGTCGGGGTAGGTGACATATGAATTCGGGTATTGGGTCGCCTATGCTCGTTTTTGCATGAAATACCCAAACCTAGAGCTAGAGTCGGACCCCTTTATGGACCTGCTAGAGGACCAAGGAGTCGAGATGCCAATCAAGGTTCCTTTTAACGATAGCCTCGAGGCTCCCTCGGACTGAGGGGTATAATTTTTTTATTTTGGTCAATCGAATTTTGGGCTGTAATGTCTCGATTGTAATACATCTTTTGTGATTAATAAAAACTATCCCTTCTCAAATTTTGACTTTAGCCTTTACTTTTAGGGGTAAAACTTCTTCATATTCGATGCATTCCAACTCCTCGGCAAGGGGCTTCCTCCCATGGTCTCGAGGCAGTAAGTCCCTTCGTGGACCACATCGCTGATATGGTAGGAACCTTCCCAGTTCGGCATGATCTTTTCTCTTGCTCGGGTCAAGTCGCTTACTTCGGTCTTTCGAAGGATGAGGTCTCTAACCTTGATCAATCGTGGGCGGACCCTGCGGTTGTAGAGTCGGGCTATGGCCTTTTTGTATGCTAGGGTGCGTAGGTGTGCCTCGGCCCTTTTTTCTTTGAGTAAGTCTAAGGCTAGCCCTGAGGCCTTCTTCGGAGCTATTTTCTTCGAAGGTATTGATGTGCCAAGTCGGGAATACTACTTCGGGCGAAAGGACCGCCTCGATTCCGAACATCAGACTAAACAGGGACTCCCCTGAAGCGGTCTTAGGGGTCGTTCGTAGCGCCCATAGGACACTGGGAAGTTCGTCTACCTAGGCTCTGTGTGCCCCGATCACCCTCATTTTGAGGCCTTCCAGAATTGCCAGATTTGTGACTTCGACCTGGCCATTGGTTTGGGGGTGTGCGACCGAGCTGAATTTTAACTGTATCCCGTAAGACTGACAGTAGGCTTTAAACTTGGTGTTGTTAAATTGGGCTCCATTGTCGGTGATGATGGCCTTCAGAATCTCAAACTGGGTGATGATGTTTTTCCATATGAAGCCTCGTACTTGTCTTTCAGTGATGGACGCCAAGGGTTCAGATTCGATCCACTTCATGAAGTAGTCCACTCTAACTATGAGGAACCGTCACTGGCTCGATGTCGGGGGGAAAGGTCCGACGAGGTCGAGACCCCATTGGGCGAATGGCTAGGCCGCATCCATCGGGGTGGGGGAAACCATGAGTTGGTGCTGCAACCGGGCATGCCTTTAGCATTGTTGGCACCACTACACGTATGACAGTGCATCTCGGCGCATGGTCGGCTAATAGTATCCTTGTCTGAGGATCTTGAAGGCCAATGTTCGGCTACCGAAGTGTTCCCCGCTTGTCCCCTCATGGAGCTCGACAAGGATCGTCTCGGCCTCAGGCAATGCGAGGCAGCATAGGAGGGGCTAAGAGAAGGCTCTTCTAGACAACTTGCCACCAATCTCATAGTACCAGGCTTGGGCTCGCCTTAGTCATCGTGCGGCCATCGAGATGTCAAGTTGCGTCCCATCCCTCGTGAAACGAAGGATTTCCTCCATCCAATTCGGCGAGACTTCGGTCTCGGCAACGTCGTAGGTCAGCACTACTAATCATAGGTGCCCAGTAAGCCGATCACGTGAGTGATGGCATGTGTGACTTGACACAGAATCTTTTTGTTTATTATATTTTGGCATTTATCACTTTATATTGACTATTGCATATATGCATGTATATATTGTGATGTCCTTGGATCTGTGTAATGGGAATCAGATTGTGATGAGATCGATTCACCTTTAAACACAGATCCTAAATAATCCCGGTCATAGGTTACTCGAGAGGAACATCGAGATAACCGGACAGACTGGTGTGCTGTATACCCATCCATATGATGGATGCAGTTGGTCTCATAGCTACTTATATGGGGACACTAGGGATATAGTACAGGTGCTCATTGGAGAATGAATTCATTGATTGATCTGCTTATGGAATGTTGGATGGTTGATGATGCCTTATTGTCAGACAACGATTCCGTAGTCCCAATGGTGTATCTGGTCCTTAGACTTGAGACACCAAGAATATCCTGTATGAGTGCTCCATTCTTTAATACCAGACTTATAGGTTTGGATGTCCCAGATCTAGTACAGTCGATCATTGTGAGTGGTAGTCGATCTTATGAGGGCTATTGAGTATTGATAGAGGATCATCCACTCTCGACGTCATGAGAGAAATTTCCCATGTGTTCTTGCTCAGACAAATCCCTAGCCAGGGTCATTCAGATTTGAGAGAGAAAGAGTTCTCCGGGAGAATCCGATTAGAGCGAGACTTGAGTAGAAACCGTATGGCTCTGACAGCAACATACCCGGCATACGATCTCAGGGATATTAGATATATGAGAGAATATAGGTACATGATAACTAAGGATAAACAAGTCCAATGAATTGGATTCCCCTATATCGTCTAGGGACTACGACGTAGTGGCCTAGTACGTCCGTAGTCGATGAGTCGAGTGAATTATTATGAAGATAATAATTCACTAAGCCAGAAAGAGTTCTGATAGGTATAACTCATGACCAGCTCGATATTGGGTCTAGAGGGTCACACACATATGGTAGGCGTTGCGATGAATAGAGGTTCGGATATGATATATTTGTCGGAGCCCCTGTCTTAATGGATATCCAATAAGCCCCTGAATTATTGGATCCTATGGATGAGATCTAATAAGAGCTCATAATAGATTATTGGATAGAGATCCACTAATCTAAGAGGCTTGGGTAATTAAATGCAGATCCAATACCCAATAGGGGAGGATCCATTAGGGTTTGACAAAGGACCTCCATAAATAGGAGGGATTTAGTGGTTCATAGGCTAGAGCCTTTGCTTGCCTCTCCTATTCTCCTCTCCCTCTCCACCTTAGAGTAGGCCTGGAGTTTTAAGGAGCGTCGTTGCAGCCCTGCTATGTGGATCACCGCTAGAGATAAGGACGCTTGACCTCCTTCACCCTCTCCTAGATATCTACAAGGCAACAGGGATATACGATCACCCTAGATAACACAATCTATTCTATATGCAGTTTGTTTCACAGATTTTTACGCACCAATCTTCGCACGACGACGAACATCTCTTTGGGAATAGGGGATTTTGTTTTCTTATTCTTCCGCTGCGCATGTGATGTCGCTCCCAAGATTTCCCAATAAGCACCATCAGAGTCATGAGGTATTTAGTTGGCAGGACTCCTCTTGCTTTGCGAGCGAAGGCTAGCCTAGCTAAGGCATCGGCTTGCGTGTTTTGCGCACAAGGTATTCTCATGATTAAGAGGTGGTCGAAGCGACGGGCGAGGCGTCTCACTTCCACTAGGTATAGTGCCATGGTTGGGTCTCGGGCTTCATAGCTCCCATTGATGTGCCCAGCCACCGGTTGAGAGTCGCTGAAGGCCTCGATGTTGCGCACCTGCATTTCCAGGGCAAGGTGTAGCTCGTGGAATAATGCCTCGTATTTGGCCTCATTGTTGGTAGCCAGCCGAAGTGCTCGTTCGTAAGATTCTCCTACTGGGCTCCTGAGGATGAGTCCGGCCCCTGCTTCCTCGGCGGTTGCCGACCCATCGACGTACAGGGTCCATGTGCACTCGATCATTGTGTAAGAACCCAATGTTTCATTCCAAGTCAAAACATATAGATGTCAGATACCACTGGATTCAAAATGTATTTGAAGAGAAGCAGTTGCAGCTTTAGAAAATTCATACAGATGATAATGGACCAGACATGATGACAAAAACCTTACAAAAAAAATGACAGGAGATATGCCGACAGTTGGTCGACATGGCTTCACATGGAGGAATCTTGGGACAACCTCGCTTATGGGCTGAAGGGGGAGGTTGTTGGGCTGACAACCCATATATTCAGCCTAAGGTAGGCTTTATGAGCCCACAACTCACCCCCTCTTAACCTAACCCTAATTTATATTAGGGGGTGTGGTGGCTATAAAAAGAGGCAGAAAAAGGCAACAACGAGGCAGTGTTTGGCAGCCATGGGATTCCAAAGAAAATGATGAGAACAAGACAGAAAAGGAAGAGAAAGAAAGGGAAGAAGACAAGGACAATACAGAGAGACTATTCTCAATCATCTAGCAGTGCCTTCATCTCAGGTTAGATCAGATCTATAGTAGATTCTTACTATGATTACTTGGGGAGAATTAGGGAGGATTTATATATTATGCATAGTGACATGATCCTTGTATCTTAGTTATTCTCTTGTGATTGTTGCTAGGGTTTTGAGCAAGAAATTGAGATTTATATATTTATTATTATTATTATGGATTATCTCTAGTTTGCCCCGTGATTTTACCCTTCACATTGAAGGGGTTTTCCACGTATATCTTGATGTTCTATTTTATTGTGGTTCCATTTAATTCCACTATATGTTATAGCCTGCTAGTATTTGTTCATATACAAAATTTATTTCGCTTTATATCCCATTACGGAGCTCTCGATCGTGTGAAGGAAGTGCTCAGGCCAACGGTCGAGGAGTCGAGACATTGACGCCGCTTTCAGGAACGCGTGTCTCGATCAGGGGGTTGACGTCACCTCCTGAGAAAATGTCTCCCAGTCAAGGTGGCCGCACCTTCGGAAGTCACCATGTTCCTGCACACAGACCTTGGTCGAGGGGTTCTTGACTTGGGCCCCTCGTAGATAGAGTCAGTGATCTCTTTTTTTTTTGTCTCTTTTCTTTTCTGCCCCCAATCGGATTCCGGTTAAGGGCTTTTATACCTTTGCCCAAGGATCAGTCGTACACGGATTTAGCGTTGCGACCAATCCCCGAGTAACGAGAGGGTACTAATGTTCGGTCGTTGCCCAGGACGCACGGAGCGGTGCCAGACGACACCGTCCCGAGTTTTCCGAGACGAGACTTGCCCAGGAGGCGCCCCCCCCCCTTGTATGGGCCTCAGCTCCACATGGGAAAGTACCCCCTTGTGTTGATTTTGCAAGGGCATGACATGACATGGGTCCAAAACATGCCTTAGTTACATACAAACTGAGAAATATAATATAGAACTTGTTATTTAGAGTCTATTTTTCACTTTTTACCACCTCTTTACTATTCAAAATCTATTCAGAATTAATAAAATAATATTTTATTATTTATAATCTTTTTAATTTTATTTTATTTTTCTCACATCCCTTGTAATCATTACTTACATGATGCTCTCTAATGCTAATTACGAAGAAGAAAAGAGAAAAAAAGAGGAAGAGGGAAGATATTCATTTAAGAAAGAATAAGTTTAAAATATTAATAATTAAAAAAAAATAGTAAATAAGAGGATATAAATAGTGGTCTCTATATAATTTTTTATGGGTTATATATCCCCGACTTGATTTATATTTTACATGATGACCTAAAACCAATCCATCCTCGAGGTTTTAATAAATTATTTTTTGTAAAAAATATAATTTTAAGATTATTGACTCATATGAACATGGTTTGTACTCAAATTTTTTTATCTTTATTAATAATTAGAAAAAAATTAAATTGAGATAAAAATCTAGTCTATTGAACAATCAAGTTTGGTTTGAACCACTTAAATTCCAAATAAGAAGAAGCCAAGTTAAGCATCCAAAGGAGAACAGTCTATGAGAAAGGCACAAAGAAAATATGCAATTCTTCAAATCTTGTGCAATCAAACTTTGAAAAGTAGCTCTACCAACCTTGTTTGTAATTTTCAATCGCTGAAAACAATTATTTTGTTATTTCCTACAATATATATTTTCTTAGAACCATATGAAAATTCAAACTAGCACTAGTTTGTCTTATTTTGTAGGTGAACTCTCACCAACGAGTCATTGTCGATGTCTTCTCTCATTGCCAGGAAGTCGTTGTCACAACACAATATCTATAGCAGGGCTACGTTTGGCCGGACGATGCAGCGGAAGCTTCTGGGACGATTGACCAGGTCTTCACATGGTATGCGCGTCACTTGGCATCCGTCAATGCTCTCCTTTCTGTTCTGTGCGTGAAGAAAGCAATGATGTCAACAGTTGTGTTGTCTTCAACTCTTGCGTCCATCATTTGAGCAGTCCAAACAGAAACGGATGAGCAGTCCTTTGTACCGTTTGTCCTACGACGAACACCTGACTCCGTTTGCGGCATTGAAACGTTTCCCCCGTTCTTTACCTTCTCCCCGCGTGATGACGCTGCTGTTGACTTGCGGATCTCCGGTTTTAGATCTTTAAAAGGTTCCGCGGACTCTGTTTCCCTTCACCCCAAGAAAGCTAGGAATTGGCTCTGCAAATGACGATGAAGATTGAGGGGTTGTTCTCTGCCCTCGGCCTCCTTGTCCTCCTCCTGTCTCGGAGCCATTTAGCGACATCCCAAGAAGTTGGTACGACTTGATGCTCCGTCGACCAAGTTTTCGATGTTGGAACAGGTTTGCATCTGCTATATGTAACGAACTCTGATGGGTTTGGTTTCTGGTTCCTGAGTGCAGAGGACGAGAGCGAGTTCAGCTACGAGGAAGGGAGTCATAATGGCCCCCAACACTGGGGGGAGATTCGCGAGGAATGGGCGATCTGCAACAACGGCGACATGCAGTCTCCTATCGATCTGCTGCACGAGAGGGTCAAGGTTTTGCCCGGGTTAGGGAGACTAAGAAGGAGCTACAGGGCTGCCAATGCAACGCTCAAGAACCGCGGCCATGACATAATGGTAGTTCCCTAACATCTTGAGCTAACATCTTCTTGCATCCTTTTTAGTTCATCATCCCTCATTTTGCTGTGTTACACTGATGCAGTTGGAATGGACGGAAGAAGCAGGAAGGATTCACATCGATGGAACGGACTATGAGCTTAAACAATGCCACTGGCACTCTCCCTCTGAGCACAGTATCAATGGCAAGAGGTCCTCTCCTACTCACACAACATCACTGTTCTTCTCTTCCCTTCATTTTTCTGCATGATACACGACAAGAAAACCCAATTCGGACCTTAGCATAGAGTTTTGAGTCTATTTCCTGGTATCTTTCCGTAGGTTTGCTCTTGAGCTCCACATGGTACACCAATCGGCCGACGAACGCGTAGCTGTAGTTGGCATCATGTACAAGATTGGCCGACCAGATTCATTTCTAACGGAGGTGATCTTTCTTTCTCTGCACCATTACTGATGTACTCAGGAAGGCAATCACAAACACTGCTATGTTTCCTTGCAGCTGATGGAATACATCGAAGAGATAGCTGGGAACAAAGAAGAAGAGAGAGTTGTGGGGTTTGTGGACCCAAGACACATAAAGATAGGAAGTCGGAAGTACTACAGATACATGGGCTCTCTTACTACACCACCTTGTACTCAAGGAGTGGTGTGGACTATCAGTGAAAAGGTAAAAGTCTGCACCTTAAACCGCTAGTGCAGTTGCAATCTCCTCTCTCCATTCTCATAATTGTCTTTGCTGAAACATATATTTGAACCCACTGTTGATCACAGATCAGAACCGTATCAAAAGATCAAGTGAGTTTGCTGAGAGAGGCTGTGCATGATGTAAGTTTTTACTCCTCTACAAGAAAGCAATTCTTCTGTATGTTTCGATAGAACAGACAAGAGTACAATATCCTGACATCACATTACATTGTCGTTTCCAGGATGCAGAGAACAATGCCAGGCCGCTTCAACCACTTAATGGACGCGAGATCCAATTCTACACACCTCGGCTTCGTAAACACGATGAGATCTTCCACCCATAAATTTGCAGCTGATGATATTTCCCGATAGAATCGCAGCTATAGTACAGAGTTATATTGCTTCACTGTATGGGTGGGTTTTCAGCGTATTATGTATTTATGAGGTTATCACTATGAGATTTCCCGGTGAGCCATGAAATATTTTGAGTGTAGGTTATGGTTGGAGACTTTATGCTTATTTCCTTTTACTCAATTATATGGAACACACACACTTATTAGTTTTACAATGTTAATGGTTGTAAAGAGCTGATGCAATTGTGTGCTTTGCCTCATTTTCCACACTGATTCACGCTGATTCAAGAACACTATACAAAGTTGCCACTGTATACAATCAGCTTGAAATCACTGAATTGTAGTCAGAACCAGTAAATCACTATATACAGACAGTCCACTTGATGCTCACCGATTCCAATCTGGATAACCCAAACCTGAAACGTGAGATCATCCGAGGGGTTGAGTTGGGCTCGGACTATCCAATTTGTCCGAATTTGCACCTCGGCTCGCAGCATAGGGGACTGCTTGGGTTCTTTTGGCCCTCCGCATTGATACGTACGTTGTGCGAGTGGATACGGGCAGAGTCTCTTATGTGATACCCCACCGAGCATGGCTTTCTCGTTTTAGACCCCGAAATAACGTTCCGTTTTCTTCGATCACGACGCTTATCGGATCGGATCCGGCCATTTCTTTGTTCGCCTTGTTCCGTCCTCTGCACCGTTCATGCCCTAATCGAAGGGGAGGAAGGGAAGAAGTAGGGAGGAACAGGTGGACTTCCGAGGGAATCGCCGGACACCGGAGGCCTTACCACCGGCAGAGACAGAGGATCTGACGTCATCGCCCACCGACTGAGACGCAGCGCTGGTACTTCCTCTCCTCTCCGTGTTCTTCTTCTTCTTGCTGCTTCCGATCGACCGTTTCCCTTGTTACCTCCGACCTCATTTCCTTTGTGAAATCGCTTTCCTCTTCGATGCTACGCCTTCGTCTCTCCAGATCGAGGGCAGATTTCCATGGCGAATGGAGAGTGCAGCTGTTGCGCCCTGGCGTTGAGATTGTTCATGTGGCTTTCAAATTGTTTTCGCTCATACTATACTTGTTCGATTGCTTTCTTTTCAGTTGTTTCTTTTTTATGTGGGAGTATCTGCTTTCTGATTTGTGATAGAAAATTTTGACGTTGCATGCGTAGTTATTCAAGCAGAGATTTCGCTTTCCATGGTTCCTTTTTTTATTTTCTATCTATATTGTACGTAGTTTAGCAAAAGGCACTACCAAAACAAATAGTTTATAGACATGTAGTTACTGCTATCTATATCCTTTTTTTAATAGTTGCTTAGTTCATAAACGACAACTGAATTGTTCCTGTTGGTGACGGCCTTCTCTGTTTTGTTATTGAACTTGCTTTACTTGTGTAGCTATCTCTTAATCTTCTTTTAGTTTGTCTAACATAGTGCAGCAATATCCTCTTTTAGTTTGTTTAACATTATGCAGCAATTTCCCTTTGTTTTATATTTAACTGTTGAAATCCCATGTGGTTGTCATTGAGCTAAAATATTTCTTAATGCTTGTTTAAATTGGACAATCTTCACTGGCCTATGAAAGATTCAGTGTACATAGGAGATCTCATACTATTCTCGTGTAGATGTCTTTGTTATTGTCATTTTGATTGTTCAAATGGTTTTTATGGTGTTTAACTGTTGTGCAGTTGGTTAATTGGTACTTCACTGTGAATGTTGAGCCATGACATTTTGCTTTCATCTTA
This sequence comes from Musa balbisiana, assembly GCA_004837865.1. Classification (NCBI taxonomy): domain Eukaryota; kingdom Viridiplantae; phylum Streptophyta; class Magnoliopsida; order Zingiberales; family Musaceae; genus Musa; species Musa balbisiana. The sequence continues at coordinate 12,235,876 of CM017192.1, read as the reverse complement.
ATATCTCAAATTTCAAACTAGCCATATTTATTAACTATACTTTTTCACTAATTATTTTTATTGAATCATGTTCTTCTTGTCTTGTGTACATTTTCCTTTATCCTTTTAGACCTACGAGATGAAATATGAATTTTCTTTTTCAACCATTTGGTATAATGGAAAACCTCACAATTGTTTAAGTAGGCAGCATTTAGGGAGTGAGAGTGTTGACCTCAGCTTGGGCACTAAATATACACCTGTATCATGATGGTATAATGTTGTAAATATGGTCAGCACGAGACATTGGCTTGCGTTTCATGGTAGCACCTTGTTATTACTGCAAGTGGTGGTTGCCATGTATGGTATGAATTGAGGTGTGCTGTGGAGTTTGCACCTTGAACAATCCTTGATATGTTGGATGCATGCAAATACAGTAAGAAGAGAAATTGACCATGAAAGAATGTTCTTGTGCTCAACAATTTATATAAAAACATAAAAAAAGAATTATTGTCATAGTGTAAATGTATGGAACATGATAAGAACATACATAAAATCATGCATGTAGATTCTTATGTATGGTTTGGAGAACAAGGGCATGGATCAAAAAATGCTTAATTACATGGGAGTTATTATTAGTGGAGTGAAATGAATGTTATATAAGGCAAGGTTTACTGTACCATGGTGTACCGCTTGATACGGGCAGTATGTATTGGTCTAATAGAAGATTGATATAGGTGGTACATACCAGTCTGTCAATACACCCCACTGTACCGTGTGTCGGTGCATTGGTACATACTGTACCATTGATTGGTCGGTACAGTGGTACGAACTGATAAGATGAACCATGATATAAGGATAGGAGAAGTTAACTGGAACTGCCTACAACGAAGTCAGAATTAGGTTATCAAAATAAAAAATGTTGAAAATGTAAAATGGAGTATGAGGAGCAAATTCTCTCCTATGATAACCTTGGAAAGTATTTTGGAGCAGAATATGTGAAACAAGGATGCTCTTTGTAGCTTTCTATATCTGTACCAGGTATATGCTAGTTATGATGTTTCTGGGATCCTTCTTGAATACTTGTCTACTGCTTCTTCAAAATAATTTTTTTGTAAGTATTTATCACAATCTTTTAAGATATCTAGAAGATACTTTGTAATCATTTCTTGCATGATGGCTTATAAAGAGATCTTTCAATCTTTTCTGCTCTCTTGGATTGCTATGTTATTTTCTCTTTTCTTTTTTTTCTAAATTTATTTTTGGACAGTTAATATGTAAGAATTCCTAGGAGTAATATAATTCCCACTGCACTGGATCTAACAGTATTTTGATTCATGTTGTGGGATTGTATATCCTGTCCTCTCTCTTGCATGCATCGTATGTGGGTGGTGGGCAAGTGGAGGCAGGCCAGGCATGCACCTCTTTTTCTTTGGTTATTGAGCGTCGATGACAGACAGCAGTGTTCACTTACTGCCATTGCTCTTTTCTTTTCCCCTTTTCCAGCAAAGCAAATAGGTTGGAATTGACAACAGGCTATCTTGTCTAAAGTCCTGGTCTGGTTTTGGATGAATTCAATTAATATACCACTTACAAACACAGCATCCTGTTGTTTTGATACTAAGTGCAGCAGGTCCAAGCATCATAGTTCAATGTTAATAATTTATGAAAAGGGTTCAGCCTAGTTGCTATGTTTGACTCTTCCCAAACCCGCCATTGGCTATGGTCTCTTGCCTCTTGCACTGGGTTACCCTTTCGACTGTAGTATGATAGACAATGATAAGTTCTTTAGCTACCAAGGATTAGAAGGCAACATACATGATTTCTTTTATATTTAGATAAATGTTTTTCTTTTCTGATTGCACTTTATAATAAGTGGTTTCTTTCTTCTTTTTTTTTTTGTTTATATTCAACATTAAATTGTTCTGTTGAGGCTTATGCATACAAACAGTCCTTATAGGCAGTTCAAAAGAATAGTTTCTCTGTTACTGGTTCTCACACCTTGGAACCTGTAGGAGCCATTGTCTATGACTACTATGGATATGATTATTTCACAAATTAACATACAAGTTTCTCAAGACTAGGCTGAATTTTCCAAATTGCTCTCATGGTCATACAATCATGTCTATATGCATGTAGCTTGTTACGATGACAAATTGGTTGATGAATGATTGAGGCTGCGACTTTATGGATCATGCCTGATGCATGAGTTTTTAGGCATCCTCTAGTACAAAAGGAAAATGGTCATTACTGGAAATTCCTTATTATTACAGTGGATTACGGAAATGATATGTAGTTCTTTTATCTGGTATATAAGAGATATAATCTCCCCATTTATATACATAAAATGCTTTGAAATATTTGGTTATTTCTTTGAGACAGTTTAGAAAATCATCTATTTCTTCATGAGGGAAGTAATCCACAAGAGCTTCAAGGATAAGAGCCATGAAGTATCCACCTGATTTAGAAATACAAAAGCAAATATGTTATCCAAAGCAGCAGAAAAGCATGAGCTATTTTTTTGGACTGTTAGTAACTTCATTTACGGTGGTAAGGTTGCATAGATTGACCATCCCAAGAGCATTTGTGGGAGCCTTGTGCATTTAGTACATATTTTTTAGTAACTTCATTTTGTAGGAACATTTAGTAATGACTAGTTGTGGAAGATTATTTACCTAACATCAGTTGCATTTTATTTTGTGAAAACAACTCATGAGACAATTTAAATAAGTGTAGAACCCAATCTTTCCTGATCAGAAGCAAACAAGTCACACTTCGTATGTGAAACAAAAAATTTTATTTGTTTCTTTAGAATAGCCTTCTTGGACTATACAGCTTATACGATAGCTTTACTTTGGTGGTTCTGATGTCAAAAAGACGTGTTGGTTTCTCTTGTTGTTTTTGCCTGGTTCTTGTGTCAATCTCTCTCGATCTTGGATTTCTATAGAAAATGTTTATATCATTTAAAATCTGAACATCTTGATTTGATCTAGTAATGCTTTGCATCAGACTGGTATCATATTATACTTGTTTGGTCACAACCAGATGAAAGCTTATCTTATCAGATATTGTCATTAAATTTGTGGTGTAAATTGGATGCTTGTTTTCGTATTTCCACCTTATAGTTTATCAGTGCTTATTATTTACCTCAATAAGCATATTGTTTTGGTTTCATTACAGGCATATCACTGTTGCTGTCACTCGGCTTTCCTGAATCATGGATCGCACCGATGGAGATGATCATGTAAGTGCTATCTCTTAGCTCGGTCAATCATCGACCAGCTTAATTTGCCTTCTAACTCATAGTGCAGGAAGGAGGCAGTGTCGTAGGCTTCGAAGTACCAAGGTCGCCCGATTCAAGCTACAACAACCCGATACCAGGAAATGAAGATGAAGCTCGAGAGCCCCCACTTGTTCCTCCTCATCTGCACCATACCTTGCTGAACTACCCCCACGGCCAAGACGATCCAAGCAGTCTCTCCATGCCTCAAAATGTGATCCTTAATCACCTCTACATTGGGAACCGAGATGGCCCGAGATCTGTTGTAGCTCTAGGGATCACCCACCGTGTCCGGTCAAAGTACGTTACAGTTGTGCTCTACAAGCCGGTGCAGAGAAGGTGAACTCCATTTTCGATTGGGTTAATATTCAGGAGAGCTGACTGGTTTGGCTGTGACCAAACTGACAAAGTGAAAACCCATTCTACGATTACTCATCTGCATAAATGTATCTGATTCTCCTTGTCATTTCGCCAGGTTTTTGATGTAGCTCTGCATTCTTCTTACTCAAGTCAGTATTTTGGTTTATGAGAGTTTAGTTGTGTGATTTATGTAATCTAAACTTTCCCATCTGTGATATTTTTATAGGAGGCCGGTAAAACTCCACAGGGAGGACAGAGATATCATATAAGGTTTTGGTTCATATTATTTCCATATAGTCTGATAAAAATACTCTTCTCATACAACATTACTTGTACTAATTGAAAGTAGATTAGGCGTGTAGTTCTTGTTTGTCGATCGAACAAAATGACTGTGTCCATAGCCCTTCCCTCCTTCTGAGGTTATTCTGGTCCCAACCCACATCAAGGCCTGCGGTCTGTACTGGTCGGTTTTGTGGACATCGAGACGGGAATCCAAGTGAGACAAATTTTCAACCTTAACATGCTATGAACTGAATCATTCCACAGTCTTCCACTATTATGTTGACCTTCTGCACCACATCTGATAGTAACCCGTCCTTCTCTCTCTCATGTCCTCCCGATTGGAGCTTCTCTCCTCGTGTGTCAGACCCCAGCAAGATGTAGGAATTTAATTTGCTGTTATCAGTCAAGAGACTTTTATTTTGTGTTATCAGTAAAAATTATGATAAAAAAGATTCAAAGTGCATTCATCACATTCTCCTTTTTCGTCTCCCGAGATGTTCCTTCTACCTAGAGATTATTTTTAATGAATATGAACTAAATGGCCTTATCATTAATCATTTCTTCTACTCAGTTTAACAATTAGTCTCATTTGAATCGAAAGAAAATCCAAATATGTCTTTTGACTATTGGAAGTCCCATAAGATTTGCTCAATAAGAAAGATTGTGCTCGACTACTTTTGTTTTCGGTTTGAGTTCATTTTCTGTCCAAAAACAAAAGAAGGAAGTCCATCTTGTCTTAAGATCAACAGAGCAACGTGATGCGTGATGGCAGCCACAACAGCCAATTTAATCATCTAGACCCACACCCGTGTGTCTGGGGACCCCACGCATGTCAGCTACTATCACCGCGCGTGGAAGACTGCCACCATCGCTGACATGGTGGAAACACAGCTCTCAAGTCATTTGCTGTGTGATGAGAGACCTCTCATATTCCAAAAGCAGCAGCCACAAGCACAAGTTATAAAGAAGCACCACCGTCTCTTTTCCTTTTCAGCTCCTTTCCTCTTCCCTACTGGTTCCATCGCACCATCTCAGAAGCGAAGGAGATGGCGACGGCGAAGAGATCAGAGGAGGGCTTGCCGTGCCCCTCGTTTAGCCGCCGGTGCCGGCTGCTGGTGAGGGAGCAGAAGGCTCGGTTCTACATACTCCGGCGGTGCATCATGATGCTGGTTTGCTGGAGTGATCGCGGCGATCTCTGATAGTTGTTTATGGGAAGGACATGGAAGAGATGTACACGTTGTAGTACTTACTACATTCCGCGTGATATGTGGAGGAGCTTTAGTTCTGGGAAATGTAGGTCACGAGGCCATACAACTTATGTATATCTCGTTGAACATAAATCAAGGAACTTAATTCTAATGGCTATGCGGTGCACATCGATATCGCAAGTTGCTTTTTGTTCTTTATGTTATTTACTTGTGCAGAGGTGTGCTTGACTGACTCTGGCAATTTGGATCCACATCTGGACACCAAGTAAGACAAGTTACATGTGATGTGAAGTAGGTACTCCAAAGACGACCTTCTTCCAACTTAGTTTACTTTCTTTGTTATCATTTGTTTTTCCTGCCTACCCTTTGGAGTTCTTTGCTCTCTCTCTCTCTCTCTCTCTCCTGCTTTCTCTTCGTAGAAACAATGGATCCTATCGTCCAGAGAAGATATCTTGTACTATCATTGTTTTAAGAATATTTAAGTAGTAGGGAGCGTTAGGTACCGAGCAATCATATCGAATATGATGTTAAAACCCGAACTAAGTCGTTGTTCTTGAGATGATCGAAGAAAGGAAGGCACCACATCAAAGTTACAGTTTGATGTTAGAACGAGTCTTAACGATATCCGATCGCAGAAGCGGTTTCATGTCATCTTCTTCATCAGGAAAATGAATGCCGAGTTTGTCTTGGCGCCTACTGTTCATGTCTCCATTCTGGTTTCAGATTTGAGGCCACCGCTCCAACAGTTCACCATCGAAAAATAACCTGGATTTGGTCCTCACTAAGCAGGTGAACTGTTGGAGCGGTGGCCTCAAATCTGAAACCAGAATGGAGACATGAACAGTAGGCGACCGAGGATAGCTTGGATGAGATAGCAAGAACCGAGGATAGCTTGGATGAGATAGCAAGAACGAAAGAGGCATACATACCGATATGAGTGATCTGACGACGCGTTTCTTTACCCTCTGACGGTGAGAGGATGAGGAGAACTCAAACGACAACGATGCAGGTGCTGTCATATCAGTATGCCTTGGCTTTCATCCCGCAGCCGTGTGAAGCTCATGCTCAAGCTGGACGTCTGTTTCCAGTACAATCGGCTCATCACTTGATACCGTCACACGAACAGAAACTGCGAGATCGAACATCGTGGTAATTAAGTAGATAATTTTCTGACAGCCAAATGATCATTGCAGAGCTGGCGATGGCAACATGACAGAGAGAAGTACGTGATGGTCGTTTACATGCATCTAATATGGACTTGTGGAGTCCAAGAGAAGATTACTGATGGGTCAAATGTATATATCCTTTTTGTCGTTGGCAGTAGGCTTTTCTTCTTTACCTTTTTCCTTTACTTTCTTGGTCATGGTGACTTGGGTTGCCGTGGCTCTTTTGCCACTGTGGGTGATTCCTACTGGAAATGTAGATCTCGTACTTGCCGTTGCTCTGCAAATTCAAGTTCTACTCATCCGATGGATATGGATCATAGTGCAGGAGTTTGGTGGAAAGTGAAAGCTAAAGAAAGATTAATTCGGTATGATCATGCTGTACTTAATCACACTGATAAACAAGTGACAATCATATTTTCAGATTCCTTAATTACAGGTTGTCATCATAAATTATTGGTTACGTAATCATGGTTAAATGATTGATTCATTCCTTCCTTCACGGTAATTAGAAGTGTTGTGATTGTCCAAGCTAAGTTTGGAATATGAATCTCTCAACAAGTTTAAAGTACTCCCTCCATTAACCATTGGTTATTTTCTTGGCTGGACCTTTCATTATTTTCCAATCCACTTCGATTAAAAAACATGAAAATCAACAAGTAGATCCTAATAATTAATGACACGAGTGAGCATTCGACGACAATACTTTTTTTTAAGAGGTTTTTCTCCTGACAAATGAATCTGTTCACAGGTGCAGAACCAATTTTACAAGTGAACAGACTATGATTGAACTAAATAAATTGTTGTTCACAAATATATGTTTTAGTATTTTTGGGAATTCTGAATGCTTTTCTTAACCTTGTTGAAGAAGCATCGCAAAACACCCAAGTCATGTCCATGCAACACTAGCTAGCTATAGGGTGGGTGGGTGCTGTCAGATGCAGTGCAAAGGAAGAAAAGCCCATGTACGTGAAAACAATTGTAGGGCCACATACATAATACATGCATGGTAAAAGGAAAAATGTGGTAACTCTTTCTAGTTGAAGCTATCAATTCCTTCCACAGGATGAGTGTAGTCCGAAATGAAGAAATGGTCGATGCATGACATCTCCATTATGGTCCGAAATCTTTTTTGTAAGCACCATCTCATATATATATATATATATATATATAAGGTGAGTGTTATCATAAATGGTAAGAGAGAGGAAGGTAAGTTGGAGCCATGGCATCTGCATTTATGATGAGAACACAAGTTGGGAGTATCAGAAGATTGATGAAGAAAAGGGAAGGGATGCAGGAGGGAGTTGTGCAGTAGGGTTTTGTCTGATAGCAGTGGGAGGAGGAGGGGACACCGACAGCGGGAATCCATGGAAGGGAGCGCCCAAACTACTACGGCCTCTCACAGCTCACCGAGGCGTTTTGGCCACCCGTGCGTGTGGTCCATCGATGCATCCTCCTCTTCTTTCTCTTTCCTTCCATTCCTCCTTTTTGGCTCGTCAAATAAATGAGAGTTAAGAGAGAAGATGGAGTGTTTCTTAGCTGCCAACCTTATCTTTAGATTTTGTTCTATTCTCACTGGGATCACATTTTCTTATGTGTTGAGTTATGATGTGAATCAAATTGTTGGAAGAACTACAAATATTCATTCAAACATGAAAAGAATATTAAGATCTATTTTTTTTCCTAATATTCATTCGTATAAAAATTAAAGCGTGAGAAAATATATGTCGTCGTCGTCGTCGTCGAGTGCTATTGGGTTTTTTTTTTCCTAATAAATCTAAAAAGGATTATGAAAACAATTTCTCATGGCCTATGCGGTTAAATATGCAAATGAGTTTAGATTTAAGTTAATTCAAGTGAATATTTCATTTCTTTTATGTGTTTATTCTCGTGTGGTAAAAAAAAAATAATAGTTTTTCTCTCTCTCTCTCTACTCTACTACATAAATAAGCAAGTAGTAGAAAGCCTTTCAATTTTTTTTTTACTTTCAAGAAAAATAATTCATCCAAAAAAAATTGTAAAGTTGATCATAAAAAGAGCCCGATGACAGATTTGTAGTACTTGGGATGTGTAAGACCGCATAAATAGTGGGACACTTAATAATTTGGATGTGTAAGTAATGATTTCAGAAATCAAAGAAGAAAAAAAAAAAGATAGATAGATTAACATGAAAGGATCACCAGCTTGGTTGGTTGACACTGTTGATATTGGATGGAGTAAACACACATCATGTGGAAGCAATTAAGCGAAGAATATTTTGCTCATTCAATTGTCGCTAAACCTCGTACTGGGAGAGAGGGAGGGAGGGACATCTTTACGCTTCCTATTAAACGCCATCATCACAACATGAGAGAGACAACCGGAATCATCATCTATAGTGAAACAGCGGTCTCATGTCCGTGATCCGCATCAAGCTTCGAGCATAGTGGATACTGGATACCAGCTGTGAGCTAGCTTGAGAAGAAGAGGGAACAATGCAACTCCTATTCGTCGCATGTAATTAATTTACTAGATCAGGCAGGATATATAACAAAACCACACTCGACGTGCATTGTGTATTCCGATGAATCAATAACTCGAGGAACACACCAAGGATCAGTAGCAAAATTATGGTAAGAAGCTTGGATCATGTACAGAGAGAGTGGATCGGGCGTAACTAAAACGTGAGCTATATGTACCGTTTGATGCATTAAATGGCGGCTAAGACTTCCCAAGCTGCAGAGACAAGGAGAGTGATGATAGCTGCAGTAGTGCGACCACTGTTTTTCTCAATGCTTGTCAATGGATGCTGAGACACACCACATGTACTAGGCGTACCCATAGCTTGGAAAAGGTCGAATAGGCAGGCATGCAATGTCATCGCTAAGGCAGCGTGAAGCCATAAGCGGGGGAGGCCATGGGGGCGAGAGGCAGCGCTGTAAAAAGTGGACGGCAAGCTTTTGCTCCCAAGTCAAAGATGGAGGTGGGACGTGGGACCCTCCCTTCCATTCAATGGGAGGGCACATCATATAAATAGGCAGCAGTGCACGTGTGGGTGTGGGACCTGCATGGCTCCCAAATAATGTCGTTGAGCCCTCTCCCTCTCTCTCTCTCTCTCTCTCTCTCTCTCTTTGAGGTTCAAAGTTAGCGAGGTCGAAGACAGGGCGTCTCGGCGGGACCCATGCGGATCCGCAACGCTCACATCACTCGTGGATTCGCTGCCCCCTTTGGAATCAAAGTTCGACGCTTGCACGAATAAGGTAGCCATCATTAATTTAGAGAAACAAGGGTAAGTGGGCAAAGATCCAATCCATTGCATTAGAAAATATATTTATATTTTTAATATGTAGTCGATGGAAAATATTTGATCCAATGCGTAGTTAGTTATGAAATGCTTCGATAAATAATAATTCTAAATTATTTTTTAAAAATATATTGAGATAAATATTGTTTGATAAAATTATATTTCAAAGTTCATTCAATGTTTTTAATATTGCATGATCATATATATATATATATATATAATCTTATAAAACTTTCATATGATCAAATATATAATAAAGAAAATATAATCATATAAATAAATATAAAATAATTTTTTTAAAAAAATAAATAAATAAAATTATATCTTATAAAAATATAAATCATATTGATTTTTCACTAAATCATTTTGACAATCTCATAGTACTTCATAAAATTATAAGATATTTTCGAACTTAAAATTATATTAACATCCTGTAAATATTAAAATATTAATACTATATTAACCATCAGTATTTTCAATATAACATCAAAATCAGATATAATTTTAAAAAAAATATTTTACCAAACGCAAGCATCCTCAAGCCAGACGACCGGGATATAACATCAACTCAGAAGGTTGCTATCTGTTCATATCGGAAAGAAGGGTACAGCCCATCGAAGCCCAGGACAGAATGGATAACTAAGAGATCACAGAGGAGCACGCCCCCTTGTAGATAACAGAGTGGCGCACACAACTTTCACAAGTTATAAACCCTAAAGCAATATAATACTTTCAAAAAGTTTTACTTGGATATTAAGAAAATCAATTGCAACATGGAAAAGAAAAAGGTTTAATTCGGCATTATACCAAACCATGGCTGGGGGATGTGGCCCACTACCAACCATGCCCTAGTCCTGGTATTCTTCAGGATGATGATCAATATCCTAAGGCCATTTTGATGAGTCCCACGTGGGATAAACTAAAACAAGGATGATCACCTTACTAGTACCAGAGTCGATGTTTTACAAAGAGCGACAAAAGATTTGTCATAAATTAACTGTATAAATCATCATCGTCAGCAGCACCAGCCGATGTTGCAAAAGGATCTGCGCCTGCACCTCCAGCAGCAGACTCAGATCGCTCTGAAAAGCGGAACTCGCTGCCGAACCCCCTTGACTGCTGCAAAGTCTGAGCAAAAGCTTGGTACTTCCGAATATCTGCATCACTGACACTCCTACGAGCAAACTTCATCGATTCTTCAAAGTGAGCAGCTTTGATCTCTGCTACTTCATCAGTCTCATCTTCTTCCATTGCTTCAGGATTCTCACTCTTCCTCCTCTCTCTTTCAATATCCTGCATGATGTGAACCAAGATTAACTTAGGTTTGTTAGTTTGGCCAAATTCTAATAGAAAATTTGCACCATTGGCAATTAATTATATTATCCGCAAAATGATTGTAAGACAAGTCACCAAAAGTGCTGGAAATGCAATCAATTCTAGTCATTTTAAGATGGGGTAAAAGCAATATACTGACAACCCATTACAGAATTATGGGAACAAGCATAGAACAAGTTATAACAAGTACTGAATCTCCAAAATAATGATACTAACAAGAGGGCATGCAAGATTTTATGTAATTCTTGATCTCCTTGTGGAAGGACATACAGAATTTGCATTTTGACCACGAGAATCATGTATATATTCTCAGCACAAAAGAAGAAATAAGATGGAAATGTTACTATTTCTCACATATATGACTTAGTGAACTCGATTTCTAAAATGTATGACTTGGTGAACTGAATACTACAAAGTAGAAGCCCACTAATTTTGTCAAAGATGCCAATACATTCAGGCTGCATATGCAAATTTTCCAAGATCATACTGAAACAAACAAACTATTGTTGCACCTAACCTCGTTAGTACACAATATCAGAAATTATCTATAATGACAAGAAAAACATCCTACTGTATTAACAGAAAAGAAGAGAAATAATGAAACAAAGACATACCTTTTCAATGTTCTCTCTAATGGCATACTTGCATGCACGCTGGCAAATTTCTGTAATATCAGCCCCACTAAATCCTTGAGTGTACTTGGCAAGAGCCCTCAGGTCAACATCTTTTGATACTGGAGATTTTCTCAGGCAAGCTTTAAAAATTTGAAAACGAGAGGCCTCATCTGGTAAAGGAATATAAATCAATTGGTCCAGACGGCCTGGCCTAAGTAAAGCAGGATCAATAATGTCAGGCCTATTGGTTGCCCCAATAATAAACACAGTTTTCTTGGCATTCATGCCATCCATCTCTGTAAGTAACTGATTGAGAACCCTGTCAGCAGCACCTCCTGCATCACCAACACTGCTACCTCTCTGCATTGGGAGTGGAAAACCATGATTAGCATAGGACATCCTGTAAAGAAATGGCATGCATTTGACAGAAATTGCAACTAACCTGGGTTGCAATGGAGTCAAGCTCATCAAAAAAGAGAACACATGGTGCAGATTGACGAGCCTTATCAAAGATCTCCCGTACGTTTGCTTCACTCTCACCGAACCACATAGTTAGTAGTTCAGGGCCCTTAACACTAATGAAGTTTGCTTGACATTCATTAGCAATGGCCTTAGCTAATAAGGTCTTTCCACAACCAGGTGGCCCGTAAAACAATACTCCCTTTGAGGGGGACATCCCAAACTTCTCAAACTTCTCAGGATGCTCAACTGGATATTGCACAGTCTAAGAGAAAGAGAAAAAAAAATTAGCCAAACTCATCGAACATTTTGTGGAAGTAACATACTACATCTATCACCAAACTACCTCTTGCAGTTCTCTCTTGACATTGTCCAATCCACCAATATCTTCCCAGGAGACATTTGGCACTTCAACGACCTGACAGAAAACCATCATTTTACAAGTTAAATATATCTCAAGAACAAATACAAAATCCATCACTAAGTGTGAAACACTTGGAAGATGAAATGAAACATTTCAGGTTTTAGATGCACAGCCAATTCACAATTTTTTATGGCAAATTATGAGTTATAAGTTCAGATGTTTTGGTGTATAGAAGTTCTTGAGTTAAAAATTCCTACTCTTGATTAATATTTTGCAACTTTAAGATATCTTATTCTAAACGTTTCTAACAACCAAATGCTTAAAAAAATTAACAAACAAGGCTGACATATTTGTAAAGCAAAGGAAAGAGAACCATAACAGTTTTGAGACTTGAGAAGATCATAGCACAGCCTTACAGTTTCACGAAGTGCAGACGGATTGCTTGATCCAAGAGCAGTCTTAAAATGTTCATTTGTGACAGCCATAGAGTTGAGAATCTCCGCGTCAATTGATTCATCCTCTAAATCAATTATGTCCATCTTTTCACGTATACACTGGAGGGCCGCTTCAGTGCATAGAGCAGCAAGGTCAGCCCCTACATACCCATGAGTGTCCTTAGCAATCCTTTCTAAATCAACCTGCATGACATGAATCAGTGTCATTTATTACCAATCAATATAAAACATTTAGAACAATGGCTAAAGAAATGATGGGCAACAGTCATTTACATCTTCAGCCAGCTTCATGTTCTTTGTATGGATCCGAAGAACTTCCAAACGCCCAACTTCATCTGGGACACCAATGTCAATTTCCCTGTCAAACCTACCAAATCTTCTAAGAGCTGGATCAATGCTGTTTGGCCTGTTTGTAGCCCCGATAACAATAACATGAGAACGAGATTTCAGCCCATCCATCAGTGTCAGAAGTTGAGACACTATACGCCTCTCAACTTCCCCATGAGTTTTTTCTCTCTTAGGAGCAATAGAATCAATCTCATCAATAAATATAATTGATGGTGCATTCTTCTCTGCCTCTTCAAAAGCCTTCCTCAGATTGCTCTCGCTTTCACCAGCTAGTTTTGACATAATTTCTGGGCCATTAATGCAGAAGAAAAAGGCTCCTGTCTCATTTGCGACTGCTCTAGCTATCAGTGTCTTCCCAGAACCAGGTGGCCCATACAACAAAATACCTTTTGGTGGCTTGACACCAATTGACTTAAACAATTGAGGGTGTCTAAGAGGTAGCTCCACTAGCTCTCTTATCTGAGCCATCTGTTTTCTAACTCCTCCAACATCATCATAGCCCACCTCATCAAGTCTATCCTCATCCTCCCTTTTTATAGGCTCCCCCTCACAGAAAATCTCTGTGTCAGGAGCAACAACACAATACTCTGCAGGATCAGTTTCTATAACCTTAAATTCAACACTCCTCATACCTCCCCTGACAAGGAAAAGATCCCCTTTTCTCACCGGACGATATGCCTCCAGAAAATATGCTGCAAAGAAGTCAACACTTTAGTTACAGAAACCACAAATCAGAATATAAGTTATAAACCACATAGAGACCTAGCAAACTTCACAGCAAAAACACTTGTTTTTGACAGGTCAGCACAAAATGAACATTGACATGGTTGGATTAATTATATCCAAACAGAACCAACAAATCATACAAAACTTAACATGTACCAGCAAATGCATAATATCACAAACATCTATTACATACAGAAGAAACAGTAGTCATCCAATTAAATAGACAAGATATTTACTGTGCACAATACAAAAGGCCATGAATTACATAAAACACTTAAATATGGAAATCATGCGAGAACGAAAGTCAACTGATAACCATCCAGAAATTTCTTTGAGAAATGCATCACCAATGATATTGTACAGAAGACTCCTATTTGCATACAATTGGCAAGCTTGAAATATCATCCCATTTTGAAAACAACAATAGATACAAAAGTAACTTAATCCAGAAGAACATCACATCAGATTATTACACATGATCCAATTGTTTCAATAGATCATTCAACCATCGATGGAATTATTTATACATAACAGAGAGAAATAATCCTGTAAATTTATGCAAGATATAACTGACTGGTCACAAAGACCCCAGTCAGTTGTATAAGTACTGACTGGAAATTAAATTATGAATATAAGGACACTTCCTGATAATGGAAATGAATATTCCAATAAAAAGAGACAAAGGGTAGATTCAAAAAGGTCAATAAGACTCTAGCATAAAAAAATATTTGATTTATTCTCCTTATCCCCCCAAACTAGGCTTACCACAGGACATATTCAGTACATGTTGGATATTGTCATATACATGTATTTGATGTACCTCAAACACTTATCCAATTGTCCAATTTTCTCAAGTACTAACCAAAAGCATCAAATGTATGTACTTCTTCAGCGTGTGTTTCTTTTTTCATTAAGATGTATAACTGATGCAACCTTTTAGATATATTGTTCGATGCCAACTGTATCAAGCATCAGTCTAACCTGAAATCATCACTCATAAATAAGCTCTAAACCTTTTCTAAATTTTTTTATAATATTTGTGAAATTACTTCTTTCCTAAGGAATAAATTCAAAATGCTCATTAACTACTTACTGTCAATTATTGTGATCTAATCTGAAAAAGAAAGCATTCCACAACCAAGATAAGGAGAAAACTTAGCTGTAAGTTACTTTGTTGACTATGTCAATGGAAGAAGGGATGTGCTATAAGCAACTACACCAAAGCAAATGAAGGGAAGCATGGGCAATATGTTATGTTATGGGCAACCAAGCAACCTATTGCTGCACTGACCAGGTCTTTCCCAGGCAACTCTTGGCCCATTTCCATATGAAAAAAATTAAAACATGTTTTAATCAGCTCCCAGATAGCAGAACCACTCAGCTTAGGATAACATAAAGCAGAAATGAGGGAAGGAACAGGGAGGCATACATGAAAACACAAGGCACACCAAGAAATCCAATGAAATGCTATGAGCATAAACCAGATTAATACCAAACAAAATCCTTGAATCAAATAAAACACAAGACAGTTCTGCTTTAAACTGATTAGGACATGTTCGTAGTACTAATACCAATAAAAATTACCACCAAGTATCTGAACATTGAGAATTAGAAGCAATGATGAGTTATCAAGTGCAGCTGAAAGTGTACGGTCTGTATCTAGAAGATAATGAATGCTCTGTATAGAAAGGAATAAGATTTTCAACTGATAAATATTTTTTTGTCAAGGAAGTCACATGTGAAATCCTCAGGTCTGGAAGCATTTCAGAAATCCCAAGGTAGTTTGTTTAGTTAGCTTATTTTAAAATGTTTAAAAAAATAAGAAAATGACTGGAAATCAAAGGGTAAACTATACAACTACAAAATATCAACATAATTTATCAAGTTATCAAAAAATTGAACTAGTGAAACCATAATGAGAAAGAGGGTTAATGATTTATTATTAAGCCTAGAGTGTTCTTGGAAATCTTGCTTCTATACTACAAAAATCAGCAATAAAAGCTATTTCTCAAGTAAATTTAGTTGAGTTAGAAAAATAAGGTTCGAAAACATATACTGTAGTGATTTTAGAAAAACATGATCAGTGACATGTATGATGGAGTTGTTATCAATTTTAGATAACAATAGTGCATTAACATGTTTCTTATCACACCACATGACTGCAAAAAAAATATATTTTGAACTATATCTCCCTTTTATCATAATAAATGAACTTAATGGGCACATTTGGATGAACTTCCAATATGTCTGTTAGTTTGTATGTTGTTCGCCATTGGCATTTTAGTTGACGAGTCAAAACCGGATAGGCTAAAGTTTTATAAGGATAAGATTTAGAAGCCAAAGGTTTTAGACTAAGCATCATGGCTTAGAATATATCTGGTACTGGGCAATATGCAACAGTCCATTATACAACATGTAGTATGCTACATCTTTTATTGGTATACTAAGATCTTGCCTTTTACACTTGTACAACACTAAGGAACCATACCAATACAACAAGGTTGATAAGTACATGAGCTGCAACAATTGACTACATGAATACATGAGCTGCAACTTTACCAACAAAAGGAAAAAAAACACAAGATACAATCAAAATGACATACAAGAAAAATATAAGACTCATCTAACAGATAGAAAACTAGTTTTTTCTTAAAAAGCTCATTGGAGTTTGGACAAACTAAAACATTTTTCCTTCACCACAAGATTAATACGTGTCAGATAAAAAACCTAATAGTTGACTATGGTTTCATTCCTGCAATGCCATATTATTTCAAACCATGCTGTCTCACTGAGCCAAATTGACAAACAAAATGTAGCCCAGTAAACAAACAGCAACAGTGTAA
Organism: Musa balbisiana; assembly: GCA_004837865.1. Classification (NCBI taxonomy): domain Eukaryota; kingdom Viridiplantae; phylum Streptophyta; class Magnoliopsida; order Zingiberales; family Musaceae; genus Musa; species Musa balbisiana. Next base: position 12,219,180 of record CM017192.1, on the reverse strand, counting down.
GAAAAACCACATTAAAGATAAAAGAAATGAGACATGGCTTTCAAGAAAAAACATCATCAAAATATGATTAATATCTTGATCTTTTAACTCATACACTACAACGGGGAGGCATTGAATTACAAGTTTAAAAACGGAAGATGGTACTGAGCTTTGTTTACATTACAATAAAGACCATGCCATGAATAATCATTCGAGCAATATAATTATGAAAAAAAGTCAGCATAAGTTATCAAATGATTAAAAGAGAAAACTCACGCTTCAAATAAGCATCAAACAGATTCCCCGTGACTCCTTCGATTGTGTCATCGATAGGCAAGATGTGAACCCTCTTCCCATACTTGACGTCTTGGCATTGATGGACTGAAACAACATCCCCAAGCCTCACTCTGAGGTTAGATCTAACAACCTTGTTCATCCTGATCTTTGGTTCATCACAAGTATCATCGGCTAGAGCAATACAAATAGTGTCCCTCCTTTTCTTTCCCTATAGATGAAAGATGTTAAACATTTAGGATAGCAATCACAGATCACACACTTTAGAGACAGAAACTTTAGTTTAACGCACTAATTGTCAAAACCAGATGTAACACAGACCAAATGAAACCATATATTAAGCTAGATTGAGCTATAACGAGACGATTAAATAACAAATTGATTAGAGAGAGAGACGTCCCTTGACAGAAGCCCTAAGTTCAGAATTGGCCACAAACCTTAAAAAAGTTGAATAGCTTATGTAGAAACTATATATCGATCAAAGAGAACAAATAAGAAATCGGTACCTTCAAGAGTATAGTATCGCCTCGAAAGAGCTGTAGTTTCTCCATCGTCTCGGGATTCATCGAGACCACCGAATTATCATCATTAACCGCCTCATCCACGATCAAACGGTTAGCGGCCTTCTTCTTCTCGAGGATCGCCGTGCTATAATCTTTCTTACCCTTACTGCAAAAATTTCCAGACCCACATGATCCAAATCAAAACCCTAAGAATCGAGACCAAGAACATTCGAGAAGGAAGGCAAGAAGCACACAGAAACCAGCGGAAACAAAAAGAAGTCTCACGGATCGGAAGAGGAGGCATCGCCCTTGTTCGCCATCAGATCGAGATCCACAAACGACCGAGACCGGAAAGGAAAGGGCAGACGCAATATCCAAAGAAACGGACCAGAGACGATGGCAGAGAGGGATTATTTATAGCGCCCGAAGATAGTGGAGCACCGAATCCGTGCTCGCTAAGGAATGAGCTATTCCTTTCCGACGCTCACGATACTTATTATGCGGTCGCGTAAATCGACCGTCCGTGGTAGGCATCTGCGGTGGAGCTGTCATCTCACTGGAAATTAGTATGCGGACTATTTCAGATGGGCCGCGTTCGGAGAAAGTGGGCCGATAGATGTTGACATCGGCGATGACCGCTGTGTCATCGTTGGAACGAGCAAATCAGGGCCGTTGATTGGGCCGGTGGGAGAGGTGGCCCAGGCGGGTCGGGTTACGGAGGAGAGGTAGGTGGGTCAGCGAAGGCGTGTTGGTAGGTGAGCGCAGTTATATCTATCTACTTTTGTTTGACATATTGAAAGCCCAAGTTGTCTCATAAATTCATACGTGTGTCATAAACCAATTCGATAAGCTTCCACAATCATCACAAATGAAAGAGAAATCATTGGTTAAACTAATAAATATGCGGCAAAAAAAATATATTAGGGAGTCCATGATCAGGCATCTTCTGTTGGCATGTGTCGTTACAGCCTGTGAAAGCAAAGAATTTGTAGACCAAAAACGATAAACAAAAAATAATCGATATTTTATTGTTAATCAAGCTAGGATTACAACATCATGTTCCTTCCTGATGCAACATTCAACAACATATGAATACAAGCAAGCATTCGCACTCAAAGAAGAAAGTGATCAATGATGTGTCGTATGACGTCTTCGCCGTCCGAGTGCATGAAGGAAAACTTGGCCTGTCAGGCAACAATTGTTGATACATTGTAAGTAGGGTTGGTGGATATATGATATGCATAACTTGGAAGGCAGTGCTGACCTGAATGACACTGTGAGCAGCATACCGAAGTCTGCTGCCGTGGAAGCTGACATCCACCCTTTCCCATGACACGCGTGTGAGGCCTCTCACTAGCTTCTCTGCAAATATGTGAATCCATCCATCGATCGTTAACCACATGCAGTTACTTAAAATGTCAACTAGATATTAGTGGTAATTATGGCCCTGATGTTATAGATAAAAACTTATTTTAATCATGCATGAATGTGACACGAATCTGATATGTTAAGCAGTTGTCAACCAACAAGATTATAAAGAAATTTGTAGATTGTTGTCCAACTTAATAAATCAGAAAGTGACAGCCTCTTATTGACCGATTTTGTTACTACAAGATTCCATTCCATGCTGCTATTTGAATTCGACAAGAACATGTGGAGGGCAGAGAAGTGGCCTGCCCCAACCACACAAGAACTTTGAGGCCAGATCGAAATTTTTTGTCAGAATTCATTCATTCATACAACATTAAAGAGATATATCAGTAAGACTATCTATATAAAAATGTTCATGGTTTCATCTTAAGAAAGCTCTGATAGAAAAAAATGTGTTTATTGTGACATACATGGCATGCAAATATAGTATCCGATCGGTAAATCATTTTGTGCACTTTGTTTTTTGATAAGTTATTCTTAAACTTTAAAGAAACAGAGATTGCTATTGACAAATGCTTTGCAAGAAAACCATATATCTTACACACGGATGACCTGTTACAGCAAGGAAGTAATTGAACATTCATAAGAGGGCATGAAAAAATAGGTACACAGAAAATACAAATCCTACCAACACTTTCTGGAACAACATGGAATGAGAATGTTGCTCATAATAAATATCGAACACCTTGAATACGAAGTAACAATGATGTTGCTTACCTTCCAACATGTCAGAGTCACCATCCATAAGTGAGAGATCAGCACACTCGTCAGTGATGCTTCCTTTGGATTGTTCTTCATATACAATATGTGGATAGTTCTCACTCAAGGAACCCTCCCACTACAAAAGAAAAGGTCACAATTAAGTTAATACAAAACAAAACACAATAGGACCATAGTCATTAGGGAAGAATATGCAAAACTGGAACAATATGAATCTCATAAAATAAATATAAGACATATCTTACTTTAGGCAACTCTGAGTTCCGTCTGATAGATGACGTCCTCCATCCAACTATATCTTGAATTCATCTCATAAAGGAAACAATTACTTTGTTGCTAATGTAAGTTGTGAACAGTGAACAAAAAACATAGAGAATATGCACCAAAATGTTTCACACAAAGGATACGATCATAGCCAACATTGGCATACGCCACTCGACGTTTAAATGCTTGCAGACCAGACCTATATTAATGATTTTAACACACAGATCATGCAACGCAGAGGATCAAATGTACACCTCGCAACTTAGAATTTGGCTAAAGCAACAAAGACAAGCAAAGATGGAAAGTACATGAAGCAAAGGTCATCATAATCATCCACCATCCGCTGCAACAATGGAGGCTTTCCTTCATCATCATCAGTCAGAAAAAGATGTCTGCCTGTTCTTCCAAATATCCAATGAATAACATGTGAAGCAACTTTCTCAATAGCAGTAACACCAAAGAGAAAAGGAACCTGCCAAACAACAACAACAATCTGTAATGTCCCAGTTAACTTGGTTCCCTGCATGGATCTTCTTCTTCCATTGGCCCAATTTATGGCAACATTACTAGTCAATCTAAGAATCAGTAAATCTTGCGAACCTACAACACAGTGTTTCACAATTATCATAAGCAAAGCTTACAGAGTTGTCATGCAAATGCAACAGTTCAGAGGAAATTTTTTTACTGAAGAAAAACAAAAAATCAGTAAGCATAACGATTCATGCTTTGGAAGTTGCAGCACAATAAATATTACCAGCTGTCAATGAGCAAATATTTAGCAGTATGAGACATGTAAATAGTCAGTTCAAAGAACATTTCAAGGAAGAAAGATAATAGTTGTGCAATATGTACATGAAGCAACCTGGAATTGTTAAACGGTGCATGCCTATTCCGTGTGAACGCTACACAATGTTGGATGCTACATGTTCATAGAATAACAGAAGCAGATTTTGGAGCCTAGTACAAAGTTAAATTCGTTGAAAATGAGAGACCCATTGTGCAGGTAGACTTACAAAGTCAAAACCATGAATTAAACCCAATAATACCTCATGGAAAGATAATCTTGCAGCACAAAAAAGATTCAACCATACAAACTCCTACTGGTGCCATGACAATCTGCATGGTACAGGTACAGGGATGTTCTAATCAAATGTATGCCATCACATTAACGGAACAGCTGCATGGTACTGGCCAGCATGTTGACACAGGCTCCCACCACCCAAATATCATAGAACATGAATCATTATTGTTATCCACCACCATCAGGAACACAAATATAATATGCTGATTTTGTACATGAAGAAAACACAGACAAATGCAAACAGTGAACATGTTATTCTTTGATCCAAGACGGTTTATTTGGTGATTTGAGTAGCATGTTTTTACATTAATCAGTTGATAAGATAGTTAAAGTCAAATTAGAACTTGATGCTCAAACTAATCTCTTTTTATCCCAAGCATATAAAGTGAAGACCCATATAGGCTACATGATGAGGAATACCTGCTTATTTCCCCTGGAACCAAGATGAGGCGTAGCAACAGTTATGAAATTGATTGCTTCCAGGCCACATATGGTCCCACTAGGAGAATCATTATGGACATCAAGTAGAGGGTCCTCAATAGTTTTCCTCCTAGGGGGACTGTATAGTCTCCCAATTGCATATCTTGCAACCAATCCTCCGATCGAGTGTGCAACAAAAGAAATCTTTTGAAGTTCTGGCCTGCTTTTGACTACTTCAGCAACCTGCTCAACAAGGTTTTCGTAAGACCAAAAATAAAGGCATGAAAAATTCTGTGTTTATTGCTAAGAAATTATGGAACAATTTAGGAAATTCAGAAATTATTAAATTGAAATGGTTGCCACAGTTATGGTGATGTTGTCTGAGTGGCAAACTTACCTCTTCTGCTAATCGCTCACCCATAACATCAACACCATCTAATGATAACCTGTACATGTTTCTTTCACTGCCTGGAAGAAAACATTTGCTAAGTGGCTTGGATGTTAGAAAATAGGGAGGAACTCAATCACACCATGAACTAAATCTTGTATACATAGCAAGTAATTTGATCCATATGCAAATACTAAAATTTATGACAAAGACGTATAATGCCAATTCTAAAATATTTAGATGCAGATTTTATAAAGGCTACCTAATCAACCATGACCGATCTTAAACCCTTTACACAAAAACAGTCTATTTCATAGAACTAATCATCCATATCATATATGTCAATTGACATTACTGACTACAAATCAGATTCTCACTGTTCAAAAAACCAAATTCCATTAACATAATAACTATGTAGTAAGGAGTCCATACTTGAATAGAAACATATAGCAAAGCAAAGTATATACAGATACTCTGTCTCCTGATTCACATTCTGACTACAAATCAGATTCTCACTGTTCAAAAAACCAATTCCATTAACATAATAACTATGTAGTAAGGGAGTCCATACTTGAATAGAAACATATAGCAAGCAATAGTATATACAGATACTCGTCTCCTGATCGATGTCTGCTGCTTTTCCTTATCAATCTGACTTTAACTACCATGGAGAAGTATGCTAGATATGTTTCTACAAACATTCAGAGATATGAAAAGAAACTAACATACTTAATGATAGCAAATAAAAGGAAATTGCTTTCGGAGGTAACTGAAAACATACCTATTCATCATCACCATTTTTAAGCATTCTTACAATTCCAAGTGAACAAAAAAAAAGACAAATAGTATAATGCCATGTGAATGATACACACACTGATTATGAATTAGATTCACTTACAATGAATTATGACTTTATCTGGAAGCATTCTAACAAACTGGTTGGCTCCAAATTCCCAATCAGCGACACTGCAAAATAAGATAAATTGAATAACAATGATGAAAATGTCTGATTTGGTCAAATATATAATAGCACACATAAGTGAAGAGTCAAATTAATCATGTAGGACACAGTTGGAAGTAACATCTTTTTCCACAGCATTATAGCAGAGAAGAATACTCGGGGAATCTTGTATATAATTAGCTTTCTTTTCCAACTATAGAGGAAAAGAATACCTGAATCAGTCATTAAGACAATGTTTTTCTTTTGCATCATAACAGCATATAATTTACAGCAAGAAGATGAAAGAATATCCTTAATATAGAGCTTATATTTCACAGAAGAAACAAGAACTCTGATATTCACAGAGTTAGGAAGACGGCAACATCTTGATGTCATTCCCCTATCAATCTCTAACTAGTCTATTTTAAGAGTTAAAAAAAATACAATTCAACACGTCGTTGCTTGCAATAACTAGTTACTCCAGTCTTACCAATCAACTATATATGGCACCGTCATCAAATTAAACATGAAACCATTAGAAAGGGAAGCTGCATGACTATCTTCCTTATCTAGGGGATCTTCTTTGAATAATGTCCATGGATCTCCAAGAAGAGAGACATAGAGCTTCTCTAACTTGGTGGTTGTATAGAGCCTAGGCATCTAAAAGTTAGGATCTTAACAGGATCATCAACTATAAATGTCATGATACTGTCTAAAACCTACTCCATGTGCAAATTCAAAAGTCATGTTTTTTAATTAGGTTTTGCTTCTATAATCCTGTTTTCTCTTTTAATTCTCAATGGATATTGATATCACAAGACAGACAATCAAGTCTTCCTGCAGATTTCTTTTCTACTTCAGTTCTATCCAATTTATGACACTCGAATTAGGATGATCAATAATCAATCATCAACCAAATCAATTTTAATCAAAAAGTGATTAAAGGCTCTTTTTTTAATAAGTAATAAACACTCATGACAAGTTGATAACAGCTGTTGATAGGTAGGATCAAAGCTAAAAGAAGGATTTCAAGTAATGTCAGAAGACTTGAAGATGCTTAGCAGAAGGAAACAAAAAAGGGAAACCAGTGACTCCAGACACTGCACTTCAGCAGCCGCGAAGAATAGAAAGAATAAAGAAGCTAATGAAGTTCAGAAATCAACAAAGCTCCAGCACTGTTTGGTAAATTGGTAAGAATAGTTCGTTCACATCTTGATAATCTAGTGTGATTGCAACCCACTCCTTTACTTACGCTGGCTACAGGCTCTCTACACCTTGAGGAGACGACAAAATACACGATTACTAACCTAAACTTATAGTAGTGATTTTTTTTGGAAAAACCTTAAGAAAAAAAGCATCATAAAATCTAAGATATCTGATAGAACATCAAAATTGAAAAAAACGCAGAGAAAAAAGTCAGAATCTGCCAGCAATGCTTTTGCCCATATCAAATGAAAGGACTAAGTGGTCTCTCTTTTTCTTAAGAAAAAGTGTGCCTTCCGTCTCCGGCAATGTTCGAGCATTGGCCTTTCAACTGAGACTCTTCAAAGAGCATAAAATAGACGTCAAGGAACTCAATTCCGTAGGTATTGAGCAGAACCACCCTCAAGGATAACATGACACACTCGATTGACCCAGTGGGCACGCCATTACCCAGATCGATCCCCTCGCACCCAATTTCTCCTCAGAAACTCAACCCAGGGATTTCAGACAAGTCACATCAAGAAAAGAAGTCCAATACCTTCCAAGGATTCCGTGGACCATCACCACGAGATGATCAGCGGAGGAGGACGGGCAGCTGTAGATGTCGGTTCCGCCATCGACGGGCTCGGAGCAGACTCTTGCCGAGTCTCCCATCGATCGCAGCTCCTCCCTCTCACAAGGGCCTCACTGACCAGCCAGCAACCGCAAGAAAATGACGCGCGCCCGAGGGGAGAGAGAGAGAGAGAGAGATTAGGGAGACGAGCAGCAAAAGAGGAGAGAGAGAGAGAGAAGAAGGCAAACAGAAGCTGCAGGAAAAGGGGAAGAAAGAACGGAAGAGATTAATTGATATTTGTAGGCTGGGGAAGGTGGGTAGACGCGTGGGTCACCAGATAAGTCGGGGACCCGCGCGAAGGGTATTTCCCCTAAATATTGGGCCTTTTCTGCCACGTATTATGAGAACCGTCGGATCAGCAGGAGTCTCTCGTATTCACCATCCAAAAATAGGCACGTTCCGATATAAAGCTTGGTTGACGTAATAATTCAAGAATCAAAATGGTTAAATTTGATCACTAATAATCTGAGATAATATTTGTGTCCGAAAAGGGAAAAGATGTTGAGAATCGAAACTTCGAGTGAGAATATATATATATATATATATATATATATATATATATATATATATATATATATATATATATATATATATATATATATATATATATATATATATATATATATATATATATATATATATATAAATTCAATTATATCTTGTATTCTTGTCACATAATTATATCAAGGATTTATCTGATGAATATAAGTCCTTATGTGTTTGTTTAAAGGACTTTAGTATTTATTTGTTTAGTAAATTTAAAATGAAGAAATGGAGTAAATATGTGTATGTCCTTCTCTTTAAATATTATGCTAATATAATATATCTAATAGAGTCTTTGTCAACACATAGCATAGCTAGTAGGTGTTTAATACACTCCACAAGTCAAGTCTTAACTTAGGGGAACATAATAACTATATCATTTGCTCCTTTTTATGTTTTAAGTTAAAAGGTTTGCTCACCTTACAGCACAATCATTGTGTTAGGACCTCCATGTTGTTATCTATATTTTGAAAATGATTTAAGTTATATTTGATTGTATTATTATTATTATTATTATTATTATTATTATTATTATTATTATTATTATTATGTAGATAAATTATGCCAAAAAGGATGCTTCTAGATGTGTAGGACGGTTCAAGTGTTTTTTTTTTTTTATCTTAGACTAAAATATCATAAGAAGAAAAGAAAAAATTTCTTTTATTATTATTATTTATTACTGTGGACCGATACATAACGCACAAGAAAAAAATGATTTTGAATGCATACCTTTGCTTCCTTAGATGGATTACACATAAATGAGATACAAATGTTTTAAATGTTTTTTTTATCATAAATGAATGTGAATTGAATGCTTTAAAATATATATATATTTATTTATTTATTTATTTTGAATGAACTCACTACATGTAAAAGAGGCGTATAGATAGCATCAAATATTTTATACAACTTTTCTTTTTTAATCTTAAACGAATGTATTATTATATGTAAAGAGAATATTTTTGAAATACAACGGATGTATTATACCTTTTGTACATTTTCTTTATCAAATTTATTGAAAGTGTATATTATTTGTTTTAGTAGGCTAACACACGTGAAGACTCTCAATGGTGGTGGTAAAGCACTTCATCTGTAAAGGGAGGGTTGTGGCCAATTTATGCTCTTAACATGGGTAATTATAGATTATCTTTTTTAGTTAATTATTATTAGTATTTTAATTCTTATATTTTAAAAAATAGTATTGAGGTTTCTATACTTATGAATATAAAATATTTAATCTTGATTTTTCTTACATCATTAATTTTATTGATGGAAAAAATTACATGTGTTATCTTCTGAAAACAAATAAATAAAAAAGATTAAAAAAATATTATTTTATTATTTTTTTAAATTAATGGATTTTCTATTTTCTTCTTTGAAGTATGACTAAAACAAAATAGTCATAGGAATCATTTATAGCATTTGAAGTATGCACATTATATCAACTTTGGTGTATATCTAATTGTTTATCCTCATTCTTTTCCTCGAAAATTTTGCTTGTCATTCATGATGATAATAGAAAAAAGTTATCCTCTTTCCAATCTACTTGTTCGTTACCCTGTCATCCTCGCTCTGGTTAGTGACAACCTCATCGTCATTAGTAAAACTTGTTGTATATGTATATATCATATACATCTCCACTTCTACAAGAACGGTGAAGAAGATAAAATCATTTCTATATAGAACTCTTATCTATAATTCTATTTAGATAAGAATAATGATAAATGGTAGGTACCGATGGACAAACAATTATGATAGGCGAGCATGTGCGACGACGAGCAGGATCAATCGTAGGTACGATGAGTGATGGTCAAGCAAATTGAAAAGAGGATGAGAAAAGAAAATACATTAGAACGAGAAGTTTATATAAAATTAATAATTTAAAAAATAATAAAATTATGTTTTCATTCATTCCATTCACACTTGTTATTTTTTTCGTTAACCGAGTTGATGATATAAGTAGAATTAAGATTAAATATTTTATCTTTATAAGTGTTGAGGACTCTAACACTACTTTTTAAAGTATAGGAATCAGAATATTAATCATAGTTAATTATAATAGATAATCTATAATGACTCCCTCCAACATGACTAATAATGATTGTTGGTTGAGACTTGATTATTTTAAATTAATTTTTTTTTCTCTGACAATAAATTACATCGTTTCTTTCAAATTAAGAACAACCAAGTGTCCTTGGAAACATCATCTGGATCGAATCCTTCCACTAAATCACATTTAAAGGACAGTAAATAACAATATAACATACATAAAAAAATTTTAAGAGCACCAATTATTAATATGCATACACATAAATCAAACATTATTAGTACACATACATAATCAATAATGACTAACAAATGGATGCCTAAACTCTCTTCTCATAATAACACTCAACAGTAGATTTTAATACAAATCTCAAAATAAGTGAATAAAATCCATATCACACTCCCAAATAGATGACATCATAATAGAGATATGTCTCCCACGTCACGTCAAGAGACTATTTAGCTGTCATGTCTCCTATATCATTAATCTCCGAACCGAATACTGTACCAGTATTAGTTTCCCTGCCCCTTGGTTAATATTAATATCTATAATTAACATCATGTCATTAATATTATCATATAACATACATAATATAATATCATAGATAACACATCATACAATCTAATGTATCAAATATCAGTGTATCAAAAATAATCTAGGATGCAAGTATGCAGACATCATAAAACGATTATATATATATATATATATATATATATATATATATATATATATATATATATATATATATATATATATATATATATATATATACACACACAATGGTATTCCAACTCAAGATGATACATACATAAATAGTTCAGTATTTATTTAACAAGCTTATGATAAAAAAATATTTCATAAATTTATTTTATATGGTATGATTATCAAAAATCAACATAGTATACATATCAAACCTTAATTATCACAAAGTAATTACCATGTCAAAAGGTAATTGGTCCATAATTTATTTTACTTAGAAGAATCTTTAATATTAGATTTTTATCAATTGACGTTGCTAATTGATTTTTTACTTAGGGCATTAACGACGAAGATAGCGGAGAGACGATTGCCTCCTCTTTGGTGAAGGTTGTTGCCCATGGATAGTGATGTATAAGGGTGATAAGAAAGGATAGACGATGAGAGAAGAGGAATGAGGAGAAGGAAAGGAAGGGAAGAAGAAAGGAGGAGATCAAACACTGCTCATGATGCGAGCAAGGGGCAACAATGACAATCGAAGACAATGAGTGGAAAATGTAATCATATTTTCATTAAATTGATAAAAAAAAGATATCCCTATGTAAAAATCAATTAGGGGCATAAGTTGATAAAAGCTTAATACTAAGGTTTTTCTAGATAAAATATGAAACTATCAAATATTAAATATATATAATTTACATAATTCAAGACCCTTTATCTACTTTCACTTATGTGCTCATTAATACTACCTCATGGAAATATGTAATTTACAGTTTTTTTATTTTATCCAATAGAGAAAAATATAGTCTACAATATCAACATTTTGTTTTTCTGAATCATTAGAATTTTCTTCATATATACTGTAACCTTACCAACAAAGTTTTCAATATGAAATATTTATATGTTTTAGCTCAATTCTTCCGTTTAGTATTCTCATCTACTTCCTAATTTTCATTGTTTGAAAGCTTTTTTTGATTTTAGATACAGTGCAGCATACGAAAGGTGGGATGTCTCTGTTTTCCGATGAACGTCCCTCTCCTCCTTATTCATCGACTCCCCCCTCTCCTTCCTCCCCTTTTGGTGTGACGGATGGTATGGTGAATTCTATGATCACTTCATTCTTGATCTCCACAAGATCTTCAATCCATCCAACCGAGGCAGAGGATAAAATGACAGTTTCTCTTTCTCTACTTCCTATTGCTCGAAGCAGATTAATTCATAGTGCTACAAATGAGAAAACTTGAGCATATATTCCAGTTATAAATAATTTGAGTAAGCACTATGGTATAGTTTTCTCCTTTGTCTACGATGAAGATCCAATCATTAAAGAAATTGAATATTGGAGTCAATGGTCATTCAATGTTGTTGGTCGAGTCTTATGAAGGCCTCCACCTTTAGGTATGATCAAATATATTGCTAAAAAACTTTGGTTATTGTCTTCCCCTCTTATGATTTTAGACGGTGTGAAAGTTCTCATCAAAGGATTATAGTATAATATCTTGATTAGTCTTATATCAAAAGTGGAGAAGACTAAAATTGACTTGTAACAGTTTGATGAGTGTATTATTATAAACTTCAACTTAAGTATTTTGATCAATGGTTTAGATTAAACGAAGTTGATGAGCTAATTAACTTATTAGGCTCTGGTCGTACTCGTGGATGAGGTCAAAAGATTCATCATCACATAGAGCTACCACTAGGCTATACATCATATGCACCATAGTTTGACTTCGTTAAATTAGGTCTTGACGAGGACACCAAGCCCTTAGAGTGGGAAAAATTATAATATTGTGATTAGTCCCACGTTAGAAGTAGACAAGATTAAAATTGATTTAGAATTTTAACTTAAGTATTTTGATTAGTGGTTTGGTCAAACAAAATTAATGGGCTAATTACTTATTAGGCTCAAGTTATGACACATGGAACATCTAACTCTTTAGCACTCTAATTTTCAAATCTTTAGGTTTTCCTTTGAGTATTGAAATAATGAAAGATGGATGATAGATCTAAGTCATTTGAAATGGGTCATTTTATTTGTGTCTATATTTAAATTGATCATGACAAATAATGTATTAGGATTTGTTATCCTCCGATTTTTCAGGTTATATCTTATGAAAATATACCTACTATTTTAAATATAATTGTTTAGATCGTAAAAATCTGTAATGTCCCAAGAGAAACATTTTGAATAGGATGACTAATATGTCATATTCTAATAAAAGTGCTCATCTTCAAACTCCCGTTGAGAAGAAAGGTGCAAATAGCTTGGGTGTATCAGAACAACCTGTCCAAAAATTGAATGATGCAAGATCAAATTCAAACTCTTCTTTATGCCACAAGATGCTGAGTATATGATTCTTGGATCAAGGTCATTAAACGACGACTAAGTAAACTATTGAGAAATCTAGGGGTGACATCACACTTGCTATCCGAGGAGGAGAAGAATAGGAAGTGGCTACCAAGAAGCCCCAGCCTATGGGCATTTAGTTCTCTCCTATTTATAGAGGCCCCTAGTTAACCATAATGGATCCTGCCCTATTGGGTATTGGATCTCCATCCAATTATCCAAGTCTCTTATATTAGTGGGTCTCTACCTAGTAATCTCTTATTAGCTCTTATTGGATTTCATCCATGGGATCCAATAATTCAGGGGCTTATTGAATATCCAATAAGATAGGGATTCCAACGAATATCTCATATCTGAACCTCTACTCGTCACAACACCTATTATGTGTGTGACCCTTTAGACCCAATATCGAGCTGGTTGTGAGTCATACCTATCAGAACTCCTTTTGATTTAGTGAATTATTGCCCCTATAATAATTTACTTGACTCATCGACTACGGACGTACTATGCTACTACGCCGTAGTTTTCAAACGATACAGGGGAATCCAATCTTTTAGACCTATCTATCCTCAGTTATCATGTACTTATAGTCCCTCATCTATTTAATATCCCAAATATCATATACCGGGTATGGTGTTGTAAGGTCCATATGGTTTCTCCTCGAGTCTCGCTCTAATCAGATTCTCTTGGAGAACTCTTTCTCTCTCAATCTGAATGACCTTGGCCAAGGATTTATTTGAGTAAGAACACACAAGATATTCTTCTCATGATATCGAGAGCGGATGATCATCTATCGATACTCAATAGCCCTCATAAGGTTGGCTGTCACTCCTAATAACCGATTGTACTAGATTTAGAACTCCCAAACCAATAAGTCTTGTATCAAAGAGTGGAGTACTCATATAAAATGTCCTTGATGTCTCAAGTTTAAGGACTAGATACACTATTAGGACTACGAAATTGTTGTTTGATAATAATGTATCATCAATCATCCAGTATCCCGTAAGCAGATCAATCAGTGAACTCATTCTCCAATAAGCACCTGTACTGTATCCTTAGTATCCCCACATGAGCAGTTGTGAGACTAGTTGCCTCCATCATATGGACGGGTATACAACATATAGTATATCTGGTTATCTCAATGTCCCTCTCAAGTAACTTATGACCAGGATTATTTAGGGTTTGTATTTGAAGACGAATTGATTTCATTATCATGATCTCATAATGATCTGATTTCTATTGCACAAATTCACAAACATCATAATATATATGCATATATGCAACAAGTAATATAAAGTGATAAAAATATCAAAATATAATAAATAAAAAAAATATGTATCATGTCATGTGTGTCATCACTTACATGATGAGCTTGCAGAGCACTAGCATAAATGATGTGATCAGGAGGTGTCGGTGTCAAAGATGTTGTAGATAAAAGGGGCTATGGTTCAATAATAGAAAGATATGCAAATCAGAGAAGCTCGCGAGTTGACATTATTGGAACTAACGTAAAAATCTAAAGCAACGACGACGTATAATGGAGTAGGCTTGTGAGAAATTTATGTCAAAAAATACCTTATCTCTCACTAGTAATGCCCATGATTTTATAGAGATCAGAATAGATGATCAAATCTTTGGAGATCAAGGGATAAAGATGTAATCTCTTGCTCCTAGAGTCTCGGATCCGTAGCTATCAAGGAGATTGCGCAAATAACATGCATGGGAAAGCATTGCTAAAGCAATCTCCACTTGTGATTCGTGTATCGGATAATACTTCGAATCCGAGTATAAACTTTCCATATAAATAACAAATTGAAGAGATATTATAGCAACATATTTGCATGGATCCCATGGGGCCACGAATAATATCTCGGAGGATGATCGAGTCATTCTTGCAAATGAATTGGGTGACAGTTAATCTCCTTCATTTTTCAATGCCTAATCGAATTCATGGAATTGGTGCTTAAAACCTTGCAGACCATGGAAATGGAGAATATGATGAGAGGAAGAAGGTGGTTGCGGAGGACATCTCACAATCCTTATTGGTGATCCAGAGATATGACCAATACAAAGCTTAAAGTTGTCACCTCAATTCTTAAGTGTAAGAAGTAACAGATGTCTCTGCCTTTAGAGGAGATGTTAGATTTCTGTGACGATTGTTATTGAAATCTCTGTCTTCAAAGGAGATGCTAGATTTGTATGGTGATTGTTATCAGAAACAACTACCTCCTCTCTCTCTCTCTCTCTCTCTCTCTCTCTCTCTCTCTCTCTCTCTCTTGTTAGGGATTGCTTGGCTTAGGTTACCATTTAAATATAGACCTAACTAACTTACTTTTAATACAATAAATACATATGAGAAAAGAATAGGTGAATAAGTTATAGAAGGGGTTTGTTCCTCAAACGCATGTAGAGGAATTATAATTGCCATCCATTTGTTTTCTTTAACGATGCATTCATGCAACAGTTTAATTTAAAGAAAATCCCCTCTATGACTTTTATCGTTGATTTATGCTAGATTTGATTCGTAATAAACTTGGTCAAACTTGGCTTCTATGTGGTTTTCATGATTTACCTTCGTGTCAATTCAATTGAATGCTTCACTCTAAGACAAATGTGATGGCATTTTGTTTTGCTATTAATATTCTATTGTCCTCTCTCTCTCTCTCCTCTCTCTCTCTCCTCTCTCTCTCTCTCCTCTCTCTCTCTCTCTCTCCTCTCTCTCTCTCTCTCCTCTCTCTCTCTCTCTCTCTCTCTCTCCTCTCTCTCTCTCTCCTCTCTCTCTCTCTCTCTCTCTCTCTCTCTCTCTCTCCTCTCTCTCTCTCTCTCTCTCCTCTCTCTCTCTCTCTCTCCTCTCTCTCTCTCCTCTCTCTCTCTCCTCTCTCTCTCTCCTCTCTCTCTCTCTCTCTCTCCTCTCTCTCTCTCCTCTCTCTCTCTCTCTCTCTCCTCTCTCTCTCTCTCTCTCTCTCCTCTCTCTCTCTCTCTCTCTCTCTCCTCTCTCTCTCTCTCCTCTCTCTCTCTCTCCTCTCTCTCTCTCCTCTCTCTCTCTCTCTCCTCTCTCTCTCTCTCTCCTCTCTCTCTCTCCTCTCTCTCTCTCTCCTCTCTCTCTCTCCTCTCTCTCTCTCCTCTCTCTCTCTCTCTCCTCTCTCTCTCTAGAGGAATTATAATTGCCATCCATGTGTTTTCTTTACGATGCATTCATGCAACAGTTTAATTTAAGAAAATCCCCTCTATGACTTTTATCGGTGATTTATGCTAGATTTGATTCGTAATAAACTTGGTCAAACTTGGCTTCTATTGGTTTTCATGATTTACCTTCGTGTCAATTCAATTGAATGCTTCACTCTAAAGGACAAATGTGATGGCATTTTGTTTGCTATTAATAATTCTATTTGTGCTTTTTGATAATTTATTTCTATCGATAGTCTTTAATCTAGACTTTATTGTTCCTAAATTCATTTTTGTCGAATAATAAAAAGATTTGGGTTTAGTTAGATTGTGCATTGGTAACTAAGTGAAATTAGTTAGATAGTGTTTTGCTTTTCCAAGTGGAATTGAAATTATTTATGTAACTTGCATAATAACTTAAATCATGTCAACAAATAAAATAAAATTAAAGAGACAAAATTAAAATTGGCTTCTCTTTATAACAAATATCAAGCTCTCCTTTGATAGGTTAACATAAAATTTTTAGATCGATTAATGATGGAGATTATAACACTAAAAATTATCATAATTATATCACTATCTATAGGAGGAAAAATAAAATTCTCATCAAATATGATAATTATATTAAAATCCACCCAAGTGAAATTAGACAACTCTTTGCTTCTTGTTATCATAATATATTAATTAGCCTATGGTTAGGTGTAATTTTGATCATGCTAATGTTAATTTTATGAAACTCTTTCAGAATAATAAAATCTATAATGTTATTAAGTCCCTAAGGATCAAAAAAAAAAAAAAAAGTTCTATGCCTGATGGGTTCAGAGTGAATTTTATGAAGAGTGTTGGGATTTTATTTCTAATTATTTTTAGTTTGCTTTTAACTAATTTTATGATTATAACTTCATCAAAATTGGTCACTCACATACTTGACCTTTATATCTATCTTAATATAAAGACCATAGTAGTATAGTTTTTGAATTTTAGACCCATTGCTTTATGCAAAGTTAATTATAAAATTCTTGTTAAAGTGCTTACCAATAGGATAAAATCTTGTTATTTTGGATATCCTTAATATTTGTGAACTTTTGACCTTCTAAAAGATTAATACTAATAAATCTGAATTTTTATTTTCCTTTGCCACACTGCTAGAAACATTAGGAGTGAAATTTGTTCTAAATTTAATATCAAAGAGGAAATTTTATTTCAGTATTCAGGAGAATTCTTAAGGAGATTAATGAAGGTGTTCTTAGTAGATGTCAAACTATTTCTCTCTCAATAAGGTAAGGTAAAAAAAGTTAGGGTGCTACTCCTATTTCATTGTTTATTCAGACACTTACTTGTGTATCTCAATCTGATCATAATAATATTAAAAAAAATTATGAAGATGATTTCTTTGATAAAAAAGATATACACAAATAGATTTTATCTCTTATTACTTGGGAGAAAGATTTAGGAATTCATGATTTACGTTTATTCAAATATATTTTACAAAATTATTATTATTTTATTATCTTAATAATAATGCAACTATTTGGATTTTAAAGTAATGAATACTAAATATGATAAAATCGATCCCTAGTGAATTCAAAGTAAGTAAATCTAATATTAGTAAAGCTCGGAGGCTTTTTCTATAAGTCATTAACTCGAGGTTTCTTTGTGTTCAAGAATATTTGAAGTTTTGATGTTCCTTTGGCTATAAAACTCACTTTTTGTAAATGCTAATTGCTATTCTAGTAATTACTAATTTTCCTCTTTGATACATTATAATAATTAAAATTTTAATAAAATTAATAAAATGTTTGGAAGTATTATTTTTTAGAAAATATCCAAACTTGACATCCCCTTATGCCCGCCCATAGGAAGAAAAATGACCATTTAAAAAACTAGATGTGAAAGGGTTATTCATCAATTAGATTTGTATATAATAAATATTTGAGGGATCAAATATTTATAGAAGAATTTTGGATTACTCCTCTGTGGAAGATGCTATTTAATATATTATCTATTTAATATATTTTCTAATGCATGTGTGTTAGTTACCTTTGTTCATCAATTTATTTGTTCATGAATTAATTACTCTTTTGCTAAATCTATTTGAGCGATTGACAAAAAACTGGATTACAATTTTTAACATAGTGATTATTGGCACGATGGGGAATGACTTAATGATAGTTCTGAGGTGGATACTCCTCCTCCAATTTTCTATAAGATAATTGTATGCATTATGGATGGAATAAAGCTAGAATAATCTTCAGAAAATATGTTTATTTCATGCACCATTTCCTGTCTCCCCTTATATATGTTTTTTTTCTGGAAGATTAATGAACACAACTGTCATGTTAGTGTGCAAACACACATCTCAATCATCATTCTGAAAACTTTGACATCCTGGTATCTTTTCTTTTCTCATCCCCCTCGATAGTGGATGTCTAAATCTATAAGGTAACAACATACACAACAAATCATTGGTGGGCAAAATCGCAGCCACCTTATAAAGAACTGATAGATCAATAGCTGCATTCTCCTATTGGCAACTGAATTTGGAGCACCTTGTTATTCTAGCTCAGATCCGGCAGATCCTCGAGTGAACAAAACAAGACTCCCATGTCCACCCTCAGCTTACTTGTGACTGGGTATAGTAATAACTAAAATTTATATAATGATTCCAGCAGATTCTATGATGATCAAACAGCAAGAATATGTCACAAGAGGGGTTGACATGGCTGGGCCGAGCTTGGTAGGTCGATGAGACTTCGCGGGTGTCAGATCACAAACCAACCCATTTAGCCCACCAGAAGCAGCGTCTAACTTTTGCGGGCAAAGAATAGGGTTCAAGAGAAGATGAATCGGTGTCTAGTCTGTTACTATCTGACCATATATATACCCCTCTTTCCTGTCTGCTACCAGGAACCGTGTTGTCGAGTATAAATGCCACAAGGAGTGCCACCACCATGTTAAGTGATAAAAGACCATTCAGTGCAAAATTGAACTGCAAACATTAGGAAATAAGTTAGAAATAGAACTGAAAGAGAAATAAAAATAATAATAAAAAAAGGTGGAGTATCTAGTTATAAATTAGCATAATGATCCCTTTTAATCTTTCTTACATTTCATGCCATCTCATTGGTGCTTTATAAATAACTGACCAAACAGAAAAGTACTGGACTTTTAGAATACATATTTACTTACAGGTTAGCATACAAACAACATATTTACTTACAGTTTAGCAGATTCTAGAGAATTGAGTTGGCAACTAATGTAATGTTGTCATCCATTCACGTAATAATCTCTGCAGAGAGTCTTTGGTAGGCCACAAAAAAAAAGGCAAATTACAGGTAAGCATGTCAAAGCCTTACCCCTTCACTGCTAGTATGGACTGGTCCATTTGAAGCTGCCCCATAAGGCACAAGATAACTTGGTAGAATGAGGCTGGAATTGGGTTCATACTGTTGAAAATATGCAGGAATTGAAAAGGAGATGAATAAAGTAAATCCAACAATAATTATATTCCTTGAACTTGCAGTTTGAGTATATTGTAAAGTAGAAAGGCCGAGTGCCACTATCAATGCCCATGTGAAGCAAAGAACAGAAGCAGCCAGCGCAAGTGGAATGGAAGCAAGGAGAGCACCAATCTTCCCTGAAAAGAAAGTGAAATATGAGAATATTGGCAAGAAATAATAAGTGCATAGGATGGAAAAGAAAATGAGAGTAATTTCATTTGCACATCAAGATCACTTTATAGCAGGAAGTAGCTTACCTACAAATGAGAAAAGAATTAGTAATGATGCTCCAAACTCCAGGGCCTTTCTGCTTGCTACCCTAGTGACATCAATGGTATGTATATTCTCGGTTATTGTTGTCGACCCAGTTCCAGTACCCCAGAGTCCAGCCAATATACTTGCAAACCCTTCCAAGCCTATTCCCCTGCTAACAACTCCAGGTGTTGGAGGACTTAAGTTCACTAATAAGGATGTAGCATGGTATGTCCCGACCTGGATGAGTTGATTTAAAGAAATGTTAGAAAGCAGCAGAAGCCTTTTTCTGGATCATTTTTCGTCTTACAAAAACATCATAAATAGTCAAGTCAAACAAACAGCAAAGTTAAACCTCAGCTTTCACAACGGGGAAGAGGATAATCCAGTGTTTAGATGGCAAAAGATAAGCCAGAAGTACCCACTGAAAGTGCAAGGCACGCTAAATTTTTCAGAAATTAATAGCATGAAGCCACATAAAAGCCTTTTCATGGTGCAAAGGCTCGATGATGCACGGATATACAGAGAGCAATATCTTGATTACTATAGTGAGTTGCCACAAAAAAATGAATAGGAACACATGCACAAATTTATATTGAAAATATGCTTAAGATTTTCTAAATAGAAAGGGAATTAGTTAGTCGTAATCAATTTGTTATAATCATACAACTGCCATGTAGTCAGTGCTTGAGTGTGATTAATTCCTTCAATAACATTTAAGTTCTCCCAGTTCAATTAACCCTACAGAAGAGCCACTCACCGAGTCGACGGATGCAACCAGTGATACTATGACCATGATAAGTGATGTTCTGAAATGGAAGGTGGGAAAGCCCCACTGGAATGGATAAGGAACCCTGACCCAAGCAGCAGCCCTCCAGGCATTAGAAACATCAGTTCGACAACGCTTCATAGTAATTTCATGTCTTCTACACCTATCTGATAAGATGTTTGAACTTGGTATATTTGAGCTGCAACCCTTATAGTTATAAGCCCCACCTGCTGTCAGAAAGAATGCATATGCCCACACAATGGCAACGCTGAGCGGAACCTAACAATAAAAGAAGCAACAACTCTGTGTTATTATGTTTGCAAAAGTTATATATAACAACAAATTAGAGAAAAAAAAACAAAGTATAAAATACATCACGAAGAGATTTATACCGCATAAATTAAGAATATACGATTCCCAAATAAGGATATTCTTCTGAGATACTGCAATTAGGCAAGAATGACAAAACAATTATGATCATTCTCTAGAAGCAAACATGTCTACTTAAAGGAGTAAAGAAAGAAGATTGACTAATAAGATTGCTTGCACATTTAAGCAGCAAAATAGATACATTGGGAGGCAAAGCTAAATGCTTGCAAAACAAAATCCCGAGATATTGCTTGCAAATTCCTTACCAAAGTGAAAATTAGAACCAATAAAATTAAGGGAATGCTTATTTCCACGCAACTCCCAGCTTGAGGAAAACCATAGCTAAAGAAGGCCAACCCTACTACAGCCACTGTTGGAGCAACTACCACTGGATTTATTAACCTGTAGACCAAAATAAAGTTGGAAAGATATAATTTTGCCAAATGGAACAATTCTATGAATAATTAAAAGTAAGGGAAGCATATGAGGGCCTTCAAAATATTTCTCGATCAAGGAAATGACCAATGCATTAGCTTCTCTCCAGTTTCTGCCTTAAACATATCCTTTTTTGGTTACTTACTGTCTCTCTCAGGCATTTTGCATGCATTCTACCATCCTAAGGAAATCTGGCCACTACTTGTTCTGAGATGGGTTGCCTAGGACACGTGTAAAAAACATTTTCCAGTAAACAAAAATATGTCACATGTCAATTGGTTTCTATCATATTAGAAACACAATGTAGTTCATAAGAGGACCATTTCTTCAATAATGAACTCAAAATCATCTAATCATAAACCTGGTCATGTTCCATAGAGTATAGAAGCTTGGCCAAAAATCATGATTCTTACGATTCAAGAAATACAAAATATCATGATAATGAGCTACACTTAACTTTGTGCTTTCTTGCACAACACCTAAATTTTATTTTGTTGCTTACAGCATTTTGAATTTATTTTAGGTCAATCTCAATCTTCGATTAAAGGCAACATTACAGTAAAATATATCAGTGAACGAAGTGAAGGAACTACAACAGTGTTTACAGTAACACCCTGGAGTGAAAAATTTTCCCAACTGCAAGTAGCACAAATAGAGTCTGTTCATTTATTTGGTGAAAAAATGTGTTATAGATATTGGGTCATATAGAGCTAAAGCTAATTAATCAATCTGTTCTGTCTTTTATTCTTCTAGTTAACTATCTTTGTTCATAGAACAAATTGCACAACTAATTAGGCACTTCACCTAACTACTTTGTTATTTTCCAAGACTCTTGCCAGCAATGATCCTATCACACAAATGCTTCCAGATTGCAAGAGGTGGTCACTATTTGCTTCACTATTTAGGAAGCAATAAGAAATTTTCTTTGGAAAGCAAATAATAGCCAGATATACAGACATGGATTACTAGATATTACTTGCTTTTAGGCCCTTCCTGTGTTTCTTAAGTTGTAAAGTCTGAACTAGTTGAAACCAGTTGAGGTGGGCTACAAGGATCTTGTCCACCATTGAATTCCGGTTGTGGGTAATTGACAGTATCATTACCAGTCAACCTAAGGGCCAGTAGATCTCTTTCTATTATTACTAACAAAGTTTTCTTAGGTACTCCACCACTCTATCAAATATTCTTAATGTGTTTCATAGCTGTTGCTAAAAATAACAAGTTTCATGGATTTTTCTTTTTAATAATGAAAATATAGAAGTTATTGCAGATAGCTCATACAGATTACCTCAGAAGAAGTGACATCAGGCCACTGTATCCCAAAACTGCTTGAAAAACTGAACCAACAAGTATTGCCCCTTGTAGTTCTCTCATTATGTGCTTAAACTTCTGCATTTGATCAAAACAATGAATGCTTAATCAAACAACACAATGGAGGTGCCATGAATGAAAAATAAGAGGATTCAACTCAAAATCCAAATTAAGTCTGTTGTACTACTTAGTTTCCAGTTTGTACAAAAGAAAAATAAGTATTAGTAAACCACAATATCCATGGGGGTAGAAAAACTAAAAAAAGACAGTATGCTTTACTTAGCAAATAACAACAAGACTCAGCAAGCCTTGTTGCTAATGGATAAAGATAGCTAAAATCATTGATAAAATCACTGCTCACTTATCAGGTTATTAATTACTTCATTTGATAGCAGATTAATTAGAACAAAAATAAATTATTAAAAGTTCGTGTTAGTTTTACATGAGTCTCCTGTTCCAGTACTGTTATGTCTAGTATATGTCTTATTTAGGAGTCCCTATAAAACAGGAACTGCAAGGTGAACCACTAGGTGTATGATTGTAAAACTGAACCACTACCACATCTACATCATTTTTATCTCTTTGATGGACTCTTGCAAGATACAGGTGTCAGTTACGTAGAAACTTTCTCGAGTAACGTGCTACAGGTAATGTTTTTCCTTCAGTATCTCTGCTGTCTCTTTAATGCTTCCATGCTAGATTAAGTTGCAGCATCAATAATCTTGTGCCCCCCTCAACTCATAGGATTGTTTGAATTCTCATTAAATTTCTAGTATTGAGAAGAAACAAATCTAGATGAATAACTTCAATTACTTAACCAAGAGGAAACAAACACCAAACTGGCTCAAACTTCTATTTCAGGCACTATTGTTCTCCTAAAAAAAGAAGTACATGAAGAAATGGATCTCATAGTTATGAAGTGGGCAAAAATGACATTAAATTCTACTAATTGCAAGAGTTGACCCCATGCAAGATCATAAAATGGATCTCATAGTTATGACTATCAAGAGAAGTTCAGGCTAATCATTATAAAAGTCTCATGAGTAAGTCTAAACAGGAGTTGCAAGATTGAAGTGAGATGCAATAGGCCAAGTGAAATGTTGTTGTTAGATATTCCACAAGGCAAATTTCCTGTAAGAACACTACTAAAATGAAATTGAAGTTCTTCATTTTTAAAGTGCCCCTGTACTTTTGAGTTTGAATTGATAGAGTGGTCATCCATATAAGTGTTCTGATGGTAACATAATCATTCACCATCTATGTTTAAGACAAAATTCATACACATAAGTCCTATGTGGCTAGCAATAGCTAAAACATTTCAGCTACAGGAGAAAATTCCACAGTGGTAGAGGTTAGTGAGGTAATAGATGATCATGAAAATTACTTGGTTGTCATTTTGTAGTATCATAACCATATTTTTCAAGATAATATCACACTCATGCTGAAAAATAACATTAGACACAAGATGTTTATTCAAGTAACAACATGTCTACTAATAGATATTACTAGATCTGCATTTTAGCTTGATGATCGTAGCTTCATATGATAGACTTTGCTACACTTTGAGAAAGGTCTTTGGATCAATGACAATCAGTTTAAGTTATATTTTCTTTTTGCAATGGTATCTATCAATCAAATCTGCAAGTTTTGCATGAAGTCCATGTCTAAGCAATTGATATGAAGAAAGAAATAAACTATGGAATCAGACTCATAGGTAAGGAAAATGTCAATAATATTTACCATGAGATAGGAGAAGCTGAGGACAAAGAAGAATAATTAACAGAAATAGAAACTTACATTTTCACTAAGATTGCGGAACTCTTCAGAATTAATGATTACCAAAGCAGGAGCCAGATAAACAAAGGAGCTTCCTTGGACCAACGGAAGCCTGCTGCCAAAGTAGGAATGCATTATTGTCGTGATACCAGAAACTAATAGCATGGTGGAAATCACAGTAGCAGTCTCCTCCTGCCAGAATTAACTTTCCAGTCTTACTACAAACTTTAGAATTATGCTCAAATGTGGAAACCACTGAAGAAAATTTTCTTACATCAGTACCACCCATGGTTGGCACCATGATCAAAGGGATGAACACAAGTGAACCAGCCAATGATAAGTAATGTTGTATGCCATAAAAAATTAGAGGCACTGCAATAAGGATACAGAGTAAGAAATTAACAAATTCAAGAGCATTGGAGATTTGGAAACAAGCACACATTTCTCCTTTTCCTCATAAAACAGGAAAAGAACCACAAAGTAAGTTATGAAAACCATGGATTATATAGCAATTCAGACTTATCAGCATGCAACCAAAATATCAAGATAATTAAGTGGCAAGTAAACAATGTTGGCTTTTTGTACTTGTGAAATAAATGCGCGAGGACATTTGAAGTTGTTTATCTCCGTCGGAAGGGACACAGTAGAGCTGGAGAAAAGGCAGGGAAAAACAACAGGAAAAGCGCACTTACCAAGTCCAGGGTTTTCGGTCACACCGGCTCGAAACCCCGACGGTGGCTTGTACCCAGAAAGATCCTCAGGCTCTTGCCCATCCGAAAAGAAGTCGATTTCCACTTCCCTCTCATCTTTCCCCGCCTCCTTCCTCGAATCCTCATCAGCTTTGGCGAGAGAAATTGCAGCAGCCCCGTTCCCGTGTCCGTTACCCTCCGGTCCGTCACTCTTAATTCTTAACGGAGTCTCCTCTCCAGCCTCTCTCCTCTCATCCTTCAACCCCACCACCGGTGGCTCGACCCCAACTTTCCTCTTCTCCTTCTCGTTCCTCGCTGCCGGCCCAGCTCCCGGACCCGGCACCATCGGGCCGATCTCGACCCCTCTATTGGTCCTCCCGCGGCCTGCCACTGGCTCGATCTCGGGCTTCCTCGGCACTCCGTCACCTCGGCGGCGGATCCCCCTCTCCAAATCCAGACCTCGGGCGGGGGTCTGCTCGTCGGCTGCTTCCCTGTCGCTGACGACGCTGGCGGTCTCGCCGGAGTGGTTGGGGTTAAAGCCGGTGCGCCTGGCCCAGGACATGAGCTCCCAAGGGTTGTGGTCCTTGTTGGCAAAGAAGGGTTCGATCCGGGGTGGCCAAGGGCCGGGCTTCTGCGGCCGCGTCGGCGGCTTCCCCCCGGGACCTTCCGAGCTCGATCCAGAAGGATCCATGGTCGGACGTGGAGGAGGAGGAATCCGGGATCTGCCAACTCCAACTTGAAGAGGGAGGGAGACAACAATTATGGAAGAAGAGGCGAGGAGTAGAAGGCAAGGAAGCGAAGAGGAGATGCTGCTTTATTCGTGAGTGGGATAGCAGTGAGGAGGCGGCGGTGAGGTGTCTCTTTCCAAGAAATTATTTCCTTCGATCTTTTCTTCCCCTCTCTCTCTCTCTCTCTCTCTCTCTCTCTCTCTCGTTCGCTCGGCCGTGTCGCTGCTTTGGTGAGGGAAGAGCAGAGCTGGAGGCGAGGTGGTGGGTGGGGGGCGTTAATTTATCTGTTTTGGAAGAGAGTGTGGGAGCGAGTTGGCTTGTTCCGGTAAGAGACGTTCGAAGCCAGTGAGAAAAGCAAGGGCTTGGATCGCCTATCTCAGCGCCGTCACCGTTTACGAAAACGCAGTCATTTTCTTTGTGGTCCGGCGTCGTGTGTAGCAGGAGGGCTTGGGAATTGGAATTCTGATTCCCTGATTGGTGGGTCGAGCGAGACAGAGGAGTGAGTTGCTGTTCGGGATTCCCATCCGTCGGTCATTAAATCTGTGGCTCCCGAAACTTTATTCTTTTATTCGTTCTTTTTAGTTTATTTTCATATTATATATATTTAAATCATCAGTGGTGAACGCCATGTTTGTTGTGATCCATGCGGTTTGAAAGAAGGACCGTTATGGGCACTGTGACAGTGTGGCATACCTGTGAATGTAAATAATTTTTAAAAACATTAAAACTTAAATTTTTTTTTCCCATTTTTTGCTAAAAGCTTTTGGACCACTTTAGCCGCAAAAGTCTCGTTTCTGTCGTCCTTTTATTTCCACTTTATATGTTGGCAGGCCATCCATTTATAAAATGATAAAATTCCTTTTATTATCGAAAATAAGTTTACAAAAAGGATGTTCTGATGTTGTGTTTTTACATTAAGTTACATAAGGTGAATAGTTACAGTATTTTTATATTACGTTATAATATTTTTTATAATATTGATGAAAGTATATTATATAAAAATATTATAATTAAACTGATTATTCGATGGACCAGTTGATAGGAAAAGAAAAAAAAAATGGCTAGCTGGTTAGAAAGGATAATTATCAATTCTATTATGGGTTTTGAGGTTTCTTAGGATGGTTTAGTTGAGGGTTTTGAGTTTTAGGTTTATGTATTTCACAAAATCTTGTAGTATTAGTATTTATTTATTATGCAAGAATTACAAAGGATAATTAACAAAAAGTAAAATTCAAACTTGTGATATATTATCATAATCTTGACCAGATAGATAAATTAGTTAACGTCCTCTATAAATAATATAATAATATTCTTATTATTGAACCAAAATAATGTAGTCGGTTTGGTTTAATATTTGACACATTTGATTGAAAACTGATCTAACCAAAATAACTTTGATCATTTTGTCAAGAAAGGACTCTCAAACAAAATGGAAAGGAGGTTTTGATCCCAAATGTGAGGGCTTTTTCCCAAGTAAACAAAGAAAAAAATTGCCCAAAGCTCTTTCTTCTTTTTCTTGACCTTCCTATTTTCTCTTTTCCTTTCAGGTGGGTGGTTTAACCCCTAAACGTCATGAGTAAAACGAAAATAAAATTCACAAAAAATAATGTAAAAATATTTCTAATCCTTTGTCATACATAGCCGTCCTGAATTATACTTTCACTCCTCTAAT
Source organism: Musa balbisiana (assembly GCA_004837865.1). Taxonomy (NCBI): domain Eukaryota; kingdom Viridiplantae; phylum Streptophyta; class Magnoliopsida; order Zingiberales; family Musaceae; genus Musa; species Musa balbisiana. The sequence goes on along the minus strand of CM017192.1, from coordinate 12,191,045 downwards.
TAACGTTAAATTAAAATTGCCATGGTATAGAAAGCCAGGCAACAGTGCATTGAGATGTTTTTTTTGTTTGGGGGTCCTATCATAAATTTAGTTCATACATCATTTTCTGCTTCCTCTTCCGGATGTGATCTTCCTCCAACTCTCCACGGTCCTGATTGCCTGCGTGTCGTCACCATTCAACATCATGGTCAAAATAAAATTTTGACCTTCATAAAAAAGAGAAGGCAGTGCACTTTTTTTTTTAAGCAGTGAATTCACAGATTACTTCAATTTCCAATTAATTAAGGGATAAACTAAAATAAAATAGCAACGGCCAAAGGAGTTCCTTAGTATACTGTAGGCATGTTTTATCCACAAAAACAAATTTGAACTCTAACTTGATGCTAAATGAATCGGATTCAACTTAACTTTCGGGTCCAATAAGTAGAGCAAGCGAGAATGACCTAATGTCACTTCACAAAGAATTAAATAAGATAGATAAATCCATAAATCCAAAATCTGTGCTAATCATTCACATTGTAGATAGATTTAAGGTGTTATTAAGATCCTTATATATATATATATATATATATATATATAACTGTATATAACTTGTGCAATAATGAAGTGGAAGACTCTGCTATAATTACTTTCCACTTGTGTCAAATTACCATTCCCATCGTTTACGCTACTCATGTAATAGTAGGTGCACGATGATCAATCATGATTTTTGTCCAATTGTCATTCATTGGATGAGGCCATAAGATGATGATCAGTGACCTATGTGTTAGCTAGGCATAGCTTATGTGTCGGTTGAGTATTACCAATATGTCGATCATGCGTCGCCTATGGGTCAACCACGTGGATTGCATCTATGAGACTTCGATGACTATTATGCTCTTAATACGAAATTGTAGAAACAAAGACTCAATGTTGATTTCCTTAGTCAAGTAGAAACAATATGTTCGGATAAGGTTGACGCATCAACTATGTGAGACTAACATGTTAGCCATATCATTTTTACTATAACACATGACTCTACTTCCACTACTTCCCGAGTCGAGTGTGGTGAAATTTGGTCAAAAATACTATTCTATTGGCATTCATTTTCGGTATTACATAGGTGTCCGATAGGTCGACATTGCTAGGCATAATGGCACATGATGACTGACATGATAGGCACGATGGCACTCAATGGGCTGACACAGTAGGATGTGGTGGTCAGTAGGATGTGGTGGTGTACGATAGGTCGACATTGCTAGGCATAATGGCACATGATGACTGACATGATCAGGCACGATGGCACTCAATGGGCTGACACAGTAGGATGTGGTGGTGTACGATAGGTCGACATTGCTAGGCATAATGGCACATGATGACTGACATGATCAGGCACGATGGCACTCAATGGGCTGACACAGTAGGATGTGGTGGTGTACGATAGGTCGACATTGCTAGGCATAATGGCACATGATGACTGACATGATCAGGCACGATGGCACTCAATGGGCTGACACAGTAGGATGTGGTGGTGTACGATAGGTCGACATTGCTAGGCATAATGGCACATGATGACTGACATGATCAGGCACGATGGCACTCAATGGGCTGACACAGTAGGATGTGGTGGTGTACGATAGGTCGACATTGCTAGGCATAATGGCACATGATGACTGACATGATCAGGCACGATGGCACTCAATGGGCTGACACAGTAGGATGTGGTGGTGTACGATAGGTCGACATTGCTAGGCATAATGGCACATGATGACTGACATGATCAGGCACGATGGCACTCAATGGGCTGACACAGTAGGATGTGGTGGTGTACGATAGGTCGACATTGCTAGGCATAATGGCACATGATGACTGACATGATCAGGCACGATGGCACTCAATGGGCTGACACAGTAGGATGTGGTGGTGTACGATAGGTCGACATTGCTAGGCATAATGGCACATGATGACTGACATGATCAGGCACGATGGCACTCAATGGGCTGACACAGTAGGATGTGGTGGTGTACGATAGGTCGACATTGCTAGGCATAATGGCACATGATGACTGACATGATCAGGCACGATGGCACTCAATGGGCTGACACAGTAGGATGTGGTGGTGTACGATAGGTCGACATTGCTAGGCATAATGGCACATGATGACTGACATGATCAGGCACGATGGCACTCAATGGGCTGACACAGTAGGATGTGGTGGTGTATAACCGGCCTAATGGTGCATGATGAGTCGACGTGATCGAGGAGTGGTGGTGCATAATACGATAGCCACACAATTGATCATGCATCATAACTACTTATGATTTTAGTGATGTGACTACATCCTACATTCCTAGTAGTAGTTGCATTGTTCGGATTCGACAAGATAGTAATGATGATCCAATTAACCCTCGTGTCACTTGAATGTGCCATGTATCCACAGACGTTTAGATAGTGTCATGTCCCTCCCTCTTTTTGAGGTGCTCGAAATGTGAGCGAATATTTGAGTAGTGGAAGCATTAGGCTCGGCCCCCTATAATAATAACCTACAGCAAAAACATCAGTGTCCTGATGTTGACGATGGAATTTCACCCTTGAAAGGAGCTAAGTCAAATGTGCCAATGGAGGTTGTCCATTCAAAGGTGAATTCATCTTGCAATGTAACTCTACCACCTTTGGTAATCTCTCAACTTGAACTCAGTTTTAGAGGCTTCTGACTTGGAGATTCTCTTGGAAGCATATCATATATAGTTGAGTTCGAGCCGGTGCCTACTCGGTCGGGTGATTGGCCTTATAAGTTGTGTCATATGTTTTGCATGTCCTCGGATGTGCTAGAAGCAAGACTTCACTTTCCAATCACCTTTTTTTATAAAGGTTTTTAGCTTCTAGAAGTTCTCTCAGATAGATGACATCGAATTCATAGCACTTTCTTATGAGAGGAATGTGGATACCTCGCATATTACCTCGATGCTAACCCTTCTATTTGCTGCTATAGCTTATACTTAAGAGAGTTGGCATACTTTCTCTCTACCCAACCCAAATGTCAAGTTCATGGGCTTTAACTTTCTATAAGGGTTGGAAGAAAAAATACTTTTTTATTCTTTTGAGGAACAAATAACCAATTAACTTAAATTAGTCTACCCATAAATTTTCCAATGCGGCTTCAAGGTTGCCTAGGTAGGAAAAAAAGCTATTTAGATGAATTGCTCTAGCCCCATTCAAGTCCATTGCTATCCTTCAAATGAGTGAGCAGTGGCTTTTTACAGTGGAACTCAACCTTCCTCCTTAGTCTTCCTTTTATCTTAAAATTTATTGTTCGTCGATGCGGTGGATGCACCAAATCGACGATCTCTCGAGGATATGCGTTGTCAAGGGCCCATAGAGAAGAAGAGGTCGATCGAGAACCCATCGACTAGTTGCTAAAGGGAGAAGGGCATTAGACACTCATGTTGGGCAAAAGCAACCTCCACCTCCCCTAAGCTAATGAAGGCATGAGAAGGAAGTCGGATGATTTATGGGCTCTTGAAGATTTGACTCCCTCCGCCTTCGAGGTCATCGCACGAAACCCACTAAGAAGAGCCCCAATAAGAGGAACTATGTGAAGGGAGGAAGTAGCAACTATAATAACAAGCAGTTCCCTTTGACTCAGGAACAAGACCTTTGACCGCTCATGATGGCCTATCATCTATATTTGTATTAGAGTTTCTACTGATCTAATGGAATTACTATCAGTTCATGTTGCTAATGAGTTGTGATGGGAATATATCGCAGAAATAACCTTTGTATATGAACAAGTACTAGAAGATCATAATACGCAGCGGAATTAAATGGAAGCACAATCAAATGAAACATCAAGATATACGTGGAAAACCCCTCCAATGTGAAGGGTAAAAACCACAGGGCAAACTAGAGATAATCCACTATGAGAATAATGAATATACAAATCTCAATCTCTTGCCCAAAACCCTAGCAACAACCACAAGAGAATAACTAGGATACAAGGATCACGTCACTGCCCACAATATCTAAAACCTCCCCAAGTAATCACAGCAAGAGTCTACTGTAGATTTGATCTAACCTGAGATGAGAATACTGCTAGATGATTGAGAACAGTCTCTCTGCGTTGTCCTTGTCTTCTTCCCTTTCTTTCTCTTGTTTTTCTGCCCTTCTTCTCCTCTTTGCTGCTGCGAGGATGATCTACGTTGCTACCCTCGTTGCTGCCTCTTTCTGCGTTTTTTCCGCCCTTTTATAGCCTATTTTCTACTCCTAAAATGCAGCCACCACACCCCCCTAATGTTAATTAGGGTTAGGTTAAGAGGGGGTGTGGGCTGATTCAGCCCACATTTGGTTGAATTTGGGCTGTCAGCCCAACAACCTCCCCCTTCAGCCCATGAGGGAGGCTATCTCATGACTCCTCAATATGAAGTCATGCCGACCAGCTGTCGGCATATCTCCTGTCTTTCTTTTGGTAAAGTTTTTGTCAACATGTCTGCTCCGTTGTCATCTGTGTGAATTTTCTGAAGTTGTAACTGCTTATCTTTAAATACATTTCGAATCCAGTGGTATCTGACATCTATATGCTTTGACTTGGAATGAAACATTGGGTTCTTACATAAATGGATGGCACTCTGGCTGTCACAATGCACCACATAATTTTCCTGTTTCAGCCCCAATTCTTGTAAAAATTCTTTCATCCATAACATTTCTTTGCATACCTCTGTAACAGCAATATATTCTGCTTCTGTGGTAGAGAGAGCAATACACCTTTGCAACCTGGATTGCCATGACACAACTCCCCCTGCAAAAGTAAGTATATAACCTGAAGTAGACTTCCTCGTATCTATATCTCTTGCCATATCTGCATCTGTGTAACCTGTCAACACAGGTGGTCCACCTCCAAAGCTTAAATAAACCTTAGAGCTCCCTTTGAGATATCTAAAAATCCACTTCACTGCTGCCTAGTGCTCTTTACTTGGATTTACAAGAAATCTGCTAGTAACACCCACTGCATATGCGATGTCCGGCCTCGTACATACCATCGCGTACATTAAACTTTCAACTGCTGAAGCATAAGGAATCTTTTGCATTTTCTCCTTCTCCTCATCACTTAACGGACTCTGTTCTGAGCACAACTTGAAGTGACCTGCAAGAGGAGAACCAACTGGTTTTGCATTGCTCATACTGAATCTTTCTAATACCTTCTCGATGTATTTCTCCTGTGACAACCAAATCTTCTTATTTTTCCTATCACGAAAAATCTGCATACCCAGTATTTGCTTTGCTGGCCCCATGTCTTTCATTGCAAAAGACTCACTCAGTTCCTTCTTCAACCTGTCAATGTTAGACATATCTTTCCCAAGAATAAGCATGTCATCAACATAAAGTAAGAGAATAATAAAATCATCACCAAACCATTTGATGTACACACAATGATCTGAAGCTGTTCTTTTGTATCCATTTTCTATCATAAATGAATCAAACTTTTTGTACCACTGCCTTGGAGCTTGCTTCAGCCCATACAAGCTCTTCTTCAACTTACAGACAAAGTTCTCTTTACCTTTGACTTTGAAGCCTTCTGGTTGCTCCATATAAATTTCCTCCTCCAAATCCCCATGAAGGAAAGCTGTCTTCACATCTAACTGCTCAACCTCCAAGTCCTGGCTAGTAGCAATACCAAGAGCAACACGAATAGAAGACATTTTAACAACAGGAGAAAATATCTCTTTAAAGTCAATACCTTTCTTTTAACCAAAGCCTTTCACAACCAATCTAGCTTTGTACTTTGGTTGAGAACAATATTCTTGAGTCTTCAACCTGAAAACTCACTTGTTCTTCAAGGCCTTCATTCCATTTGATAGCAGTACCAAATCATAAGTGTGGTTCTTCTGAAGAGCATCCATCTCTTCCTGCATAGCAACTAACCACTTCTCTTTCTGCTCACTTTCAACTGCTTCCTGGTAACTCTCTGGTTCACCTGCATCAGTAAGCATCACATACTCATCTGTAGAATATCTTCTGGAAGGTTGACGTTGTCTAGAAGATCTTCTCAACTGAGGTTCTGTTGGAACTTGCTCTCCAACTTCTTCTTGCTCAACATGTCCTGCAGGTAGATTAACATTAGGCTCTACACTATCTTCCTGCACATCTCCCCGATCACCCTGATATACTGGAGGAATAACTGGGTCACAATCTGCTAATCCTTCTGCAGAAGTCTTGGCCGGTGTCTTCTTCTTCAAATCTTCAAAGGTTTGATCCTCAAAGAAAACTACATCTCTGCTTCTGAACACTTTCTGCTTTTCTGGATCCCAAAGCCTGTAACCAAACTGATTATGTGAGTAACCAAGAAAAATACATTCTTTAGACTTACCATCCAGCTTAGACCTCTCATTTTTGGAATATGTGCAAATGCACGACAACCAAACACTCTCAAATGCTTGTAGGAAACATCTTTCCCTGACCATACGTGCTCTACAACATCACCATCTAGGGTTGTACATGGTGATAAGTTGATCACATCAACTGCAGTCCTCAAAGCCTCATCCCAAAACCTTTTGGGTAGCTTGGCCTGTGAAAGCATACATCTGATCTTTTCCATGATGGTGCGGTTCATCCTCTCTGCAATAGCATTATGCTGAGGTGTACCAGGAACTGTCATCTCATGTTGGATCCCATGTGACCTGCAATAATCATTAAACAATCATGTATACTCACCACCATTATCTGATCTTAGGCATTTCAATTTCCTTTCTGTCTCCCTTTCAACCCTAGCATGAAACTCTTTGAAAACATTAATCACCTGATCTTTAGTCTTCAAAGCGTAGGCCCAAACTTTCCTGGAAAAATCATCTATAAAAGTGACAAATAAAGTGCACCACTTATACCAAGGACATCAATAGATCCACCAAGAGTTTTTGTTCTCAAAGGACCATATACATCTGTATAAACATGGTCTAAGGCATGCATTTTTCTAGACAAAGCAGGACTAGCAAATGAAACTCTATGTTGTTTACCAGCCAAACAATCAATACAAGGGTTTAAATGTATACCTCTGAGATCTGGTAATACCTCTCTCTTGGAAAGAGCTTGCAGCCCATTCTCGCTCATGTGTCCCAGTCGCCTATGCCACAACTCCATGCTGAAGTCTTTCTCTGTAGCATTTAACTGCTCGCCATAAGCTTTAGCCTGCAACCTGTACAAAGTATGACATTTCTTTCCACTAACTATAACAAGAGAACCCTTACTGAGCTTCCATTGCCCACTATGAAATCTGCTATCATAGTCTTTATCATCTAGTCTTCCAACTGAAATTAAATTCAGTCTCAAGTCAACCACATGCCTCACATCCTTAAGCACCAACTTGCAGCCAAGGTTGGTCTTTAAATGAATATCACCCATGCCAATGATGTCTACTGTGCCATAGTTACCCATCTTGACAACACCAAAATTTCCAAACCTGTATATAGAAAAAAACTCCCTCCGTGGTGTAGCATGATAAGAAGCACCTGTGTCAATCACCCACTCAAGATCCTGACACACACAAGAAAAAATATCATCAGAATGAGACAAAATCAAATAATCACCACCCTGCACTATAGCTGTAGTATTATTCTTTGACTCTGTAGACTCCACTTCTTTTCCCTTTTTCTTGCTCTTCTTATGTTGCTTACATTGGTTCTTGTAATGTCCTTTCTCACCACAGTTATAGTAAACAATATCTTTTCTTGATCTTGACTTGCTCCTACCCATGTGTGAACTGCTTCTAGACTTTGACCTTCCTTTGTTATCTGAGATAAGTGCTTGTGAATCATTCTGAGATGTTGCTGAACTCTTCCTTCTCAACTCCTCATTCAACAAACTGCTTGTTACTTGATTCATAGTGACAACACCATCTGGCGCAGAATTACTAAGGGAAACTACCAATGTCTCCCAACTTTCTAGTAATGAACTGAGAAGTAACAATGCCTGCAACTCATCATCAAGAGACATTTCCATAGAGGATAACTGGTTAGTAATACTCTGCATTTCATTCAAATGCTCAGCAATAGAAGCCCCTCTTTATATTTTAGTTCACAAGTTTTCTGATCAAAAAAGCTTTGTTGCCAGCTGTTTTTTCTTTCATAGAGACTTTCCAACTTTTTCCAAAGAGAATATGTAGAAATTTTTCTTAGACACTGGTGAAAGACACTATCATCAAGCCATTGTCGAATAAACCCAACTATTTTTTGATCTAACCTGAGATGAGAATACTGCTAGATGATTGAGAACAGTCTCTCTGCGTTGTCCTTGTCTTCTTCCCTTTCTTTCTCTTGTTTTTCTGCCCTTCTTCCCTTTCTTTCTCTTGTTTTTCTGCCCTTCTTCCCTTTCTTTCTCTTGTTTTTCTGCCCTTCTTCCCTTTCTTTCTCTTGTTTTTCTGCCCTTCTTCCCTTTCTTTCTCTTGTTTTTCTGCCCTTCTTCCCTTTCTTTCTCTTGTTTTTCTGCCCTTCTTCCCTTTCTTTCTCTTGTTTTTCTGCCCTTCTTCCCTTTCTTTCTCTTGTTTTTCTGCCCTTCTTCCCTTTCTTTCTCTTGTTTTTCTGCCCTTCTTCCCTTTCTTTCTCTTGTTTTTCTGCCCTTCTTCCCTTTCTTTCTCTTGTTTTTCTGCCCTTCTTCCCTTTCTTTCTCTTGTTTTTCTGCCCTTCTTCCCTTTCTTTCTCTTGTTTTTCTGCCCTTCTTCCCTTTCTTTCTCTTGTTTTTCTGCCCTTCTTCCCTTTCTTTCTCTTGTTTTTCTGCCCTTCTTCCCTTTCTTTCTCTTGTTTTTCTGCCCTTCTTCCCTTTCTTTCTCTTGTTTTTCTGCCCTTCTTCCCTTTCTTTCTCTTGTTTTTCTGCCCTTCTTCTCCTCTTTGCTGCTGCGAGATGATCTACGTTGCTACCCTCGTTGCTGCCTCTTTCTGCGTTTTTTCCGCCCTTTATAGCCTATTTTCTACTCCTAAAATGCAGCCACCACACCCCCCTAATGTTAATTAGGGTTAGGTTAAGAGGGGGTGTGGGCTGATTCAGCCCACATTTGGTTGAATTTGGGCTGTCAGCCCAACAACCTCCCCCTTCAGCCCATGAGGGAGGCTATCTCATGACTCCTCAATATGAAGTCATGCCGACCAGCTGTCGGCATATCTCCTGTCTTTCTTTTGGTAAAGTTTTTGTCAACATGTCTGCTCCGTTGTCATCTGTGTGAATTTTCTGAAGTTGTAACTGCTTATCTTTAAATACATTTCGAATCCAGTGGTATCTGACATCTATATGCTTTGACTTGGAATGAAACATTGGGTTCTTACATAAATGGATGGCACTCTGGCTGTCACAATGCACCACATAATTTTCCTGTTTCAGCCCCAATTCTTGTAAAAATTCTTTCATCCATAACATTTCTTTGCATACCTCTGTAACAGCAATATATTCTGCTTCTGTGGTAGAGAGAGCAATACACCTTTGCAACCTGGATTGCCATGACACAACTCCCCCTGCAAAAGTAAGTATATAACCTGAAGTAGACTTCCTCGTATCTATATCTCTTGCCATATCTGCATCTGTGTAACCTGTCAACACAGGTGGTCCACCTCCAAAGCTTAAATAAACCTTAGAGCTCCCTTTGAGATATCTAAAAATCCACTTCACTGCTGCCTAGTGCTCTTTACTTGGATTTACAAGAAATCTGCTAGTAACACCCACTGCATATGCGATGTCCGGCCTCGTACATACCATCGCGTACATTAAACTTTCAACTGCTGAAGCATAAGGAATCTTTTGCATTTTCTCCTTCTCCTCATCACTTAACGGACTCTGTTCTGAGCACAACTTGAAGTGACCTGCAAGAGGAGAACCAACTGGTTTTGCATTGCTCATACTGAATCTTTCTAATACCTTCTCGATGTATTTCTCCTGTGACAACCAAATCTTCTTATTTTTCCTATCACGAAAAATCTGCATACCCAGTATTTGCTTTGCTGGCCCCATGTCTTTCATTGCAAAAGACTCACTCAGTTCCTTCTTCAACCTGTCAATGTTAGACATATCTTTCCCAAGAATAAGCATGTCATCAACATAAAGTAAGAGAATAATAAAATCATCACCAAACCATTTGATGTACACACAATGATCTGAAGCTGTTCTTTTGTATCCATTTTCTATCATAAATGAATCAAACTTTTTGTACCACTGCCTTGGAGCTTGCTTCAGCCCATACAAGCTCTTCTTCAACTTACAGACAAAGTTCTCTTTACCTTTGACTTTGAAGCCTTCTGGTTGCTCCATATAAATTTCCTCCTCCAAATCCCCATGAAGGAAAGCTGTCTTCACATCTAACTGCTCAACCTCCAAGTCCTGGCTAGTAGCAATACCAAGAGCAACACGAATAGAAGACATTTTAACAACAGGAGAAAATATCTCTTTAAAGTCAATACCTTTCTTTTAACCAAAGCCTTTCACAACCAATCTAGCTTTGTACTTTGGTTGAGAACAATATTCTTGAGTCTTCAACCTGAAAACTCACTTGTTCTTCAAGGCCTTCATTCCATTTGATAGCAGTACCAAATCATAAGTGTGGTTCTTCTGAAGAGCATCCATCTCTTCCTGCATAGCAACTAACCACTTCTCTTTCTGCTCACTTTCAACTGCTTCCTGGTAACTCTCTGGTTCACCTGCATCAGTAAGCATCACATACTCATCTGTAGAATATCTTCTGGAAGGTTGACGTTGTCTAGAAGATCTTCTCAACTGAGGTTCTGTTGGAACTTGCTCTCCAACTTCTTCTTGCTCAACATGTCCTGCAGGTAGATTAACATTAGGCTCTACACTATCTTCCTGCACATCTCCCCGATCACCCTGATATACTGGAGGAATAACTGGGTCACAATCTGCTAATCCTTCTGCAGAAGTCTTGGCCGGTGTCTTCTTCTTCAAATCTTCAAAGGTTTGATCCTCAAAGAAAACTACATCTCTGCTTCTGAACACTTTCTGCTTTTCTGGATCCCAAAGCCTGTAACCAAACTGATTATGTGAGTAACCAAGAAAAATACATTCTTTAGACTTACCATCCAGCTTAGACCTCTCATTTTTGGAATATGTGCAAATGCACGACAACCAAACACTCTCAAATGCTTGTAGGAAACATCTTTCCCTGACCATACGTGCTCTACAACATCACCATCTAGGGTTGTACATGGTGATAAGTTGATCACATCAACTGCAGTCCTCAAAGCCTCATCCCAAAACCTTTTGGGTAGCTTGGCCTGTGAAAGCATACATCTGATCTTTTCCATGATGGTGCGGTTCATCCTCTCTGCAATAGCATTATGCTGAGGTGTACCAGGAACTGTCATCTCATGTTGGATCCCATGTGACCTGCAATAATCATTAAACAATCATGTATACTCACCACCATTATCTGATCTTATGCATTTCAATTTCCTTTCTGTCTCCCTTTCAACCCTAGCATGAAACTCTTTGAAAACATTAATCACCTGATCTTTAGTCTTCAAAGCGTAGGCCCAAACTTTCCTGGAAAAATCATCTATAAAAGTGACAAAATAAAGTGCACCACTTATACCAAGGACATCAATAGATCCACCAAGAGTTTTTGTTCTCAAAGGACCATATACATCTGTATAAACATGGTCTAAGGCATGCATTTTTCTAGACAAAGCAGGACTAGCAAATGAAACTCTATGTTGTTTACCAGCCAAACAATCAATACAAGGGTTTAAATGTATACCTCTGAGATCTGGTAATACCTCTCTCTTGGAAAGAGCTTGCAGCCCATTCTCGCTCATGTGTCCCAGTCGCCTATGCCACAACTCCATGCTGAAGTCTTTCTCTGTAGCATTTAACTGCTCGCCATAAGCTTTAGCCTGCAACCTGTACAAAGTATGACATTTCTTTCCACTAACTATAACAAGAGAACCCTTACTGAGCTTCCATTGCCCACTATGAAATCTGCTATCATAGTCTTTATCATCTAGTCTTCCAACTGAAATTAAATTCAGTCTCAAGTCAACCACATGCCTCACATCCTTAAGCACCAACTTGCAGCCAAGGTTGGTCTTTAAATGAATATCACCCATGCCAATGATGTCTACTGTGCCATAGTTACCCATCTTGACAACACCAAAATTTCCAAACCTGTATATAGAAAAAAACTCCCTCCGTGGTGTAGCATGATAAGAAGCACCTGTGTCAATCACCCACTCAAGATCCTGACACACACAAGAAAAAATATCATCAGAATGAGACAAAATCAAATAATCACCACCCTGCACTATAGCTGTAGTATTATTCTTTGACTCTGTAGACTCCACTTCTTTTCCCTTTTTCTTGCTCTTCTTATGTTGCTTACATTGGTTCTTGTAATGTCCTTTCTCACCACAGTTATAGTAAACAATATCTTTTCTTGATCTTGACTTGCTCCTACCCATGTGTGAACTGCTTCTAGACTTTGACCTTCCTTTGTTATCTGAGATAAGTGCTTGTGAATCATTCTGAGATGTTGCTGAACTCTTCCTTCTCAACTCCTCATTCAACAAACTGCTTGTTACTTGATTCATAGTGACAACACCATCTGGCGCAGAATTACTAAGGGAAACTACCAATGTCTCCCAACTTTCTAGTAATGAACTGAGAAGTAACAATGCCTGCAACTCATCATCAAGAGACATTTCCATAGAGGATAACTGGTTAGTAATACTCTGCATTTCATTCAAATGCTCAGCAATAGAAGCACCCTCTTTATATTTTAGGTTCACAAGTTTTCTGATCAAAAAAGCTTTGTTGCCAGCTGTTTTTCTTTCATAGAGACTTTCCAACTTTTTCCAAAGAGAATATGTAGAAATTTCAGTAGAAACATGGTGAAAGACACTATCATCAAGCCATTGTCGAATAAACCCAACTATTTTTTGATCTAACCTCTTCCACTCATCATCTGTCATAGTTGTGGGTTTTGCACTATCCCCCTGCAAAGGTCCATACAAATCTTTGCAATACAAGAGATCTTCCATTCTTGGTTTCCATATCATCCAATTATTTCCATTTAAACTAATCATGCGAGAAAACATTACTGGCCTCCATGTTCAAATACAAATTAAATCACTACAACCTGCTCTGATACCAGTTGATGGGAATATATCGCAGAAATAACCTTTGTATATGAACAAGTACTAGAAGATCATAATACGCAGCGGAATTAAATGGAAGCACAATCAAATGAAACACCAAGATATACGTGGAAAACCCCTCCAATGTGAAGGGTAAAAACCACAGGGCAAACTAGAGATAATCCACTATGAAAATAATGAATATCACCCATGCCAATGATGTCTACTGTGCCATAGTTACCCATCTTGACAACACCAAAATTTCCAAACCTGTATATAGAAAAAAACTCCCTCCGTGGTGTAGCATGATAAGAAGCACCTGTGTCAATCACCCACTCAAGATCCTGACACACACAAGAAAAAATATCATCAGAATGAGACAAAATCAAATAATCACCACCCTGCACTATAGCTGTAGTATTATTCTTTGACTCTGTAGACTCCACTTCTTTTCCCTTTTTCTTGCTCTTCTTATGTTGCTTACATTGGTTCTTGTAATGTCCTTTCTCACCACAGTTATAGTAAACAATATCTTTTCTTGATCTTGACTTGCTCCTACCCATGTGTGAACTGCTTCTAGACTTTGACCTTCCTTTGTTATCTGAGATAAGTGCTTGTGAATCATTCTGAGATGTTGCTGAACTCTTCCTTCTCAACTCCTCATTCAACAAACTGCTTGTTACTTGATTCATAGTGACAACACCATCTGGCGCAGAATTACTAAGGGAAACTACCAATGTCTCCCAACTTTCTAGTAATGAACTGAGAAGTAACAATGCCTGCAACTCATCATCAAGAGACATTTCCATAGAGGATAACTGGTTAGTAATACTCTGCATTTCATTCAAATGCTCAGCAATAGAAGCACCCTCTTTATATTTTAGGTTCACAAGTTTTCTGATCAAAAAAGCTTTGTTGCCAGCTGTTTTCTTTCATAGAGACTTTCCAACTTTTTCCAAAGAGAATATGTAGAAATTTCAGTAGAAACATGGTGAAAGACACTATCATCAAGCCATTGTCGAATAAACCCAACTATTTTTTGATCTAACCTCTTCCACTCATCATCTGTCATAGTTGTGGGTTTTGCACTATCCCCCTGCAAAGGTCCATACAAATCTTTGCAATACAAGAGATCTTCCATTCTTGGTTTCCATATCATCCAATTATTTCCATTTAAACTAATCATGCGAGAAACATTACTGGCCTCCATGTTCAAATACAAATTAAATCACTACAACCCTGCTCTGATACCAGTTGATGGGAATATATCGCAGAAATAACCTTTGTATATGAACAAGTACTAGAAGATCATAATACGCAGCGGAATTAAATGGAAGCACAATCAAATGAAACACCAAGATATACGTGGAAAACCCCTCCAATGTGAAGGGTAAAAACCACAGGGCAAACTAGAGATAATCCACTATGAAAATAATGAATATACAAATCTCAATCTCTTGCCCAAAACCCTAGCAACAACCACAAGAGAATAACTGGGATACAAGGATCACATCACTGCCCACAATATCTAAAACCTCCCCAAGTAATCACAGCAAGAGTCTACTGTAGATTTGATCTAACCTGAGATGAGAATACTGCTAGATGATTGAGAACAGTCTCTCTGCGTTGTCCTTGTCTTCTTCCCTTTCTTTCTCTTGTTTTTCTGCCCTTCTTCTCCTCTTTGCTGCTGCGAGGATGATCTGCGTTGCTGCCCTCGTTGCTGCCTTTTTCTACATTTTTTCCGCCCTTTTATAGCCTATTTTCTACTCCTAAAATGCAGCCACCACACCCCCTAATGTTAATTAGGGTTAGGTTAAGAGGGGGTATGGGCTGTGGGCTGATTCAGCCCACATTGGGCTGAATTTGGGCTGTCAGCCCAACAAGTTAATCGTTGGAGGATGATGGATGCATCTACACCTCAAATTGGCATGTGACAAATGCTAGTTGGCCATGAGGAGATTCCAAGGGACACCACCTCTTGGAACTAGTGTCTGTTGCACTCAACCCTAGCTAAGGGCCTTTATTTTAGGCCCATTGAGAACCTCCTCTCGAAAGAGCATAAGGAGCTTGTCATGGTAAATATCAACCTTCTTCCAATCTATTTATTGGTTCAAATTGTATAACTCGAGTTTATTGCATGCAACATCAACAACTCATGACCTCCATCCTTGATCACACTAGGGACTCGAAGTTAAACTTCTCAAGGAGCGAGATGGCATGGTCATTAAGAAGTCTTAGGTGGAGGATGAGTCTATTAGAATCGGGGTCGACACTAAGAGGGGGGTGAATTAGTGCAATGATAAAATAATATCGGTTTAAAACTTCGTTTCGATAAAATCGGTTTACGACGTAAAACCATTTCGTAAATATCTTAACTTGAAACATGTTCATAATGTATTAAAAGCAGTGAGCTATTAAAGAGATTTGCAGTAAAGATAAATTACTCAAAGAAATGCAAACCAGATTTTAGAGTGGTTCGATCGTCATGACCTACATCTACTTCGCTGATTCCTCTTCCGTCGAGGCCACCGACATCCATTATCGGTCTTCCTTCAATAGGCGAAGACCAACCATCTTTTACAACTCGATTCTCCTTTTACCGGGTTTAGGAGACAACCCTTACACCCCCACTCACTCCTCTCTCAAACTATTCTAACACTTAGAACTTTAAGAGGAGCTCACACAAGATTGCAGTAGCGTTTCTATCCTTTTTACTCTCAATACTTATGTCCTTTAACTAGGGATAAGAGGGGTATTTATAGGCTTCAAGTTGATTCAAACTTGGAGCCTAAAAACATCTCATCCCATGTTTCCCAAGCACGGGCGGTACCACCGCTTGTAGCCTTCTCGGAGGTTATGTTTGGGCGATACTACCGCCTAACATAGTCTTGAAGATTGTGCCACAATGGTGCTACCTCTTGGGTCACTATTTGGGCCTCTCATTGGGCCCAACACACTCCTTACATGGGCCCAACTGGCTCCTAATTGGGTTGGCCCAAATCCAAACTCAATTATGTGCTAACTACGATTCCTAAGACATATTCTAAGCTAAACAAGTCTATAAGTCTAGTTTCTTTCGGCGAGCTTCCGACGAACTTCCCACGATCTCTCGGCAATGTTCCGGCGGACTCCCGGCAAGCTCCTAGACTTCACAATGATCTTCAAAATCACGTCTTTGACTCCGGGACTTCATTTTACTTTATATCTTGCTATCGTAGTTAATCCTTCACATGTAAAAACACATTTCGATTTAGACAATTAATACTAAGTATTAATCATGTTGTCCGGCATGTTATTGGTCCCTCGACGCTTCGTCCGATTCTTCGACGTATCGTCCGATTCTTCGACGTATCGTCCTCTCTTGTGGCCTATTGCCCAATCGGTTAGTTGACTCTGCAACTCTAATATCCTTGGCGCAATATCTGCTCTTCTTGGCCCGATGCCCGAATCCATGGCCCGAAGCCTTCTATCGATACGTCGATCGATCCTCCGGCTCGACGTCCAATCTTCTAACGTGTTTTCCTCCGGCACAATATGATTTTTCCTGTTTTAATTGTCTCATCTTGATTGAAGCATCCTACGTCACTCAAAACGTAGATTAAATCATAAATAATTATCAATTAGTTTCATCATCAAAATACGAGATTCAACAATCTCCCCCTTTTCTATGATGACAACCAATTGATGACAGAGTTAAATCAAATTCCTAGAGTTTAAACAAACTCCCCCTATCAATATGTCATATTGATATAACCTTAAATTCAAGCTGAATTCAAGTCATTGTAAAATTCATCATAAATATTTGCAACACGTCATCATGCATAACATGATCATACTTCTCCCTCTTTGTCATCAACAAAAAGTAGAAGTCCAATTCTCATGTATTTAGAAGTACACGTTCAAATCATTGCATATTAAACATAATTTCCAATCTTATCATTATGCAAGATAACAATAATTAAAGATGTGCAAGTTAGCATGTTTTGCTTCTTGAGATAAGCAAGATAGCACTTCTTGGTAATGTTCAAGAAAGCAAGTTCTACATCATGCAAGCTAGTGAATCTTACAACATTTTAGAATATGCAAGCTAGCAAATTTTTACATAATTTTAAAGTATGCAAGCTATCAAATTTTATACATATAAAAGTTAGCAAAATTTTACATCTTTTGAGATGTGCAAGATAGACTTTTTGCCTCTTCTTGAAATGTGTAACTTAGCAAACATTGCTTCTCTTGAGAGTTGCAAGATAGTACTTCTAGCTTCTTTTATGATATTAGCAAGCTAGCAAGTTTGTCTCTTTTCATGATATACACGCTAGAAATTCTTTCTCCTCTTTTGTTATTGGCAAAAATAGAGGAATAACAAAATAATAGTGTAATTCATCAATTTTTAAATTATGATAAAAATAAATTATCATTCTTATTTCAATATGTTATAATTGAGATAAATCTTGAATTTAAATTTAATTCAAGTCAATGCAATTTTAATCATGATTCTCATACATGATATGCAATACATCAAATACATCATCATAATAAAATCATAAGTATTGCATGCATCATTTTAGAGTAAGCTAGCAATTTTACTTCCTAGCAAGTTTTTCTCCTTACAATTTGTGAGCTAGTAAATTTACATCATTTAAAACAAAATATAAGTTAGCAATATTTGAGATGTTCAAGAAGGCAACTTTTGCTTTTTGAAATATGAAAGTTAGTAATTTTTACTTCCTTCTTGTATTGTGCAAGTCAGTAAATTTTTCTCCCCCTTTGTCATTGTCAAAAAGAAGGGAAGAATATAATTTTTAATATAATAATTTATGTGAAGGGTAAGGTATCAATCTTATTCGTTTTCCCTTTACAATAATTTTCAAATCATGAAAAGGATAAATAACGAGGATGAACAATCAAGTCATGAATGTCAAAACAATTTTTCATCATGAATGTTTCATCATTGCATGCATCATTTTCATAAGTTGAAGTATTGCATACCAAATCATAAATACTTCACATCATGATGGTATCAATTTGTCAAATTCATTTACATCCTACCAAGCATGATCACAACTTCTCATTTGCATGTATCAAAATAATATTATGAGTATTGCATAATTTCATATCATCACATAAAGGGAATCATAAAATTTGGTGATGAGATAAACACTTCATGAAAACAAGAAAGTATCGGAACATGAAAGAAAAATCAATTTATATATACAATGTTCCAATCATCAAAGCATATCATCTCAAGTTGTGAGAAAATAAAAAATGATCAAGGAAACATTATGATTTATTTCGATAAATATTCTCATTAATAAAATGTAAGAAATCATTCAAGAATAAATGTAAGAGATCTTGATTCATATATGAAAAATATCAAAAAGAATTAGGTGATGAGATATGCTTCAAGAATACAAGATATTATACAAAGACAAAAATCATATCATGAAAAATGAAATCATGTGAAGACCAAAAGACATGATTCATTTTGACAAATCTCCTCTTAAATATTCAAAGAGAAATCTTAAGAGATCAAATCATAACAGATATTCAAATGTAATTTGAAGTCATGAATTTTGAAAAAGATATTCTCTTTATTAAATCGTAAAAAGGAAACGTAGGAGAACGATTAATGAAAAATCTTGATTCATAATAAATCTTAATTTGTAAATATCAAGGAATCAAGATCATGACTTGGATAAAAATTTATTCAAATTTAAATCATCAAAATCACTTTCATAATCCATGAGATTCACAAAAGCATAATATACATGAATTCATTAATGAAAAATAAAAATCAATTTCATGATTCACAAAATTCATAACATAAGAATTGAGAAATTTTCAAGAAATGTATTCCCTTTTTATTTCATATAAGCATGTCTTTACTAAATAAAAACATGCATCATCGTTTAAAGCTGAAAAATCAAATTTTATCACGACAAGGATCAACAAGCCATAAATCACAAAAGAAAATCATCATTACTTTAAGTATGATACCAAAACAAGGTTTCAAGTTTTCATGGTATAACATGTAATTCTAAAACATATGATTTCAAATCATTACTTCAAATTCTCATGCATAATATAAAATCATCAAGAATGATACAAAATCGTTTAACATTTTCATTACATCTTACATCATTATGTCATTAAAACATCATGCATTATTGCATAGAGCATTTTCAATTAAAATCAAAGTCAAAAGGTAATATGGAAATCATCAAGAATGATACAAAATCGTTTAACATTTTCATTACATCTTACATCATTATGTCATTAAAACATCATGCATTATTGCATAGAGCATTTTCAATTAAAATCAAAGTCAAAAGGTAATATGGAAATCATCAAGAATGATACAAAATCGTTTAACATTTTCATTACATCCTACCAAGCATGATCACAACTTCTCATTTGCATGTATCAAAATAATATTATGAGTATTGCATACCAAATCATAAATACTTCACATCATGATGGTATCAATTTGTCAAATTCATTTACATCCTACCAAGCATGATCACAACTTCTCATTTGCATGTATCAAAATAATATTATGAGTATTGCATAATTTCATATCATCACATAAAGGGAATCATAAAATTGCATGATTAAGTCTAACATTTTGTTTCTTTATCATAACACATGTAATTTTCATGATTATTTTCAAAATTACTAGATAAGCATGATTCCTAATTTTTTTTATATTTTCATTTATTAAACATGTAATTTTTAAGAAAAATAATTATTCTAAACTAAATTAAAAATAACTCATGCAAAAACATTATGTAATTTCGAAATAATTCAGGAGATTTTGGTTACCTCGTCGTCAAAAGCCGTTAAGGCGTAGTTTACCCACTCCTCTTCGTCGGTTTGCTCCTCGTCTTCGGATGAACTCGATTCGTCTTTTGACAACTTCTTTTTACATTCATCATGTTCTTTGGAAGGTTATTCTCATATTCATCAAGTGTCATATTAGTCATTTCATAGGTCATTAAAGACCCAATTAGTTCTTCCAGAGGGAAATAGTTAAGTTTTTTTATTCTTAAATAGCCATTACTTTTGAATCCTAAGTTTTAAAAAGTGAGCATAAAACTTTATTCACAAGTTCAAGATTTGAAAAATATTTGCCAAGAGCTTTTAAACTATTGACGACATCCGTAAAGCGGGTGTACATGTCAACAATAGTTTCGCTCAACTTCATTTGAAACAGCTCGAAATCATGCATTAAAAAATTAATCTTTGAAACTTTTACTCTACTAGTGCCTTCGTGTGTGATTTCAAGAGTGTGCTATATATCGAAAGTCGTTTTGCAAGTAGAAACCCGATTAAACTCAATTTTATCCAAAGCGCAAAATAAGGCATTTATAGCCTTTGCATTTAAAGAGAAAGTCTTCTTCTCCAAATCATTCCAATGGTTCATTGGAAAAGAAGACCTTTGAAAACCATTTTCAACAATATTCTATAAATCAAGATTCAAGGAAAGCAAGAAACTCTCATTCGAGTTTTCCAATATGTGTAGTCCGTCCCATTGAACAAGGGAGGATGAATGAAAGAAAGTCCCTCTTGAAAGCCGAAAAGAGTCATTTCTCTTGGGTGTTAAACTAAATGAGAAATACGAGGCTTTGATACCAATTGTTAGGATCAAGATTGGCACTAAGAGGGGGGTGAATTTAGTGCAATGATAAAAACTATCGGTTTAAAACTTCATTCGAGTTTTCCAATATGTGTAGTCCGTCCCATTGAACAAGGGAGGATGAATGAAAGAAAGTCCCTCTTGAAAGCCGAAAAGAGTCATTTCTCTTGGGTGTTAAACTAAATGAGAAATACGAGGCTTTGATACCAATTGTTAGGATCAAGATTGGCACTAAGAGGGGGGTGAATTTAGTGCAATGATAAAACTCATATCGGTTTAAAACTTCATTCGAGTTTTCCAATATGTGTAGTCCGTCCCATTGAACAAGGGAGGATGAATGAAAGAAAGTCCCTCTTGAAAGCCGAAAAGAGTCATTTCTCTTGGGTGTTAAACTAAATGAGAAATACGAGGCTTTGATACCAATTGTTAGGATCAAGATTGGCACTAAGAGGGGGGTGAATTAATGCAGCCGGTAAATAACGTGGGTTTAAAACTTCATTCGAGTTTTCCAATATGTGTAGTCCGTCCCATTGAACAAGGGAGGATGAATGAAAGAAAGTCCCTCTTGAAAGCCGAAAAGAGTCATTTCTCTTGGGTGTTAAACTAAATGAGAAATACGAGGCTTTGATACCAATTGTTAGGATCAAGATTGGCACTAAGAGGGGGGTGAATTAATGCAGCCGGTAAATAACGTGGGTTTAAAACTTCAATTTCATTTGAAACAGCTCGAAATCATGCATTAAAAAATTAATCTTTGAAACTTTTACTCTACTAGTGCCTTCGTGTGTGATTTCAAGAGTGTGCTATATATCGAAAGTCGTTTTGCAAGTAGAAACCCGATTAAACTCAATTTTATCCAAAGCGCAAAATAAGGCATTTATAGCCTTTGCATTTAAAGAGAAAGTCTTCTTCTCCAAATCATTCCAATGGTTCATTGGAAAAGAAGACCTTTGAAAACCATTTTCAACAATATTCTATAAATCAAGATTCAAGGAAAGCAAGAAACTCTCATTCGAGTTTTCCAATATGTGTAGTCCGTCCCATTGAACAAGGGAGGATGAATGAAAGAAAGTCCCTCTTGAAAGCCGAAAAGAGTCATTTCTCTTGGGTGTTAAACTAAATGAGAAATACGAGGCTTTGATACCAATTGTTAGGATCAAGATTGGCACTAAGAGGGGGGGTGAATTAATGCAGCGGTAAAATAACGTGGGTTTAAAACTTCATTTCGATAAAATCGATTTCCAATGTAAAACTGTTTCATAAATATCTTAACTTGAAACACATTCATAAATGTATTGAAAGTAGTGAGTTATTAAAGAAGTTTGCAGTAAAGATAAATTGCTCAAAGAAATGCAAACCAGATTTTAGAGTGGTTCGGTCGTCGTGACCTACATCCACTTCATCGATTCCTCTTCCGTCGAGGCCACCAACATCCACTATTAGTTTTCCTTCAATAAGTGAAGACCAACCATCTTTTACAACTCGATTCTCCTTTTACTAGGTTTAGGAGATAACCCTTACACCCTCACTCACTCCTCTCTCAAACTATTCTAACACTTAGAACTTTGAGAAGAGCTCACACAAGATTGCAACAGCGTTTCTATCCGTTTTACTCTCAATACTTATGTCCTTTAACTAGGGATGAGAGGGGTATTTATAGGCTTCAAGTTGATTCAAACTTAGAGCCTAAAAACATCTCATCTCGGGTTTCCCAGGCACGGGCGGTACCACTACCTATACTGGGCGATACCACTGACAATGTCAGTCTAACACTGACACTGTACTGGATGGTACTACTGCTTGACATTAGGCGGTACCACCGTCCAAGCTAGTAGTACCACCGCTCGGGCTGACAGTACCACCGCTTGTAGCCTTCTCGGAGGCTGTGTCTCGGAGTCAAAATATGAGATTCAATAGAGTCAACCTAACTCCAAGCTTAAATGGGGGAGATGTAACGCAAGTTCCAAGTGGACACGATCGATTTGTGATAGCGGGAAGAGATGACACGATGGGAGGGAGGAGGCAAAGGTGAAGGCTACCCAGGAGTATCATTAAAAGATGGATGCTGAAGTAAAAGTCAAGCGCCATAGGTAGGAGAACTCGGCCTTAAATATAGAAGTCAATAACCTCTTATGTGCCAAGGAGACTATGGCTCAAACTCTAGAGGAAGTCGACAAACACGAGGTAGAGGTGGAGGTGGAGGCTCGGAGTGACAAAGTATAAGACTTCCAAGGGCTTCAAAAGGAGACTAGATAGGTTGGGACATAATTCCTTTGCCTTCAGTTATAACCTTATAATTTCTCGAGCCAAGCACAACTACCCCAACATCAAGCTCCTCGAAGACCCAATCGACTCATACCCCACCAATAGCAAGGTTGTCATGGTTAGCTTTGATAGTATTGATGACTAGAGCAAGACAACTTCTTAAGTGGAGGGAGGTGTTATTGAAGTTAGCATTGACGGAGGGGATCCTACTTGAGATGGATGAGCAGACTCAGAGGCTGCCAACACCCCAACAGTTGAGGAACTTGGGCCACCCAAAGAAGCCCTAACTGCCAAGGCTCTCAAGCAGTTGGTCGATCCTCTAATTGTCAACCCACCCTCCGAGGATAATATTGTAAAAATTTTAGAGGGGTCGGTTCATCAACCTTTTCTTTACTTTTTTTTTCTTTTTTCATGTGAACTGCTTATTTTGACATATAAGATTTCTCGATGATAGTGTAATGACTTTTATAAATGAAAAACTTTTTTTTTAAATTAAGTATCTTTACAAATTTCATTATAATAACAAATAAATATATAAATTTAAGGCTAATATTTCTTATGATGTGAGATGTGCCATGCTCTAGGGATGTTTGACCAACCAATAGTCCAGAGTTAGTAAGTCCCTAGTCGAACTTCTTCTGAAATTTGATATAACCCTTCCTAAGTTAATGCCAATTTGCCTTTGGCATGGGTCATGTTGCTAACTTTGGCCCAAGTCTCCTTCTTTCAACTGACGAGGGCAAACCCTTGTGTTGAAGGTTTTAGCCATAGATCATTTGTAGGCTAAGTTTTTAAGATAGACTTGGGCCCTAAGTTCATTGATTAGGTCTAAGTTAGTCCTGAGTCCAACCTCCGTACCCTCCTTGAAAAAATGTTGGGTTCAAAAGATCGACACGATTAACTCAATTGAGAGTATAATTTCTGTTCCTAGATGAGGTAGAATGGTGATTCCCCTATAGAGGCCTTCAAGATGGTTTGGTATCTTTATAGGATACTCGAGAGTTTGTCCACTCATAAGACTTTAGCACTCAAGACGCACTTCTTCAGGTCTTCAAGTATAGCCCAATAGGTGACTTCGGCCTAGATATTGGTATGAGGGTGTGCCACCAAGTTGAACTTTAGTTAGATCCCTAAGGAAATATAAAATTATATTAACTTAGCATTATTGAATTATATCTCATTATCAGTGATTAGTGCTTGGGGGACTCCAAATCAGAAGATTATATTCTTTTCTATGATTGAGGCCAAAGATTCAGCTTCGACTCACTTGGTGAAATAATTCACTCTTATAATCAAATATTTCTTTTGTCACGAGGCTGAAGGAAAAGGTTTCAAAATGTCTACTCCCCATTATGTAAAAGGGCTAAGTTATATCAAGGGGAGTTAGCTCAACTATCGGAAGCTTTTGTATTTAGGCATGGAGTTGATGCCTATCACAATGTCATATGTAATTTGCAGCATATTGCTTGATGGTTGTCCAGTAGTAGTGTTGCTAAAAAACTTTGAAAGCAAGGGAGCTTGCCCCAATATTCTCCCTCACATACTCTCTCATGGGTCTCCGAGAGCACTTGGGAGGCCTCGATAGTAAGAGTGTCCAAATCAAATTAGAAAACTAAACTGAACGTGAATTGAACCATTTCGGTTTGAGCCAATTCACCAATAATTTAGATTTGAAGATTATAAATGGTTTCAATTTAGAAGGGTACTCTTTTTTTGTAAGATTAATCGATTCAAACCGAACCAAACTGGTCGTAAAATCTAAAGTTTTTTAAGTTCATAATTTCATCTTTGTAATTGTGTCGTTAAGATGGCTAACATCAATTTTTGGTTGGGGCATCTGAATCAATAAGTTGTATTCATCATGTATCATTCCTTTTACTCTTCTTGAAGTCGATGATGCCAATATAAGATTGTAATAGACTAATCTACTACAATGAAAGAAGTCCCTCAGTTGTTATGCTCTCCACTTTCTTGGAGATTGTTGTTAGAAGTTTCATCTATGTTGTCTTATTGTTGAATTTTTTATTCCTTCTATGTTTAATATTTTTTAGATTTTTTAGAATGTTATTTATGATATAATTTTTTTTAAGAATGTTCATCCAATTATATCATGTCAACTCTACATAGTGACATGTCAACCTTATTCTGTCCAATTCTGTAACTTTATATGAAGGATGTAATGATCGTCTGAGTCTAATGAATGTAGTCTATGTGGCCAACCCATAGACAACATGTGACTAACTCATAGGCGACAAGTAGCCGACATGTTGGCAACACCTAACCGGCACGTAAGTGATGCCTAGTCAACACATAAGTCACCAATCACCATCTTATGGCCTCATCCGACTAATGACAAGTGGACAATGGCCATGGCCAACCATTGCCCACCTACTATTACACAAGAGGCGTAATTGATGAGAATGATAGTTCAACATATATGGAAAGCAATTATGGTCGAATCTTCTATCTTATTACTATATGAGCTATGCAATAAGTAAATATAATAGACCTAAATCTCTACTATAAAAAGGGGACACCCAAGTATGTCTCGATATAAAATTACTCTCAAGTTAGACTTGAGCTTTGAAGGATCATTGTCAGGAATACCCTTGATGCGGTTTTTTTTTTGCAAGAATTGGATTATTTATCGAGTAGCTTGCCTTGACATTAGTTCGGAGAAAGGACTTAGTTGGATCCAGCTTGGTTTCAAGCTTTGACAACCAAATTTAACACTAATGGATTGGCATTAGAAGGAGAGCCTCCGCAATGCCTCAGGGTAATCTCCTTGGACTATCTCAAATGAACCTTGAGGACCCAGGTCTAAATGGTCCGGTCGTAATACGTCTCGAATCCTCTTGTACCGACTCCCCTCGATGAGGGACTCAACTTGTCAGCTAGTCTGACTCCACCATATACAATCCCTAACTCCTGCATTTTCCATCAATTCTTCCCAAATTTGGTTCTCAACCAACTCCTATTCTAACCATCTCCATGGCTTCCTCCAATAACAATGTTTGTGTTGATTGAGACTTAGCATAGCTTGATCTAGCAAGTGTAAGTCATATCGAGAATAGTCCTAACCCTCGCTCCAAACTTACCATAACTCACCCAAGTTGGCCTAACAAATACAACTGACCTCACTAACTCCAACATTCCAAGCTCTTGTTCCACCCTTTGTGCCTGTCTTTAGGTTGGCAACTGTGTCTCGCCCAACTTATGCACCACCAGAAAGGCATTCGCCTCCACTAGCTCAAAATCTCATTCTACTACTAGAGCTAGAGTTAGAGGTTCCCAACTAGTTAGTCACCCAGTTGACTAATCTCCCAGTTATAATTTGAGATCATCTCAATGAAATGGATTGATAGTTAGAAGACATCTAAAAAGAAAGAAAGCAAGAAAAATAGCTCGAGGTGGATTCGAACTTATGATCCTCACTTGTAAAGAAAATCAACAAGGAGCTAATGCCTTAAGGATTTCGACTCCTCCCGTTAGATACTTACGATAGGAAGTTTAACCTCATGAAGCACATAACATCATTTACATCGCAAATGATGCTTTCAAGGACTACCAACTCCCTCATATGCCGATACTTCCTTAAGACTTTAAAAGGTACAGCTTGAGAGTGGTTCACTAAATTATCACTAGAGTCTTTCTTCTTTTGGATAAGAGTTTGAGCTTAGTTTTATCAGCTATTTACTCCAAAAAAAAAAAACTCATCATCTCTTATGGCCATTCGCTAAGAGGAGAAAGTCATTGAATGATTTTTTGAAAACAAATTTTGTAGATTTTTTTTTTTCCCATAGATAGTCTTTTTTTTTTCACAATTTATGGATGGTATGAAACTACAATCATATGTCTAAAAAATTTTCATTCATATATGTGAAATAATATAATTTAATAAATATATCAGAATATTTGGTGTCTTTTTATAATAAGCCCCAAATGATATGGTTGAAATTAACTGAAAATGATTTTTTTTCCTATTTATTACACATTTTTATAAAAAATGATTCAATAGATTATTTCACATAATCTTTTTATAAAATATGTAATTTCTCCTTTGTTGGAAAAAAATTCATTAAAATACATAAAATTTATATAAAATACCTATTAAATAAAAAAATTATTATTATTACAGGTAGTTTAATCCAAAAAACACTTTCATACTACTTGGCATAACATTTCATGTTATACTTGGGAAAATCAACTAAGGTGATATAAATCATTAGAAGATTGGTTTTTAGGAACCAATTTGCTGAGAATAATACTGTCGAGCATTGACTGTGAAGATATTGTCGAGAGAGCTTCCACAAGGAGATGTTGTCAATGAACACCTTGTTGGCACTTCTTCACTATGGCCACTAGGAGTGTTCAAACTAATTCAAACCGAATCAAATTATTGTTTCAATTTAGATTGGTCAAAATAAGATAATTTGAATTGGAACTGATTCGAAGCATCTTAGCTAAATTGATTCAAAACAAATTAATCCAAGTTGATTAACTAGTTTATAATTTTTAATAATTTATAAAAATATATTTTTTTTACAATGAAGGTTTAATTTAATTGAGTCGAATTAGAATCTTAATCCAATTGGGTGACACAATAAGATTTATGGAATTGAACACATGTCATTTGTAAAATTAGATTTTTGGATTGGTTTTATTAATCGGCTCATTTAGGATAGTCAACTCAATTAGATCGATATTTTTAGATTAAAACTGATTTAATTTGATTAGAATCAATTAATCAAACCAAAGAAGGATATTCCCGAATTAGAATCATCCATAGCTTCAAAATCAAATCATTAGTGAACCGATTCGGATCAAGTTGATTTTAAATTGGTTTGGACCAATTTTAATTTAGTTCAATTCAGATTCACGATTTGAACACCACTAGTGGCCACTTTGTGTTGAGGGAAGAGATGAAAGACAGATAAAAGATGCTAAGGTGAATAGTATACACGAAGACTAAGCTAGAGCTAGAAGGAGGAGTTCAAGCATTAATATAGCTTCGAGAGAGAATGTCACGCCAAGTTGGAAGAGAAGACCACACATTATTTTGTGTGTGTGTGTGTGTTTTGTTTTATTTGGGGATAGGTTGAGTATTTTCCCGGTTTCACCCGAACCCGTTACCTTCGGGCCTAATTCAATGATATTTTAGATTTTTTTTAGAAAAGCATCCTCTCTCTCTCTCTCTCTCTCTCTCTCTCTATATATATATATATATATATATAATAATAATAATAATAACCGAGCAAGCTGATAATTGACTCCATATGCGGTTTGGCTTCCTGCGATCCATCAGAACTGTTGCCAGCTAAAAAGCCTCACCCACTGGTTTCATCATTCACATGGATTACTTTGGCATCATTCTCCCTCCTCCCTTTCCTCCTTGTCTATATATTCTCCTAACCCTAACCCTAAACTCCATCACAAGCACTGATCATAGTATAATAATATAATTTGAAACAAATATTGTAATTATAAAATACATGTGCACTGGGTTCCACATATATACATCCGACATAAACCCAGCGGTGCCACGAGGCAGCATGAGTAATCAATGATGAAGTTGCACAAAACTAACACGTAAAAACAAGCCATGCATGCAGCTGTAAGACGATTCAAACCGAGCAAGCTGATAATTGACTCCATATGCGGTTTGGCTTCCTGCGATCCATCAGAACTGTTGCCAGCTAAAAAGCCTCACCCACTGGTTTCATCATTCACATGGATTCACAGGATTACTTTGGCATCATTCTCCCTCCTCCCTTTCCTCCTTGTCTATATATTCTCCTAACCCTAACCCTAAACTCCATCACAAGCACTGATCATTAGCAGTATCGGTATCAGTTCATTTAGGTGCAGACTGCAGCAGCAGCCATGGCGTCCAAAGCCTCAGCATCAGTTGCCCTCTTCCTCACTCTCAATCTCCTCTTCTTCGCGCTCACCAGTGCTTGTGACACCGGTTGCCCCAAGCCCACCCCGACCCCTTCCCATGGCAAGTGCCCCGTCGACGCCCTCAAGCTCTCCGCCTGCGGCAACGTGCTTAATGGCCTGATCAAGTTCGGGGTGGGCAAGTTTCCGAAGCAGCCGTGCGAGTGCTGCACGCTGCTCGACGGCCTCGTCGACCTCGAGGCAGCTGTGTGCCTTTGCACTGCGCTCAAGGCCAACGTCCTCGGTGTCCATCTCAACCTCCCCATCAACCTCAGCCTCCTCCTCAACTACTGCGGCAAGAAGGCCCCCGCTGAGTTCCAGTGCCCTTGATCTCCATCGTCGAACCCCTTTCCCGTGTTGTGCTACGTACCTTCTTCATGTTCTTTACTTGATTGGGTTCTTCCTCGATTTGCTTTTGATGTCGAGCAGCAGGACGAGAGTGTGAGTGAAGTGTGACAAGGTGTTGGTGTGCAGTACTGTTCTTGAAGCTTGCTGCAATGTACCAGTTATTCTTTCTTAATTCAAAGCTTGTTGAATTGTGTGAGATATCATGAGACTATTGATTCAATATGAATTTTCTGCTTACATATATATATGATGCTCCATCTGCATGCACATGCTACGGAGGAATCATGCAATGACAACAAATATTTGATTAAGACAAATATTATCAGTTGGAATTGTGATTCAATATCATATAATACATCCAAGATCTCGTTTTATTATTATTATTATTATTATTATTATTATTATTATTATTAGGATAGATGTTATGTAGATGACAACCTAATATTTAAAAGGGAAGGAGGAGACATGTCAGTTTCATACTTGTCCATACCTTATATATACAAGTTAAAATCATATGAGATGCACATGAGGAGGATTAAAATCATATAATCCTCTAAAGATGTAATTCATAATACAAGCTAAGGAAAGTATTATGTAAAACTTGATTCCATAGATAAACATTTTCTCTTTAGAGGATTATATTAATATCTGAATCTGATATTCCAAACCTATTTTCCATATATTTAAAGATTCATAGTAAGTCACAATCCAAAATAGAATGTGTTTTTCCTCTCTCATAAATCGTGGATTCTGATTCTAGTTTCCAGCCATTATACTGCTTTGGATTGTTTTATTAGATTCATAAATGTTAGGCTCATTAGAAGGACAAGTTTATGTAAGCTGCCATTAGTTTCAGTACAATCGTCATTCATCAACTATCACATAGTAATGCTGCCCAATTTGCTGGAATAACTTCAACCTTGAGGGCATTAAGAGACAATCACCAGACACCTGCACTGCTTTCGAAAGACATCTGCATTGACATTGCTGTGTAATATCGTATGAGGTGAAGCATTATATATCAGCATTCTTCCAATGCTGTGGTTTGAATAATGAGGAAATATAATCCATAAAGTAGGGTGCTACATGAGTAGTGTGATCCATCTGGAATCACTCTTGCTGAAGTAAATGTATTTGTGTTAATGGCCATTCTCGGTGCTGAGGGAATTAAGCGTGCGGTCGCCTTCTTCCTTTATTGCCTGAATCATTACAACTGCCTCAGTTCATCTTACAGCAGATTACTCTCGTCCTAGTTGTAAAACATGGATGGTAATTCTGATACACAAAAACCTAATGCTTTCACTCAACAAGTGCTGGATGTATGTGGAGACTGGTGTTTCACAAACATAGAAGCTAAAAGCTGATCTTTAACCTGGGTTCCTTGTACACACACTGCCATGAGCCTCACATGTAGAAGAAGGTCTTCTCCTGCAAATGTAACAGCAAAGTTCTGATGATGTTGTGTTTGTGCACTTTGGATTCTCTTTTTGACATATTGAGACACGCGAGGACTCTGAATCATACTGTGTTAGAGCATTAAAGGGAAAATTACCTTTTATTTCTTTGCCTTTGAGAGTTAAAACGCTCCACTCGTGACTTCTTTACTCACGCACGCGTGATGCATTGATTGATTGATAGCCCTTTTATGCGGCACACACTTGAGCTAACACACGCGTGTCATCCTTTGATTGACTAGAAAATATATAAATATCGATACAATTTAATTCTATTTCTTTCTCACCTCTCTTTTAAGCTGTATCTTTCCATTTGATTATACTATTCTGCTGGTGTTGGAGCTTATGCAGGAGAATTTATATCCCGATTATATCTTAAGTAATTTTCTTTAGATTGCTAAAAGAGGAATAATAATAATATTAATTAATTAATTAACAAAAAAACTTGATCATGTGATTCATTCTTTTGGATTTCAAATTAATGAACATGATAATTATCTTTATTATAAAAACATAAAAAAAAATATATTCATTCTACTTTACCTTCATATTTATGAAACACTGAATTTAGCTTCTGATCTAAATCTGAGCGTTGATATTAAAATTTTTCTATCTCATCATTTTGATATAAAGGATCTAAGAGAGGCAGATATTATTCTAGGAATAAAATTTCTAAAATTTTTTAAGTCTATATCTTTATCTCAATCATATGACACTCAGAAGATGTTAAAAATTTTTGGATTGATTTGAGTATTCATCTATTTTCACTTCTTATGATCCAAATACTAATATAGTTAAAATTACTAGTGACATTGTAGATTAAGGTAATCTCATATCATTGGATCACTTTTTTACTTGTCAAATAAAATTTGACCTGATATCTCTTATGTTATTTCTAGACTTAGTAAATATACTTATAATACTAGTTTAGCTAACTTTAGATATATTAAGAGTACTTTAGATTATGAACTTAACTTTATAGGGTATCATTTTCATAGTGATACTAATTGAATTTCTAATTCTTTAGATATTAAACCTATATCTGAATATGCTTTTACTCTTAGTGATAGTGTTACATCATGACAATCTTTCAAACTTATAATACTTGAGACCACCAATATTGAAGCTGAATAACTTGAAAAATCTGATTCCCTCTCTTCCAATAATCTCTAAATTATTCCTCCTATTTTCATTGATTATGACTACAATATATTTTTTGTAAAAGATAACTAATAATCACTCAGAAGAGTAGACATAAAAATAAGAGAAATTTCAATTAGATGGCTAAATTCCCACTCTTTTTTTTTTTTTTCATATTAAAACTGATAGTAATATAGTTGATTCTCTTACTAAAGGCCTAAATATGACTAAGATCCTAATATTATTGAGGGGGATGGATCTTAACATAGATAAAACCTTCCAATGATGGGAACCCAACCTCTGTGATAAGAGATCTCTTAAAGTAGGTTCAATGTGATAATAATAAACTGATTAGTTGGCCAAAAAGCATATTAGTTTAGCATTTCAATGTAGATACATGTGAAATTTATCTCCAACCTCATCTCTATAATGATTAATGCTCATATATAGAGGTATAGGAAAAGCATGACTCTAAAGAGAATCGAAACAATATTTTTCATAAAATGTGGCTATACACACATTCTTGATAGAGATGTGGACAATTCTTAGATTTTCTCATGAATAAGCAAGATACACACATTCAGGGTACTCATGAATGTGCAAACCTATAATAACGTATTTTATATGAGTTAGTTGAAATATGGATAAAAAAACATAGCTCAAAACCTGATTCACTTTGTTTTCTTCATATGAATAATTCACTAAATGAGTTTGTCAGAAGGCAATGGGTGTTGAAATAACAACAATGGAAAAGAACAAAACTTGAGATCTTGTCAAATTGCTAAAAGGAAAGGATGTCAATTGGATTCAAGTGGGTTTTATAAGACAAAAGTTGAATGAATATAATATTTTTATAATAAAAAAAAAAAACATAAGACAAGAATAGTTAGTTATAAAAAGTTATTCATATCAATCGTGAATATAATAGATTGCAATGAAACTTTTGCTCTGATTATAAAGATGGAATCCATATGAACATTCTTGCATTAACAGCTCAGTTGGAGTTAAAAAGTATCCTAATTAGATGTAAAATTAATTTTTCTCAATGGCAATCTTAAAGAGATATATGTAGAGAGCAACCTCGGCCATGAATGAAGTCAAAGGTGATGGAAACAAGTTCTATGAACTCATATATGGAAACATATGAACTCATATATGCCTAAAAGGAGGCAGTCGCTTCTCCGTTGCCTTCACCGCTGGCACCCTCGCCAGCGAGTAGAGCAAAGGCGGAGGCAACAAGCGAAGGCAGCGGAGTCCGGAGGTGGGGAGGCGGTGATCGACGACGGGACGATAGCGGGGGAGGCGCCACCAAAGGTAGGGAGAGCGGTGGTGGCAGTGATGCAGGGGGAGTGTAGCGCACAAGAGAGGCGGAGGGGGGGCGCAACTGCTATGCGCAAAGGATGGTGAAGAGGGGCAGCACTGCTGCGGACTTCGCCACCTCTGCTCTACCTGCACTGCATAGGCGGTAGAGGAGGGGGAGAAGGCTGTCGCCTGCGAGCGGCACTGCACAAAGGTGGCGTACAAGAGCAAGCGGTGGGGGAGGAGGAAGAGAAGGGAGAAGGGAGAATGGAGGAGGTGGAGGAAGACAAAGTTCAATGAATATAATATAATATAATATAATATAATATAATATAATATAATAAATTTTTATTATTTTATTAAGGACTTGATGAACAAAAATGAGGTATGTTTAAAGTTCATCCATACAAAAGTGATCTATACGTAGATTTCCTCACCAAAACAATCACATTAAAGAAAATTCAAGGAACATCTCAACATTACAAATTAAAAAGGGGTTTACAAATCATTTATAATTTTAATATGAGCATAACTAAGATTAAATATTTAATATTTAGATCTGAAATTTTAAGTAAAAACATACTCCCATTGTAAAAGAGAAAATTTAAGTCCAATGTTGTACTACTTTCTCTTCAATTCCATACAATGATAACATTTTTCTTCTTCAATAAAATCTCTTCTCACTTTCCAATAGAAAACAAAGGGTTCGACCGCGGAGGTGGAGGCGCTGCTTCCGCTGCGCTAGAGAGAGGGGGATTGCGTGGGGGCGGGGTGTGTCTCCATCGATATGGCAACGTGAGTCGGGGAAATCACCTTCCCATTGCTCAATCTTACTGCCTTACCCTTGTTTCCTTCTTCTTCTTCTTCTTTGTTCTCTTCATATATTATACATACAAAAAACCTTTTCCAAGATAAAATATACAGTACATCTGCACAATATCTAGCGAAGGAAGGGGACGGGCCGGTGGCAGCATGAGGACGTCGGCACCTCGAATGCATGTCCGAGGGAAAGCGAAAGGAGCCCCGTGGAGTGCTGCCGAGCGACATGTCAACGTTGTGATGACAAGAGCAAGATGGAGATGGTTGTCGCAGACTTGTGCTCGCGAAGAAGCACCTCGTACTTTCTTGTGCACGACGGCTGTCCCATTTCCACGGCCGAGGCAGCAATGATGATGGGTGATAAGGCAACACACATCACGGTGAGCAGCTCACTGCGAACTATTTGAATGAGGTGGTATGTCTTCTTCAACTGATTCTCACGTAAATCTTCCGGTGGAAAGAAGGAAGTGCCCATGCAATCATTTTTTCCATTTCCTGCGTGAAGATGGAGGCGATGCAACTCACAATGAACCAACCCACAAGCTAGTCGTAGTATGCTTGGCGCTCCACATCACCCCGTTGCCTTCCCCACTTGAAACTTGGAGCCCACCAGCACTAATAAATCTTATCCATCACAGCCTTCTATCTGTAAATTATTAACATGGATGGCTAGCTGGCCTATTATACACGTCTATTTGTACGTAGTTAACGACCCTTAAATGCTTCACCTCCACTAGATCGACCCTTCCTAGTAGCATATGGTCTGAATCTGTCTTGTTGCAGACCAAACCATTAATTAAGGAGCTAATAATGCATTCTTGGTGATGTGGAAGAACTAATCCGAACCTGTAAACTTTTGGCGACACAAAGACTACTTTGCTAAAGATTATAGAGATAAAAGAATGAGTTAACACCTCGTTAATGCTAACGTATATCTCCTCCATTCCCACGCCACACTCCCCTTCTTTCTGTGTATGTCCTGTCAGACATGGAGACTCCCGTAGCCTCCTCCCAATGCGCCTGTCTCCGGCGGACCTACGGAGAGCAGCTCTGCCGGTGACTAGCGGCCGAGATCCCGGGAAGGATCGTTGCGGCGGGCGGGCGGGCGGGCGGGCAGGCGCAGGAGGGGGCAGATCAGAGCTCTGCTGTGGCTTCGCGGTCGTGATCTTGTTTGGCGATGGGAGAGAGAAGGGAGCGGTTCTGGCGTGCGGCGGCTGCTGTGCTGGTGCTCTCGTTTGCCGCGGCGGAGGGGGGACGGCGGCACGCGTACGCGGCGATGATGTACATGGGGACGCCGAGGGACTATGAGTTCTACGTGGCGACGAGGGTGATGATGCGGTCGCTGGCGCGGCTCGGCGTCGACGCCGACCTCGTCGTCATTGCCTCCGCCGACGTCCCCTTCCAATGGGTCCAAACCCTGTATGCTTCTCTCCTCTTCTCTCCCCATCTCCACTTCCTCTCTATCTATATTTCTTTTCTTTTCTTTTTTTGCTATTTTAATGAAAGAATGAATCACGGCCGCAAGATACCGATCCAACGGCTCAGAATAGATGTCCGGGCGAACTCTTTTTCTTTTGTACGAACTGGATATTCTTCATGCTTCCTTCGTTTGCTACAACCCGATCGAAGTCACGACTTAAACTTCCGACACGCTACATCATCCATTTGGGACTAGAGTCGTAGCGTAAGCCGGAACACGAAGGTTCTTGACTTGACTTGCCATCCTTTGACCCTCATAAATAGACGCGTTGACTTTTTGTTTGTGATGATTCTACCGCTACTCGTTCTCAAAATTAACCAAATTAGCAGGCCGAACACGAGAAATATGTGCCCTGTGATTTCTTACACTGCTCTAAACATGTCGATGGTCATCATTAACAGGAAAGAGGAGGACGGGGTGAAGGTGGTCACTGTTGAGAACTTGCACAACCCATACGAAGAGCAGGGCAACTTCAACCCCAGATTCAAGCTGACGATGAACAAGCTGTACGCGTGGACCTTGGCGTCCTATGACCGAGTTGTGATGCTCGACTCCGACAACCTCTTCCTCCATCGCACCGACGAGCTCTTCCAGTGCGGCGACTTCTGTGCTGCCTTCATTAATCCTTGCGTCTTCCATACTGGTCTCTTTGTCCTTCGGGTACTATATCTGTGACACCACGAAAGCTTTACCTGAGAAATCTTACTACCAGGTTTTGCAGCAATGCTTGTGAGCATTAGGCACACGAGAAAGGAGGAAGAATCATTTGTGATCCCTCCTTTCTTTACATGGTTTGCAGCCTTCAATTGCTGTCTTCAAGGACATGCTTCATGAGCTACAAATCGGACGTGAGAACCCGGATGGTGCAGACCAGGGGTTCCTGGTGAGCTACTTCCCGGACTTGCTCGATCGGCCAATGTTCCATCCACCCGCCAATGGCACCAAGCTTGAAGGAACCTATCGCCTCCCTTTGGGATACCAGATGGATGCTTCTTACTACTGTGAGTTTGATCATTAACACTCCCCTTGTGTTCCAAGTCTTTGTAGCTGAAGCATGCAGATGCTTATCGGCTTAGATGATGGGATATCTTCCGTGGTTTCTGTTCCAGACTTGAAGTTTCGTTGGAACGTACCATGTGGACCAAACAGCGTCATCACCTTCCCTAGTTGTCCATGGTTAAAACCTTGGTACTGGTGGTCTTGGCCAGTGCTACCACTTGGCCTTCAGTGGCATGAGCAACGACGCACAAATCTTGGGTAAGCAAACCTCAGCGATCTCTCTCTCTCTCTCTCTCTCTCTAGATGGATAGATAGATATATAAACAGACAAACAGATCGATAGATAGATGATAGATTGATTGATTGATTAATTGATAGATAGATAGGTGCTGGAATGTGACACCTGGTTTTGCTCGACGAGCAGATACGGTGCAGAGGCGCCGGCGATTCTGATTCAGGCCGTGATGTATCTGGGGATCGCGGCGATCACCCGGTTGGCACGGCCTAGGAGAGTGAAGCTGTGCTACAACCGGCGTCCAGATAAGAGCATCCCGTTCGTGCGCGCCATGCTGAAGGTGGCTGCACTCTGGTCCATGTTTGCAGCACACACCATCCCGTTCTTTCTCATCCCGCGAACGGTGCATCCACTTCTCGTCTCGGCTGGTCCCTCTACCTGCTCGGAGCAGCTGCACTTAGTACGGTTGTGATGTCTGTCTTCCTACTTCCACCTCTTCCGGTCTTCACACTGCTGCTGGGGATTCTGGGTTCCCTGTTTGTGATGGCATTCCCTTGGTATTCCGATGGCATCGTTAGGGCTCTTGCGGTGTTTGGATACGCCTTCTGCTGTGCTCCAGTTGTGTGGGCTTCACTGGCCAAAGTGCTGTACTCCTTGCACGGTCTACACGAACGGGAAACCTTCTTCACTAGACTGGGAGAATCCACACCACTATCGGACTCCAGCAAGCTGTATTAATCTGCAGACATATCTGCACAATCTCATTCATTTGGTTGGTGTTATTATTTACTCAATTTGATGGCCAGAAATCGCTCTTTCATGACTATTCACTGAGACAAAATTCATGGGGTATCCAAATATGTTCTTCCTGTTCATCTACCTGCCTGTCTCAGTGCATGGAGCAGCGAGAGGCTGATTCTGATTCTATTTTGGAATTTGATGTTTTATGATGCAAGTCTTTGGGACTAGTTATAATTCTAGAGGCATGGATCGTCCCATCTTGTAGTCTTTGTTGTCTGCTTCAGCACTCTGACATTCATACTATCCTCCTGCTTATAAGATAGATGCTTTATGATTTCACTCGAGAATGTAGTCCACAAGATGAGAAAATGATGTAGATTTAACCTAACGACTCGAGTCTTTTGGATGATTATGATGTCCATTTGTTATGTTGATTCCTTTTCAGATAGCTACGCTCATAAGACGGCAGTATGTGAGATGTGAAAACCTCAAACTTTCAAGACATTTCACATCTGGATCACTGACTACCAATCTTCTTAATGGTAATCACAACATTAAACATTTCATGTGCCTCTTCTTATAAGAGTTCTCCCCTTCTAATGTAGAAACAGCAGAACTGTAAAGAATTGCCATCTCTTTTTGAGTTCCAACCCTTGGGAAACCTTTACCTGTATGTGCATTTGGTGCCTTTAGGTCTTTGACTCACAAAAAACATCATGAATACAGACAGTTACTTAAAAGCATTGCTACTTGTGCTATACTCCTCTTGAAATAAATTGGATCTGTCCAAGTTCGTAGACTCCTAACCTAACCTTTATACTCCCATTTCAAAGACTAATTGTTCTATGGTTCCAAACCTGCTTTGTCCTCCAAAATTAACAACTTTTTGTCATTATATGCAGCCTTCCTAGTCCTGTTCACTTCCAGTTATCCGGGCATGTTATTGAGATGGAATAGACTTGCAACAACTTGAGGCTGATATCATTTGGTCTTTTCCTACTGCTTCTTCCTCCTACCATGAACAGATCAGTACCCATTGTTGTGGCAGAGTGAGGAGCATGTCCTGAAATATAAACCACAGAAAGACATTGCAACAATGATATTGTTCAATGATAATTAAACTCTACCTCATAGTCCTTATCTAATGAGCAAGAGCTGGATATACTGTTGAGCCATCGACATCACTCCATGTCTATTCGATCCAGTCCACAACTGGATGTACTAATTGGCATGTCTTCCTACAATATAGAATGAAAGGTTGACTCACTTTTCACAGTTTACTCAGATCTCAAATGTGGAACACCTGCATCGATGCTACTCTGAACTAACATGGAATTAGCTGCCATTTGATCAGCTTATTGCCCAACTTTTCCTGAATCATCCCAGTTTCCAATGTCCGAAGCTTAGAGCTGTCTATTTCACCTGTGACTTCATCTACAAAAGGTTTAAGCTGCAGGAATGGCTGAAAGAACGTTTGGATTGCTCACCCGTAGAGTATCTCTTGGTACTTCCCGAGTTTGATTTAGCACAATTGATCGATTGTTCGTTGTTCCGGCGGACCTCAATCACGGTTGGGAGTCAGATAAAAGCCAAGGAACCTCAAGAAGCCCTTGGTCAAAATCTAAAAACAATCTGCTGTGTTCCAACGCAGTTCCTCACTGAATCCAATGAATCTTCTCATCTTTTTGACCTCCATAAGCATAACAAAGGACCCAGAATGGCTTGGGATTGTGAGATGAATGGCAGTAACAGTACCAGTGAGCAGCTGTTGGTGCAGTGAAAGGCTGTGAAAGAGCGGAAAGCTCACAACCCCACACACCACCCTACGCTCTCTCTTTGTCCCCTTTTGATCACGCCGACAACAACCAACTCATGAGCACAAGAGCTGCCGATCTCGTGATGTATGTTATTATGCTTGGCTCGCTACTTTATTCCTTCCCCACCCTCATCACCTTAACGTCTGCTTCCCACAACTCCTCATATGGCCTTCTTTAATCGCCCCATTGATTGCCACTGAAGCATCTGCACAACACCAAGTTTTAGATCCTTGTGGTGCGGTGATAGCTGAGATGAGGTAGGACTAGTTCTGATGCTTATATTGTAAGAAACGAAGACATGCCATGACTCATTGACAACAATGAAAGGCCTACCTACCATGTGATGACTGCCTTCAATATATATATACATACATGTAGAAAGTGTTAATTTCTTCCGTAACAATCTCGTCAACTTAATGCGCAATTAATGAATGAGTTGCTTGCAATGCTGTCAAAGACTTGTTTACTGCATATTAGCACTGGAATTAACATACTGATGCCGAGAATGATATTAGTACTTTAATCAAGCATATATATATATATATATATATATATATATATATATATATATATATATATTAGACCCTTATTCCTACTCACGTCATCAATTAAACGCATACCAGCTAATGAACAGACAGGACGGAAGGTGAATCGAACCGCGCGTTGGACCGCTCGGTTTAGAAATTTGGGCACACAGCAACGACCTAAATCGAATTGAACCGATCGGTTTGAAACAGTTCGAGGTAGATGTTATAATGTGACAGTAATATTCCTCTGTTTGGAGAAATTGGAGATCCGGTCCAGTTTTTCTACGTTCAAAAGCGCATTATTGAATCGAATCGGTTTATTTTGACCCAACCTTGACCGCGGCAGCAAGCTCAGTGGCAGCAGCTACTAGTGATCACTGCGTCCGTCGTCTCCACAGGCGTAGCACATACTACACAGGAAGTCACGATAAGAACGGCCTCAGAACCGTCCATCACGGCGGTCCAACGTACATCGGACGCACCTCCGCGAAGACCATGTGGCGGGCCCACCTCTCCACATCCATCTCCACGCCAGAGTCTTGGCGTCATGCGACTCCAGCTCTGGAAAAGGATCGATGGTTCCAAAGCGAGGGCAACGAGTAAGACGGACATGCCGATGGAGTCAAATGACCCCAATGGAACAGTAATGGCTGAGAGAGAGAGAGAGTGATGGAGATGGAAAACGTGAACTGGCGCGTGGAGATGCTGAGGCAAGGGGACGGAGCGAGTGAGCTCGGTGAAGAAGAAGCTAAAGAAGGAGTGATTAAGTCAGAGGGGTGAAGAAAAGGACCAAGTGCCAGTGGAAACAGGAAGGTTTATTACCAGGTGGGAGGCAGCAGAGACATTACAAAAGCAGTGGCAGCTCTTCTCTGCTTCTCCAAACTTTACTCTCTCTCTCTCCTTCCCTACCAAACTGGGATTGAAGAGTGATGTTACCCACTAGCTAATCCACCTAAGGATTTCTACAAGATGGGATATACAATAAAGAACAGAGATATTAGGATGGAGAAGGTGGAGGGAGCGAACAGTGAGCAAGAACAGCTGGAAACAGCAGCAATTGGCAGACAAAAAGCAGCAACTAGAGAAGGGATAAATAAACCTAAAGCAAGCGATTTCTTGGTGACATTGATTCAATCTACTGCTCATCAGCTGTTAGTACTATAGGCACCAACTGCAACTTAAAACACCAAAAAAATCAGGTAAATTAATGCATCTGAAGCAAAAAGGAACAGAAGCTTACAAGAAAAAAGAATCACCAAATCACCAACTTTATCCAAAATATCAGTGCTGAATAAAGATTTGAAGCTTCATAGTTTCCTCAAATTCCTTTGATTTGCTTCTCCGTCTCTGCAATTCCTACCTCGAGCTTGGACACTGACTCCTGCTTGCTCTGGAGTTAGTAGGAGTGCTCAGATTGCATGGTTTCGACGTGTGGAATGCGTGAATTCAGTTCGTTGTGGGATTGGCAATGAAATCCATGCCGGAAATCGCCGACAGTTCGACGTCGTCGTCCGTCGGCGCCGGCATGTTAAGATCGATCAGGCCGATGCTACCGGCACACTTGGTGGCAGCAGTTACAGGGGAGATGCTCGGCGGAGGGACTGACGTCGGCGATTTGTCGGTGACTGTGGGCGGGGACGTCATGAAATGCGACCTCTTGTGGCCGCCGAGAGCTTGGCCGGAGCTGAAGACTCTGAAGCAGAAGGGACACTCGTGAACTTTGACATCGAGATTGGTGTCGGCCGAGTCGGCTTCGCAGGTCCGGAGCTCGACGGCCGGGACGCAGCCATTGGTCTTCTTGTGGTTCGCCCGGTGGCCACCGAGAGCTTGGTACGACCGGAACACCTTCTTGCACGCCCCGCACTGGTAGCGGCTCCGCCCTCTTCGCGGCGGCGGCCGCGGTCGGGGTTCCACCTCCTCCTCGACGCCATCGGCCCAGGAGTCGCGGGACAGCATCATGAGGCAAAGGGCGACGTCCTCCTCGGGGGTCGCATCCGAGACAGAGCTCGCCGGCTCCGGATCCAGCGGTGAGGCGGCGTCCCGGCGGAGACGCTTCGCTCGCCGGCGGTGGGCACGGGGTGACTCCGTCTCGCTCTCCAGGTCCTGGACGACGACGCCGGATCCGGCGGGCTCAACGGCGGCGAAGGAGGAAGAGGAGGAGAACTCGGGATCTACCAGTCGAAAGCTCTTCCGGGGGTTCATGCGCAGGCCGTACGAGACTC
The DNA here is from genome assembly GCA_004837865.1 of Musa balbisiana. Lineage (NCBI taxonomy): Eukaryota > Viridiplantae > Streptophyta > Magnoliopsida > Zingiberales > Musaceae > Musa > Musa balbisiana. Next base: position 12,149,032 of record CM017192.1, on the reverse strand, counting down.
CCACCTGCTTCTCCTCCTCCTCCACCTCGTCCACTACCTCTTGCGTCGCTGCAGGCCGGTCTGAGGAGACGGATGCGGAGGAGTCCCGGTGGAGCTGGGGCGGAGCCGGAGGGCCTGCAGCGAAGATGACGTGAGAGCGCATGTGGCCAGCGAGAGCGCGGCCATTGGAGAAGCGGCGGAAGCAGAGCTTGCAGGCGTGCTTGTCCATACGAACAATCCCTTTAGCTCCACTCTATCCTTCTCCCACAGAAAGCAGAGGAAGGAAACAGTGTTGAGGTGAGTAGGAGCTACAATAGTGTAGGTGACAAGCATTCCTCACCCAAAAGCAGGCACAACACACTGCAAGAAGAAGAGACACCAAATATTATATATATATATATATATATATATATATATATATAAACAAAAAAAGAAATAAACTGATAAATAAATATCTAATTCCTATGTTATGTATATCATCAAAAAGTGAGATTAAAATTTGGGAGAAGGGGGAGGGCAAAATACCATATAATATATATATATATATATAGAAGAAATGGCTCGCAATTCCATAGCTAATCAATCTATTGACATGACCACCCAACCCATGGTGGGCACACAAATTAATTGCAACTTTTTCGTTCCGGATTCGTCAATCTTTTCAGTCGCATTCAGATCGTCCCATTGTATTTAAACTCATCTACATCTTGTGTATTTGAGTCGTATATTATGTCATTTCATCCACTAAGATTATTATTATTATTATTACTATTATTATTATTATTATTATTATTAAAACCTTTGAGCGTGAAGTGACACTTACTTTTATATATATATATATATATATATATATATAGGACTGCAATTTTCTATTATTTTGTTTATTAGTTTATGATAGCGTATCTAAATTGGAAGCTATCCTTGAGAGCATGGAATCAAGATGTGGAACTCCTTTTCCAAGTGGGTCTGTTGGTAACTTGCTAAAATGAAAGGGAATAAAGGCGGCAGGAGCAAGACAAAGATTGGAACGGATTTACCATGTAATATTCCGAACCACGAAGGCAAATTGAAGTTACAACCATAATTATCAATCGTGAATTAGCTTTGAGACTATTAGGATCTTTGTTTTGATATCAAAAAATTGAACTTGACTGACTGATGTTTAATGACTTGCCAGACATGTTTTTGTTGGTATGTTCAATGGTCACTAATATCCTTTTTCTTCAAATGAAGTTGAATCACATTAATATCTCATGGGTGAGGAGAGGGGGAAAGGGAAGGAAAGAAGAGAGGGAGGAGATGAGACGAAGGAAGGAAGGAAAGAAGGAAGGGGGAGAGAAGGAGAAATAAAAGAAAGATAAGCAATGAAAGGAAAAGGAAGAATAAGAAGAAAAAAAACACTGCATTCCAACATCAAAATCACATTATTATTTATAGATGAAATAAACTCAGAACATTGGGTTGATTTAACAAAGTCAACTAAGAAATCTGACACCTTCATATCATTTCTCTCATTCAAACATTTCAAGGCAAAATTATAGTTTATGGAAGACAGACATTAAACATACACAAGTTTCTAAAATTCTTTATTTTACGAATAAGACCCGAGAAGCAAAGGATTAGAAATTGCGTTGGAACAAGCAAAATTAGCTTTGTTATATTTCATGATTTATTCTTGAGTTTGCTTTACTATATAATTCTGAATCAAGTCTTTAATTTCGTGGATATTGGATATCTGTTCTTGGGATTTTTATTATCGATATGATCACAAACTTTTCTTCTTGTTTAAATTGTATTTCTCCCTGAGATGTGGAAAATCCTTTCCCATTACTTCCTTTTTCTTTTATTTATTCAAATAGACAAATAATCAACTCAATCATCATTCAAAAGGAGGCAACAACAAATCAACCTTCTCCTCCGCTCTCAATCTTTGGTACATATATCTATTAACCTCAAAGACACCATACATTTCCAAGACACCGGAGTACCTCATACTACTACTAGCTAGCTAGGCTTTGCAGTTAACCAGGGATCTATAGGTCATCCCCGGCTTCCACCCGGCCGTATTGACGCTATCGGCAGTGAGGACCTTGCCGGGCTTTCCTGACGTCAGGCGAATCGAGAAAGGCGCCTGCAACGCCGAGCCCGATTTCAGCCTCCAGACTGCACCCCGCCGCGACTGCTGCATGGCGATCCATGCATCGACTCACCGAGAGCCCGGCGACGGCGCCACCTGTTTGAATTCGACGGCTGCCAGATCTCCGTCGTCATCTTCGTACTCGACGAGCACGGCGAAGTAGTTAGGCCACGTTGATCCCAGGTTAATCGCACTCCACTCTACAAAGCCAGACGTAGGAGCTCGTTAGAGGTCACGGAGACACGCCTTCCCCAACTGAGGAGCTCGAGTTGTGGCGTCATTAGAACAAGCAGACAATATAGAGTACTTGTAACGTCCAATTAAATCGACGTTGCATTACTTGCTGAAGGAAGCTACGCTCTCACCGTGTGTACAGTACTTGGAGAAGTCCGGCGCCGCGTAGCTGAGATGTTTGCCCGGGCACTGACATGGCTCCAAATGCAGTCTCACTCATGTCGAAATGGATGGGGCTCATTAAGGCATGCACTGCCGGGACACTCGTCTGTCATCACGACGGTCACAGGGTTCCCCGAGCGAGCAGGGTTCCCGGTACATTTCACATAGTGAAAGATATGTTGAAACTTGAGACCATTCCATGGAGCAAATGCACCAGACAAGTCCTGGCATATTAATCTGTAGATTTACCTGATGACAAGAAACGCAACCGTTGCCTGACGTGAATATGGAACGGTTCCCCGCTGCTATCACGGGTGAGAAAGGAGGCAGGTGCACCGCAGCTCCTTACCCACATGCACCACCCGTGCAATTTAAGACACCATCAACTTGTATTGCATATTCTCTGTCTACATAACCACATCAAGCAAAGAATAGTTTCAGACAAAACCATCACTTTCGGTACCATTAGCACCGCCGTGCCAAGTGGCTCCAGCAGAAGACCAGCCTTTGGATATGGCGGAGACGTTCGAGAGTTTGGGGTGCAATGGCCAACGAGAGAGAGGAAAGATATCGAAGCCATGAAGAAAGAGCGAGGAGAGGGGAAAGACTGATGAAGTGAAGTGAGGGCCATCGTCACTGCTTCTTAGCAGCCGATGCTATCTGGAAGAGGAGACTTGGTTGTGTTTGAAGCAGGAAGCGTGGAGAATATTTGTAGAGTTACAGATGGCTTGCATGGCTTCAACATGACAGCTCAGAGGGAATGCAAGCTGAAACTGAAAGGTTTATGTAGCAGATGGCTTGTAGAGTAGCATTCGTGCGAGTAAGGTTTAGTGTCAAGGATACGTCAGGCGTTGGGTTGTTGTTGTTGCTGGGGACGACGATGGCGGACTTCTGCTTGGTTTTAGTGCGCCGGAATGGCATCAGAGAGAGGACGAGAGTGGGTCAATTTGAGACTTCTTCTCAGAGCGCTGCTGCTAACAAGAGAGAATGCATTAGTGACGCGCAGCTGCGAAGCGCAGCACCCGACTCCAGCTCCGCCGCGGATCCTCTCACGGGAACCCTAAATGCAGCCACCACAGCCACCGCTGCGTTCCGCGCCCTGCTCAGGGCAGTCCCCGTCTCCGTCGCCTGCGCCGACCCTGGCATAGGCTTATTATATTTGGCTAGTCCAAATCGGTCCGATCCAGCTTGCGCATTAAGAGTCGTGAGCCGGCCTGACTCATACAGCTGATTGGCATATAGGCTCGGTGGACGTCGGTTCATGTCGCGCCTGACCTGTGAAAACAGATCAATTACTTGACCCGAATCCGACCCATCCCCAAGTCAAGATATCTTGATCGGATTCGACCAACGAACCACATCAAATAGATCGAGTCCGGGTTCGAATCGTTTGTCCCGATTACATCGAACCAGGCCGGCACATCGATCTCTCTTTTCTGTAGGTAAATATCTCCAACATATCTGCCATGTACCGGTGCAGTGTTCGTTACAATGTCAATTTCACTCGGGCTTACATCTGTCTCTGTGGTTCCTCTCAGGGATTACGTTGTAAGCACGTCAATGATAGTGTAGTTTTGCTGTGGTGAAGGCATACCTGTGGATCATGGCATTTCTGGCTCCACTTCAGATGACTCGAATACCCATTCTCGGCAGCCTAAGCCCATCCTGGTCCAACGAATGATCAATGCTGTTGCAGGTAGTACAGAGAGAGAGAGAGAGAGAAAGAAGGACCACCACTATTCCTCGAATGGAGAAATAATTGGAATAATGAGGTGAAACCTCAAGGGAAAGGGACAAGAAGAAGAGCCTTGCTTCGGAGAAGCAGCCCTCTCCGCTGAGAAAGACCAGAGAGAGTACCCGAAAGCAAGGAAGGCCACGAACACCAGGAAGTGCGTGTCCCTGTAGCCGCGGGAACTGGTGAGCCGAGTGAGAGAACGCTTTGGTGGAGGGTGGGGCCACTACCACATGCATGCATGCATGCGTGCCTGCATTCCCCATGTCTCCTCTCCTTCTCCCCTTGTTTATCTTTCTTCTTCCTCCGTTTGATGGCTCTGCATCAATATCACTGGTATCTCAGTTATCCCCAAGTGTGTTGCCACTATAATAATATCAACATCATTCAAAAGCTTATTCACATATTGCAACGCATGAATGGAGGTCAATATGAACTATCAGGCTTGAGAGCTCGGCCTCAACCAAGCGTGAGCAAGATGGATGATTCTTTGCGTGTAATATGGATATAAAGATCTCCTCTCTCCCAACAATTCCAATCCGAGATGTTCACACAACCATGTCAGCTGCATTTGGCTCATCGCTTGGACTTTGGCCAGCATAATGCTTGTGACTTTATTACGGTTCAACCATTCACATCGTGGAACGCCGCCGTACGTGTTGGCTCGTACGTGTGCGTGTGATATGTCGTGGGTCGTATTTGTGTTTCCAACGCAATCTTAGGCTTTTAAGGTCCGTCCATGTGTGTCTTTTCATAGCCGAAGACGACTAGTAGTTGCAATCCGAGCCCCTCGTAGACATGCATTTTTATAGATTTCATCGACTTGGTACCACCACCTTCTCTTTGCCTTTTTCTTCCTTTTCCTCCAGTTTCTTCCCAGCTCCAACAACACTAACCTTCTTCTTCTATCTTCTCTCCTCTCTCTCTCTCTCTCTCTCTCTAGCCATGGCTAACACTAACACAGTCTGCTCCATGTGTGGTGACATCGGCTTCGCCGACAAGCTCTTCCAATGCATCCGTTGCCACTCTCGCTTCCAGCACTCGTATGTATTACGCCTCTCTCTGTATCTCTCTGTCTCTCTCTCTAGATTTGCAACTCAGTGTCTGATTCGCAGCTACTGTACCAACTACTACGACGAGGCCACATCCGAGACCGTTGGGGTCTGTGATTGGTGCTTGAGTGAAGAGCGAAGTGGAGCTAAACGAGGGATCCACTCGAAGAAGCTGGCGAGGAAGGATTCTGCCGAAACCGGTAGTGGATACAAGGCTGAGCACAACAGCGACCGGGAGGAAACTCAGAGCCGTGGCAAGAGCGACGGCGCCGGTGGTGCTTCTTCCAAGCCAACGGGCCGCAGGTACAAGCTACTCAAGGATGTCTTGTGCTGAGCTTCATCCTGGTAGCTGTTAGATTATGTGCATATGTGTCGTTAGATCTACCGTGAAGGTTTGTGTATGATATCACCCGGTCTGCTGTAACTTCTTGTGAACATATATATATATATATATATATGCTGGTGCTAATATGAAGGTTTCCTGTAAACGTTATCCAAGGCTGTAATCAGAAACATAAAGTAATGTTCTGCAACTTGTTTAACCCTATAGTTTCTCTAATTTATACTTGTTCTAGCTCTTCCTGATCATGGTTAATCCTGTTTATCATTGATCTACAAAACAATTAAACTACAGAAGTAATGAGCATGGCCAGGCAGTCAGTTCTTGTGTGTTGCCTGGCAAACCATCTGCAATCTTTGGAAGACAGACATGGGTGGCTCCATTGAGGGCATATAAAGCTTGCGCAGTGGCAAGATGATGAGGAAAAGAGGAGCATGGCACTGCTGTTCTCGGTGGACATACATGTTGCAGTTTAAATGACGGGCAAAAGGTTATACCACATGGGAACAAGTAATGCAGTACTGGCAGTGTCCCTAAGTGTTGACCCTACGATGGAAGGCAGGTGTGGTCTTCTATGTGTCATGTAGCAGAAAGCCTTGGATCCTACATGGGGTTCTAACAACTCGTGATACCTGATGGTGTCATTCGATGTTAGTGGATAAGGGTTGCTCCACTGCTGCAATTCTTTCGAAGCATGTTAAATACATGGATCTCATGGCCACGCAACTCAATTATGGCTATCGCTTCGTGGTACGTATACACTGACTCACTTTCCACTTCCTCATGCCTATGCTTTATGCCAATATTTTTACTAGTGCTGCATCCAACTCTCCTTCCTGCTATATACTTCTTCGCTTCAAGCCAATAGACCATCTAAACAAAGAGATCTTCCATTTCCATCTACGTTTCGTGTCAATCCGTGAGAACATGGCAACATGCATGCATGCATGCAGAGATGATTGCAATGAAGGGAAGGGAAGGGAAGTGGGGAGACGGGAGGTGGGGGGGGGGGGGGGGGGGGGGTGGGCGGGGAGGGGGATGGGGGGATGTGGGGATGTGAGTGGGGAATACTTGGACTGGGTGCTCATTCACTTCGTCCTGTCTTGTAGGACATTACGTGCTTGCATGCTTGCTGCAGAAACCCCAGTGGATGGGCAGGTGGAACCATATCTAGTACACCTTCTGCATCTCCATCTTTATAAAGTGGCTCTGCTACAAAAGCCAGCCCCTCGATTTCCTGATGCTTTATCTACTTCTCCACCAAAGCTTTGTCAAAGTTGCTGCAATGATGCTCCTATTATTGCAGCAACTGGAGACAGTGGAATAAAGCATTTCTTCTCTCAGGAGTTGTGATGTCGGGTGACCTTTAATTAATGTGCATGATGCAAAAGCAGCTCAATAGCCGGCTGGACCATGTAATATTGAAGCCTTATTCTACACGTCAAAAACAACAAAAGAAAAACCAAGTAAAGCACAGGTCATCGTTGTGATCAAACTTTCAGAAAGACGAACCTTCAAAATCGTGGAGAGAACCCACAATGAATAAACTAAGATTGGGGTTTCGCCAGAAATCACTAGTTCATTTAGGAACATGGCACTTCCTTTCACCCATCATAGAGATCATAATGGATCGATTTCACTCGAGTCATGTTAGGACTCGAGTTTATACAACTAGATACCTCGAGTCATGTCAGCTCTACTATGGTGAAGTTTGCCTCTCCCACCCATGTTACCTTATCAGGTTGGTTGATGGGTTCGTAAAAGTTCCACGTAGGTAAAAAGATTGAGCTCGGGCTCGTCGTTAAGAGCCTGAATTGTACGGATTACGTAGGCAAGGCCTGGGTCCACCCATAGCAAGGTCTGCCCCTTGGCCCGTTTCCCCCGCCTCCCGCTAACTTTACATCGTGAATGATACGTGCTCGCCCCACACTAAAAGGCCACGTGTGCCCCCGGTCAACCGCACTTGGTTTTTTTTTTTTTGTTTTGTGTTTTTTGTGTCCGTAATCGGTGGCGATGCTTTTTTCTATTGGCCATTCTCAATGATCACGTGATTGGAAATTGGTCATATATGAAGTTACTTGAAACTCAGGGAAATATCAATTGACCCAATCCAATCACTGCTAAAAAGCTCAAGTTTTCAGGGGTCATGTGACCTCTCCTAAAGCTTGATTCGTTGGGGCTCACATACGCATAGACACGGATACCACCCCCACTGAAACGTTTTTGGGGTGATTCAGTCATGTTGCCGGGTTGGTGGTGCACTCTAATAATAGTGAAGAGTCGTGTTTTTAAAAGATGAGGCTACCACCTAACCGTTACTTATTTCGTGAGTCGGCTATTTAGATCAGGTGAGATTCCTCCATTCATACAGCGGAGTTGACTATGGAATATAACGATAATGTAGGGTATTAGAAATAAGCATGTGACTTGAATCGTGACTTTTGTCGGCAGATGAGGCCCGCGCTTGAAAGCCTATAGATTAACGGGAATTTGAAGCTATTCATCGGGGAGGAACGATGGAACTCTCTTCTTCTTCGTCGCCTTCTCTAGCCTTATCGTCTTGCTCCTGCTTCCGCTGGCAACCGCTGCCATCTGTGGCCCATTGGACCGAAAGCTCATATCCCTCGCCCTCAGCTCTGTCTCGGGGTTCCAACTCCCCGATCCCGCAGCCCACGGTCTCGACTGCTCCATCAGGCTCCCCTCGCGCAACCTCAGCGGCGCCGTCTTGTGGATGCACCTGCGCAACGTTTCCGCCCTCCGCGTCCCCGGCCTCTCCGGCAACGCTCTTCGAGGCTCCATTCCCAGCGGCTTCTGGTCCGCCCCCGCCCTCCTCCAAGTCAACCTCGCCGATAACGCCCTCGCGGCGCCCTCTGGTTGGACCCCACCGGACCCCAGACGCCGGTCCTCAGGTCGCTCAATCTCTCCGGAAAAACCAGTTCACCCGAGCGACAGGCCTTGCCACGCTTTTGTGCCTGGAGATCCCCAATCTCTTCAATTTGTGTCTAAAGCTGGCGTCGCCCACTCATCTTCTCCTGCTCCTTCAGTTGTTCGCCAGAAGAAACACGAGCTCATCTTCTCTTAGTCCTTCAAAGAGAAGTATACGGAATTACCACAGTAGTTGTGGCTGTCGTCAGCCTCAGAGGACTTGCGAGAAGAGGCAACGGTACGGTCTTTATTACACATCAATTCAATTTAAAATTTTAAGTTTGATAGGTTATGGGTTAGGTTCTAATATATATTATTCTATTCTCTTGATAAGATAATTTTTTATTTTTTAATCTCTCATTATATATAAATATCTTTTAACAAGTTATAATTAAAAAAATATATAGATGATATCTTCGTATCAATGGTTCGGGTGGTAGACAATCACCCGAGAGTGATCATTATTTTCATTAACTTAGCTCATATTTTATTCTTCACATAGGATAAGAATTATAAATATGATTTCATATGTTATATATGTTCTAGAGTCTTATCAATTTAGAGATTATTTTTTAATTTTTATTTTGTAATGCATACTTAAAATGGTATTTTATATGTGAATAAAGTGTGCGTCAATAAAGGAAAGAAGACATTTTGATTGATAATACAAAAGAAACAGATACATGAGTCGAACTACAGTTTTATTTTAGTACCATGATCAATAATTTGATAAGATTATCACTTATATTTTTACATATACTTTTTCTTCTTAATTCATATAAAGTCTCAAATTATTAATATTTTTAAAATGTACATAAATAAAATCGAGAGACAATTAGATAGAAAAGTCAATCATCATATTTGACAAGGATGATAAATTTTATGATGTTTAGAACCCAATTATAATTCTTTTTTTTTTTTGCTAGATACTTGAAAAAAAATAATGTATATGTATTTAATATGATTTACCAGATATGTTACAGCAGAATATGATTACTGAAAGATATAATCGTACCTTTATAGATATAGAGGAGATATAGGAGGTACTCCTTTATTATTTGAGAGATTATTGATGCTCAAATTATTAAATGATTTGATAAAAGTAAATAACAAAATAACATTATTAAACTTTCACATTATATTGATATCGTTATTAACGGTCTTGTAGAACAATCAGAATTAACAGCCTAGTAAATATCTCAAAGGGAAAGGAATCATATCATTTACGGTTATTATGTGGTATATTTACAAGAATTATATTAAGATATAGGAATCAAAATGTATCTCTTATTATTTTCATAAGTCATGAAAAGTAATATGATGCAATAAAATAAGAGTTAAAATCAATAACAAGAATGGTGCCTGATAAATTTATCGAATTATCCAATAATTATAAAAAAGTCTATTATATAAATGTGACTCAAAGGACAATGTTGAATGATATAATGATCAAACTTGTAATTAAAAGTTTTACTCATAAAGAATGTATCGAAAATAACAAGATATTAAAATTTTAATGAACTCGTTAAGAATCGTCATGACATTAATGACTCATTATGAGTTTGAGTTATATAATAATGATATAAAAATATTTTTTTTTAAGGATCTAGCTTTATATGGGTTACTCTAAACGATTTACAAAGAAAATAAAAGAAACATAAATTTTGGTTCGTAAATTCAGGAATCCATTTATGATCTTAAACAAGCTTCAAGATAATAATATATAAATATTTTTGATATCATTATTTCTTTTTCAGATTTAAGAAAAATAATATTGATTAGTATTTATATCAAAGGAAGCAAATTTATTATATTGGTCTTATATATGGATAATATTTTACCATACCAATAGTGATTTTGGTTTATTATACTAAATCAAAAAATTTGTCAAAAGTTTTAAGATGATTGATATGAATGAAATATCTTATATTATTAATATTGAGTAATTCAAAGATAAACCTTAATGATTGTGAAGATTGTCTTAGAAAGGATATATCAATTGAGTTTTGAAAAGATTTAATATACAGTTTTGTTCAGTAAATCATAAAAGCAAAAATTTTAGTCAATAATAAATACTTTAAAATGACTTGAAAAGAATCAGATAAAGAAAATATTCTTTGTATATATACAGTTGCAAATCTATGCTCAAGCCTATGTCAGAATAGATATCAGTTTTACAATTAAAATAATGGGTATATATTGAAGTTACCTAAAAGTAAAAAATACTAAAGGACTATAAAGAAATTAATAAGATATCCGAAAGAGACAAAAGATTATATGCTCTAATATATGAAATTATGTCAGCTTGAAATGATGGTATTTTTCAAATATTGATTGTATAAATTACCTTGATAATATGAAGTTCACCTTATGGTTAATATCTATATCAATTAGAGGGGTAATTTATTATTATTAATAATAAAAGTTGATTTTGTGGTATACTTTGAGGCTACTGATCAAACATTTTGACTGCAAAATTTTATCTCAGGACTTGGTATAGTTAGACTCAATTTCTAAATCATTGAAGATATTTTGTGACATTATAGTAATTTTCTTCTCTAAGAATGACAAGTACTATTATATCTCTATGTATTATGGTATAAAGTATTTGATGATTAGAGAAGATGAGTCCAGAAACATTCAATGTCAATTAATTACTAAAGTTCAATTATATTGATTGTTGATCCATTCACTTTAAGACTTACAGCCTAAAGTATTTTAAAAGAACATGTTCTTATGATTGGGTTTATGAGCAACCCATAAAGGATATTGTGATGTATGTTTGAGTAGATATTATAATTGATATTTTTGTTTACGTACATAAAGTTATTTATTTCTGCTATCATATTCACAATTATGTATGTACATATTATAGTTGAATATGATGATAAGATTATTACAAGACAAATTATATGAGTTATTTTGGACTACATTAGGGAAGGCTAACAGTATTGTAGCATATAGAAGAAAGTGTGATACTAATGACATACAAACCCTATGGCTCATATAGTTAGTCAGACTTAATGTAGTATTATTGTATTTATTAGATTTATTGGCTTATTTTTAAAAATTCGTGTGCATGTATATAGTTTTTCTAAAATTTTAAAATCAAATTGGGTCAAATTATTTTTAAATAAATTTTATTTATTTATTTTTGATTTTAAGCCTTTGTATCTTATCAATTAATGGGCCAAGTGGGAGAATGTTAGATTATGTGGCCTTATTTAATTAGGTAAGATATATTATAGATATGATTAGATTTTGATTATGATTATTGGCTAATAAAAAAAAGTTTATATTATAGTAGGATTCCTTAGGGTATGCCCTTGATGGGAGGAATTCTCATAATAACTTATCCTATACCCTCTACTCTCTCTTATAAGTAGACAAGACCTCTAGGGGCTAAAAAGACATATCTCAACACAATTGAGAGATCATGGTTTTTCTCTCAATCTCCCTAATCTATCAATCTAAGTAGTCTTGTGAAAGGATAGGAAAAAAAAAAATCTATTTCTCATTGTAGAGAGAGGAGAAGGAATGTTTAGTTCTTATTGCACATTGATTTCTTAGATCCGGTGCACTTGTAGATTAGATAATGTTTATTCTTCTAAACAACAATAAAATGTATGCATCGTTATATTATTTAGATCCATTATTATTTGATTTCAGATTCTAACATAAATTTTTTTTCGCATTACATATAGCATGACTATAGATTTTATGCTAATAATTATAACTTTATTGACTTCTAAATTTATCTTATAGCCTAAGCGCACAAAAAGAGAGCTACTAATTAGGTTCCATTAGATATTTGGTACGTCCATCATATCATGAAGTAAAAACATTTTTCCTAAAACAAGTTTCACGTCCAGATCCTAACATGTTCCTAGTCATCCCATTCCTTACTATTACACTTCTTTCACATGAGATTTGATAAGAGAGAAACCAATCTTAATTAATGTAAACATATATATTGGTACTAGAATCTAACAACCATTCAAAGTCATGGTAAGTTAGACTCACCAAAGGGTAAAGTAAACAGAACTAAAAGAAAAGTTGGACGGTTCAACCTCCTCATTGTTAACTTGACATTGAGACTCAAAAGAATTTTTTTTTCTTGAAAATCATGTTTTTTTTTCTTTTAGTAAAATTAGGATGGATTAAGATTATTGTCCCGTTCAAAAACATAATATAATCGATTATTTAAAGATCAAGAAATGGGGTTAGTTTTCTTACAACAAATATTAGGCTTAAAGTTATAAGCCATGCTCCTAGTTGTTTAAGTCACTTAGCAAAATTTGTCCCATTAAACTTTCATGTTTAAGGTACATAAAGTCATCTAAGGCCCTTTTAATGTTCAACATTAAGATCAAGGGAAAGAAAGAAGCAAATATTAAGGAGCTACAAAATAAATCCCAAAATCCTTGATTAATGGACTAGAAAAACCAGTTGAGTAGAATTTTTGTGTGTCAAACTTGAAAATATTTGTTATGTAGTTCGTTCAAAGCAAGTAGATGTCACAAACAATAGTTTAACATAATATACGCATAGTTGTAATTGAATCTGAATTGACAAATGCAAAATAAATTTTATGGACCAAAATGTAATAATGCTAATTCAAAACTTACTATTCTAGTTCAAATGTTACTATTGAAATTGCAAAATACGTTAAGCAAAAATATATTGCAATTAACAAGATCTGCCAACAAATCTAACGATATAAAAATGCGAGTTTTGATTTATGATTGATATTATGGATAGAATTCAGTAATGTTTGTTTTCAAGAAGTCTAAAATTCGAATTCAAATCTGAAAAATAAAAGAAAAAATATTTTTGAATTTGGATAAAATAAAAGAGCAATTTTTTTCTCAAATTGGATAAAATAAAAAAAATCATTTTTTTATAATCAAATATGGACTCGATGCAGAAAAATTCAAATAGAGGTCTTTTTTACATATAAACATCAACAAAAACAAAATAGATTGCAGTATATTTTTTTTATAAATACTATTAACTAATCGAATAAAAATCACCAGAAATTATAAAAATATTTTTTATCCAATTATTTTTAAAAATAAATTATAAATTATAGAATTTTTAAATATGAAAACAATTTTTTTAATTGATAGAATAGAGGGTTCCTTTTTTTTCCACAATAGAAAACATCAAATAATGCACCAATTTTGATCATATTAGAAATTTGAGTCATCTAAAGGAAACATGTGAAAATAGTAATTTCTCCCCAAAAAAATTCCAATAAAAAAAGATAAAAGCAGGATCAACTAGAACTTGGGTAAAAAGATTAGATTAGGTCTTTTTTAAATTTTGAAAAGGTTTGTGGATATATACTAATAAGAAGATTATATAGATTTTTTAAAAACAAATTATAAACAATAAGTATAAATATTTATTATGAAATGTTAATATGATTTTAATTCAAGTTGTTTAAGCATGTAACCAAACACTTATGCTTAGATGGTTAAAGAAGGAATGCAAATTAATCCTCCTATTAGAATCAAAATATTCCGACATTGGATTTAATCATAATATATGTAATTAAAAACAATGAGTATCCTATTGAAATATTCGAGTTGATTAAAATAATGATATATAATTAATAGGATTCAAGATTGAATGTCATGTTCGTATGTAATAAAAATATTTATTTTTAAAAAAAATGATGATGCATTTTACAAATAAACATGAGACTAGGTTTGGTACATGTCAAACTATTGGACTTGAGTCATGAGTTATGTCAAAACATTAGAGCTCCATGCTCCACAAACTATTAATTAATGAAGATCTCGAAGCTATTTATTATATTAGAGAATTTGAGCTCTTTGTCCTATTTGGCCAATTGCTTGCTTTTGTGATGATTATCTTCTCTAATCGGGTGTACCTAGTGGCACAATAATTTTTTAACACGGCGTCTGACTCTTCTTCTCGATAGTTGGCTATTTAGTAATCCAAGTTCGTGATCAAAGTATATCTTACATCACTTATCTTAAAAATATATTTACTCCAATAAACTTATCAATTGATTTCATCATCAAAATCCTAAAATTGACATCCTTCTCATCCTCTAGTTGCTGCAACAACTCCTCGTCGCGTTGGTGGAGGTTCCCCACCTCTATCTTTAGAGCTGACTCCTAAGTTTGAAGTATTTTGGCTTTGGTTTCTAGAGCCCTTCCGTAGGTTCGATCCTTGTTATTTCTCACCACCTCCATCAACTTCTTTAATGACTCTTTGGTAGTTAACGATCTCACCCCTGAAGTATCAGAGTGATGGGAGACAAGGTGTTGTGGCTACTACTACTGTGATGCCTTAGGGCCAAGGGTTTTGGCCTACTTCCAGCCTCTCCCTCAAATGAGGAGAGTTAGATACCCTTAGAGGGCCCATCAATAGAGGGTACATCCTCATGATGCCTCCTTTGACTAGGATGAGGTGGAGGCGGAGGGGTTGTTATAGGGCACTTCTAACTAGCATATGGTACACCCGACCTGCTACCTTCATTGACTAGTCGGCAATGCTCCTTGTCGACTTTCTTTTTCTAATGAGCCTGAGTTGACCTAAGTT
The DNA here is from genome assembly GCA_004837865.1 of Musa balbisiana. NCBI lineage: Eukaryota > Viridiplantae > Streptophyta > Magnoliopsida > Zingiberales > Musaceae > Musa > Musa balbisiana. The sequence goes on along the minus strand of CM017192.1, from coordinate 12,133,895 downwards.
AGGTGACGATGCTCTTCGTTTGCCCACCTTGTTAGTAGGTACTATATTGAAGGATGCTCCTTTGAAAGTATATATATATATATATATATATATATATATATAAAGAGTGATTGAGTAGCAAGTAGTTTAAATAGGCCCTTAGGCAAAAACAATTCCAATTTCTTATCTGGAGGAGCTAGGCTCAAGCTTGAGTCAACAAACCACTACTTGCTCATTTGTAGGATGGTGATGGACTCTGATAGGGCTATAGATAGTCTTCTAAACTGTCATATTTTTGTCTCGTGTAAACTTAGGGCAGCATTGGAAAACTTTCAATTAGACCAATTCAAGTTGATTGGCCAATCATGTTTAGAAATAACAAAAAAAAACCTCATTTTCTAACCTTTACATGAGATTAGAGCATCGTTTACCTGACAATCGAGTGAGGCAGAGTGGAAGTATACTGACTCATTAAATCAAATATTATAAATGGCAAATAAAAGGGTTAGCAATGGGGGATGTGTCCTCACACACTCCTCGTCAAATGCTACAAAAAAGTGTAAGGAATTTGGCACCTTCTAGGCTGGTAAGAACTTCCAATAGTTGAAATTCTCAACAAAAGATGGATAAAGGTGGAAATAAAGTCCCGCCTCTAATACATCTATATTGGTGCAAAATAAGTGATACAACGTATAAGGATGGTCACTTGGCTAAGCATATACTAGCTCGAACTCGATTGGAATATGATAGGCCTCTAGGAGAATCTCTAAGTCAAAGGCCTTCACTATCGAGTTCTAGTTGAAGAACTCTACACTACTAAGCAGAGCTACACCACATAATAGATTCACCTCCACTTTATGAGTTTGATAATGAAATCAATTTAGGGGGGGGATTCACCTTAGATCAATAATTTTATTGACAATATCAATTAACTTTGTATTTAATATATCCGTTTAGATTCTCTCGCTCATTGATAGGGTTACGTGCTTAGCATGTGCATCAACTGAACCCTTGTGTCTTTGTATGATGACATCATTGATAACGTGTGCCATTGTACCTATCCATATGGCCCTTTGTGTATCATCTCATTTTGTTACTTGACCTATTATGCCATTGCACCTAGTCCTGTGGCCCTTTGTGTGCCATAACACTTGGTTGCCTAACCCTATTGCGCCATTGCATTTAGCCCTTCATGTGCTATTGCACCTAGTCGCCTAACCCCACCGTGCCACTGCACTCGCTCTATGGCTCTTTGTGCACTCTCACACCCAATCATTCGACCCATAATGCACCACTTAGCATAACTTCTCAATCCTCTATACATTGCCACTCGTGATTTTCTTGAATCAGTACACCATCATCTATTGAAGCCCTAGCTCTTCGACCCTTACATAAGACTCTAATAATCACTAGAATTGTGTTGTCATTGCTTGCCTAATGCAATCTACCATTGTACCATAGTTGATTGTACTCTTCTGCTTCATTGCTATCACTAGCATATAAGATGGGCAAAAAGCCCAATAAAAGAACTGAGTCGGATTGACCGAGTCGAATAAACCACGTTGTGCAAATTGATTCATGCCAACTTTTGGAGAATTTCGAGGTCATGTTACCTATTCTTCTATACCATTAGACTTTAAGTGAATAATACTTTTTTACTTGAATTTGTTAGGATCAAGTCAGCACTAAGAGGGGGGGGGGGGGTGAATTAGTGCAATGGTAAAATTACGTCGGTTTGAAAAGTAAGAATTCAGTTTGCAATAAAGGAAAATTATGTCGGATCGAGTCAGCACTAACTTGAAAGCTTACAGAAGCGTAGTGAAAGCAATAAAGGAATTTAGTTTGCTAGTTATAGATACCCAACAAGCCAATCAAATGAGTAATAACACGTGTGACTTGACACAGAATCTTTTTTGCTTATTATATTTTGGCTTTTATCACTTTATATTGTCTATTGTATATATGCATGTATATATTGTGATATCCTTGGATCTGTGCAATGGAAATCGGATCGTGATGAGATCACGATAATGAGACCGATTCACCTTTAAACACAAATCCTAAATAAATCCCAGTCATAGGTTACTCGAGAGAGACATCGTGATAACCGGACAGACTGGTGTGCTATATACCCATCCATATGATGGATGCAGCTGGTCTCATAGCTGCTCATGTGAGGCCACTAAGGATACAGTACAGGTGCTCATTGGAGAATAAGTTCACTAATTGATCCGCTTACGGAATACTGGATAGTTGATGATGCCTTATTGTCAGACAGTGATTCCGTAGTCTTAGTGGTATATCTGGTCTTTAGACTTGAGACACAAAAGATGTCATATATGAGTGCTCCATTCTTTGATACCAGACTTATAGGTTTGGATGTCCCAGATTTAGTACAGTTGGTCATTGGGAGTGATAGTCGACTTTACGAAGGCTATTGAGTGTCGATAGAGGATCATCCACTCTCGGCGTCATGAAAAGAATATCTCATATGTTCTTGCTCAGATAAATCCCTAGCTAGAGTCATTCGGGTTGAGAGAGAAAGAGTTCTTTAGGAGAATCCGATTAGAGCAAGACTCGAGTAGAAACCGTATGGGTCTAACAGCACCATGCCCGATATACGGTCTCTAGGATATTAGATGGATGAGAGACTATAGGTACACGGTAATTGAGGACAGACAAGTCTAATGGATTGGATTCCCCTGTATTATCTGGAGATTACGGCGTAGTGGCCTAGTACGTCCGTAGTCAATGAGTCGAGTGAATTATTACATAGATCATAACTAATTGAGCCAGAAGGAGTTCTGACAACTATGACTCATGGCCATCTCGATATTGGGCCTAGAGGGTTACACACATATGGTAGTCATTGCGATGAGTAGAGGTTTGGATATGAGATATCCACCGGAGCCCCTATCTTATTAGATATCCAATAAGCCCTTGAATTATTGGATAGAGATCTACTAATCTAAAAGGCTTGGGTAATTGGATGCAGATCCAATACCCACTGGGGGATGATCCATTAGGGTTTGACAGGGGGCCTCTATAAATATGAGGGATTCAGAGCCTCATAAGCTAGAGCCTTTGCTTGCCTCTCCTATTCTCCCCCCTCCCTCTCCACCTCAGAGCAGGCCTGGAGTTTTGAGGAGCGTCGTCGCAGCCCTGCTGTGTGGATCACCGCTAAAGAGGAGGACGCTTGACCTCCTTCACCCTCTCCTAGAGATCTATAAGGAAACAGGGATATTCGATCTCCCTAGGTAACATAATTTATTCTATATGTAGTTTATTTCGTGGATTTTTTACGCACCAATCTTCGCACAATGACGAACATCTCTTTGAGAATAAGAGATTTTGTTTTCTTGTTCTTCCGCTGTGCATGTGATGTCGCCCCTAAGATTTCCTAACACAGTTTATAATAAAGGTAAATAGCAAGAAGTAAATACAAACTATATTTTTATAGTGGTTTGGTCATCGTGATCTACATCCTCTCCCGATTCCTCTTCCGTCGAGGCCACCAGCTTCTACTACCAATCTTCTTTCAATGGGCAAAGATCAACTACCTTTTTACACTCCTCTTCTCCTTTTCATAGGTTTAGGAGACAACCTTCTATAAGCACTCACTCCTTTCTAAATAGAATTCTAAACTTTGAGTTAGAGAAGGAGATTTTTCAAGTGATTGCTATAGTGCTTTCTCACTTTTAAGCTCATTATGCTTGTCTGTGTTAACTAAGGATGAGAGGGGTATTTATAAGCCTCAAGTGGATTCAAACTTGGAGCCTAAAAGTGTCTCATCCTTAGTTTTCGGGGTACTAGTGGTACCACCGACTATGTTGGGTGGTACCACCGCTTGTAACACTGACACTAAGCAGTACCATCACCTAGTCTAGCGGTACCACCGCTTGACAGACTCTCGGAGACTGTGTCTGGGCGATACCATTACCCAGACTGGCGATACCACCACTTGACACTTCCAAATTTTGCATCTTGCACTAGCAATTTTTGAATATACACAATAACATGTTTTTGCATCTTCTTGAAATATGTAGTTTAACAAACATTGCTTCTCTTGATATTTGCAAGACAGCATTTCTTGCTTCTCTTTTGAGATGAATAAGCTAGCAAGTTTTGCTTTCTTTACGATGTGCAAGCTAACAAGTTTTAGCTTCTTCTTGCATATATCATCATGCAAGCTAGCAGATTTTATCTCCCCCTTTGTCATTGTAAAAAAAAAGAATAATATAATTTTGTAATTCTTTTTCCCTTTACAATAATTTTCAAAGCATGACAAAGATAAATAACAAATTTACATCAATATTCCAATCATTATTCCGATCATCAAAAATGAAAGATCAAGTCATGATTTTTGACATATCTCTTATTTTGTATATTGAAGGAATGATAAGGAAATGATCTTGATTCAAAAAGAAAATTCAAGTCTAAAAATCGAGAAATCAAGATCATGATCTGGAAAATATATAAGAAGAATTTATGTATTTGGGAGATCTAATATATCTAAGTTTATCATTCAAGCAAGCAAATTTGGGCACGAGATGCTAGCTATTTTTTTTCCCCCTTTTGTCATTGTAAACAAGAAAGAAGAAGGGAAGAACATAATGGTGTAAATGTTCTAAGTCATAACAAAAAAATTAATTTGGTGATGAGATATACAATTTATGAATACAAAGGAATATCAATAATAAATCATGACATGAAAGATATTAATATCAAATCATGAATACCATAAGATATGATTTATTTCAACAAATCTCTTCTTTTATAAATAGCAAAAAGAAACATAGGAGATCAAATGATATAATATCTTGATTCATGCATAAGAAATTTTAAGTTATAAATCTTGAAAAATCAAGATAAAGCTCATTCAAATTCAAATCATCAAATCAAAATTATTTTCAAGAGATTCATAAAAAAGACAAATAGATTCATTAATCTCTCCTTTTTTTTCATTAATGATTCAATTATATTATGAGATATTCAAATTATAATTATGAAGGAGTCATATAAAAATCATGACATGAAGGATGTTAATATGAAAGATCAATTCATAAATGATTCATCTTGACAAATATCCTTTTTAGTAAATAACAATTAGAATCATAGGAGATCAAATAAGACATCTTGATTCAAATAAATATCAAATTATTAATATCAAGAATCAAGATTTGTTTGGATAAATCTTTTCTTAGACAAGTAAATCATACATGAATCAAGAAAAAAAAAATAATATAAAATACATCTCAAGTCATAAACATCGATAAATGATTCGATTGGATATATTATCTCATTATTAAAATGAATCATATGAAAAGGAATCCAAAATCATCATCAAAATTATTTTTCAAAAAATTAAATAAAAGCAACGTAGATAGATTCTTATAAAATTAAAGATAGGTCAAGTTCTTTTAGTTCCAAAATTTGTGATTGATTTTATGTTCAAGTCTTTCATACAAAGGTCATGCTTTATTATTTATAATCGAAAAGTAATACGGAAATCATAGAAATCATCAAGCTCAATAAACTATAAATTACCTAAAAATCATCATTACTTCAAATCACCATGTATAATTATAAATCATCAAGCATGATACCAAGACTTTTTAATATTTTCATTACATCATTATGCATCATTAAATCATCAAGCATGATTTTATTAAACAAGAAGCATTTTTAATCAAAATTATTTTGTTTGTTATAATAATATATTTTTCTTTTTAAGTGAATCTAACTTTTCATGGTGCTAGGAGTTAACATGCAATTGTCATGATCATTTTTTTAAATTTTTTAAAAACACTAGAAAGAAAAGCATAATCCCCTTTTATTTAATTTTTACTTACTAATTTAAAAACAACTTCATGAAAAGCATCAAGTAATTTCAAAATTAATTAAGAGAGTTTCGGGTGAGTCATTTACCTCATCGTCGAGAGTCGTTAAGGTGTAGTTTGCCACATTACCTTTGTTGGTTTATTATTTATCTTCAGATGAACTTGATTCATCCCAAGCCACCTTAAGTGTTTTCTTCTTCTTTTGTAGCTTTTTCTTTTTAAGTTCGTTTTACTTTTTGATTCTTGTTTTAAGAACTTTTTAAACTTTATTGTGAGAAGTTCAAGATCATCATCATCATCACTCAAGTGGTATTCTATTGTTCAAAGTATCAAATCCTTCATATTCTTTGGAAGGTGGTTCTTATGTTCATCTATTCAACACAAATCATTTCATAAGTCATCAACGACCCAATAAGTTCTTTGATCAGAAAATGGTTTAAGTCCTTTGATTCTTGTATTGCTGTTACTTTCGAATCTCAATTTTTAGAAAGAGATTGCAAAACTTTATTAACAAGTTCAAGATTCAAAAAACTTTTACCAAGTGTTTTTAAACCATTGACGACATCCATAAAATGGGTGTACATGTCTCCAATGGTTTCGCTTGGTTTCATACGAAACAATTCAAAATCATGCAACAAAAGATTTATCTTAGAATCTTTTACTCTATTAGTGCCTTCGTGTGTGGTTTCAAGAGTGTGTCAAATACGAAAGCGGTTTCGTAAATAGAAACACGATTAAATTTATTTTTGTCCAAAACATAAAATAGAGCATTCATAGCTCTAGTATTCAAGGAAAAAGATTTCTTCTCTAAATCATTCCAATCGTTCATTCGAAGAGAAGACTTTTGAAATCCGTTTTCGATAATATTTCATAAATTTAAAATAATAGAAAGTAAGAAAACTCCCATTCGAGTTTTCCAATATATGTAATCCATCCCATTGAATATAGGAGGACGAATGATAGAAAGTCCCTCTTAAAATCCGAAAAGAACCATTTCTCTTAGTTGTTAAACCAAACAAGAAAAAAACGTGGTTCTGATACTAATTGTTAGGATCGAGTCAGCACTAAGAGGGGGCGAGGGTGAATTATTGCAGCGGTAAAATTATGTCTGTTTAAAAATTTTCATATAATAAAAACGTATCAGAAAGATGCTTAACCATATAGTAGCATAGTGAAAGTAAGAATTCAATTTGCAATAAAGGTAAATAATAAGAAGTAAATGTAAACCAGATTTTTATAGTGGTTTGGTCCTTATGACCTACATCCACTCCCGATTCCTCTTCCATCGAGGCCACCGACTTCCACTACTAATCTTCTTTCAACGGGCAAAGATCAACTACCCTCTTACACCTCTCTTCTCCTTTTCATAGGTTTAGGAGACAACCTTTTACAAGCACTCATTACTCTTTAAATAGAATTCTAAACTTAGAGTTAGAGAAGGGGATATTTCAAGTCATTGCTATAGTGTTTTTCCACTTTTAAGTTCTTTGCGCTTGTCTGTGTTAACCAGGGATGAGAGGGGTATTTATAGGCCTCAAGTGGATTCAAACTTGGAACCTAAAAGTATCTCATCCCTGGTTTTTGGGGTACTAGCAGTATCACTACTTATGCTAAGCAGTACCACCGCCTAGTCTAGCAGTACCACCGCCTGATAGTCTCTTGGAGATTGTGTTTGGGTGGTACCACAACCACTTGACACAGTCACGGAGACTGTGCCACCGACGGTTCCACTTGTTGGGTTATTGTTTGGGCCTTTCACTTAGCCTAACATAGCCTAAACTTAGGCCTAACTGACCCTTAATTGAGTTGGCCCAATTCTAATCCAATTACGCCTAAAACATACTCCGATCTAGACAATTATTATAAAGCTTGAATCAAATGTTGTTCGGCATGTCATTGGTTCATTGACGCTTCGTCCGATTCTTTGGCGCATCGTCCTCTTTTGTGGCCTATTGCCCAATCGGCCAGTTGACCTTCGCAACTCTGATTTTCTTAGCGTAATTTTTGCTCTTTTTGGCCCAATGCCTAAACTCATGACCCGAAGCCTTCTGCTGATATGTTGATCGATCATCCAACTCGACGTCCAATCTTCTGACACGTTCCACTCTGGCCCAACATGATTCTTCCTATTTTTAATTGTCTCTATCTGATCGAAGCTTCCTGTGTCACTCAAAACACAGATTAGATCATAAACACTATCAATTGATTTCATCATCAAACTCCGAGATTCAATAGAATTCATGATGCTACTTGGCCCAGGAACCGAGAGACATATTTATAATGGATATGATATAACCTACACGTTAGCATTGCATACAATCAACATGTCATCATCTTAATTACTAGTATCATGCATTACCTAATAATAATCTTATCTCCATATGAATGCAACATTGATTAACATATGTAGAAGAATGTGAATAGCATAGCATAACTAACTGACAAATAGTCAGTACCTATAGTCTCCAGACTTAGTTTTGCAAAATCAGGACATCAGCTTGGCATGTTTTTTTTAGAGACCAACTTAAAAAGAAATTGGCTTCCAACTTAGGCAACCCAAAATTGACTTTAATAGCTACAAAAATATGATCATATACTTAGATGGAAGGATTTTAAGAATTTTACAAATAACCTTTTTGTATTTAATATATCTCTAAGACTTCTAATTTTCTTGACAATATCAATAACTTTGGTAAGAAACTCTTACATACCTTATTCAGGTTTTCAAAAATATCATATGCTTGTTTTATCTTTTTTGCATCAAAAAATCATGGATAGATAGATTTACTCACTCCTTATTGATTATATCCTGGTTGAATATATTGAAGAGTACTTGCATCCCTCTTATTATGTTCCTTGTATTGTGTTTGTTATAATGTTGTCTACTCCTCTCATCTTCTTGATTTTGATGTAGTTCTTCACATCCCAAAGTCTTGGGAGATGAAGAGAATTTGTATTTGATTATTCTTATAATCATAAAGCTTTCCTTCAAAGATAATGATGAATATGTGGATGGAGTTTTGTATCATTTAACAAGAAGATAGGCTCAGCTACCAAATTTATTGGAGAAGAAAGAAGAGATTTTGTAGAAGAAAATATTTATTGCATCGGAGAGAAATTGCAGCATAGATCAATAGTTTTGACAATGCTTTCTTTTTGACCAAGATATTTTTTTTAAAGAATTTTTTAGATATAAGTCTGGTTCTCTAATTTAGGTATACCCTATCAAAACTACACATGTACTTACATTAAATTTACAAAATAACAACCAGAGAGTGTGGCAATTAGACTTGAAAAATAAAGATAAAAAATCTCTCAAAAGACATGAGAATAAACATATTATAACCTTGGTTAAATAAACTTATTTAAATCTTCCATGAATATATTGATAAAAATAATTAAAATTTCTAGAACTCAAAGTGATATGAGAGGTTAGACAAAGAAATAAGTTTTAGTATATGAATATATGAATATGAGAGGTTGAACCGAACTAAATTGAAAAAATGATTTGGTTTGATTAAAGTAAGGTAGTCCCAACTAAAATAGTTAATCTAGTTCGGTTAACTGGTTTTCAAGTTTAAGTAATTTAAAAAATATATATTTCAAATGAACTGATTTGGTTCGGTTTAATCGTAGCAAATCAAATTTTGACGCAATTAGACCTAAATTCTTAAAAAAAATTATATCACAAATATCATTTTAAATATTTTAAACCATTGGACCTAAGTAATTTTTTTTTAATTGGAAGATACCCTATAGGGATAACAACTTTATATACAGTCTTTTTCTTATTTAGGATTAAGGTCCATTTTAACTTTTATGGTTTTGGTCATAGATCTCTTAGACCTTATGGTTTACTCGTGTTTAAAATAATTCTTATGTTTCAAAAACATAACATATAAGCTACTCCCGTCAAGTCTGAGTTAATAAACATTAGAGTTTGCTTGCGTAATATGATGACTCAAAATAAATTATTAATATAATGACATATGTAATTTAAGTTTAAAAAAATAATAATAGGTGAATTTGAAAACATGGACTAGCTACCTGTTAGGACCGAAATCGGCACTAAGAGAGGGGAGGGGGGGTGTGAATTAGTGCTTACGATAAAAAATATATCGATTCAAAAAACTTCAATTATTTGAAAAAGCTTGATTCGATTAAACTCGTTTTGGAAATGATATTGAAAGTGTACTTCATTTGAAGTAAATGTAATAAGTAATTAAAATAGAGAACAATAGTAATGAAAAGTAGAAAGAGAGTGCACACCAAATTTATAGTGGTTCGATCGTCATGACCTATGTCCACTCTCGATTCCTCTTCCGTCAAGGCCACTGGCACACACTAACAGTCTTTCTTCAATGGGCGAAGACCAACTACCCTCTGACAATTCTTTCTCCCTTTTACAGGTTTAGAAGACAACATTTACAAGCCTCACACCCCTTTTACAATGATCACAAAGATGAAGAGGAGGAGGAGGAGGACACTTAGTACTTTTTCAACACTTTTACAATTCAAAATCTTAAGAATTTCGTTCACATTTTAATTGATCTTTCATGTAGGAAAGAGTAGGATATTTATAGGCCCCAATGGCTTTAAAAATGAAGTCAAAAAGTGGTTTATCCAAGGTTTCCGAGGAACTAGTGGTACCACCGCCAGTACTAAGAGGTACCATTGCTTACAGACTGACACTGGATGGTACCACTGCTTGATAGAGCCTTAGAGACTAGGCTCTAGTAATACCACCACTTGGCAGTATTCATTGTCGATGGTACCATCGCCCAGACCACCTGGGAGGTTAAGCCTCAAGTAGTGCCACCACTTGGTCTAAGTGGTGCCATCGCCTAACGTGGCTCCAAGTGACTGAATGAGCTATACAATCAGCCTAATTCAGTCCTATTTTGGATTCAATTGGCTCCTAAATAAATTAGTAGAATTTTTTCCAAAGCTAACTCAAATTAAAGTCATAATTATGATAGTTAAGGCTAATACAACTATGATACAAGTAATCTATATTGCCTGAAACATCAATTATTTAATCGAACTCTCGATAAACTTTCGATAGACTCATGGCAATCTTTTGGCGAGCTTTTGGTGAACTCATGATGAGATTTTGGCTTATCAATAGATCCTTTGGTGTATCCCCCGATTCATCCGACCCGATGCCCGTTCATTGACTTCGGCTCAATATTCGATTCTTCTTTAATTGTTTTACCTTTTTCACTATCGTAGTTAGTCCTGCATCACTTATCTTAACATATATATTAGATTATTAATTTATTAATTAATTTTATCATCAAAATCTAAGATTTAATAATCTTTCCATTTTTTATGATGACAATCAATCGATGACAGAGTTAACCTTAACTCCCTCTATCTATATGTCATATTGAGATAAGACAAACTTAAATTCAAAAGGAATCACAACTTCTGAATTCTAAGTGAAACAATTTCAATCATAGTAATCAATTTCAATCATAGTTTCAAGTCATTAAAGTATAACTTGCATAATTTCATCACTTCCTGCATGATAACAAATCAACATTACTTTGGAAATAATCTACATGATACTAAAGCATTTATCACTTGCATGATATCAAAATTAATATCATTTTAGGCATATCATTCTCATGATACCAAATCATTCATATTTAACCATTTATCACTTCAGCATTATTTTGGCCGTTCATCGACTCCTTTGTCATCAACATTATGATTCCAAACATTCATCATTTCTCCTTTTTTATCATTAATAAAAAGGATAATCATTTAACAAGTATTTGTAAGTCTTACACCATTTTATACAAGCTAGAAAATTTATGAAATTAAAAGTTAAGTAAAAACTTTACAAGACAGTTACTTTTGCTTTTTGAAATAGGCAAGCTAGCACTTCTTTTTATATGTGCAAACTAACTTTTTTTTTTTTTTAAGATGCTGGCAAGTTTTTTTTTTCTTTTGTCATAAAATAAAAAGAAGAAGAAGAAGGAGGAGGAAGGAATTCATTCATCACAAGAAAAATCAAGTTATAAGAATCGAAAAACTATGAATCAAACTTGTACTTTCAAAAATGGAAAGAGAAATGATTCATCACATAAAAGATCAAAATATACATACTAAAAATTCATGAATCAAATCATTATTCTTGTAAATAGAAAGAAAAAAGATTCATAGGAAATTATTATCACGTAAAAGATCATCACATAGGAAATAATCATCACATACCAAAAGTTTATAAATAAAAACTCTTCATGAGTAGAGTGAGGAAGAATTTATAGGAAAAGATCATCAAATGAAGGATAAAAAATCCATGAATAAAACTTCAAGAAGGTGATAGGAAATGATCTCGAAAAGAAAACTCAATTTTTAAAAGGAATTGAGAAGTTCGAAAAATATATAAAAGGAACTCCCAAGGATTATGATATCGAAAATCAAAAAATTTTAAGATTTTTGAGGTATTTAGGTTAAGTTCATATTTTTTTAATTACAATCGATTTGATTTGGTTCGAACCGATTAACCAAATTGAAGAAAGAGTACCTGCCTGAACTAAAATTATTTATAGTCTTCAAAACTAAATTATTGATAAACTAAATAAGAACTTATTTGGTTCAGGTTGGATTTAAGTTTGATTCTCCATTTAAACACTCCTACAATATAGTCATCAAAAGTTAGTTTTATGAGATTTAATAATTCAAAAAGAAGTTTAGAGTTTTTCCAAAATAAATAAACAAATAAAGTTCTAATTATTTCTTACATTAAAATTTTAGAGTTTTTTTTTTCTCTTTATGTGAATCAAATATTATATAATTTTAACATCAAATATGAGATTATAGATAAATTAATCGTGATAAGTGATAAAGTAATAAATAAATCATAAAACAAGTTTTACATTAAAAAAAAACCCTTCATCATGAAGAAAAAAAATAATGGATAAACTAAATCAATTCTTTTATTACATAACAATGAGATTATAAAGTTGTCTCTAAGAAGATTGAAGGACATCAAATACTATATGAAAACATACACTCACATGAGTTTTAAGAAAATTAAAAAAAATTTAAGTAGAATAAAAAAATCTCAAAGAGATATATAGATCAATTCAGAATTATGGTTTCTAGATCGATATATTATAAAATCATGACAATCAGGCCTGAATTTGATTAATTAATTATCAAAATCTTTTTTACTGTGCATGACGGTCCTGATTTTTCGTTTTCTCATCTAACTCCATGTTAAGTTAGGTTAGGGTTTGATCTTTTTTACCGTGCATGACAATCAAGTCCGTACGACGCCATGCATCCCGAAGCTGCCGCGGCCCGCTATGAGGTAATGAGAATGGGGTTGCACCCAGGACATACACTCGACAAAATGGGCTTCATTGGGCTCGTTTGCCCAACCGAGTGGGCTTCGTGGGTTCACGAAAAGCAAGGATGGCCCATCTGGCCCATCAGCCAACGGGAGTGATATGGTATGCATATGGAAGATGCGTAACGTTAACTCGTCTCCGTAGAATTTATCTATTGTTGTTGGGTCAAGATGAGATGATGGATAAAAGGAAGGGAAGAGGAGGGCGGCGGTTCCTCCGCAGCACATGGATTAGGTGGCGAAGGCGAAGTGGCCGGCAACGGTGGCGCTGTTGAACAAGCCGGTGACGGAAATGGGGAAGGCGACGCCGGGGTTTCGGGAGGAGTCTCAGCTGATAAAGGGGGGAGCATGCGTGAGTGGTCCGTTAGTGGACGCCTTCTGCCTCCGCTGGAGTCTCATCGATTTGTTGCACAGGGTAACGAAAGGATTGTACCTGTGGACAGGGGTAATTATATATATATATATATATATATATATATATATATATATATATATATATATATATATCTATCAGTTTAGAAATAATAAATTGGCCCATAAAATTATAACAACGAGGTGATGAAATACGTAAACAAAACTTTAAATTGGGCAACAATTGTGTGAGAGCTAATGGTATTCAGGTTTTTTAAAGAAATTAAAATATCAAGTGATAGTTTGATTGATCACTGATGCTCTGATGCCTTGCCATTAAAAGACTCACATTAGCTTACCTGATGCTGAATATACAAAATAAAGCCGAGAAAACTTTAAGCCACACCTATAAAGGAGGTTCAAAAGGGATGAAAATTTTCACCTTAGTCACTCATCTTTTGTAATTAAAAACAAAAAATACAAAAAACCAAAAGACCTTTGATATTTTGAATCCTATTTAAAGTGAATTGTATACATCATCCATCGTCACTACAAGAGCAATGAGAGGTTTGGCAATATCTTGAGCAGTACAATCAAGTCAGTGGCTTGGGATCAAAGATAACAACAAAAACTAACTTTCAACAGGTAACGTTTTATACCTAATCATAGGATAATATTTTCCTACACATCTGCGGACAATTTTTTTATATTCCAATCCATGGTTGTATGTGTACATACATTACCCCTAATAGATAATTCTAACGCCAACATGCCGAAATGGGTATGCTAATTCAATTACATTAAAACGGTGCCCCTCCCATCATCCATGACTCGTCCCTGTAACACCATGCAAATCAAGATTAAAAATATATATAGTTTATAATCCAAGAAAAAAAAAGGAAACATATTTTAAGAACAAAAGACTACCTCTAGAAGTTGTGACTCCTCTATGCATGGTCTTGGCACCTCTATCATACGTAACAGCGGGACTCTTGGGTATAATGAGAGAGCTTTGCAATCCCTCTAGCAACTGTAGAAACAAAAAAGATCCAATTGACTGTGGTTCATGAACAAGATTGACTAGACTGTTCATACAGAAATAGCATCTTTACAATGGGGTAGAAATGTGCTTTTCACTATTGCAGGTGACAACAAATGACTGTGTTCATCTATTTATTTATCTTATTGACCTCATGCTCTAATGAATAAACAGCAGTGCTTGAATCTAGCATGTTACATATAAAAACAATATTTTTACATCATTCTAATAAGAAAAACACCATTTCTAGTTGGCTCAAGATTGCAAGAGTTATTGTTGCAAAAAGCCCTAGGATTCAGCTAGCTGGCGCATTACAAAAAAAGAAGAAATGTGATAAATTATGACATGTTAACATATATTTAATTTAAAATGTCTCATATAGATTTACAAAACAGAAAGGCAATTTTGGAGTAAAGCTTAACTTATTTGATAACCTATCTATCTACCTTTGTCCATTTACAATATCATGAGAACTATTCCTAATAGGCGATGGAATAATCATCATAATGTATACTAATCCCATAAGAATATAACAAAGGCCATTAAGTGTCATTCTAGTGTCTCAGCTAGCGTAAAACTAGCACTTCATGCATAGAGAAGTTTCAGCAAAGCTTACTCTTGAAGTTGGCTGAATTCTGCGATTGGATCTCCGGGGCTCAATAACATCAGCAGATCCTTTCCCAGGATTTTCATAAGCTTCAGATTCAGAACTGTTCGACTTGTCCACAGCAGATAAAACATTTCCCTTCTCCCCCGCTTCAGCCTCAACAGAAGAAGAATTCATCTTAAATGACGGAATACAAGGTATAGAAGACCCTACCACTGGCATATCTACTCTTCCAAGTTGTGAAAAAGAACCAATTTCCATTGGCATCTTTTTCTCTTCATTACTAAAAGTAGTTCTGAGACTGCTTTTTTCCCCATTTAAGACAGATGCAGTGGTGACAGGTAGCTTCTCCTTATCCACACTACTTCTAATCTGAACATTCTGAGACTTCAAGGGCTTTTGGCCCCTGGTACTCAAGTTGGTGGCTCGTTTTCCCTTAACATCAACTTTTGAAATATTCCTCCATGACTGGGATGCTTGTGGTAACAAACTGTTAACAGATTTCACAGAATCAGTCCTTTCAGTTGCCTTTTCGGTTTTATCTTTGGTATAGTGTTTGCTTACTTCCATAAATTTTCTTTTCTTTCCAGGTTTAGGAACACCAAAGACCATCTTAGATCCTATTTTCTGAAGGCCTGCTCGTCGTACCTTTAGTGTATCGGTGTTATTTGCTCCACCCACATCATTTCCAAAAGAAATTATTACATCCTTCCCTAATGTTCCAAGTTGCCTTGATTCTTCAAGCTTCCCTGAACCATCTGTATGAACATTTCTTGACATAGTCCCCATTTCTCCCTCAGCTATTTCTGACTTATTGTTGGCATCAACTTGGCCTAGCTTTTGTCGTTTCTCATTTGGTGTATCGCCCTAATTGCCATCATAGCAGAAAAGATCAACCAAACGGAGTGAGAATGCTTAACAGTGGAAAAGACAGATTAGAAAGAAAAGCTTTGCTAATAAAAGGTCAATAGACAATACCTCATAGGGTTCAAGAGTAACTCTGTCCTTATCGCGAGACCATTCTATCCATTGGCCATCCTTCCAGATGAGTGAATGTCGTAAATTCCAAGCCCTAACAGCTGAGGAATCACCACCAGCTGTAAACAGCAAAGAGCAATATTTGAATGGTTAATTGCAGACAATAAGAATGGTACAAACAGTAACCTAAGGAAAACAAATAATTACATTTGATATAAAAAGAAAAGATGATTAAAAATAAAAACTTCTTAACAAAAGTCAGTTACATTATTAACAATAAACCTTGGGCAAGAAGCTATTTAAATATTCAGAAACCTATGGATTGAGAGAAAATAACATATGTATTTGTGCCCACTAGTCTGTTGTGTTTATGCCCAGCCAGATACCTAATACAACAACGAAAAGTTTTGAAGTGCCAATACACAACCCACATGGATGGACCTCTACAGCAAACAAGGGCAACACTTTGTCACACAGATTTAATTCCGAGCATGATGGCAGATTGGACAAATGCAAAGGTCCATGCATACTAGATTGCCCATGGACAATCAACAAAACTTTCAAAAAAATGTTCCGGTGAACACACCACACAATGTGACATGGACAGTTCAGCAGGTGTTTTAACCATTTGATAATCTGAAGTTATTTCTCCTTGACAGCTAAAGTTTAAGACAGGTACCTAGTTGAGTTGGGATTTTAATAAAGATTATGACTCTGCATAATTAACACTGATATGATAACAGAATTGGGTTTTAACACCTTTGCAAAAGGATCCACAAAATGAAAAAAGATGAAACCAAACCAACAATTCAATGATCTTCCAAAGCATACCTGGAAATTGGACAGTTAATTTTGTTTCATCATCTTGGCTCTTCTCAGTGACAATTCCTTCCCACCAACTGAGGAATTAAGTAGTACAATTAGTTTATATTTGTCATAATCTGCTATATAAGACAGAAGTATAAATAGAAGAATAACTCATGTCACAATTGCAGATATTTATAAGTAGTCATAATAATTCCAATTTGTTAGGAAGATTGATGAGCATAGAGACAAGGTAAACCTACAGAAGACCAAACAAAAATATGCGTAGGAATAGTGGGAAAAGATTACATGACAAAAGGTAAACCTATGAAAGACCAAAAAAAATCATGAAGCACATCTAGTAAGGATTAGTTACAATAGAAAAATAAAAAAATAACAATCTCCTAATTAGAGAACCCTAGTGCTTCAAGTTTGGCCACTGCAGCAGCAGGGGGAGAAATAAGATAAGCATATCCATTAAAGCAAGGCTTACACATCCAACTGAGAAAGTAGAGAAAAAAAATACTTAATTTGAGGTATGACAACTCTCGTTAACAAACAAATCACTGTTGAAAAATAGTACAAAAGCATACATTAAAGCAGGCTTACCCATCATGAATCCATGCATCAACTCTGTCTCCAACCGCCCAAGTGAAATTGCCTAAAACCTCTCTCCCTCGCTTCCTTGTTCCTTCAGATTTGGCTACAATTACAGGATGAGCCATACGTATTCTAGGAGGTTTGTCACCTTCTGATGCAAGTGGTATCCACTCAAGCTTGTCATGGCCTGAATAATGTGGAAAGTTTTTTCACAACAAATTAATGAGAACTTAAACAATTTCTTCTATCAGACCACATTTAAAGGACGAGCATTGGAAATTCAAGAATCTTTATCACACTAACTTATTTGCAGCAGAGTTAACCTAATTGTAACAGTTAAAATCCAATAAATGATTAGCTTCTTAATAAAACATGTGTTACTATGAAAGTTAATATTGTATCAGTAGGTAGTTTGCTTTTATTATAGAAATAACATACTTTACCTTTTTTGGAAAGGTCCTTGTAGCACACTTGTGCTTTGCCATCTTCAACATCAACCACCCATGCTGAAAACCAAGCTCTTCTAAGACCACCATCATCAATGACAACCTGAGAGATCTTGTTAGTGTTAAAATTTGAAACTGACTATTCAGGAGACAGAACAACGACCAGTAACCTGGGGTAAAGTGATTTTTCTAAACAATGTGCACTTCATCTTAAAGCAGGTTCATCAAAGTAAAATCCACACAAAAGATATAATGAGTAATCTTCCCTGGCAAGTTTTGCAAGAGAAACACTCGGTCAATCTTGTTCAAGTGGTTGTGATACACTGGATATGTTAGACCTAATAGACAACTCTAACTACAGAAAGTTAAGTGTATCCATCTGTTTCTTCCACAGTGCCCTATCATGTTAATCTTAAGAGTTATTCAATATTTTTCATTGTAAACAAAGCTTCTAATTCATATTAAGCTGTTTGATGATGCACCACTATCAGCAACAAAAGATAGATTTGAAATTTAATAAATCAACTTGTCAAGTTGCATTTAATTATATATAAGTAATTACATCTTTTTTTCTTTCCTTTTGAGATCATATGATTTCTGGCTTCCAAATTTCTTAAAAAAATAACTACAAATATTATGAAGTACTTGTTTGACATGAAAAAAAACTTGAATATTTGAAAGAAGACTAATTACTTGCTCAGAGTTGTACCTCAACAAGTGACCCTTTCTGAATGCTACTTCCCTGCAATGAATTCCTTGTAGGTCGCTCAGTTAGAATAGTTTTTGATCCACTTCCTAATTTGCTTCCTGACAAATTAAGATAACACAAGATATTGGTAAAATCAGATAAATCCATAAACTCTATCCAAATCAATGATAACCTGTAAAAGAATTGCAAGACAGACATACCATAATTTTTGTTACCAGGTGACATTTCATCAGTATTAGAAACTTTTCTCCTTTCATCATGGTTTGATGACTGGTCATTTGATTGTTGTGCAACAATCTCATGATCACTAGCCACATCTAATTCACAATTCTCCCTAACCTGTACATCAATTGCTTCTGTCATGTTTCCCATAGTAGCACAATTGCGTCTCCAATGACCTTCAGGGCCTGCTTCAACTAATTCACTTATTGAGAATGGTAAGGGCTCCCCCATGGCAACAATCGTTCCAGCTTGTGATACAGCTTCTGCAACCATTTCTGCAGCTTTCAGTATAGCATCCAAGTTTTCTGCACGCTTTATGGCAGCGGTAGATGCTTCAACCCTTTTCCTAATGGTCTTTTGGGCAGTTGAAATGATTGAGCAAGGACCACGGATCTTGTCCTTGCCCATGGAAATTGAACCAGGAGTTGATGACAACAAATCTTTTCCAGTTTCAAGGTTGACCTCAGAATTCTGAGTGGTCCTCCCTGTGCTAGCAAAGTTTAGTGCCTCATCTCCCATGAATTTAGCCTGTAATGCAGCCTCAGATGCAACCTTAGCAACTTCTGCAGCTGCCTTTGCAACAGAAGCAGCTGCTGCAGCCGCAACAGCTGCAGAGGCAAGTTTCTTTTCAACCTCTGACACCAAGCCTGAATTTCTTTGGACCACCATCTGTTCCCAAATGATTTGGCTGTGCCTGACAGCAGCAGCAGCATAAGCAGAAGCATTCTCGGCTTGCTGTTTTGAGTGCTCGATTTGTGTGCATGTTTCATTCAAGACAACCCTGTGCTGAGTGTCACCACTGCCTAATATGTGGGAGTAAGGCAGAGTTACGGGGTGAGATGCATTTAAAGCAAGACCACCAGATGTAGCATTACTTGGAAAATTAGAAGATAAAGAAAGACAACCAGATGTGGCTATATAATTAGTAATAACAGCAGCAGAAGCAGATTCTGCTTGAGGTTGAGCAATTGAAAATTTTGACTCAAGCTCCTCTGGTGCAGAAACCTTCTTCTTCTTTCTGGACTTCTCACTAACAGATGCATTCTTAGTACTCGGAGTTGCAGCCCTATTTTGTGTCTCCACTGGCACAACTAATGCAGCAGAAACACTGATAGCAGCCTGATTAGGCAGCGAGACACCAGGGGAAGCAAGTTGCATGTTTGAGGCACAAGGTTTAGAAGACTCCCTAAGAGTTGCTACTTGAGTTATTTCAGAAACAGGCTTTGCAGAATTTTGTGCACTAGAATCAAAAGATAAACTCTGAGATGAAAGAGATGATGCACCCAGACAAGGGCTCTGAGATAGCAAAGGTGTAGTATTGTTCAGATATTGTCTGATATGGGAAGTTTGATATGAATGCAATGGGGACAGAAATTGATTGGACTCCAAGTGGATGCCTCTTAAGATACTAGAGGATAAAACTTCCTTAGATGAACTCTGGAAAGGCGGCTGCAATGACACAGTGGAACCTTGTATTGCTGAATTCGGAAATTTGACGTCACTCCAGCCAGCAGGAGAGTTGAGGGCCTTGCTTTGAAGAGGGCTGCCGCTGATCCCTTGTTCAGTAGTTAAAACCCAACAAGTATCAGTTACCTCAAATAAATTTAATCATTAAAGTGTACAATAAAAATTTATTCACCTGTATGATAATGCAAATGTGTGTCGGATGTACTGGGAGATGACTTTTGGTTATAAAACCTTTCTGAAGCAGCTCGCCATGCTCGCTCCCATAAGCTCCTTCCTCCATCTTCTTGAAAGTATCCAAAGATTTTTTATTAGTTTAGTTCAGGCAATAATGCATAACAAAGATTAAAAAATTACGTGAAAATACTGACCAGAACCTCCAAAGGCTGGAATCATGCAAGCCTCATCTGGCATGACACCTTGGCTGCACCAAGTAGATTAATACATATAAAACTAAATAAATTAAATAGTTTCTTTTTTGAGAAACCATTATGAAACAAATAAAGAAACGGCAATTGCAACTCACATAAGTGACCCATATACAAAAATCTGGGCACGCAATTGTATTTGTTGCATGTCTGTGAAAGGCTGATGCAACAATGCTGAAGGAACTGAAGTGTTCAAATCTGGCAGATTAGATGTTTGAATACATGGAGAACAGGATGATTTTGTATTATTGGTCTCAATATAGAGAGATTGTTGTATACCCTCTGTCTGGGTTTTGTTTCTTTTGGCACTGTCAGGGAAAGGTGATGTACTAACTGGGTTCTTTTTCCTTCCTCTACCATGTTTCTCTTGTAACTTCTCTTTAGTGTCTCCTTTCGAGTTGCCTACCTTTCTAGTTGCACGGGCAGAAACTTGCTTTCTTTTGTCTACCCCAGTTGTCTTGCTAATGATGCTAGTACTCGCTTTTTTAGTTTCATTCAAGTGCTGCTGAGAATTCTCCTGAGAAATCTACACTCAAAATGCTCAATTAAATTGAAGGTCTTACCCATATTCAGGAGTATAATGAAACTGAAGCTTAACATAAGATATTGACAAAATGATAATTGTGGTTACCTGAGGCTGATCGAAAGAGTGCAAATGATGGATGGGCTCCCAATCCTTCTTAGTGTCTTTTTGAGAAAGATCTGCATCTGGTTGGACTACAAATGTGAAATTTCCCTCATCTTCTGATGGCGTACTAACCTTAGAATCTTGAACAGTGCATTTAACGCTATCAGAATTTTTTGCTGTCACAGATGCAGGACCAGCAGGATCTAGCAGTGAACTATTGCTGCAACCAATTACAGTTGGTGAACCACAACTTGGTTCGGATGAACTCTGATTACCACCTGCAGGATCCAATAGAAAGGACCCAGGATTACTCCCAAATGAAGTGGACAGAGAAAGGATGCTTCTATCACTATTAAATGCATCAAATGCAATTAACATAAGTTGGTCAAACTTTGTAGATTGTGAATTTTACCCGAATTACAGAAATGGATAGAATATCAGTACGTATAGAACAAAAATATCAACCATCTAAAATGCTACAGCATCAAGACATCTAATAGTCAAATTATTATGTTAAATGTGCCTAGGCTAACCTAACACAAACCAGACATTATCTTCTGTGATAGATGTCAAGATTTAACAGATTGACTAAGGAGGAATTTTCTTTCAATGGACAATGCACCAATGACCTAATGTAAATGATGTTATCAACTTACTGTGCAACTCAATTACAAGCAACAGATGCTTTGTATGGTTTTCAGCACATAAAAATTTTACTAAGGCTTCCATGTTTGCACACATGTGCCATGTCAACAGATATATTCATGCATTTGTGCATATGGAATATGGTAACAGCTTACCAGAAATTTTAACTCTTCTGTTTCAACTTGCATAAGATTTTAGATTCTTAGATTCCTTTATATTCAGACACCATCCTTTTATCATAGTTTCCACAAAAACATATAAAAACAATAAAGGCATTAGAAGGGTCCTGTAAACTAACAATCCAAAAGAATATTCACATACAAAAAACATCAGAGGAAGATGACTTTCTTTCTGTTTCAGGAAAACTCATTTTGTTACAGTTGTTTGTTGGACATAAATGAGCACCTTTGCCTTCTGTGCTTTGGCAAGTAGCAAAAGAGGTTACCCCAGCTGATGAAGCTACCTGAACCCCATCGCCGTTAGCAGTTTCTGTTTGAAAGAAAAAAATGTAGTTTGTAATCTATATTCATATAATACTTGGAAATGCAGCAGACTTCATAAACAAGCCATCAAATGATCACCAGAAAACCTAAAACCTGGATAATGAAGAATATTAGCTTCATCACATGATATTGTCAAAGATCAGGTCATCTCCCATTTAATAGAAATGAATATTCTGAATTCCTGATCTATCAGATGAATCAATTTACATAAACAAACCTTGGTAATCAAGGGTTCCTTAAAAACAAGCTTAGCAAATCAATTATCAGAGGGTGATCTCTTAAGCAGTTGCCACTTGTCATTTTACATAAAGTAGAGGCTGAATATAGCAAATACACTTTATTGACATGTAAGAATTGTGGACTATTGAAAGCAGAATACAGTCCATGTAGTTTAAGATTTAAAATCTCGATCTCGTATCAGTTTCTAAATTTTGTTGGACTGATATGGTACCGATATACGAGACAAACTGACCTATATCATCTGATGTCACTGAAAATAATAAAATAAATTGACACTGATGGGTACCGAGCTATATGGTTGAGTATCGGTCCTTGGTGAGACCAGTAAACCAGAATTTGACACTTCAATCAATGTAATGTTGTTTATCATCTCCGGCAATGGTAATTCATCATTTTCATCATACTAATGAATCTGATAAAGAAAAATTTATGGTAACAGATACTAATTTTTCCAGAATTTGCAACACAACATGTTTAGATTCTTCAGGATTTATTGATTTGTTGAGACAAGTCACTGAGGTAAGAACCAGAAGCTTGATAATTTACATTTTAAAAAAGTGAAAGACCTTCAGGTATCTATATTAACCACAATCAAGTAGCTGTCCCCAGACCAAGAGTTTTAATACAGAGTTCCGCTAAAACAAGCTAATTGTTTTATGCAGATACCAAGTGACTAGGGAAAAAACTCAAGATGGTCTCAATATTATGGTAAATGCCAAATTAAAAGCTAGAATCTATTTAGACTGAAGTATGAACCTCTATTTTCCATAAAATAGAAAACATCATAGTATATCAACAGCTAAATTTACCAGAGCCATCTGACTTGTTTGGGGGGCCATCACCAATTGATGTAGGCACAACAAGGGGCTGTCTTGATACCTCAACATCTGTGTTACTGTCTATAACTGATAAGGCAGGGATGTTTACATCTTTCTCATTGCAGCATGATACAGGCATAGATGCAGCTTCTTTTGGTTCTACAATTTCAACTTCAGAATGTAAGTGCTGAAGAATTGTTGGATTATCTGCTTCGTTCATTACTGATTCCTTGTCTGATTTCATCACTACATCAGTATTTTGGGCTTTGGATGAGGAAAATTCTGTATTCTCAATGACAGAATCACAGTCCTTGGAGTTTGTGTCACTTGAATCAATCAATGGTGCAGCATATTCTTTTTCTTCCAAATGAATTATGTTATTCCCTTTTTGTTCAGCCAATGAACTTGTATCAGACATTGGAGCCATCTTGTCATGAACAGAGGGCGAGATCTTATTTTCTGCATCATCCAGTAAAACAGCACAAGGTTTTTTCAGAATAATATTCTCTGAATCATCCAACTGCCCACTGGCTTTTTCAATGATTGGTTTTGAGCATTCATCCTTACCACTCCTCTCCAGCTGAACAGGGTCAATCCTGCAGTCATTATCACCATCAACTCCAGCCATCCTTATTTCAGCTTTGAGGGAAGTTGACAACTCTATCCTAACTGCAATGTCTGAAGAACTTCGTGACTCACTACAATTGTTGTCATCAATATATGGTTTGGATGTAGCAAGGTTCCTTTCTTCTTCAGAACTAGTGATTTTACTTGCATTGCTTGATGTAGCTTGTAGCTGGATATAATCATGTTTAGATGCAAATTCATGCACATCATGGCTAAAATCTACAGGTCCTGCTGCCTCACATAGCTCAGGAATATCTTCAGTGACAACTTCAACAGAGTTCTTTTCAACCTTCTCATCTCTTCCCACTGCTAAAGAAGGCACCACCTTTGTCAAAGCTGAACTTTCATCCTTTTTCCTTATGTCCTTGTTCAGAACTGCTACTGGGTAATCAATAGCTTCATCAGAGTTCTTAAATAACAAGGAGTTACTGGATCCTTCATTCAGCAACACTGGAGAATCTGTAGGTGTAACCAAATCAGAAGAAGCCTTAACATTTGAAACATTATTATCAACAGTATGGTGTTGAAAAGGCTGATCATCCACTTTGCAAACACCATATAAAGAAAAACATGTTTCATTCTGATTTTTCTCAGATTGCTGAGCTTCTAGTCTCCCACTCACGTCAACCTCATAGCATTCTTCAGCTTTTTGCTCAGAGAATAATGCGCTGTCCATCTTACAAGTGCCAATACCTGCACTTTCAGTTGGTACACTTGAAGCACCATCTTGAATACTACAAGAAATAAAATTTGGACTTGCTTCAATATCCCTGTTTACATCACAACCGTGATCATCAAGTAAACTATTGTTCATGGATGCATTATCCAATGGTTCATTGTTCTGAACTGCCTCAAAAGACTCCCCAACAACCAAACATACTTTAGAATCATCACCAGATGAAGCTAACTCTTCATTAATGGTACATTGTGAAGCTTCCACCTTCCCAGTAGAGTGTAACTTTTGATCCAATGAACTTGCATCCATGCCCATTTCTGAATGTTCCTTACTGGAAGTTTGAGAATTAACTCCAACTTGCTCGACCTTAAGTACCTCTTCATTTGACTCCAAAATGCTATTATGAAATTCATCAGCCAGAAGGGTTGAATTAGTATCCACAATACTCTTAGTTTCACAGTTGGTAGAATCTTCTACTGCATGTGTTTCTGACGCTGTATTCATAACTTGTGAACTTACCATCTCATTATCTTCAACAGAATTCACTAAAATCTGTGCAGATTCAGATGTTGGAACATTGAACCAGATGTTGTCATGCCCAGAAATGGATGTTTGAGCAGAATTTGAACCAAATTCTGCTGCAGTGTTTCTAGGTGAGAACTCCTCAATCCAATTGTTTTCTTCACCTTGAATGCCAAGTAAAAGCCCTGTTTCAGATAAACTGTCAAACCTTAGATGAGCCTGAAAGTGATCATCTATATCAAATTTTGGTGGAGCATATGACTGTAAGTTTTGAGGAAAGCCATCATTGTCCTCTTCAATCAGTTGAAAATGCTGGTTTTGAAAGTCATTATCATCATAATCCATGGATATATCCCTGCAATGAACCAAAATATTCAAATTAAGAAAAACCAATGGCACATTAACATGTTAGGAGAAATTCCAAATCAACAAGCATAATATATGCCATAGATGAGAAAGCTCAGATTGTAATAGTACAATTGCCAATTGACACAAAAAACCCCATGGTAATAACAGGGAACTTGAGATACAACAAGGTTCTTCATTCACACATCATTCCAGGAAAGAAATTCAATCGAAAATTAACACAATTATTTTAAAAAGGAAAGAAACAAGGAGATATTTCAGAATGTAAAAGATGCCAAGTAACAAAACACAAAAAACCAAATTGACTT
Organism: Musa balbisiana; assembly: GCA_004837865.1. Lineage (NCBI taxonomy): Eukaryota > Viridiplantae > Streptophyta > Magnoliopsida > Zingiberales > Musaceae > Musa > Musa balbisiana. The sequence continues at coordinate 12,107,732 of CM017192.1, read as the reverse complement.
CTAACATAAATACACATGTGCCATCAGTATGCGGATCCCGAACCAAATACGAGACAGAAATGTAAAGTCAAACACAGCTAATATCTCTTAACAGAATATAAAGAAAAGTCTAGAACCAAATTAAAACAGCCAAAAATACTTCCAATTGGATTCAACAGATCATTCATGTCATAACACATAAAAAGAAAGTAAAAAAAAAACTTTGAGGTTACCATCCCTCCTGACCTTCACTTTAGCAAGTAACCTAAATCCATATTCTTTTCTCCGCAACCTAAATCCATAGTCTACCACCTGAGAGTCTCTTTCAGAAAGAAAATTCCAACTTTCAACTGATAACTGTGTCTGTATCCATATGATTATGTAGAGATCAGAACCTTGTCCAGTCTGTTTATGCCGTAAATGCAACAAAGATGCACTACATAAAATAAATCTTAGAATGTGCTATAAATTGCAAATATAACATCTTAAATGATTCCATTTTAATTCACGTTTATCTATTAATTTGATTTATCTATTTTTATTTTTCAATAGATGGTGGGCCTTGATCCATTGGTAAGATTGTTTCTTTGTGACATAGGAGACCACAGTTCGAGTGTCAGTAATGTATGATTGCATGCCTACATTGACCTTCCTCATACCACATTGGCTTGTGCCTCATGCACTAGGTTCGCTCGTTTTGTTGTTTAGTGCTTAACTTACATCTCAAGTTCATTGGGGTGTACGATGTTCACACAGCACTAAACACTAAAGCCCTGAACCATCAAGGACATACTACTTCCATAAATCCAGTAAAATTTAACTGACTCATGCTAGCTACAAAATTCCAGACTCTGCATTTCCGACCAGATCTTCATGACAACATCACATACTTGTCATTACAACATTCAGAGGTATACTTGAAAATCTGCAACAGGCTAACCCAACAATCTAAAAGAATGTGCATAATGCAAGCAGAATTCCTGCATAATACATATGCAGTATGAATGTCTGCGTCTATGAAACATGTATTCTTTTCTATAATAAAATGCAAGGCACGTTCCCAAAATTTAGGGAAGTTGCATAGATTTATGTATCAAATACATGGTGACAAAGGGGATTCAAGTGAAAAGCATAAATTGTAGTAAACAATTTATTGAAGTTAGGTAAATGTTTTAGCTTTCCAGAAGAAGATTGTATGGACATGTACAGACAAAGAGGTTGAAATCATAAAAGAGGATGAATTGTCATGACATGAATATTCATCACGGCAAGAATACTCATGAGCAGTAACTTCAGTTCTAAATAAATCAGGCGTAAGCATTAAAATATACCAACCACCAAATTCAGCATGGCCTAATAGCTTCTAAACAACAAATCCCAACATGACAACAAGTATAGATAGTGAACGGGATCAGTCAAACATCAATTTCTTTGGAAAGGATAAGTTTTTTCCTCTCAGTTCAGCATAATCCTACATCAATTATATAACAGTACCAGGGCAACTTTAATAGTTCAAAATATATCCTAAATTTCGAGGAACAGTTCCATTCCAACCATGTCCACTGAGCTGTAAAGGGTAATGTAACGCAGCAACAAAAAACAATTCTGATGAATGTTGCAGCAATCAACTCTTTTGCCAATAAATAGAATAATCAAAGGCCATGCACATGTGGGTACCATAGAAAATCCAAGAAACAAGGCCCACATCCACGATTCGCAGAAAAACCTCCAGTTTTCGAGAAGGAGAAAGCAAGATAGGCGACAAGGTACAAAAGCCCGCTGAGATCAAATCAAGCGCATCAATAACCTTATCTCACCACCGTGCCAATCATAGCGAATCAAAAGCAAAATCCTTCACTTCCTTTCACGCCAAATCCAACAAATCAAAAAGCAGTTTAAAAGCTGCAAGACTGGCAAAACGAGAAGAAACACGCACCAAAGAAGGAGCGGCTAAGCTTCCACCACCCTCCATCCGGAGACTAAATCTTGCCTCTTCAGCGCGCCAACCCCAAATCCCACGCAGATCCGCGGGCTCTCATTCGCCAAGCGCATCAGCGGTCGTCGGAACTCTCCGTTCCGCGCAAAAAAACCCTAGATCCGATGTCTTTTGGCATGAGCCCTCCCGGCGGCGACAAAACCCTCGAAGGCGGGCGACGAATTCCCCGGCGGATTGGAGAACGAAGTCGAAGTGACGGACCGAAGCGGAACAACCAAAAAAGACTCCCTTTTCCCCGTCTTCTCTCCACTCTCGTTCTTGTTCTTTTCGGCGCTCGCTCTAATCCTGCGGCCACTCGCTCCCACTCGACCCAGTTTTGGGTTGGAGGAGTATTTGACGATCACCACAGCGTTCCTAGGTTCAATCACAGCCGTTCATTGACATGAGCCCCCACCTCGATTCGAAACTGTGGCGGTCGGAACACAAATTTGGGCACCTACGCCTTGGAGACGATCCTAGAAAAAGGAGCGCCACAGCTGAGGCGAAGCTTCGGATCCCGTCATGAGTTGGGTGGATAATCACGGTATCGCCCTCCTCGGGGAGCATCGAGTGGCACGTGCCTCGCGGGAGTTGGACGTTGGGTCCCTCGGCGTAGTTATTATTGTGGTGGATGTGTCCCGGACACGTGCCGGTCACGCACACACACTTATATATATATATACCGTTAGCCTGAGATGTTTACCGTCACGAAGAGACTTGTGCTGATGCGATACTATCAACTGATGCGGTAATTTCAGCCGTCGGATTAATTGGACTCGAGCAAGGCCGATAGCTCGGCCCAAAAATTGGTGGGTTTGGGTGAAGAAATGTTGTCATGGACCGGGCAATGTTGTCAATGGCTCCAATTGGGTATTTTAGGAATTTTAAGTAGTAGAGGTTGTAATTATACTGTCAACAGGAAAAATCATAAGATGGCTGCTCTAAATGGAATTAATTGCATCAGAAATTGAGAAAATAAGAAGCAAAAATAAATAAATAATGAGAATAAGAATAAAAAGCCTCCTTCTCTTGATGATGAGAAGGTAGAGAAGAACTTGGGGAGCTGAGCTTTCCCTCTCCCTCCCTCCCTCCTTCAAGCTCACTCGCTCAAATCTAAGCAGTCAGGCAAGCCATAACACACAGCACGCTCAATAAATAGCAGCAGTTAAAGATCAAATTATGCTACACCAGATCATAATACCCAGAGCTTAAGCTTGAACATCCAAGTTTATTTATTGCATGATTCAGTGGCTCTTCTTCTTCTTCTTCTTCTTCTTCTTCTTCTTCTTCCTCCTCCTCCTCCTCCTCCTCCTCCTCTAGCTAGGAGTGGAACCATCTAAAGTCAAGTCTATCAGGATCGTAAGGCGGCTCCGCCGGCGTCTGGCTCGTCTCCGGCGTCTTGGCGAACCGCCCCTTTATCCTCGGCCTCATCTCAGCGTACGCCTTCCTTGACGCGTACCGTATCTGCTTCTCGTACCTCCGTTTCTTCCGCTTCTCCTTGTACCTCATGATCTTGGCCTCCCTCTCCATGCTCGGGTCGCCTTGACCTGCAGCAGCCATAGCTTCTCCAGCCTCCTTGTTGCTCCCACTTGAAGCGTCCGTGAATGTGCTGCCCGAGAAGGACATCTACAGAGAAGGTTTCAAGCCATATGAGAATTAAGTAGCAGTAGTATAACCTTGATCCAAATGGCTAGCTAGAACAGCTACATGAAATGATAATTAGGATGCATGATCTTGATGTCTCTTGCCATATACACATGACCATTATACTCCAGCACTAAATGCAATTCGAATGATGATAGCTTCGGTGACTAACTAAATGTATGCCGTCCAAAATTGTGTCCTACTTACCTTGGAAATCCAGTAAATCACCAACATGAAGCTTTTCATCAAACGTGTGGATCATATCAGAAACTTTTGCAGGTATTACAGAATAAAAAGGAGACAGTAATCGATCTGTTCTTAGCAAAGATATCTTGTTGGCCTGACAGCAAATGGTGGATGAAGAAACACCAGGAGATGCCCGACCATTTGACTTGGTATGGATATGCAGATTAAGCATGTACTGCCCAACAAGTAAGCTGACAAGGACTTGACGAAGAAATGTCAAGATGATTGGTCCCTCTACCAATCTGTCAAAAAGAAATCTTACACGAACCACAACTGGCTATCAGATAAGAACAACGGTGGTGCAATGTGATCTCCTTTTTCGTTCTAGATCATCTTGCCTCCCTCTATTTCTGGCTCAAGTAATCGGTAGATCAACAAACCTGAAGGCTCTACAGAAAAATCCTCTAAAGGAGGGTTTTCATGGGGAACAAGAATTTTGATTGATTTTTCATTCTTTTGTTGTTGATACTGGTTGACATACTGGCAGAGGTCGATCATATTACTCTTCCTACAAGCAAATCTTAGATTCGCATAAAATACGAAATCTTATACAGCACGAAAACAGGAAAGAGGAGTGAAGGGTACTAATTATGCTGCCTACGGCCCCTTAACCACACAACTGCTATGAGATGAAGAGGATTGAACCACTCACGATGGTGGCACCCGACGCTGCCTGCCCCATGGCCAAAGCCGCCATGGAGACCGGGATGGGCTCCGGCGGCCTGGTGGTGCTCAAGCAGACGTCAAAGGTCAGCCCATGGCCGGGGTCACAAGCATCACCCAGGCCATCAAGATACTTGAAGCCTGCGGCGGCCGCCGCGGGGCTCTCCTCCGCCGGCGGCACATGATCCTTTGGATCGTTGAACATCCAGGACACCGAGTCGTCGTGGCCGAAGAACTGGAACTCATGCAGCGCTTCGGGGCCGCGCATCGGCTCGCTGAACATCGTCGGGATCGCGCGGTTGAGGTCGGTGCAGCGGGGGCACGCGCCGCCCGCGCCGCGGCACACGTCGCATAGGCTGGACGACGACATGGCAGCGATCATGTGGCCGGAAACGGCCGTAGAAGAGGGGAAGGAGGACAAGGGGAAGGGTTGTGGATGTGGTGGGAGTTAAATGGGTGGTGTGTGGTTAGATACTGTCGCCAATGAGGAGCAAGCAAGAGATATAGCGATCGCTACTTTTCTTACGTGGAGGATTCCTTGCCACCTTTTATTTGGGCGCTGCAAAAGCTCTGGTATTCACGTCAATCGGTGCACAACGTCGAACGCTTGGTGATGAACGCTTGGGAATTCTGGTTCCCCGGTGAGACAAGGACTGGTGGCATCCCCACTAGCTTCGACCGACTCGGCTGTGCCGGGTGATGATCCCTTGACATCCGAGAAGTCGACGTGAATTCTCACGCCACACAAGTGTCCATCGCAAGGTCCGGACGCGTGACTTGCCCGACGACAACTCGCCCGCCATGGAGTTTGGTGTTGGAGGTAGAGGAGGAGATGGTGTGCCAGTGTCAACACGTGGTGCTTGCGGATCCAGAGGTTGAAGAAGGCCAAAACAACACTAGTATCTATCTTGTCTCTCGCACAGCATCATGTTAATGCTTAAACCCAAAGCCTACTCCTTTCTATTCTCGACATAAACCCACTTGCACCTGCTCAAACAACATCCATACTTCTCCACACAGCTCAGAGAACAGTACTGGTCGGATCAGGATTTGTGTTATACGATGCTGCTTATGATGGGTGCAGGGTGGAAGAAGATCATGTGGTGGTGGGCTGAGAAAATAACTTCTGAACGTTTAAGACCGCTGGCAGCAAAATACAAGTCCATATGGAACATGACGAACACTCTCCGGATGTTAACCGGTTAAAAGATTAAAACCGTCTGCTCTGATCACGTGTGTGTCATTGTTGCGTGCTGATGAGTTTACCTGAATCTGACTCTAAGATTTTAATCATTTAAACAGCACAATTTTGTTTTTCTGCATGATTTCTTTTTGATCCCTTCTCTGTCAGCCAGAGAGCAAGAAAGACAAGTCTTGTCCCAGTGGAAGTTTCTTGTGGTGGGCAATCGAGCAGAGACTTGAGATTGAGCCTGCGTTTTGGTATAATAGATGATGAGTGGTTCATAGTAGTTTGAGAAACACAGGACTTCTTAAATCATGCGCGCTTCATTCTATAATTTCCTCTTTCAGAGCATCTCATAGATGATTTTAATGTGGATATGGTGTAAAATTCCACACACACACACACACACACACACACACACACACACACACATATATATATATATATATATCAACCGGTTTTTAAGCTCGTCTCTCTCTTTCTGTCTCCTCAGGTGATCCATGAAAAGAGAAATGTAAATAAAGTAGTTAGAAAGAATAAATTTTTTGCACATAGTTACTATCGTGTATGAAGTATGCACCTCCTACAGAGTGACATGAAGAGATCCGCTGCAAATACCATGCATGATGCTATTATTATCCACTTTTGTTGTATGTTTGCATAGCTTATTTGTTAGATGGAAGTGTAAAAAGCATATGATTGGATGGATGGACAGGGATCAAATTGGCACTAAATTTTCTTAAAGCTCCAAAGAAATTTTAGGTTTCATTTTCCTTTTCAAGCTTTGTGAATGTTATGGAAATATATAACAATCTCACCCGATTAGGTCTTGTCATTTACAAGTCATAATAAGCCTTAGTTTTACTGTTTGTCAAAGCGAAGATAACCCTTCTCAGATTTCAAACAAAGAAAACCCTAAACATGGGAAGAGTAATTGCTATAGATTCCGTAGGACTGACTATATCAGAAAAACAAAACGAAAAAAAAAAAAAAAAGTTATGCAGAAATGGAATTTTTACAGCCCAGACAAAAGATTTATCTAATTGCTGAATCTAACCCCACACTAGATTTCCAACCCCACCCTAATGACGAGCTCAAGGAACAGATAAGTTTATGGCACAGTGGTAGTAGTCAGTCAAGTGGAGCCATCCACGTACCCTGCAGAGATTCCTCTCCTTTTAAGAGATCGCCCGAGGAAGAACTTAAACATCTTCCAAATTCCAGTAGCAACATTCCCGAATAAAAGAAAAGGGAAGAAAATGTTTGGAGAAGAGGTGACAGATGGAGCAGCTGTGAATCCTCTCTCTCTCTCTCTCTCTAAATAAATTCCTTCTTTTTCAGAAGAAGTCCTTCGATATATACACACTACAAAACAAAAGTATCTCAACTTGGATTGTGATGAATCTTTTCTTTTAAGATATTCCCAGTCTCCTAACTTCTACTCCATTCCTTTTCCACACAACTTTACAGGAAAATATTATAAATGTCTCCTCCTTATTCCTCTAAAGTTAAGTTACCATTCTGTATCCATGATACATTGTGTTAATTGAAACTGTAATTGACATTTAAAATCCTTTAAGAACTCATCATGATGCTGAAAACACCAAGAACATGTAATTCAAAGTGGCTAGCACTGCCCATATCTAACATCATGGAATCTACGAGAGCCACCTGAACCATGCCTTTGGAGCCTGGAAAGATGAACCAATCATCTGCTATGCAATTCTGAAGACGAGGTAAACAGTTACACCTGAGGAGCCACCTGAACCATGGCTTTGGTGATGTGACCTTATATGATACTTTTGAGCATCTGATGATATAGTCGTTCGAGCAACTGTGACCTTATATGTATGTCTCATCAGGAGATGTCATCAGTAAATTAGATGAACCTGGAAAGTAATTGAAGGAATCAAATTTGTCAGTACTCTGGAAAGTGTAATCTATCCATTATATCAATGATCATGTGAAGAGAGTAAGACAATGTTCTTTTTAAAGAGAGAAATAACAACATCAAGAAGCAAAAAAAGACAAAAAGAAACTGGGAGCATAATCACACTTTGTTTTTTACCATACAATTCGTACATCTAGATGAGTAGTAGATGATACATACCATGTTCTACGCTAGTAATGAGTTACTCCAATCCATCTCGTTTGATTTGTGTGAATAACTCTCCAATACGTTATTTATAGAGACTTGGTTATTCTTTCTTGGCCAAGACATTGGTCCAGATATCATCTCTTTTGCTAGGACGAGAGAAATAACAAAGTTAGCAATCCCCTGGCATCCTTTCTTCGAAAACAAAAAGCCTAATTGTACATCTGATTGGGAACTATACCCATAACAAGACCACAATATCTCAAGAGCGATATGCTTGGCCATGTTGGGCAGCTGTCTCAGAGAACCTTGAACCACAATTTTCTTTAATGCACTCATTTTACAAACAGTAATGTGGTCTGCAGCAGCCAAGCAGTAGTAGAATGGTGGCCTTCATTTCTCGGTGGTTGTCATGAATGGCAAACTAATGCACACAGACAGCAACCATGCAATCACACATGAAGAAATCAGCAGCGACAAAAAAATAGAAGTTAGTAATCAGAATGCCAGAGATATCCTGTTCATGACAATAGAAATATGCAGAAACAAGGAAAGGAAATTTTGTAGATATTGCTCAAGCAATTGTTCTTATCATCTATGATTCTTGACTGAAATAATTTTAGGGTCCTTATTCTAGGAAAATAGACAACTTTACATTTTTCTACAATTGGCAAATCATTACTTAGATGGCTATGTTTCATGCCCCATGGTGCAGCAACTGCAGCATGAAAACGACATAGTTTTGGCTGCACAATGGGGCAACGGGTGACTGAACGACAAGGGAACTGCAGCACAACCTGCTGCTACTGAAGAGCTCCATCAGGCCCTATGCCACTCGAGGGATCCAGGGTGCTGACATAATTGTGGTTTCGTGTCACAAGCTGCAACTGCAGCAACGTGCAAAACTAGCCCAAAACAAGCTGTTTTGGCCGCATGACAATGCCATGGGTGAGCGATGGCAACTCATGCATGATGCACTCGTATCCTGCCACTAAAGGGCCCCATCCAACCTTATGCAACCTAGGGGTTTCAAGTCCACTCGCCGAGTGTAAGACACTATGGTCATGCTACCCGGAAGCCCCATCCAACCATGTGATACGGCCATGCTTCCTAGGAGCCCCATCTAACGATGAGCCACTCGGTTTTCAAGATGTTGGGATGACTGATATTTCATATCACATGCCGCGAGCACCACAACATGCCAAAACGATCTAAAATAGGCTAGTTTTGACTGCACGACAATGTGACATGCAAGCAGATGACGAGCTGAATGCAGCATGCCACCATCCTGCTACCTAGTGCCCCATTTGGCCTCATGCCACATGAGGGTTCCAAGGTGCTGAGGTGGCTGACATTTGGTGCTATGTCATGAAAATGATTACTCTCAATGGTATTTATAACTCCAAATGACATGTACCATACTTGAAATGACTGAAATGTTCACAATATATATAGTAGTGGAAAAGCATAAACAGTTCACTGTAATGCTACATCATTTTTAATACCTCAATTTAATTTTCATCGGAAGTATATAAAGATTTAATTGACTTACAGAACCTTCATAAGTATTCTACTGTCAACTTGAGCTTAAGCATTATATGCCATTATAGGATAGGGAATCGGGCTCAATAAAGTTAACTAGTCAATTAATCCATTAGGCTGGGTCAAGACCTAATGATATACAAGTCAACTTAATATTGGGCATGGTGAGGCACTCGAGCAAGAAAAAACTACCATTTGATAGGGCCAAAGGATACATCATGATGTGGAGCCACTACCGGACTAAGCCTCACAAGCATTTGATTTTGAGCTACGCTAGACTTTGATGATAACATCAAACTCTTAAGTGGAGGTGATTACAAATCCTCGATTTAGTCTAATATTGAAAGTAGGCAAAGATTTGAATGACTTATAAGAACTATCAACTTGGACTTGTGCATTTTAGATCAGTATTCAAGCTCAATAAAGTTAATGCATCAGTTGCCCTATCAGACAGGGTTCGTGAACACATTTAACATCCATCCCAATACATTCATCCACTTTATGTGATTGTACTTGTTGATAAATTTTGAGGAACTAGCATCAAGAAATGCCTAAACTCAATGGTCTGAAATACAAACACTTCATCTTTTGAATTATACGGTTTACAATCAATTTAGCACAAGCACACCAAATATCAATATAATAAGTGGGACAAAAGATCATAAAGAGTCCAGTGGGATCAAAAATAATATAGGAAACTACAAGCTAGATCTCAAACTAAATGCTATATTGACTAATTTAGCACTAGAACCATATAGATCACTCCTCTAGCTAAAACAAATCTTATGCATTGTGATCATGTGCTATGGAATCTGTTCAAAAACATCTATTTTGTTCATAGAAGCTATCAATTGATGTACTTTATATTGATAGAATTTATGAGGAACTTGGACGAGTTGTTTTGGCATAGAGTGCAATACAATCCAACATAGTACAAAGAAGCTAAGCAAACAATATCCAAGAAGTTGGTAAAAATTTTAACTCTTAAGCTACATGGTCTAGAGATCCATAGTTGGTCCTAATTATATGAAAGATCTTAGACAACCTGAACTCTTTCCTATGGAAGAAGCTGATAGAAATCAGTGGGGTTGATCAGTTAACAGAACAAAATATAAGTAGGCAAAAATCTAAACAATATGCCGAACAAATAAAAAAATGGAAATTAAAATAATAAATTGCAATTCAACAAATTGAATTTCTAGGTATTATTACAAGGCTCTGGTGGCATTTCTCTCAAGGAGATCTAGATTGAGTCCACATTCTGAATAGTAGATTGATCTGTATTCTAGATCTATACTTGTGGAATTTGATGACTCTATAAAAGCATCATGACCAAAAGAAAAACCAGTCACCCAAAAGTAAGGGTGTAAATGCCATGTCAGCCACAGAGTAAGTACCATTTCAAATAAAAGGGTCACATCTCAATATTGGAGGTAAAAAGATGATATAACTGGAACAGAAATTAATTTTTCTATTCAAGTTTGCTTTAATCCTCCACCAATTTCCCATTCATGTTAGCCTTCCTGCACAGCTTTCTTGTCACTCGACCAAAATATGTGACTACTACATTACAAATCAGATTGTCTATGAGACATCACAGAGAGCCCACCAGGATATCCATGTATCTTACTTTGCATTCAGGACTTGTCCTCAATGTTTTTTAGCAGAGAATAACAGTATCATTTTTGTGAAAAGTTTAAAGTTCTCAAATGAAGTCTTGTAAAGAAATCCATCTCAGAAAACCCACCTCCACACCTCCTCCCTGGCCACCACAGAATTAAATTTTCAGATGAATAGAAGAAAATTGTATTCTACTTCCAATAAGGACATACTTGATGCATGCATTAACAAAATTAGTTATCAGACATCTCTCTTTTGAAGCCAAATGGCCAATGGAAGAAATCCTAAAGAATCTTGACAAACAAGAAGCAAGAGAGCATAAACTACTTGTTTGCATATTTGGGCCAAGTCGCATTTTCTCATCTCTTTCCCACTTGTTAAACAAAAACTTCTCCACCAACTCATCACAACGAGTCTCATTCTGTTTTATCCTGTTCTGCCAAGCTGTAAGTAAAGAGGATGCGAAGGGCAGAAGTGTGATGCAAGAATATTATGAAGTCACAACTGCATAAACAACTCAGGTCATTCACAACTGCACAAACAAACACATCTGAACCAATTCACCACATTAGGTGGTCCCCAGATCACATGATATCCTTTTCTTATGTCCCAATAAGGAACATGAAAAGGAATAAACTGACAGGATTTACCTTCAAGGAAAATAGGATTTTGGATAAAACCTAAGGGTTGGTCAGATATATGTTCCTTGTTCTACTAAAGTTGTTACAAGAGAGAATATTAATGGTCCCTTGTTGAACTCCTCAAATTAATAAAACAGAAAAGGAGCCCACATGCCCTCTTTTGGGAAACCAAGAAAAGATGACAAACTAATCCTATGAATTTCTTAAGTTGATAAGTCCAATAAAATTGGCAAGCTATTTTTGCAGGCACAAGGTTCCCACCGGTGCAGGATATAGATAGATTCAATGTAACACATTCTTACCTCTACAAGTAAATTATTTTCGTAACTCAAACCCTGATCATCCAGGTCATCAAATGACAAAGAAAATCAAGCCAATGTATTGCCCCAAAGGCCAAAACTTAATATCAGTCTAATAAGTCTTTTTAACACCTCTTGAACAAATAAACAAGATCATGGATTAAAGCTATGGAAGAACTTAAGTTAGACTTCATCTTTCCTTCATCTAGATCTTCACTCAAGGATACAATTCTGTGTTATGTCATGCTAAATTGTATCAACCACGCTGTCATGTGGGCAGGTAGCATGTGTTATGAGCCAGCATAGGGATTTTGCAGTCCGGCACAACATTGAATTTGTGGTACCAGATAGTTATCAACATGTCCTCCAACTTGAAAAGGGTCTTCACTATCCAATGATGGAAATTTCATGTAATATATTCAGTTAATTTGAGAAGATCTAAGTTGGGAAAGCATTTGACTTCCCAGTTTCATTTCTAGCTTTTCTACCTTGTGTCAGGTACTTGCAAAATCATTACTCTATATAACTATATAAGATAGCACCAGTAAGTCATAGCAATATGAAG